>JABSTQ010009714.1:0-592353 GCA_013358835.2 Ixodes persulcatus
TCACTCCGCACTGAAAAGAAAGTGAGGCTATAAATCCCCCTTGCCATCAGTTAATAAGAAAATGCCTAGTTTTCTCTCGCTTTCTGCCACCATTCACTTAATCTTTGCTTGGTAATCTCTACTGTCTTGAAATCCACTTTTCCTTCGCTGTCTCTAAAACCCAATGACCTTATTAAATCTATGTTGTCTTCGGTATGCATAGGGTGAAGCCCTTTACAGTAGAGTATCAAGTGCTCAGCCGTCTCGTCCTCCTCTCCACAAGCAGCGCAAACTGTGTCCATTTCCTGGTACTTCGCTCTGTATGTTCTGGTTCGCAAAACACCTGTCCTTGCCTCAAACAACAATGAGCTTCCCCTAGAATTGTCATAAATGCTTTCTTTGGCAATAACTGTTTTGTTTAATCTATAGCCTTCCAGAGCCTTCTTTGTCTGCATTCCCTCTAGCCACCGATCTCTTTCTGTGGCCGTAACTTTCTTCTTAACTGAGACCTGCTCTTCCGTAACCCCACTATAGCCTAAAAACTTTCCTCTTAATTTCCTAGTGCGCTGTCTCCATTTTGTGTCTATACTCCTCATGTATAAATAGCTGAAAACCTTTCGTGCCCATTGCTCCCCACCCATTTGCCTCAACCGATCCTCAAATTCTATCTTGCTCACAGCTACCATATCACAGCTTCCCTGCCCTCAAATGACGCCCATCCCATGTCTCCTTGTACTCCCTGGTTTGGTGTTTTGCAATGTGCCCCCAAAGCCTACCTACTCCACGCTGTTTTATTTCTAGTCTTGCATGCACTAAGCACTTCGGATTTCATGCATAGCACTGCGTTTCCAAAAGTCAAGCCAGGCACCATGACCCCTTTCCAAATCTCTCTCACCACCTCATACCTGTTGTAATTCCAAAGTGCTCTATTTTTCATTACAGCCGCATTTCTGTTGCCCTTACCTATTATATACTTTTCATGCTCACCGAGATATTCTGCACATGATGATTTACTGATAAATGATGGCTCTGAATGCGTCGTATAGGCAGCGCCATCTGTCGACAGCGCGTACCACTAATCCGCACCCGCGTTCCACGGCGGCCGGCTTGCTCCGATTGGCCAAAAGATAAATTTATTTATTAAAAGAAAAAAAGGCTCTCTCGTCCGCTCGGTCGCTCGGACAGTGCTTAGTTAGGCTCGACTCCTCCGCTTTTCTCGCGGCTAGGCTTCATAGTCGTCATGCCTCACCACCATGCAGCTATAGGTTGCACAAATAACAGCAAAAATGGTTCAAACGCAAGATTTTATAGAGTTTCAGCAGCCTTTTGCGGGTGGTGCACGAAAGCACCCGATGTCAAACACCCCGCCCTTTTTGCCCTGCTTTCAAAAGCCTAGGACGCGAAACTTCCGTGTTGGGTGGCTGGGTCGTCAGTGTGATGGCGGGACATTCTGCTTTTAACTAAAATACAGTAAATGTGAACATGATGGCAAACCTGAAACTGGTTAGGAAAACGAAAACGTAAAAGGAGACAGAAAAAGAACAGGCGACGTCTCTTGAGACGTTGCCTTTTCTTCCTTTGCGTTTTCATTTTGCTACCCCAGTCTCAGGTTTAATAACTGAAAACAAGTGTGTTGATGAACAGATACGAATACATGAAGGGATAAAACATCAAGGAAGCACTTCTTGAAAGAAGTCCTGTTTCCGCCCTGTCCTCAATGTTCTCTCCTTCCATGTATTCGTATCTCAAGTTTACCATCATGTTCAACTTACACCAGCTCGCCTGCACTCTGACTATGCGGAGGGCAAGTTCGTCTGCTTCTTGCGCAGGGGGTAGCGGTGACGTCAGAACGCCGAGCCCTGACTGGCTGATCGCGACCCCCCTATCTGAGCGTCGTCTGCTCCTTTGCAACGTCGTCTGCTCGCAACGTCGTCTGCGTCTGTCTTACCTTTCCTGCGACTTTCGGAAGTGCAGAGGCCAGATTCACAAAACCATCTTACGCCAAAAGAGTGCGTAAGACAAAACGTGAGAACAAATTCGTATTCACGAAACGAAATTATCGTAAGTTTTGCTCAGGTTACGACGGAATCCTACGACGATCAACTCAGCATGGCCGACAGCGTCGCTCAGTTACTTGGTCGCGACGACCAACGAACGTTTATTTTTGTACGTGCTCTTCTCACGCCTCACGACTACAAGCAGCAAGAAAAAAAGTAAAAAGCACTTGATATAAACCACGACGAACAAGAACGCTGGATCTACAAACACCCGGGAAATGCTCCAACGGCCACGATTCCACTGACCCCGTCCAAGCGAGCTCGGCAGATAGGCCTAGCAGCGGCGCAGCGGTGCTCCGACGGTCCTTGGCCAAGACCGTCTGCCCACGACCGGCTGGCGTGCTGAATGGAATATGCCCGCGCGACCCTTGTGAACCCTTCAATCTCTTCCTCTTGTCATCTCCTTGTTTTCCGAGGCAGCGGTGACTCTCGCCGGTGAAAAAGCGGTGAATCTCCGACAGACGCAGGAAAGGTAAAGCAGCCATCGCTTTGACAAGCAGACGTAAAGCAGACAATGTTAACTGCGCCGACCCGCCGACGCCGTTAAAGAGTGAGGAGTCTCGCCGCACACGAAAGGAGGGAAAAAATATGTGGGAGGGAACTTGCGGACACTAACACGCTCACTCTCGGTTCTTAGCAAACAAACCTCGGCGCCTCGGGACACCTCGCCAGTGAGTCCTTGGACTTCTCTCTTTGATGCGCGTCTGCTAGTTGTTAAAAACAGCGTACCGCTCGATTTATTTCGTCTGCCCTCTCTGAAAGGCGAAGTCGAGCTCGCTCGTAAAGACCTGCACTTCCGAAAGTCGCAGGAAAGGTAAGACAGACGCAGACGACGTTGCGATCAGACGACGTTGCAAAGGAGCAGACGACGCTCAGATAGGGGAGTCGCGATCAGCCAATCAGGGCTCGGCGTTCTGACGTCACCGCTACTTCCTTTCTCATGCGCAAAAGACGAAAATGAGCCCACTTGCGAGGCGTATATTTCCGTTAACAGTGAATGTGCACACGCGGTTGTGTGACGTAATCATGCCATAGCCGGTTCTCAAGTAAAGATAAAGCTTTCCGTTCTTCAAGCGTGATTCGCGTCTTGCCACGTTAAAAGTGAAGAGAAAACACAAAAGATATCAGTCACTGGCACAGCATTTAAAGCGTGCGAAACGAATTTAAGCCTTACGGAGACAGAACCACGATGGAATGCCTTGGCAACCAACCGTAAACTCCCCTGTTTGCTAGACCCACTTTGTCGAAGGTTCGTAAACGTGCCGAATTCGAAGACAGATTGTTTCTAACATACCGTTCCTTACTTTTTGACGGTGCAGGCAAGCCTTTGCGATATCAAGACCGCCCGGATTTCACACCATCCGAGTTTGTTTAGACATTCCCGAATACGGCGATATTCCGCGCGCTCGCGCGGTACACGGGACGGCGAAGTGACGGGCGCAATAAGCTTCAATAACTTAATTAAGCGATCAAGGAGAGCAAAATCAGCAGTTTGTAGTGGCCTGGCCTCATAAATGGAGCTCACAAGCTCCGCAAAAGGGGAATGGTTGAGTCGGTATCGAAACTGGTCACCATTACTTTCCTCACATAACACTCTGCGACTCTACCTTGAAAGCCGACTCCTTCTTTAGTTGCTTGAAAAGACGCGACACCGAAGTGACGATTAATTGTGACTCCGAGTCGATGGTGAACCGATGCGACGTCGGCGGTCTGTCCATCCTTGAAGGTATAAAAACGAACGAGATCCTCTGTATCATAAACAGTGACTTTTGTTAATCCTCCAGGGGCCCTAATGTGGACACTTGGCGAAAACGTCGGCGAGCAAATCGACGGCTGCGATTGGCCGATGTCGCACTTGACTTTGGCACCTGCCAATCACAGCTGCCGTATTTCTCACCGACTTTTTCGCCAAGTGTTCAGGTCAGGGCCCCAGGTCGTCCTCAGCCATTTCGAAGAAAATATGCATGCGAAACGAGGACAGAATGGTGAAAGACGGAACAACGCCACCAGAGAGCACACGCAAAGACATGAACCGGGAGACACGCCAGGCCTGGAGCGGACGACGGAGAGACGGTCCCGGAGCCCCCAAAAGTGTTTCGAGCGATTCCCGCGAGGGCGCGCCACGATCGTGGCCAAACTATGAAAAAGGTCAATTATATTTTCCAATTAAAATAAATTATTTAGTTAATTAAAATTTTATTATTAATTTTACAAATATATAAATGTACCTGTTAATTAAAAATTTCCCTATTTGTATAAATCTAAAGATGTAAATATTTTTAGTTTTCTTCATTAGCAAAGGTCAATACACCCCCAACTTGTCGAAATTGTTGCCCCGTGTGAACTGGGAACGGGAAAACCATTTGAAGTCCGACTGGGAATCGCTCCAACCAGTTACTTCCCTAACTGGTCCCAGTTCACTCCATTCCCAACTGGGAGTCAAACCAGTTGACTGCCAACTGGGAATGGTTCAAACCAGTTGACCCCTCAGCTGGTCCCAGTTGGACTCCAATTGGTCCCAGTTGGACTGCAATTGGTCCCAGTTAATTCCCAGTTGGGACCAGTTAGTCCCAGTTGAAACCAGTTGAAATGCCAACTGGTCCCAGTTAGAAATTTTCGCCTGGGTACTTTGATTAAAACTTCAAAAAGAAAGTATTTTCATCAAGATTTGCCCAACATTCTTCGAAATAACCCTAATACGTTTTGGAAAACAATTACACCAAACCCCGGAACCCAGTCGATTCCAACTAATGAACGGTAGTGTCGTCGTGCCTGACGAACTTGCCCCGAATTTAATGGATGCTTATTTTTCCTGTTTTCACAATTGAGTCATCAGATAACATCCCTTCCCTCTCTCCCCTTCAACTTCCTCGCATGCCACCAATCACTAGCTGTCACTGCAGCTGGTATTTCGAAGCTTATAGATAAGCTGAAGATTTCTTCTGCCCCTGGCCCTACCTGCTCAAACATACTGAAAAATACAAAATGTATTTCCAGTTCATTTCTTCAGCTCATACTTAACCAGTCACTGCCCAACGGCTGCATTCCGACAGATTGGAAGATTGGCCGGGTCATTCCTGTCTACAAAAGCGGCGATCGATCCCATCCCAGTAACTATCGTCCAATATCGCTATCGTGTATTGCATCAAAACTTCTAGAGCACATCATCCATTCGAACATTATGAATCACTTAACCGATAACAACTTCTTCTTTCATAAGGAGCACGGTTTTCGCAAGGGCTATTCCTGCGACACCCAACTGTTTGAATTTTCTCACGATCTGCACGCTAACCTTGATTCACATTCCCAAACGGACACCATCTTTCTAGATTTCTCAAAAGCTTTTGATCGTGTTCCTCACCTCAGACTCCTTTCAAAACTTTCCTGTCTCAATATTGATCCTTTAATTGTGTCTTGGATTCGCAGCTTTCTTTCATTCAGAGTCCAATACACGGTTGTAAACTCGTTAGAATCTAAGCTTACCAGTGTCTTGTCAGGTGTCCCACAAGGCAGTGTACTAGGTCCCCTTTTGCAGGTGGCTTTTCAGCCTCAGAATGCAAGACAAGAAACTTCGGAAATTAAAAAAAAAAACTTGGGCACTATACTCGAGTGTGGTTGCAGGGACAGGACCTGTTTCCACTCAAGGTTGGCCCTTGCCACCCAAGAATGTGAAAAAGGAAGGAAGAGAGTGGCTGTGCGTGGCTTTCCCTGGACACGGGTTAAGCCACGCACAGCCAGGCGTGGGTGGGTGAACCCACATTGCTCTGGGTTCGTGGCGACGCCACTCACTTAGCATCTACTATAGCAGGTGCCCCCTGCGTGTGGGTATGGCGGCCCACGTGGCTGGGGCCCGTGGTGACGCCACTCGCCAAGCACCTAAGGTGTAGGCGCCCCCTACAGGGAGAGAGAAAAGGAACACCCAGCTAAGAATTCTCATTAGATCCAATTGGAATTCTAACTGGTTTTAATTGGAACCAATTGGTTTTCATGGGTTCCAATTGGAAGCACACTGGCCAATGGCACTCACCAACTGGAAAAACATTATCCAGTTGGAAACTTAATGGGTTCCAAGTGGTTCCCATTGCAGTGACGAATTGGCTGTTCGAAAACCTAACCGGTACCAATTGGAAATTCCAATTGGAATCTAATAGGAATTTTCAACTGCTGCATTTGAGAAACATGAAACTTCCACGATCGGTGTCTCAGTGCCTGGTGCTCATGGCGTCTCCTCACGGTTTGCCGTAAGTTGTACCACCTTGTGAAAGTGTACCCTTTGTTGAAAGCTGTAGGATCCCTCTGGCAGACGCAAGCTCCTTGCGTCCGATTGTGCCTCGGCTGCATGAGCCGTCGTGCAACGGGAGCAAAAGTCTAGCATGTTGCGCAGTTGATGAAAGAGATGTCATTGCATTTGCATTACTTGAAGAGTCTTGGCGTACCGGTTGAGCGTTGGGCTCACTATCTTCCAGTTCGCTTCGTTCCCAACTCTCAATTTACCCGCCTCTCCGACACACGCACATTCCTTTCACGTTGCCTATCCAAACTTTTACCGAGAGACTCTCGAAAGAAGTGCTATTGCATTTAAAGGTGGCCGTGTCACGTTTCCACTAACTGCGTCATGCAGGGTACATGAGCTGAAGCAAGCAGCATCGGAATTTCCAAAACATTCATCCAGATTTATTTGGTCCATTCCCGAAACCTTATGGTGCAATCCTCTTCTTTCTGCACACCCTGAGACACGTGTTTGAACAGAAATAAGGCCTTTGTCTTAGAGCAAAACAAGCCCCGATTCAGAGACACTTAAACGTTGAGCAGAGAGAAGGATTGGCTAGGACTACGACTACAGCCACGGCTCCCAGCCAGTCCACGTGAGCCCCAAGATGGCTGGGTCTGTAGCTTGCTCCAACAGACAGTCCACCTGCAGCAAATAATAGGCAGTTTCCGTAAGCACTTTGCAGTGCCGTGCCAGAGACTGCGAGGAATCTGTCTGTTTTATGTCTACTTTAACGGGGCATTGATACTGGGCTCTTTCTCTCTTTAGACAACCGGTATTATAGTCGGTGGCTAAGAATCCAGTGGAGGCTCCAGCACATGCTCCTTACTTCCCCCTGGCTGTGCGTGCGACCAAGCGAGGCGGCAAACAGCATCTATTCAATTCTTAGCCTCTCGCTGATTATATAGTAAAACCTCGTTAATTCAACCCCCGCTAATTCGGAAATTCGGATAATTTGAACTGCCGATCCAGGCCCGTCAAACGTGTGTATTAGTCAATGGCATCCAACACTCATTAATTCGGAGGGAACGTGCCACGCTATGGTTAATTCGGACGAATTCGGCAGGTGCCGAATTCGTCCGAATTCCCAAACGGTATGACCGCTATCCATCCGAGGTGCACACGTGGTTTTTCCGGTTTTCCCATGGTTCTTCGCTCTTCCGGTTCTCCGTGTTTCGCACCAGTTTCGCTGATTGCCTTGCATCAGCGCGCTACTCTCCTTGCATGGAATCGGCAGAAGCATAGCTGCAACGGAAAAAGAGTAGCAGAAGTGCCCGACGACCGGACAGTGACAGTCACGTTTCATGCCTCAACGCGGGGTGACCGGCAGAAAGCAGCCTATCCTAAAGCCCGCCCCATTTTAACAGCTATCTTATCCCTCAATTTTTTGCCGGCCACCCCCACGTTGAAACATGCAACGTGACTGGCACTCTCGCTATCGGGGCGCTCGGGAAAAATAGCTCCGGGTGTCGCGATTTTGCCGCTCCGATCATCGGTCAGTTGTGCTACTCGTTTTCCGTTGCAGCTGTACCAGGCCAAGAATTTAGCGACGAAAGTGGAAATACTGGGGGCCTCGAAGGACGGCGTCTCTCGACAACAGGTGATGGAAAGTTACGTCAGGAGAAGCACTTTTGCCACGTACGTGAAAATTGAGGCTGAGATCCTAGAGGCTTTCGAGAGCGAGAAGCTCAACGCGAAAAGAAAGCCGCTGTGAAAGGTGCTGCACCCGAAACTAGAAGAGGCCTTGCTGCGCTAAATTGTCAGCGCACAAGATGCGTAGGCGTAGCTCTGACAGTGCAAGTGCGGTGGAGCACTCGACCGCGCTAAGGAAAGTTGCCGTCTCCGCCCAAATGTCGTCCAGAAAGCAGGCGGCAATAACAGAATTTTTCTCAAAATAAAGGTGTGTCACAGGGAAATGTTTTCGCGCAGTTTTCTTTGTCCTTTCGGTGTTTCGACTTTCGGATAATTCGGACATTTTTGCCATTACTATGAGATCCGAATTAACGAGGTTTTACTGTAATGTGACCAAGTATACTTGCAAGCAAAGCCAATGACCCAAAAAGGTTGTTGTAGCGGAGTAATTTCCGAGACAAAAGGGGACTACCGTGGAAGCCAAGTTATGCAACTCTCATGGAATAGAAGATCTGAAACGACCCTGACGAGGAGCTTCACCACCCATTCATATAAAGAGAACCTTGGCCAACTAAGGTTTACCCCTAACTTTGAACCAACTTTAGAAACTTTCATATACTTGTGCACGTCTGAAAGCAAACCTACGCAATGATTTTAACCCGAGACTGGGGCAGAAGGAGGAAGTATTACAGTGGAGAAAAAGACAGTGACAGGCAACGTCTCTAACTCAGCTAAGTTCATTCAATCACCCTCAACCACAACCGCCACAGAAGTACCAGACATCAAGGTTGCGTGCATACCCCTCACCTACATCACAAAACAAACTAGCAAAACACTCATAAAGCCCGACAACCTTTTGGTTTAGACAAAAAAACCTTCTACACTGCTTGAGGTCATGCACAAAAGAACAAAAAAAAATATAAAATGCTTTTTGAACCGCAACACACACACACAGCGATATCTTTGGTATACACAAAAAGCTTCTAAACTCCTATTTCAAAAAGTCACAATAAAAAAAAAAAAAAAGATCTTGTGAAATGTGACATACAGCCAAGGTTTCACCCTTGACGCCTCACTCTACACCCTGATCTTTCCAAGACAGTCTCGACTCCCAATTAGGAGATATACTGCATTGCAAGTTACTCAGAGCCAACACGTCAACCATAAGGCGATATGGTTGCAAAAAAGAACACGACATACATGTGGAAGCGCTGAGCAGACTAACAGCTGTTTATTTTCAGTTTCTCCTTCCTCCTCTGTAGCAGAGTTTTGAAAGATAAAGATTTACCCGATAATTCTTAGAGTGAATGGATGATGAATGTCATTGCGGGAAATAGTAGACACCGGTGTCTTTTACATAACAGAGAAATGCCGAAGTTCTGGAAGGTGAATATGTACCTGAAAAGTCGTGGAAATAACCGGAATGATGAATGTCTTTGCTGGAATTTGTAGACATTTGATCTCTATTGTGTGTGTCTATGCTGTGGGTACCCTGGAGCTGATGTTTGCCCTGTTGTGCTAAGAGACCTTCCTATGTCATTCTATTTCTTTTTGGTTCAAAGCTATGAAAGGGGTAGGGAAACGAAATTTTAGCGCTCATTTTTTAGCTTTAATGTGTTGCATGTTGCACCATAACCTCCATAACACAAGTATTGCGTTGTAAGGCACAAGCAAACTAATTTTAAAGCTAATTAAACAATCTTTCAATGTGCACCTGGTGGATGCATGCGGAGCCTATTTGGAAGGTAATCTAGCAATGTTGGGGAACTTGCTACGTAGTCGTGACGTAGCAGATTCCTTCGGAGCAGCGCCGCTCTTTGGAATTTCAACATTTTCCTTCGTAGCTTTCCTCCTCAACTAAATAGCGCATTGAACCCAACAGTCCAAGAAGACGGAAAAGAGGGACTCCCCTCTTTCTCGGACCCTCGTTTGTGCACCCGGATACAGCCATTCTCCCCCTGGAAGATTAGCCAGTCGCTCAAAACTCGGACAAAGGTTGCTTTCCCAACCCCGTTCAGCCCTAAGCTGACAGTGCTGTGGAAGCTACGTGCTCCTCGGGCCAGCCACACGCTCATCACCCCACTTGTACTTCAAACGGCTCAGTTGTAACGCGGTGACGCTATTGACACCAGCACAACGCTGACAACGCCACCAAGGGCAAAGCTTTTAACCCCGCCAGCCTTGCTACTTCACGAACGCGGGAAATCTTTTCTTTCTGTTTTTGTTTGCGTCGGATATCCCATGACGCATCGCGCTCTACGTTCGCTTCTCTTTGAGTGCTTGCTCAAGTGCACAGTTTGGAACGAAAAATATAGCCAATCGTTCAAAATACAAACGTGCGATTATCATTTACGGTTATTGTCCGTCATGCTTGACTCATTTCCGAAGGAAATTTGAATATTTAAATTTTTGTTTCCGTACCCCTTTAAGGGTTCACTGATGCCTAGGACGACGTCTAGGACGATTTCAAGGACGACTTCTTGGACGACCTCAAGGACAACGCCTAGAGGACGACGTCTAGGACGACCTCAAGAATGACCTCGAGGACGACGTCTAGGATGACCTTAAGAACGACTGCTAGGACGACCTCGAGGACAACGTCTAAGATGACCTCAAGGACGACCTTGAGGACGATCTCTAGGACGACGTTTAGGACGACCTCAAGGACGACGTCTAGGATGACCTCAAGGATGACGTCTAGAGAAATTCAGCCTTTCCACTCTGGTGAAAACCAGAGTGGAAAGGCTGGAAAGGTTGCCGCCATCTATGAGAGACGGCGGCAACCGGCAAGCCAGTTGTCTGGTTGCCGCTATCGCTTATAGATGGCGGCAGCTGTCTGGAGTTTTGTGTCGACATTTGTTTGTCCACTACATGATACTGGGAAAACTAGCCTTTAACAGCTCCGCTGTAAAATGAAAAAACATTGATTGAAAAAGGATGCACAAAGCTGCATGTTTGACCTAAACCTTGCACCCCAACTTCTAGTATACAGACAATACTAACAACGGGACAACCAAAACATTTTGCAACTAGAGTTACAAAAATTTCTTTGAATTCATTACCAAACTGCAAGGAGGCCTGCCTAATACAGTTTCCTATTGTTTTTATCCAGATTATCCCTCTTACAACTCTCTTCATGTTATCCACCTTTTGAGATACTATTTCTGTTCCCAACCAGGGTGCACTGCGATTATTGAATTCATCAACATGGTTAGCTAATTCCGAATTTGCAGCATTATTCTTTGTTTCTTTTTGTGTTGCGTTAACAGGGTGTCTAGCAAATTAATATTTTGAAATTCCCTGACCTTTCCAGGTTTTTCCTGACAATTTCAGGTGGAATTCCTGACCACTGTAGAGGCGGTTAAATATGTAAGACCATTACAACACAAGGCATTGAGCATTGAGCACTGTGAGGATAATTTTGCACGGGCTTAATCCAACTTGCATATTCCGAAATATTCGGGTTCGTCCAGTCCGGATTAAATGAGCACTTTCTTGTCGCTGACATCGTCAGTGGAGAGGCCGCTTCCGGAAACACGATGAAAAGACGACGCTCAACCACACACATCAATAACCGAATGGCAGCATGGCTGCCAGATGCACACTTTCAGATACTTTCGGCTTAAGGCTTGGATTGGATTGGGGTCTGCGGCTTTTTCATTTGCTACTAAATCTAGTGTTGCGCCCTCAATCCAGTCCAAGGCCTGGACTGGATTTGTCGGCTGTTCCAGTTGCATCGGGTAGCACACTCTACATCGGGTGAGCAGAGCCCGCGCTCAGCTCTAAGCAGAATTTATTGCCTATTTTTCTGCCCCCAAGTCCTCAAGTCTTTGCTCAAGGCACTCGATGGCATTTCCGGCTCATTTTCCCTGACTTGGCTCGCTTTTTGAATTCCCTGATTTTTCCCGGTAATTAAAATTTCCCTGACAATCCCGGTTTTCCCGGTTGCTAGACACCCTGGTTAAGCTGTCATCGATGCACCTTGAAGTTTGCCTTACATACCTAAAAGCCAAAGGTATCTCATAGACCACTTCATTTTCGCAGGTGACTGACTTCTCACGGTGGGCTTTTTTGCATCCACTCGAACCTGTCTGAAATGGCGCGAGTCTACTCAGCTCAAAATCTCAACTGAAGACTCGTTAATTCATATTGAAGAAGGGTTGTGCTGGGAGCATGGCAAAAAAAGTTCAGAACCAGTGCTATAAAAAAAAGTTGTCTTTCAAAAACTGTGAAGGCAGGGGTATAGCTAAATCATTAACCAAGAATGCACTAGACAGATATTTTATTCATTTTATGACTCAATCATTGGAAAGACAGTGGAAAAGATTGAACAATGCCAGTTATGAAGAGTTAATCAAAAGACAATTATGTTTACAATTTGCAGACAAAAGTGAAGGAGAACAGGAATCAAAAAACAAGTTTGCTATAATCACGTATTACCATAAAATATCACATAATCTGAAACCAATTGCAAAACAGTTTCGAAAAGACATTGTTTTCAGTTCAGATTTTCAGTTAAGTAGACTCGCGCAATTTCAGAAAGTTTGAGTGGATGCAAAAAAGCCCACCATGAGAAATCAGTTACCTGCAAAAATGGAGTGGTCTATGAGATACCTATGGCTTTTATATACGTAGGGCAAACTTCAAGGTGTATTAATGACAGGTTAATGCAACACAAAAGAAACAAAGAATAATGCTGCAAATTCGGTATTAGCTAAACATGTTGTTGAATGCAATAATTGCAGTGCTCAGTGGTCGGGAACAGAAATAGTGCACCAAGACCAAGACAATTGTAAGAAAGAAAATCTGGATAAAAACAATAGGAAATCAGTCAGGCCTCTTTTACAGTGCAATCCAGTTATAACAATACCACATTAATAACAATGTACTGCTTATAACAATCAGTTTCTAGAATAGAATGATCAGCTTCTAGTCCAGATACAAGGATAATCGGTTTTAATGATTGAATTTTCGTGTTGTTATCAACCCGGCCATATTTGTCTGGGAAATGGCAGAGAGCAGACGCTGTTCCGGCGATCGTCTACACACCAGTGCAGGTTGCTGCAACAGCCGGTGGAAACGAGCCACCTTTGGAGCTCCGTATAAAAACACTACTTTTCGCGTGCTCCTTGACACTGGATCAAGCACCAGTCTGGCAGGGGATGCAGCGTGCGTTGGACAGGGGGATCATGCAAGCAGCGGTTCCTCCATGTGCCAGACCTTTGCCACAATGTGCTGGGCAGAGACTTTCTTGGCACTACTGGTATTTCCGTACATGTTGCTCTCAAAGCTTGGACGCTGGGATGTGAACACCAGAGGCCTATCCCTTTTGCCAAAGGCGAAAGCCAGAGAGAAGAAAGAAGCCATTCCGTCCACGAATGAAGAGGTGTACAGTTTGGAAGATCTGTTTGTCGAGAGCAGAGAGGACAAAAAGGCGGAGGAAGGAAAAGCTAAAGATGCCCCGTACTCGCAAAAAGACAAGGCTGAGGTTGATCAAGCTGAAGATTCAGATGTTGTGGCTTTGCAGGGACAATTTTGCACGATTTTTAACAAAAGTCCTGGCTGCACCAGATTAATGGAGCAATACATGAACACTGGGGAGTTCTCTCCAACCCGTTGCAGGCTTCGCCCAGCCAACGCTCAAAAGCGGCAGATCATGGACACCTGCATCGAAGACCTGCTGCGCCAGGACCTAATCCAACCAAGTTCCAGCCACTGGTCATGTGCGCCCGTCTTGCGCTCGAAACGCTACAGAACGTCGGCAAACTTCTGTTGCGCCGCCAGAAATGTGAATGCATGGTACAGAGCGCGACACTGTTAGCGCGAACAAGCGATCGCATGCATTTCCAGTTTTTCTCTTTTAAACCAAGGGATGTCATCCAAGTTAATACTGCTACGGAAAGAGCTCATTTAGTTCTATAATCTAAGCGGTAAATTTTTGTGCTCGCTAATACTATTTAGAAGTAAAATGCGAAAATACGCCAATGCCGTGTTCGCGC
Source organism: Ixodes persulcatus (assembly GCA_013358835.2). Classification (NCBI taxonomy): domain Eukaryota; kingdom Metazoa; phylum Arthropoda; class Arachnida; order Ixodida; family Ixodidae; genus Ixodes; species Ixodes persulcatus. The sequence continues at coordinate 13,938 of JABSTQ010009714.1, forward strand.
TAACAGTGTCGCGATGTGTACTTCTGCACGAGTTCCTCGCCTCCAACGAGTAGCAGCAGAGCAATCCAGGTCTCGTCGTCTTCCTTGGGGTACTTTGTTGCACGTTCGTAGATCGTGAAGCTCTTCTCCCAGTCGCTCCAGTCCTCTGTGGGGTTGGCGGCTGCCAAGACGACTAGGGGTGGAAAAAACAATGCCGTCGCTTCTGCGGTAGGTGCTGCTTACTTGCTCACCCCACTTCTGACACCATGTTATGCATGCATTCTTTTAGAGTGTTGGATGACCAGGATGGAGATGGATTTTTAAAAACTTGTTGTTTATTGTTACAATGGCTCCCGGCTGGTTCTGCGACAAGTAGCCAGTAGGCCTAACACAACACCAGATCTATGGTGTTACGTCATAGGTGGCGCTAGCTTTCCTTACATATATAACAGTGGCCTACCACGAGAACTGAACTATAAACATTGTTATATTCCCATTTCAAGGAGAGGCGATTGTTAGGGTGTGGAGCAGCTGGCCCACCGGTTGTTGGTGTAAAATAATAAAAAAGAAGACCGGGGGCGGCACGCACTGGGGCTCGGGTATGATGGTGTTTTGCGAGTAAAACGAGTCTGAACCGTTACACGTTATAAAGGGATTGCACTGTACTTCTCTAGTTGCAAAATGTTTGGTTTTCCCTTTGTTAATTGTCTGTATACTATAGAAGTCAGGGTGCGAGGTTCGGGTCTATCATGCAGCTTTGTGCGTCCTGTTTCAATCAACTTTTTTTTTTTTTTTTTAAGTTGGGTGAAATGTTTTAGAGCGCAGCTCTTAGGGGCCCGTTCCCGGCTTGAGCAGCGTCGCCGTCGGCGTAACCGCGCGGTGCATTATGGGAAATGTCCCATAATGCACCGCTCGAGCCCCCCCCCGGGGTCACGTGACCTCGGGGGGGGGGGGGGGGGGGGGTCACGTGACTTGAGGGGTCACGTGACCCCCCCCCCCCCCCCCCCCCCCCCCCCCGGAGGAGATTGAAGAATGAGGGGAGGAGGAGGAGGAGGAGGGCTATACCCTCCCCTGAGTACCCTTCCCCCCTCCTCCTCAAGAGCTGCGCTCCAATTCGGCGTTACAGGGAGTTGTAAACGGCTTTCACTTTTTTTGTTAGTCTACTCTATTTTTTTTTTTTGCAGAAACAAAAAGTTAGGTTGATCACCCTTTTGTGACTCAAGACTATCTTGTAAAGATCAGGGTGTAGAGTGATGCACTAGGGTTGCAACCTTGGCTGTGTGTGATGATTCAAGTTTCTATTTTTAATGCAACCTTTTGATATATGATCGTTAGAAGCTTTTCATGTAAACCAAGGATATTACAGTCGAATCTCATTAATTCAAACTCTCTTAATTCAAATTTCTGGATAATTCAAACTAACAAGCAGGTCCCGTCCTATACGTCTGTATGGGAGAAAACTCCCGGTAATTCAAACTTTGCTTTATTCAAACAAATTTTCGGCCCCCTTGAGTTCGAATTAACGAGATTCAACTGTACTGTGTGTGTGTTGCAGTTCAAAAGCATTGGATATTTTTTTGTTCTTTTGTGCGTGACCTCAAGCAGTCGAGAAGGTTTTTTGTTTAAACCAAAAGGTGGCTGTGCTTTGTTAAGTTGTTTGACTTACCGTAGAATACCACGCATCTGCCCATTCCACATTAAGCGCCCATTACCAAACTTGTAAGATCTGAGAAAATACGCACAGTACATTTATACGGAAAATTGATGACCGGACAAGCGCCCATACTCCATTTTTTTGCGATTATCTCCAAAGTTTGAGTGGGCGCTTGACCGGTACTTTAAGGTCGATTGTTTTGTGATGTAGGTGAAAGGTATGCGCACAACCTCGAAAAACAGAATGTTCGGTAGTTCTCTGGTGGTTGTGGTTCTGAACATAAGGAAGGTGATTGAATAAAATTGTCAGCTGAGTTAGAGACATTGCCTGTCCCTGTAACTTCCACCGTAAAAAAAACTTCTGCCTCGAGCTAAAATGATCATGGCAAACTTGCACCAGCTTGCCTGCACACTGACTTGTTTTGTGCCAAGCTCAGTCATCTAGGTCAGCGACTGAAGCAGTAGGCTCTGCTGCAGAGGAGCGCCATCCATACCTGGTCCCTTGGTGACAGCTTGTCGCCCCGAGCAAAGCGTCGTCTCATGCGTGACTCCACACCAGGTGCGCCCAGGCACACGAGCTCCAAACTGGCAAAGTCGGGCTGGTTCGTTTTGCGCAGCTTTAATTCATCCCTTGAAACAAAAGAAAAAAAGAAATAAATGAATCGCCATCATGTCACAATGACACTTCAAATCACATGACACCATGATGTCACAGTGTCATGTCGTGTCTTTTGATGGAGTGTTCTGTGATGTCATAGTGTTAGGTCATAATGAATACATGATGTCATGTCATGTGACCACATGATGCGTTGTCAGGTCGTCGCATGGTGCCATGACCTCACAATGTCATATGACATAATGGTGTGACATGACATTGTCACAGTCTCATGTCATGTCATGATGTCACATAATGTCATTGCGTCACGTGACATGACAGTGGCACAAAATATTTACTTGCACTTTGATCTATCGATCAAACTGTCTTCTTGATCTGTCGATCAAAACACCAAAGTGCTGAGAGCTGGCCCTTTAAATGCTATGCGTCTAAGAATCTAGGACTCGCTAAGCACAGCACCTTACAGCCATTCTTTTGTATATGAGACAATCTGTGTACTCTCTTTTTATCTATTCCCAGCCTCGGATTTTTAATTATAGAAAATTCTAATGCTCCGTGATTATAGTGCTCAACTGACAGTGATTTCAGTATTCATCCATAACGAACAGCTAGATTAATGCACTCTGCAGATTTGTGGGGGACAGTGGCCAAGTGTATAGGCGCAGTTCGGAGCAGGTGGAGCTCCCACTGCAGACCCCAGGGGGTTCAATTTCCACCCCTGCCCATTTCGATCTGGACGAGCACGGTACCGGCGTGTTGTCCTGTACTGCTTGATGCATGTTAAAGAGCCCAGGCTAGCAGTCATACTGCACTGGCCAAATTACCAACACCTGACGTCCACTGACTAACTCACTGCTGTCTAAGCAGAACACACAACACCTAAATCAACCTGCAGTTCCCTGTTATCTTACTTTAATTTTGAATTTTTATTAAGGTCCAACAGCACTATTACGGCATTTTACGAAATCATCCGCAAGGCCCATGAGTCTCGTGCCTTTCACAGTATCGTATGAAAGCTTTGTATTTCAGACAGGGGCAATGTGCATTTTGAAATATGTTCAACTTACGTCACAGTGATCTCGTCAGGTGTATGAGACTACCGTAATATCCCGAGTCATCGCCCATCCCCGAAACACCGCCCACACCACTTTTTCGGCGGATATCGATTTCCAAAAAAAAAACACTGAGTCATCGCCAACCCCTACAAATACCCCAACGCTGACTCCGTGATCCGCGAACATTCATCCTACCAGAATGATGCGGCCGCGGACCTTATAGTTGGAGGACGTCCGTGACACAGGGAAACGAAGGGAGGAAAGACACTTTACTTTGTTCACGTATTTCCTCCCCGATTTCCGCAACCCAAAGCTGTGTACATGCGTGCGAAAGGAAAACAATGAAGATAACAAATAAAAACTTTGTATTGCTTAAAAAAAAATTTGTTCAGACAAAAAAAACAAAACAAATTGACCGCATCTCCACGTGGTGAATGATGTTGATTGGGGCGAAGCTCTGGTGGTGCTTGTCTGCGTAGCCGCTGAGTCGCAGCATGCCGAGCCTTTCGTTCGTTTTCATCCATGTCAGAAAGAGAACGTGTGGTATGAAACGTGGTTATATATACGCATTTGACCGCAGCGCCCTCTCGTCTATAAACGTTGAGCCAATGCATGCAAAGTTTAACGCGATTATGTACGGATTTGACCGCAGTGCCCTCTCCTGAATAGACGTTGAGCGGCTACATGCAACGTTTCATCCATGACATCCCCAGCTCTTGAGTTACTACCACATCTCGGAGCCCCCTACTTGTCCCGCAGTCGTGGCCGAGTGGTTAAGGCGATGGACTAGAAATCCATTGGGGTCTCCCCGCACAGGTTCGAATCCTGTCGACTGCGCAAACCCCTTTTTGTTTTTTCATCATATTTTTTTCCCTACACAAGCACCAGACGCTGGACGGACGGACGGACGGACATGGCTAGCCCCTAAGGAGCTTCGCCCCTAAAAGTCGGGAAGATAACACACACAAGCATTAAACCATCCAGGGATCGTAAGTCAGCAAACGCCCCATATCCTGAAATGAAACCGCGGAGTGTAAGGTCAAAGTCCGTCTCCACTGAAATCACCGCGAACGCGCTCCTTCTCCCAAAACATCGCGACCGCGGTTGGTAAGGTTGTGCAATGTTTGAGACAAAGCTAGGCGCTGCTTCCGCTCGTCTACCTCGTTCACCCACCTTGCACACTTTGATGCTGCTTTCGCTGGTTTCCTGCGCGCGCAAGGGCTTCCACCCCGTGACTTGGCCTCCTCCCTCTCGCCTTTGCCCTTCGCTACTCTCTTCCTCACTACGCTTCCCTTTCCACTGTTTGGTCCACAGACGGACACCATCAGATTTTCCTGTCATGTACGTACTAATGCTAATGCAGTAAAGAAGTGCTTTACTTCCTCTTGAATGTTCCGCAGCTGTGACAGGTGGTTAGTGCCGCGCCGGCGCACTGAATACTTCTCGCAGTCGCTGACATATAACTTACCTTTTATTTTAAACAAGTATCTAGAACAAAATATTTACTTTGATACATTTACTAGTAAAAAAATGCGAGAATTTTTTTGCAAACAATAGATAATAATGCATTAGTCTCTATCTTGTATATGGGGAAGTTTTGGTGTTCGAGCCTTCATTGTAATTTTTGCTAGAAAACAAGCCATGTGGAAAAAGTTGATCTATGTCACTTATAATTCCATCAATGGTTGATAATCTTTATATAGTGTTTGACATGTACCATATAGAATTGTATACATTCACACGGTGTTTATGTGTACTCCTATTGTTACGCGTCCTATTTTTTGTACTTTTTCACAATATGTTGCCGTCTGTATGGGCCCCCAGGCACTCTCAAGCTGTCAACGACAGCTTTTCCGCCCGGGGACCCCCAACACTGTGTTGGAAATAAAATTGAATTGAATTGAATTGAATGTTCTTACGCAAATGTACGCGGAATTATTTTTTAAAAATTTACGGCACAGGTTTTATAATTGCCACGTGTTGATCATAACACGTTAGAAGTGCATGCTCAACAGCATACTTCCACTGAACTAGATTGCATCGTCATCACCACCATCACGTTCATTTTATGTGCTCACAAACAGCGAGATTGCCTTAATTATGATGCGCAGAAAAGATTACACATTTGAAACGTCAAAGCTCGCTCGATAATGTCGTTATAGAGTATTCTACGTGGGTCATAAAAACTAGCTAAGGTGGCGTAAAATAACAACAATAACAAAGCCATAAAACTAGAACACGAATAAGGAATGTAAATTAAAATGAACTAACACAGAGCTCACTCCAAGTACCTTTCTACATATGCAACAAATAATTAAAGATTAGTCAGGGAAGACCTAACAAGTTGAATGTCTGAGTTCAAGATGTCAGTACTGGTTGTGCTGAATGTGCTATAGAAATGTTGTATGCACTTCATAGGACTTGTTAGGTCAGGCATCTTAAAAAACAAAAACTGGAATATATTTTATTTTCTACCGAGAGAGGGCGCCATCAACCTGTAAAGCGAGGTGATTTCAGATTGATTCCACTGTCCGGTGCACTCCTAGGCCCCGGTTTTTTGGTGGTATCATTTTGAAAGTACCATACCCCAAAGCAGTGGTTCTCAGCCATGGATGTGTCGGGGACCCCTTGCGGACCGCTGGCAGTGATGGGGGACCCCTTCCAGCGATGGGGGGGTACGTAAGTAAGTTAACACGTCTGGAGCATGAAACAGGTGCCTTTTATTGCTGTCGTAGTTCCGGAAGCAGGTTGCAAATTAGTCACGGCCGAACTGAACTACAAAAAACGTGTCAAATAAAAAAAAAATTTTTTTGTTGAGGGTCTCGCGGATCCCAGAAGTGGCTTTCGCAGACCCCCTGGGGTCCACGGACCCCCATTTGAGAACCACTGCCCCAAAGGATTAAAAAACAACAGCATGAGTCACTCTCTCTCTACCCATGGCACGAAACCAAGAGAAGATAAACCAACTTGCCGGAGGATGTAGCTCGGATGTCCGCCTTCCAGCTTTTGCCGGACAATGGACACTTTCTGACGTGGGAACCAGTCCAGGGAAACCTCCCTTGCCCCTGGAAAAAAGGGGAAATAAAATGCAGTCGTTGAACTTCGAGCGAGTCGCACATTGCTTGCGCAATCGTCCTCTTAACGAAGTTGCTGCTCGAAGAAGTTGTACTACAATGTTCCAAGACTGCGCATACTCCATGGCATTCGCTCGTCTTTCTGGTAATATAGTTTTCCTCGGAAAGGTAAAGATAGAGCCGAGGCTATCTCGGTTCGCCGGGAAGAGCAGCAACCAGTGTTTGTGAAATTTGGATGCACGAAATAAATCCTTGTCAAGAGTCCCTTGAGGAAAACTGGCAGCCGCCAAGCTTTGGGCATCAGTTTCTGCGCGAAGTGTGCGATTTGAACCGAGTTTGTGTCGAGTGGCGAGGCAGTGCTTGCGTCAAATCCATTTGGACCGAACTATGCAGCAAACGTTGGTTGCAGCACTCGCCTCCAATGCATGACGAAAGTGCACACTCAAATTCTGCCGGCCTCAGAGCAGCTACAGCAGGGCATGCACTTTTTAAAAAGGAATTACGTAGAATAAAACCACGTCTGTTCATTTACGTGGCCATTACTTGCAGTCAATTCTCGGTAATACCAAGTCGATGGACAGAATGAAACACTTGCAATTAAGCAGACTCTGATCTAAGATAAACACACTTTAACTGCAGGTTTTCTATTGACACACTTTTAAGTTGTTCCGTCGACATGCCACGGCAAGCATGCTCTGTACAACAACAAAGGTAAGGTTATCCCTTAGACCCAATTTACTGACATCAATATTTTTAGTACAAACCTGTCTTTTGGGGAACAATAATTTTTATGCATGTTTTGATTGGTATATAGACAGGCTTGTGTGCTTTCATATTTTACCTGGTGATATTTTATATATGAATTTACGGAGTATTTCTAGTGTGTGTGCTTAACCCAGTAGGCTTCCCAACTGTTGGTTGGCACGAGGAAAAAAATAAATATTGATTGATTGATTGATTGTGAGTGTCCTCCTTAAAGAAGAAATGTTCTACAATGTTCTACAACGCAGTTTCTGCATTGGCGGCGCTAACACAGAGAGCGACTTGAAGACTCTTCATTGGAACCGCCATTACTTCGTTGCAGCACACTAGGCACAGCTTCGCTATGTCTGAAAGTGAATGGCATACCCCACAGTGTTTGTCAACTGTGGGAGCTCCACTGGTTTCCATCCCTTGAGAAAGCGGAAGCCGCGGACGTCCTGGCCAAAATCGTCTCGCTTCGAGCCTGCTCATTCCGTATCGTGTCGGGGAGAGTACGTCACCATGCTGGCCTACTCTCGCACTCCTCCGCACGTCTCCCGTTTTCGGGGAGCTCCCGGCAGATCTCGCGGGACTGTCGGGCCTTCCTCCTCCGAGTGAATGGCCGCCTGGTCAAGGAGTCCTGGATCGGACTCCGGGCGACGGGTCGAGTTGTGGTGTGAGCTCGTCTGACCGGCAATGACTCGACGCTAGCGATTCCCCTGGCTCTAACAGTCGGCGTCCCCTCGTCAGAAGGGATGTCCGTCTGCCGAGAGCCCTGGCCTTGAACTCCTGCGACGATGGGTAGCGGCGTGAGCTTAGCCCACCGGCGATGACTCCGCTTGCAATACACCTTTGGCTCTCAGGTTGGCGGGCGCTGCGGGCACACTGTGTCCACGGCTCGCTTGACCGCAGTGTCTTGTTGGGGTCTCCCGTTTCCCAATAAACACCGTTTGTTTGATACCAGGATCATCGTTGTTGGCATGGCGTTGGCGAACCCGGTGCAGCGACCGCCCTCACTGGTAGCCGTTGGCCGCCCAGTGGGACAGGCATCGACGTTCCCCGCGCCACTGGTCTCCGGACATAAAGGTACGTAATCCCCACACAACCTACCGTATTTTCGCGCGTATTACTTGCCCCTGCATATAACCCGCACCCCCAACTTACGACTGTTAGAAAAAGAAAAAAAAGACCTCGCGTATTACCCGCATAATTACCCACGGAAAGCAATGTCAAAGTTACCAAAAACAGTACCTTTATTGGAACATTACTCATCGCTGCAGTCACTGCATGCAGCTATCAGTTGAAGAATCTTCATTGTCCCAGAGAGTGTCGCCATCCATGCCGTCCAGGCGATTGCTGATACAGCACTTCCTGAAACTCTTGTGAATCACCTCTGCAGGAATTGCCTTCCACGCGTTGATCATCCACTTGCAAAGTACTGCTATGTCAGGTTTGCGGATCCGGCCCGTTGGCGTGAGGTCGTACTGCTCCTCGGCAATCCACTCCGTGTACATGCGCTTCACGTGCACCTTAAAAGGCTTGTTCAAGCAAACATCCATCGGCTGAAGCACGGACGTCATCCCGCCTGGGATCATGACGAAGTCCGTCTTGTCATCTGCGAGACGGGTCTTTACTTCCTCGGTGTTGTGACCCCGAAACGCGTCCAGCACTAGCATGAACCTCCGCGCTAACATTGCGCCCGGCCTGTTCTCCCATGCGGTTTTCAACCAGTCGACGACAAGATGACTGTTCATCCAGGAGTTGTCCTCCGCACACACAACTATCCCAGAGGGAAGATCAGTGGGAAGCGTCTTGCACTTAAAGATCACGTACGGCCGTAGCTTTGTGCTGTCTGATAACGTGCACAACATCACTGTGCAGCGCAGTTTCGAGTTGCCGCCCGTCAAAATGCTCGCCGACTTGGAGTTCTTTTTCTGAAGAGTTGTGCCCAGTGGCATTTCAAAGTACACGGGAGTTTGGTCCGCGTTACCAATCTGCGAGTACAAGTACTCGTGTCGCTTTCGGAGCCCGATCACGTAGCGCTGGAAGTTCACTAACTTCTCCTCATAGGCGTCAGGAAGTCGTTGGCATAAGGTCGTCCACCTCTGGATGGAAAATCATTGGTGTTTCATGAATCGGTGAAATCACCCGCGGCTGGCACGAAACTGGTCGCGTGGTATGCCGTCTTCTCTTGCCAGCCTCAGAGCTTCGATCTGGGCAATCTCTGTTGATACGGCGTGGCCGCGGTCTCTCTTCTCCTCAATGAACTCCGCCAGCTTGGCTTCAATCTGGGGGTAGGCTCCAGTCTTGGGACCGCGGAAGGACCTGCGGTCACGGCTTGCACTTTGAAGATCCTGCCTCTTTGCTTTCCACTCGCAAAAACAGGATTCGTCGACATCATACTTTCGGCCTGCCGCACGGTTCCCAATCTCTTTGGCAACGCTGATTAATTTGAGTTTCTGCCGTTGAGCACAGCTCATGTTGAACGAAACGGGACGACCAAGATGGCAAGATTGACGTTTCTTGCTTTGTTCTCCCTTCGTGGGTGCGCGGCCAGTCCAGCGTTTTGGTGCGCAGACAATGCAAAGATGGCAACTCTAAAAAAGAAGATAAACAAGGAGAGACGGGAGAAGGTACGTAGGAAGCAATGGCTAAAAGGGATTCTGGGGAATTTACGTCCCTACCGAACATGCAGCTCGGCGTGTACTGCCGTGAAGCCACACTCGCGTCCAAATTCGCGTATTACCCGCACCCCTACTTTGCCTTGAATTTTTTTAAAGTTTTGATGCGGGTAATACGCGAGAAAATACGGTATGTGTATTTGTTGGACAAAATATCCTCGAGGTAATGTTATGCATGTACGCTCCACAATCACAGCAGCCAGGTCCTTCCTCTCTTCCCTAAGGACAATCCAACAGACGATAGGGTAAGCGAGGTTGTGCTTCGCTTGGCCATGCAGCCGCACTGTTTGCTTTGACGGCAACGAATGAGCAAACGCTGGGTGATGGGCCATCATTGTTGTACACACACAGATGCAGCAATAGACCAAAGCATGCATGGCCGCATGCTTGGGGTGGATGCAACATTTGTGGGGAGTTTTCATGCTCCCGAAGTGAATGCACGAAAATATCCTTTGAACTAACCAGGTCCAGAGGTTAGCCTTCCATAGCATTGTAGCTACGATTGCGGGGACCTACCCCAACTTCAAACTAACCGAAAAATGTATCCAATGACTGGGAATTACCGTGAGGACCATCCCGAGAGATGGCCCACCTAAAATCGAAAGCAGACCGAGTGAAAATAACAAGTAAGCTAACTTTCAATGCACGATAAAAAAAAAGGTTCGAAAATGCTAGTTTTTGATTTTGTTACCTGCGAAACCTGCGATCGCAGGGAGGAACCCAAGACGACTGTCCTTCCTAGTCAGCCATGTTCGCTTATCTCCTGCATGGCTAGGTTACAGCATTTCTGTTGAGGTCGCCATTGGCGGGGCCCTGCAGTTACTATAAATGACGATTTTAACCCGAGATCGGGGCAGAAAGAGGGAATCTTCTACAGTGGGAGACAAAGTAACTATGGTATCAGTGTGATAACAGTTTGAGGACAGTGTGACAGATGACAATGCTACACGCGGCATGCTATGGTTATTGATGACGTCTGCAGGATCTCCTATAAAAGGGCCGACGAAATAAAACACGAGGCTGATCCTTTTCCCAGATGGCCTGTGCAAGTGGTTAGTTCTTCATTACTTGCACTCGCAGGCCGAGAGTACAGCGGCGCGACATGAAAGAAGCCAGAAGCTCTGGCCTCTTTCAGTGCAGTGAGCAAATTGAGAAATGCACTTGCCTCGCTGTCGTTTGCTGGCCTGCGGACTTGACCCAGCTTGTTGGCGTTTGGCGAGCCTCTATAAAACAAAAAACAAATTAAAAAAAGACTGCAGCAGCATGCAAGCACAAAACATTTGTTTCCTTTCATCAGCAACCCTCAAAAAATAGGTTGTCCCAACTTTTCCCAATGTCAAAAAGCTAAGACTTACAAGGGTCGTTCAAGGATTGAATATGACTTCTATTCCTACAGAGGAAATGAACATCTCAACACACATACAACTATATCACTATATCAGCTTTTCAAAGCATACCCTGTGGGCATCTGGGCACAACTAGCATCGTTTTGGTATCTTAATTTCTTTGGCTCAGAAAGAACTGGGACGCATGACTGCAGTCAGACGAACGACGGCTCATTTGCCAGCGGGAGTCGTCCTTCACCAAACTGTTAAGGGAGGACACTACCTGGGCATGTCTACCTTTGAACTGCTCACTCAATCGGTGTGATATTTGCAGGTGGTGTTCGTAGCCATATAGAAGAGGGCATGCAACCTTTCAGCCTTGTGAACCAATTTTATAAGGTACTATACCCCCAGAACGTAGCTTTGTATGGAATCTGCTCAATGAATTTATTGTTGAGAAATGGTGTTGATCACCACATATTTTTCTGGTGGAATGCATACTGGAATACTTGTTGCCGGTTACTATGAAAAGAAATTTCAGAAAATATACGTTTTTCAAATGAAAAAAAATTTATGAAAGTTTTTTTGCTTTTTTTTTACATTTGCCAAGTTTTGCAAATTACAATTTTTCGTAATAAAGGAACATGAAAATGCAAAATCTAAGTTCATAGTAACCGGCTCGATAAAATGTGGGCATATAATCCGCAAATATTAAGTCTCTCGGTAGTTTCATACCGGAACGATAGTTTTATTAAGTGGGATTTGCTGCCAAAAAGTGAAGCCGAGATAAATGCACTTGAAGTTTCAAGATGACGTTTTAAAATTTTCTTTTTGCGTCTTAAATGTGAGAAATTCTTTCCAGCAGTGTAGGTGATGTCTTCCTCAAACTTCTTCTGATATCCTGACATTGCTTCCAGCTATTTTCACTTGTGGAGGACGAGTGCTACGCAGTGCAGCACACCTCACCAACAGAATAAAGGCATTTTTCTACGTCCCACTTTATGGTATAAATTCCATTTTAGTCAATCTATCGTTTGATATTGGCAAAACAGGGAAGGCTCATTCTTCCCTCTTCCTGACTGAAATTTAATAAGGAATGCGGCCATGGAATGTTTTTGTCACTTTACGGATGTCTTTTATAAAAAATGTTGACATTTTGTAGAGGACACAAAAGACCAAAAAGTTGACCAATTTTGCAGAAGAGAAAATTAATAGAAATAAATGACTTTCTAGAAAAAATGTTCCATAGCGCACCCTCTAGACATTCTGCTACATATCTAGCAAATAAAAATTTTGGATATGATGATAGTTTTCTGACGACAGATTAACTAAACAATGTAGGCGTGTTGCTGATAGAAGCTACTCTAATTTCCTTCTCATTTACCCGACAGACCTGAAATTTTGTTATACACCCTCTAGCATGACCACCGGCCTATCCTGTCAATTTCATTAATTTTAAGACGAGGGTTGTGACCCCCCTAGGGGGGTCCTCAATAACCATGTCATGTATGATTTCACGATTCTGTTGTCAGTTTTCTTCTACCCTTGGTTTAAGACTTTCGATAGATCACGGTTGGAGTTTAAGTCTGTTATCTGAAATTCCCCGACTCTTACGCAGACTGCTCTGATCGAAATGTCCAGAGCGTAGGATTAGAATTGTTTATGAGAGGTATATTGGCAGAGAATACTTGTACCATTATGAATCATTGCTTCGCCAGTTCTCGTTGCATAAGCTGTCTGTGAGGCGACAGTAGAGATATCATAGTTTTACACAAGGTAGTTTGCGGAGAGGTGGATTCGATGGATTTAGTCCAGTCTATTGATTTTACTGTTCCGACCCATGTCAGCCTTTTACCCGGGTGGTGGCAGTGGTAAGTGTCTCCTTTAGCGGGCCTACAACTGGCTTTCAATTCTGTGCGTGAAACTAACTTCAATATTTTTATCTGCAATCGAGATTTCATTTGGCAAGTACACGAATGGATGTCTTCCCTATAAGCACAATGATGAGTGTGTATCCTTAAGGCTGAACTCCATGGAACGAATTATGTGACGAATAACTGGCGAACGCCGCCCGACAGCACGTTCGTTTTGCGCGCGACGTAGCGGCCACTGTGTTGATTCCACTCGCAGAGCAAAAGCCGCCGGCCAAAATTCGTCGGTTATTCGCAGCATATTCGTCCCATGGAGTTCAGCCTTTAGTTATCTACTTCTCGTTAATTGTATTAATGACCAGTATATTGTCGTATTTTATATGTACATAGTATGTCATTTGTTTTGTGCACCACTCAGTCAGGTAGTTTGTAGACATAGAACAATAAAGATTATTATTATTATATTATTATTTCTGAAAAAAATACCACAAATCAAAATTATTTTATTGAGTAGTCACTCGAGTCTTTGCCAATTATAAAATTTTGTAATTAAAGTTTTTCAGAAGTGTTGGTTTCAATGAACTCTCTTATATATAAGGTATCCATCCCAAAAGAAAAGTATTCACATCCAAATTTTAGATAAAAAATGCCGTGGGCAAAACTTTCTGCTGTGTCGAAAAAATCAATTCTGAGAAAACAGGAAAGCTTTTCAAAACATGTTTGTAAACAGCCCGAGCATGAAACTGAATCAATGTAACTATATCAATGAGCACTTCCCGAGTAAGTAGCAGTAATGACAAAATATGTCGCGTCTAGGTATAAAAAAAAATGTTTTTTGTAGTTTTTGTTTTTCAAGGCCGAGGTGTCCCCTTAACATACTTGACAAAGCGGTTTCCAGGCAGAGAAATAAAGTGAGAGGGCTCTCACCATCCAGTCTACGGTGGGCTCCTGTACAAAGACGTCGAGGACGTCCAGTATGCTTTCTGCCCCCGCCCGGAGCGCCCTGAGAGCGTCCTGCATTGCACTGGCCAAGGGTCCTTCTTTGCCCAGTGGCTCGAGCAGGCCCAGGTACTGGGGACTCAGGCGGAATGGCATCAGCTCCGGGATGGGCAGGAACTGCACGCGACGCAGACAGCAAGGCGCAATGTCTCCAATATGCTGAATGAGAATCCCAAGAAATTGGAACTTGCCCAAATTAACGGATGAGAGCAGAAATGGCCTATTGTATAATGAAACTGCGTCCATTCTGAATGACTATTTTAACTTTGTTTTTACGAACAAAATTTTTCCATTTCCTTTCTACAGTACCACATCAACAATGGAAGGGACAGGCTTCAGGAATCGCAAAGTCTGTTGAACGGCTCAACCTTAAACTCCGCCCCTGGCATTGATGGCATATCACCAAGGTTTTTATCTGTAACCAAAGAAATTGTTTCTGTAATTTTAGCTCGCTTATTATACCGGGCATCCCTTTTAACCTCCGATATTTCTTTAGACTCTCCCGTAATTATAACTTTCTCGTTCAAAATAACCTTCTACATCCAAGTCAACATGGCTTCCGAAAACACCTCTCATCTGAATCCCTACATTTTGGTTTTGTATCTGACCTGCATCACTTTCAACACGTCACTTTCTACCCACGCCATTTTCATAGATCTTTCCAAGGCTTTCGACACATACCTCACCAGTGTTTACTACTGAAATTTTCCAAACTTAATATTGAAGACAGTATAATCAATTGGATAGCCTCATTTCTTATGAATCGTCAGCAATCTGTCTGTATTAAGGGATCACAAAATCTATTGAACGGCTCAACCTTCAACTCCGCCCCTGGCATTGATGGCATATCACCAAGGCTTTTATCTGTAACCAAAGAACTACAAAAGAAAAAATATTCTGCAAAAAAGTTGATTTTGAAAAGTGTATACTATTTATATCCACCAACATCTAAATAGTATTGCCAGAAAGTTTCCTTTGTTTACACTGCATAGTTATAATTATTTTAAGTACACCGATGCTAAAGAAAAGGTAGAGGTTCGAGCACTTGGAACGCGTTTTTCTCCGTTCCACTTTTTAGCATAAACTTCACTTTAGGAAAACTATTGTTTGGTAATGGGACAAAAGGAAAGGCTCACTTATTGTTTTTGCAAACTGGAATTTATTGGGAAATGCAAATGGGCATTGTTTTTTTACTTTGTGGATGTCTTTTATAAAAGATGTTAAGATTTTGTCGAAAACATTAAAGGCAAAACATTTATTTAATCTTTCAGCGCTGATGCAAGTTTCCAAAAACAGATCACCCGGCTACGTGACTGGGTATCAAAGTGTCCTCCAGGGAGCCGTGTGTGTGAAACCATGTACAGGAAATTGTCTAAAAAATCAGCAAGTACTGAGCGACAAAAGCATGACAACACGAAAGAATGTCGCTGTAGTCCCTTACATCCACAGTGTCACCCACCGACTCAAAAAGATTGGAGCGCAACAGGGTTCAGGTCGCGTGCTCGGCACCAAACAAAGCAAACTTCAGGTGCCGCAGAGTAAATCAGGCCAACAACAACCAGGGAACCTGTAACACCACGCACAGGCTGCAATACGCGACGTGCCAAATTGTTGTTGTGTACCAGATTTCAATGCAATGTGGGAAATTCTCCATGGGGCAAATGGGCCACTGTATTAACGACCGAGTCGGAGAGCACGCAGTGTCGGTGAAAGGCACAGCGGCATCTTTCAGCCCATTGCCTGCAAGTGCGGGTGTAGCCCAAGTTTTAACCATGTTTCCATCTTTACAAGACACAAAAATGCCTTTGCACGCAAGATTCTAGAGGCCATTGAGGAAAGCACAGATGGATGTGTCAGCATGCCCTCCATCAACAAAAAAGAAAGAGTTTTTGCGGTGCGGCACATCACCGTGGAGGGAAATAAGAGGGAAATTTAGTGTTTAGTGGGTTGAAGTGAGAGGGAAATGTAATTGAATTTATTGGCAATATTTTATGGGCATATTAACAAAAAAAAAAAGGGCAAACGAATTTGGGTTTAGGTGATGAAGAAGTATTAAGTCACAGTTGATAGTCAGCGGTGTGTAGGTCTGTTTCTTCTATCTGTGTTTCTGCCCCTAACATTCTAGCTGACCTTTTCTTTTGCTAAATATCAAGCCCGTATAATTATCTGTATCGTCCCACTTGTTCGCAATTTCTGAAAAAAAAAAAAAAAGGAAAAACTTGCATTAACTATTAAATCAAATTATAAAAAGTCTTTGGCTTTGTCTGTGAAGCAGTGAGAAGAAAACGTTTTGTATTTATCGAT
Organism: Ixodes persulcatus; assembly: GCA_013358835.2. Lineage (NCBI taxonomy): Eukaryota > Metazoa > Arthropoda > Arachnida > Ixodida > Ixodidae > Ixodes > Ixodes persulcatus. The sequence goes on from JABSTQ010009714.1 coordinate 30,236, forward strand.
ACTAGTACAATAGCCATAAATAATTTAGTGTTACAAGGACACTGACACTCGCCAAAAATTGTTTTCTTATTTCTTGCCAGATGATTTAATAAGTGTCAGGAGACTACCCAATCAATATTTTGCTGCAGGGTCACAGATATTTTTAATAAAGCCAAAAATCTCAACTGCTCGAAATTCGACACACGAGCGCTCATGGCCGGAAATCACAATGCTACACCCGACCACTTTTTTTTTTTTTCTCCGCTTCTCTGGCATGTGAAGCAGACGACGAAATTGTGTGCACCGTTTGTCGTGCGATTGTTTCGCACTTCTATCCCTTCTGCTCGATGTTTTGCGCTTGAAGATCGATTGGCCAGTACTGCGAACAACAGTTCCCAAGTAGCGGCGCCCCATCCGTTGCAACATTGATCCGTCGCGCGCCACCATCGCGTCGTCCAGCCCACAGTACGTCACCTTACTGAGAATGACGTGTACATGTACTTTCTGTAAGCTGCGCTACATTTTTTTTTTTTATCATTGTATTTGCAGTTTTTTAGAGGCCAGAAAAATGGGGTTCATATCCTTTTCTATTTTTAATATTGAATGTGTGCCTTACATGACCCACGATTTTGAATAGATTTGGTAAACATAATTTGAACGCCACGTGATCATAAAAAAGAGAGTGAGCGCGACTGAAACCGGCCGATTCTCGACTGGCCGTTTTTGGGCGGAAAGAGAATGGATTCTGAGTTGCAAATTAAGTTTTTGGCAGTTAGGCTCTTATAGATGATGTTCAAATAAAAACCTCGGCGAGCATAAACACCCTGTCAGTGTTTCTTTAGGTGTTCTCCTAATGCCACCAAATAAGCTATGTCTAGAGGCACTTCATTACACGGCTCTTTTGGGGCCTCTGATAGAGACCAATGGCAATAGTCAGGATTCAAAAATGCAACTTCCCGAGCTCTAAGATGCCGGGAAGTTTGGGCGAAAATCTTTTGGTCCTCTTGCGGAGAGTTTTCTTGTTTATGGCCAAAGTGTCATTACTCTCGAGTGTAGCTTACGTAGTGGCTCTAGGTTCGTCCACCTGCCCCACGCTTTCTTTTTAGTGCCCCACCGCGACAAACCAATACCAACCAAGAACAAAACGCTAAACTCCCGACTCGCCTGCGCCGCGAGCCCGAAGGCGTAGCCAAAGTCGATGCCGATCTCGAGGCCGGTGTTGGTGCTGACGAGGAAGTTTCCGAGGTGGCGGTCCCCGACGCCCAGCACCCAGTGCGCCACGCACAGGGTGGCGTGGGAAAGCACAAAGCGCGACCGCAGTGCAAAGAAGGCCTCCGGGCACGAGCTCAGTCCCAGCAATGCTTTACTGCAAAACAGTAGGCACGTCTCGATCGTAACGTCTCCTGGACACAACTTTTAATATCGGACCCAAGCAGACTCTGTCGATGCATTTCTTTCAAAAAGGAGGAGCTCGATAAACTTCTGGTTGACGGATTGAACATCTCCGCAGGCAAAAAAAATGTCGACCTGCTCCGGTACTTGGCTAGTGCGTTTTCCTCAAGCAACGGCGTCATGCCCAGCTCATCCGTACCCAATATGCTCGTCTAAATTGAAGTAGGGGACAGTAGGGACAAACTGAAAGTCCAAAAGGAGCCTAGGGAAGGTTTGCGCACTAACAAGATGGAAAAAAAACTGGCAGCATTTAGAATCAACCCCCTCGGTTCCTGAGATTTCCCCGCTAAATTTAGCGGAGAGATTGACGTCACGTGACACAAAGTTGTGTAGTCCTTTTTCCCGCTAAATTTAGTGGGGAAACTGCATTGGTGTTGAGGTCATGTGATGCCAATTTACTCACTAAACTTAGCGGGGAAATTGTTGTCACGTGACATGGCTTCGTGACGCCATAAAGTCGTGTGATGTCACGAAGCTCCTGACGTCACGAAGCCGCGACGTCATTTCCGTTACCGCACAGGAAAGATCTACGGGACCCTAGCCATAGACAGCTTTGCTGTACAAAGCAGGAGGAAATGCGAGTGCCCTCAGGGCGTCCCAACTCTGGGCTGCCCAAGCTCGCATCGACTGTCAGGCTGGAGAGCCACCTGCAGCCGAACGGGTGCCTGCCACATTCATCGCCGCTGCTGCGACACCCGCACGGTTGCAATCGGCAACAACACCCCACTTTTGCGACACCATGAAACACAAATGGAGAAAAAAGGTTCTAGGAACACCGGTCGGAGAGGCGTTGCAGGCATAGTACCGTGGCCGTTCTCTCACCTGAGCGACTCCCTGCTCGCTTGCTGAACGCATCTGCCGAACCGCGAGACCGCCTGGGATGGCTCCTTGTACGCCTTCGCATAGTCTTCGGTGGACCACAGGCCAAAGCTCCTGGAACACCGGGCCCTTCCGGAGAAAAAGAGGCGTATTTCGAGGGACCCTTTTTGATACGCTCTGTTACAGTCCCCGACGGAATGAAAACGGCTCTCGAACAGCCGGCCTCAGGCCCCGTGTCTTCCGCCCTGCTTCGACTGCGCATGCACGCTCGAGACACACCGTGGCACGAGCATGTGTGTGGTTTCTGTTTCAAGCCAGTGGATGACTTTTAAGCACCCACATTTGCGGCGAATATATATCTCATGTTTTGTGTTCTACCGCAAAGGCCTTCTGCTATTGGTAAGCGTGCGAAAAAACAAACGTTGAGCTTTGAACGCCGAAGCGTCGTTGAGAGTGGGAAGATCACGTCGGAGGTGGGACAACTGGAACTCTTTCCTGCCTCACCTGGACTATAGCCACTAATATTATGTATTTATTTAGTACACATATCTCGGAAGCTATCCTAAGGTTTCCATACCAGAAATATAGCATGCAGACTGGTAGTGCAAACTCCCTTTATTCTGAGCTTTTTAAACAATTTCGAGGGAGCTCTCCCTATGGCAAGGAATCCTTCTGCGTCTTGGCATTGATACACTAAAACAGAGCCCTAAGGGGCCACCTCGACAGTAATTCATCTAATAGGCAGTGAATGGCTAAGTTACGGATCAGTGGACGGCTCAGATCTTCGAGGATTGAACAGGAAGAACACTTTATGTAGGGACAAAGGATTTACTGAGAAAAAATCACCCAACCGCTTGTGCGTGGGCTCAGAAAAAAGCTCACGAGAGGACTAGAGGAAACCACACCCTGAATTCAAGTTTTAAGAAAGGCGGTCATAATCATTATAGAGCAGTAATTAACCGAGGATACAGGCAGCGCAGATTTTAAAGCGAGGCACTCTTTTGCAGCCTTCGTTCTGCTTTCCTGTCAACTGCTTTTGCGTGATCGTTGCCATATTTAATTCTAACGCAAGTGTGACGAAGGAAATAGCTTTCTTTTTATTTCCTCACTGGAAGAACTGAACTAAAAGCGCGTCTTTTTAGAAATTATGCGAAGGCTCGATAATGCAGTGCCAGCTACTACACGATAAGAATAATGCTTTATTTTACCTTTCATATAAAATAAAAATAAAAAATAAGTTCAAGAACTCCCAAGCTGCGATCCACTAAGTACACTGGTTTATTATCCCTTGGCTATGTTCTAGTTACCTTTTCAATAGAATTTGTTCTTTTTTTATTTTCGAATCAAGTTTAGAATAATTGCATGCACACACAACATCCAAACATACGTCAGTTGAGTGAATGTATGTTCACATATTCGTAGCGTAAATTACCGGGCATCCATCCATTCCCCAATAGGTGCCCATGCCTCAATTTTGGAACATTTGGAAAACACACAAAGGACATATCTTTACATACCGTTGAACTGAAGAGCGCCCGTCCCTTAGTTTTGCATGATTATCTCCCAATTTCGAGTGGGTGCCTGCCCAAGATTTTACGGTAGAAGGGCTTTTCACAGCATCTGTCAGAAAGCCGGTGAGCTTTTCTCGGCTATAATTTATTGTACAATTAGAAACGACTATAATTTATTTTACAATTCATGTACACAGATGAAACTTTGCACTGCATTCTGCCTCACAACTGCCAGTGTATACTGTAAATTTCATTCATATTAGCCCAAAGGTTCAGAAGTTGACCCTCTTGGGTAGTGTCCCCCCTTAAAGGGACAATGAAGGCAATTTCAGATATTTTTTTGGCGATTGAACTGGGTTCCAGGCACGTCTCAGGCCACCTTGCCCAAATTTCAGCCGAAACCGGCGATTTTGTGCCACGCAAATCAATTAAACAGTCGCGGTAATAATCATACTGGGATCGACTGGGACGACGCCCCGAGAGTTGCGGGAGAAGCCAGGAGAAGCCAGGAGAAGCGAAGCTTACGTGACCGTTGCGGGGCCAAGAAGCGCGACGTCACAAGAGACGCGTCAGCGATTGGTCGAAACGAGAGACGTGCCCTCGGTCATGTTTTGGTTCGCGATTTTTAGGAATACCGTTCTAATTTCCACTTAAATAACCATGAAAAGTATAAATCGGACCGGAAATGATTACTAAACTGTAAACAAAACAGCACAATTGTTTTTCTCTTGCCTACGCTGGACGCGAAAAGGGCAACGAGCAGCTATGAGCAAACAAAATAAAATTAAAAAAAAAACACGCGGGAGACGTTTAGTTTTGGTTTCAGATATCGGTGTCGTGTTTACTTTGGGAATACAGGTACTCGAAGGATTCTGCAAAATGGTAGTCATGCCAAATTTGTGCGCTGTAGATGGCTGTTCAAACTGTCGACTGAAGACCAGTATTTGTTCGAGCGACGCTAGTTTTCACGTATGGGTTGCTGTTCGTGTTCTTTGACGACGAAAAGAGAGGACGTCCTCCGACTTTGGTGAAGACCAAAAATGGTGCCGTTTATTTTCTCCTTCTTGGGGAGCGTCCTTTGTGGAGGAACCGGTTCCCGCTGCCGCTTTCCCCTCGGCATCTCCCCCGCGTCCCTGTCCTTCGGCAACGCCCCACTCTCGTCTCACCCGCGCGAATGTTACTCACTGCTTCCCTGCTTAGAGCCTGCGGGATGCTCGTTGCCAACTGGGCGGTCTGCGTCGGGTGATGGCGGAGCACCGCCACACACATACTCCCGTTCCGTTGGTGTTAGGTCACTGAACGGAAGCCCCGAACTCGCTCACGAGAGCGGCATTGTTGTCCATGTTGACAGATTCGCCGAAACGACCGCGCCACCGCGCTGCTATAACCCACTGCGGTAACCAGAGTCTCGATCTGCTAAATACTACCAATACGGACTATTCACACTTGACGTCACTCCCTACGTCACCTCCGTTTTTGGGGGCCCAGAAATGAGAATGGAGATACTTTAGTTTCGGTTTCTTCAGTTCTTTCGTAGGCACAAAAATACGCGCCACAAATGACTACAAAAAATCAGGCAGCGTGCTAGGTTCCCAAAAAGCCTAAAAAGACCATTTAAAAAAAGTTAATTAAAATTGTCTTCATTGTCCCTTTAAGGCCTCTTCAAGCCGTTTCATCCAGCGAAACTCCCGTGTCAGCATGTGCCAGGTTCCTCAATGGTTCAACCATCTGGGCGAGGCGGGGAATGAACCTGTTGCAGTAGTTCACCATTCCGAGAAGGCTTCTGACTTCTGTCACATTTCTAGGGGGTGACATCCTCGCCACTGCTTCTACCTTTCCGGGATCCACGCTGACTCCACTTGCAGAGAACATATGACCGAAGGATTTCAGGCTCTTGGTTCCAAGAACACACTTCTTGGCGTTCACGGTGAGTTCAGCATCTTCCAGGTGTTTCAGCACAAGGCGCAGACAACGATCGTGTTCTTCAAGCGTCCGTCCTGATACATACCAGGATGTATTCACCGACGTTGATGATACCGTCCTCGTCGGGAAGCACTCGTCGTATTGCGACCTGAAAGATTTCGGCTGCAACATTGACTCCCAAAAGAAGCCTCTTGTACCTTCTCAGGCCACAGTGGGTGGAGAATGTCGCGATCACTCGTGATTTCTCTTCCAGCTCAAGCTGGTGATACCCCTCATTCGAGTCCAGCTTTGAGAGGTGTGCTGCACCATTTAGGATGCTGATGACGTCCTCCACAGTGGGCATGATCTGCTGCTTACGGGCAATGGCCGTGTTTGCTTCTCTCATGTTTACACACATTCGCACCGCTTGTTTGTCATGACGTTTGGGGATGATGACGATCATCAAGACCCACGGTGTTGGTCCCTTCCCCCGTTCGAAGATGTCGAGGTCTTCTAGTCTTGTTAGTTCAGCTTCCAATGCCTTTCTCATCTGGAATGGCATCCGACGATGTTGTCGGGCCACTGGCTTCACTTCTTCCGAAATCTTCAACTTCACTTGGAAGTCTTTCAGTCGACCCAAGTTTCCCAAACAGCTTCGGAAATTCTTTTCTGGCAGTCGCGGTCTTTCCAGTGACAGTCTGGATTATTTTAATGAGCCGTCTTATAACTCATCAGTGAGGCCTGTGGTCCCTTCACGACAAAGACCAATACTTCGACGCTTCATTCTTGGGCGAGGAACGTTGCAATGAACATCCCAACAACTGGGATCTCTTGCTCGATGCCGTAGGGAACTAGTTTTGTCTTAGTCTCTTCCAATTACACGCGGAGGTGCTTGTGCCAAGTTTGCTCTCCCACGACGTTCACTCCCGCGAAGCAATCCACAAACAGTTCCAGAGGGATCCCGTTGACCTCCACTGTCACGACCAAAAGTTCGTTCCTAGGGCTCCGTATATGGTAGATGGACTTGTCGGAACTCGTATCCTGTGACGTGCTTCTGGGTATGGTTGACAAGGCCAGAAAGCGTACTGTTTCTTTGGGCGCTGCACTACCTCTGCACATCTTGGCAAAGGGATTTCTTTTCAGGCAGATGTGGCACTTGGCTCCCCAGGCTGGGCAGCTTGTATTCCCACTCTTGTGGGGCCAAACTCCACCACAGCATGAACACTTGTCTGCTTTCTTGTATTCGGAAAAATTCTTTGGGGCGGTGCTGCTACATCTTGATTTACTTGGTTGACAGCTTCTGGACTGGTACCGTTGTCGTGGGGCGTTCTATGCTGGCAGCTTGACGCTCAGCGTTCTTGATGCTACGGCCGATGCTCATTGAGCTTGCCCAGTGTGATGTCGGCCTCTTGGAGAGCGCTGCAATGGAACTTGGCGGACGTGGTCCCTTCAATAATTTGTGAGACAAGCTCTTGCTCGACGTTCGTGAATTCCCACGTCGCGACCAGTCTTCGCAGTTTCAAGTGAAACTGGTCTAACATTTCTTCTGCGTCTTGTTGCGCTTGACGAAAAATGTGGCGGTCATACACTGCGTTCTTCTTGGGAGTGAAATGTTCTGTCAAACGAGCGACCGCCGTATCATAGTCCGTACCCGTGTCAGATAGCCTGGCAAAGATATCGTACACCGCCTCACCGGCGTAGTGGAGCAGCATGGTGCGCTTGCGGGCGGCATCTTTCGCGTTCGCAAACGTAAAACACCGAAAATATTGTTTTTTTTTTGTTTAGAGCCTTCGATCAAGCTCAATACCAAAGAAAAACAATATTTGCGGTGTTTTACATCCCGGTGAAGTGCGGGTGATTCAAATTTAAGTTTAGTTAGGTTTTCACATATAAGCTGTGTTTTTATGTGGGTTTTAAAACAAACAAAAAAAAAAAAAGAACAAAGTCTAGGTTTAGAAAGAGGAGGAAGTATTAAACCACAGTTGGTAGTCCAGCGGTATGTCTGCTGTTGTGATGAAAATAATCCCTGGAGAAAGGGAACAAGAGGGACAAAGGACAAACACAAATCTCCAAACACAGCTAGGTGACTGGTGCGCGACCGAAAAAATCCGTCTGGTCCGGGTGTCGAACCTGGGACCTCTCCATTACAGATGGAGCGCTCCACCTGTAATGGAGAGGTCCCGGGTTCGATACCCGGACCAGGCGGATTTTTTCGGTCGCGCACCAGTCACTTAGCTGTGTTTGGAGATTTGTGTTTGTCCTTTGTCCCTCTTGTTCCCTTTCTCCAGGGATTATTTTCATCATTCTTGTCCAGCTCGCTTGCACCTTTGCATTTAATTGCATTACATTAAGCATGTCTGCCTCTTTTTCTCTCTATATTCTATTTTCCTAAGTTCAGCTGGCCTTATTATAGTAAACAAAATAATTTTTAAGGTTTCAAACTTTGAGAGGTCACCTGAGCTTTCGTTTCTAGCAATGGGAGGTAGAGACTTACAGGTTGCCTTGGCTGCCTTCATCGAGACCCCGACGCTGGAAATCCTTGAGCACCACCGTGCCGTCCAGCCACTCGATGAGCCCCACTCTGGAACAGAACGAGCCACCGAGAGACTGAGAAAGCTCGTTGCGTTCCGCTTTGGCTGTGCGCTCGAGCTGCACCAGACGACCAAGCATTGGTATCGCGCCGAAGGTACTCAAGCTCCCCGTTCTCACCTTGCCAGTGACTAGAGCCGGTCACCTAACTTTGCTAGTGCCACACTAGCAGAGCTGGTACGAATCATACAAACAGGGAACAGACGCAGCTAGTGCTCCTTGAGAAAAAAAATGACCGCATCTCCACGTGGTGAATGATGTTGATTGGGGCGAAGCTCTGGTGGTGCTTGTCTGCGTAGACGCTGAGTCGCAGCATGCCGAGCCTTTCGTTCGTTTTCATCCATGTCAGAAAGAGAGTGTGTGGCATGGAACCTGGTTATATACGCATTTGAGCATTTGACCGCAGCGCCCTCTCGTCTATAAACGTTGAGCCAATGCATGCAAAGTTTAACGCGATTATATACGCATTTGACCGCAGCGCCTTCTCCTGTATAGACGTCGAGCGGCTACATGCAACGTTTCATCCATGACATCCCCAGCTCTTGAGTTACTACCACATCTCGGAGCCCCCTACTCGTCCCACAGTCGTGGCCGAGTGGTTAAGGCAATGGACTAGAAATCCATTGGGGTCTCCCCCATCATTTATTATTTTTCTTTTTTTGCTTTACACGAGCACGTGAGCTCACGAGCAGGAGCACGAGCACCGGACGCCGGACGGACGGACGGACATGGCTATCCCCTAGGGAGCTTCGCCCCTAAAAAAGCCCGAGAGTGCTAACCGCGTCACACCCTGCGTCTTGGGTCATAAAGTCCCTTTGAACAAAGCAGCCCACCTGGTGGTGAGGGGCACCACGCCGTATGTGACCAGCTGCAGGTGCTTGGCGCGGCAGGAAGGGTCGGCGGTGAAGAGGGCATTCATGGCGCCAAATAGGCGTTCGATGCGGTCGTCCTGTCGCAGGTCTTCACCGGTTTTCACCAGAAAGCGGTGCTCCTTCTCGTCGTCTCCGCGGATGGTGATGCGACACGGACGCTGCTTTGACTTCAGCACCAGCACCTGCCAACAGAGAAATACACTGATAGCACATCGGCACTAGACCGGCAGCACATACAAACTGTTGCACATGCATTGGCAGCATGTCAGCACTAGATTGGCAGCACATTGGTGCGGCAATGGAATGTCGACTTGTGCCGGGGAAAAAGGATTGGCGAGATATCGGCACTAGACCGGCAGCACATTGGCGACATATACTGGCACGAAGTGACAACATTATCGCCTGAACAAATGCATTGGTGACAAATCGGCTTCACAATGGAAACACACAGTGTTAATGTAGATGTTAAAATATGTCTGCAACGTATTGGGACGTGTCAAGATAGACAAGATGATGTCTTGTCGGCAACATTACGCAACGTCTCCGATCAAAATAAATCTGCTAAGGATTTCTCTTCAGGTGTCCACCACGACTTACTCTCCAAATGCCCTTTTACTTCTCGAGGGTTTGATTTTGGTCAGTCCGAGAGCAAGTGCGAGATCTAATTTGCCTCTCGCAGAGCGGGTGAAGACAGCATTTGTTGAAGGTTCGTCCGCTAATGCGGGCGAAGAATACGGTTTGCGTGCTACTAAATGGCATTCCCAGACGGAAATAAAACGAGAAAACACCGTATGTCGCCTGCTAACAGACCGGAAAATACAGTTGATCATCTGCTACGAACCGAGTGCCGTGGCAAAGTGAGATCGTATGCAGGCTAAAATTCTGATAGTCTGCTATTTTACGTTGGAAGCCATTGACAATACCCCAGTTGTTCTGATGCCACACACAAGCTGACATTGATTGGTGGATGAAGAAGTGCAAAGAACAAGCACATCAAAGGCCGTGAGACTTCTCTCGCTCTGTGTGTGTTGGTGAGACATTTTATCATCAAAATATTGCCTTGCTGTGAACTTGCAAATCAGTAAAAGGTTTTTCATTGGTTGATTACGTGAAAAAAGTAGTACCATGTCCAATCGGCAGCTGAAAACGGTCTCGCCGTCAACTTTTCAAAATTTGGACCCTAGGCCATCCCCGGTTAATCGAGAGCTGCAGCTGACAATTATGTTTTTTCACTGTGGAAATTGTAAGTTATGCACCCTTGCTCAGAATTATAATAAGTTTTTAAATTGGAATTTTTAAATTCTTGGGGGTTTGACAGAGTAGCCTCAGCAACCGTTTAGCTAGCTCTAAGTAAAGCGCTTTTATTAACTATCTGGGCCAAACACTGCCCAATCTGGGTGTTGTAAACAAAGGCTTCTGAACCGCTCCATTGAAACAGTATCTTTCAATGAAGAAAGAAAAGTGTGAGAAACATGAACCGAAAACGATTTTATGTAAGAAACAAACAAAACGGTGCTTACGCTTTCCTCAAACCCAAAGATGTTGACGTGATACTCGGGCATCGGTTTGGACCTTCCGGTGTACTGCCCTGCGAAGGAAGTACAAGTGCATTCAACAAGAATACAAACTACCTTTGCATATAGGCTGCTATCAATCTCTAAGCTCGCTCTAAAATCAATCGGAAAGAGCAGCATCGACACGTAGCAATTTCAAATTTTCACGAAAGGTGTATTTTAGTGATACATTTTACCTCGTGAATTCTTAGGGCGTAGCTCCCTTCCTGTAGAAAATGAGGCCAACACTCTTGCCATGGTCAACGCAGACGACGATGCAGATGACCCATTTAGTGAGTCTAGAGGGTGTAGACTTGAGAGAGGAATCAACTCAAACCATGGAGAGTGTTTGCCACTGAAACAACTCCTACACAAATTTGTTGCTCGTGCGCATGCGTGAGTTGCCTTAGTGGAGAGCGGAGGGGCTGAGCCAAGCTTGGAGACACTTCCAGATAACGTCTTCTCCTCCTCATTGCAGCTTGTATAGCAAACGCAAACTACTATTTGACACCGAGTGTGAAGTCACTCTGAAATCTAGGCACACTAAGCGAGGTCTGTGGCACCATCTCCCGATAAGCGCAGTGAGCAGACAATGCACTCAGTTGAAAGCAGACGACACTGTCAAGGTTGTTGGTCTCATTTTTCGCAGGAAGCCTCAGACAGCACTGGTCATGCTTTACTTTTCCCGCACCAATGACGCAGTGCAAGAGGCTTGGGACAAGAGTGCCGCCGCTCTCATTGACGACAATATAGGGAAGCTCTGGAACGCCATAATTGTTCAATGACACTACAGAAGGAAGCCTTAAGAAGTAAAATGCACCACTAAAATAAATTTTTCATACAAATTTGAGATCGCTACATGCAAGCGCCAATTTTTTCGGCCGATTTTGGGGCAGGCTTTGGGATCGATAACACCAGCAAAGGCTAGCACGACCAACCTGGGATTTCAATCTTGTTGTCGCGGTCGAGCGCACTGAACCGACTCAGCCATGGAGATAAGTCTTTCAAAGCAGTTGGCTCCAGTGATTTGTAGCTCTTCAGTATTCCCTGGCACTCACTGCCGAATTTCTGCCAGAAACACCAAAACCAGTCACAAATCACGAAAATTAACCGAGTGTACAAGCAAACTGGTGGATGTTGATTATGTTCAAAATTACCCGAGACTGCGGTAAAAGATGGGAGACATAATAGGAGGAAAAGGACACAAAAAAAGGAACATCTCAACGTTCCTTTTTCTGTGTTCTTTTTTTTGCACTAAGCTTGCCACTTTTTACCAGAGTCTCGGGCAATTTTCAACAAGATGCAAATCCCACCTGTTTCGGTGTAAAAATTTAAAATTTTTTGAAACAAGGGCTTATCTTATTTCTAAACAGCATGGGAGGCATAAAAGATGGGAGACATAATAGGAGGAAAAGGATACAAAAAAAGGAACATCTCAACGTTCCTTTTTCTGTGTTCTTTTGTTTGCACTAAGCTTGCCACTTTTTACCAGAGTCTCGGGCAATTTTCAACAAGATGCAAATCCCACCTGTTTCGGTGTAAAAATTTACAATTTTTTGAAACAAGGGCTCATCTTATTTCTAAACAGCATGTGAGGCACATGCGGCACAAACGAAAAACACAAAGATAATTTTTGTACACAAAAATGTGCTCAGTTTTCAGGTCGTTAACATGTCAAAGTCACGCTTAGCATTCTAACCCATTTTAAGTCTCAATGTTATCTATTACTTAATTATACTATAACTTCGCAAGTATGTGACAAATAAAACCATTCTTTAAGATAAAGCTCGAGTTCTCTTTGCAATCAATAAAAATATTTTTCCTTCAGATTCACTAGGTTCAAGTCACAATTTCTCGCTCATTCTTTCACTTCACTATCAATAAGTGAAAAGAGATTAGTAATTACAAAAAAAAAGACAGTTATTTCTTCGTGCCTGCCAAGACAAGGTACTTTGCTAAGATTTTTCGCAAATCCCAAAGAAAACACCACTCCCTCAGATCCAACAGTTTCAGTGCTGACTTGTCACAATTGGCTGCACTAACTCTAAAATTTTTTTTTTTTTTTATATTGACGATGATTTCTGACTTTGCAGCGCAGAAACAACATACCTCATACAGTCGACTCTCGGTAATTCAGCTCCTGTATTCGAGTTTGCGGTTAGAAGCACGGGTGTAGTCCCAACAACTGCATGTACGAGTCTATAGAGAAAAATGTGCGGCAATTCCAAGTTTAACCTTTAGGACTCGCTAATTAAGTTTTTTTTACTTGCTCGAAAAGTCGGACAACTCCGGGAGCAGGAAAAGTTTCTCACGGTTATGCTGACCAAGCTTAAATCGCACCTGTGCACACTTTATCGCTTGTACTTACTGCGTGAGTGATCGAGTAAAAGAAGGAATGAGCGCAGCATGCAACTAAGCCGCCAAGCAGCCGAGCCAATTGGGCGGCCAAGCCAGCTGCGTTACTAATTAACCCATGCCAATCCAAACCAGCATAGCTGCCGATGCATGCATTGTGACACTATTCCATAGCGAGTTACGGAAGCGAGTGCGGCCGTGCGGCGCTTACAGCCAACCAAGCTTGGCTCGATACATTACCCAGCCAGACGAGACGTTTTAATGCGTCTCGTCTGTCTCATGGAGCAAGCCGACGTCATCAGCATTGAAACTGTGCCAAACGGCGCCTTAAATCCTTTTTCCAAGTGAAGCCAGCTCCCAGCTTTGAAGCCACGCGAAAAGCCTAGCCAAACGGCGCCTAGTTTCCCCGATCCCAAAGGAGCGGGAGTGAAGCTGATGGATTTCGGCTTCGGTCCCATTGGCTGGCACGCATCATAGTTTCAAGGAACGAGGCTCCCATTGGCTGCTGCACGTCAGTTTCAACGACCGCCACCCCATGTCGCCGCATGTCCGTCAGCGCGCCGGTAACACAAAGCGTCCAAGGTCAGAGCGGCGAGGAGAGCGCGCGCTGTGCCGTCGACGAAAATACGCCACAGACGAAATAAGGGAGCGGAGGAACGGCATGCGTGCTTTCGCATTCACAACTCATAAGAAGTGCTTAGGTGTACCTCGAGCCTTTTGTTCATCGAATATATTGGTGTCCACAAACACGCCGTGGCCTCATTATCAGGGAGTGGCATCGTGCAAGTGCTGAGGAAACAATGCTGACGTTTCCGCCGACGCAGAAACTGCTCGTCGCACCACGGAGTACAGTTTTGCATTTTCTTTGGCGAAGAGACTGTTCAAGGAGCCCAAGAAAGATTTGCAATTTGCGGAGCATACTTAATACATGTATCTCCGTCAGCGGGCAGGCAAAGTTCAACTTCTCCTGGCCAGCACTGAATTTTAAAAAAATGTGGCTCGAGAGTTACTTTTAGTGTGAAGTATGGCTAATTCGAAGCCTTTCACGGTTCGTAAGAGCTCTGAATTATCGAGAGTCGACTGCACCGAGTTAAAAATTGTTTTGCAATGGCCCAAGCTGTCTGAAAATCCATATTACCACCTGAAAAAGACACTTTAGGTAATGGTATTTACTGAAGCAGCAATTAATTAAAGTTCCAAAACTTTAACAAGATGTTGTGGCAAGTAAAATCCAATGGCCAAACAAAGATGGCTATAAAAAAGATGAGAAAATAAAGATGCCTGCCTTAGCATCCATCTTAAGCAGCTTGCTGCCCTCGATCCCAAAAGCATCTGTCACTTTCTTCTTCACCACCTGCAAGTAAAACAATCGATACAATTTTTTGGGAATTCCAGATGATTTACGTAATTTCTCTATTCCATAATTTATAATTCCAATAGGACCAGATCATACCAGCATTCAGCGTACACCTGCACAATCACAGGGGTCATGAAAAACAAATGTGTCCAACATCTTTGTAATTCATTAAACCACAAAGATGTTGATTACTGTGTTAGGACGAAATATTGTGTCTGCATTTAATGAACCGCGTTTAAAAATGGTGTTTCTTTTACTGTCTGAAATGACCATGAGACATCTATCGGGAGCATAAGCAAGAAAACGTCACGGTACGCAAAAAAGGTTGAACAGATATTCAACTTGATTTAACCTTCAAATAATAAATTAGGAGTGATAAAAACATACCGTAAAATACCGAGCAAGCGCCCACTCAAAATTTGAAGATAATTGAGAAAAAATAGGGGATGGCCGCATGTGTGTTGTCTGTTTCCTCCCCTTGTGCGTTTCTTTCGTTTCAAGTCAAGGTCATCAATTTTACACATATATGTACCGGGCATATTTTTTCGTATGTTTTATATTTTGGGGGTAGGCACTTAGTGCGGAATGGGCGGATGCACTGTATTCTACGGTAACTGTTATTTAGAGGCGTTCTTGAATTAGCTGTAGGCTACTACATCATGGGGTTTGGAGTTCGCAGCATTCATTGTAGAATGCTGTAGTGGAACTTCATTGTGGGTCAGAAGTATAGTAAAACATAAACTTATGAAATAAAAACGTTCAGCCTTTCCACTCTCGTGAAGAAGGAAGACCAGCGGAGCTGTACCCCACACACTGCCGCAACGCGCACGCGCCTGATTCCCGCTTCTTCCTGTCCGACACGCCGCCGATCGTAAATACGTCTCCGGCGAACCAGAGTCAGTGGCACACGGCGCACGTGACGCCAAGTGGGTTCTCCATGAACTCCCTCCGGAACCTCGCCGTCGCACCCGGGAACTGTTCAGCCGGCATAGAGTGCAGTCGTCGCCGGGCCTCGCGCTGCTTGGCCTCTGTGGCAAGATCGTCTTCCGTGGTGTTGGCCCACGGGCGCCCTTTTCATCGCTGGTTCTGTTCTCTGCGGCGGCTTTCCAGGCGAGCGATATGCTCTTTGGCAAGGGAATCTGAAGTGCTGGACGCAGTGGAAGTCGAGGCGACAGCGGCTTTGCGGCGGTTGCGGACCCATTCGCGCTGCTGCGTACGTAGCCGCTCCTTCCGCAGCCGTGCGCGGCCGACCCATCGTGAGTAGGGATGGGCGAATATTCGGTTGTTACGAATAGCCAATCGAATTCTGTTCTATTTGGCATTCACTTCGAATCGAATTTAAGTATTCGACAATATTGAATTATTCAACAATATCGAATTATTCGACAATATTGAATTATTCGACAATATAGAATTATCCGACCTTTCTAAATACAGTCAAACCCGACTATATCGAACCCGTTTACATCGAATTATTCCTTATATCAAACAATTTTTGTGCACAGTAATGTTACGGTGATAATATATAGCAAAAACTAAGGTTGCATCGAACAAAGATAGCAGCCGCTACCGATATATCGAACTGCCAAGAGCGCCGTTTTGCTCTGCAAGCTGGCTTTCCCCCAACGCGAACGGTCGCATTGGGGGAAAGCCAGCTTGCAGAGCACGGTGGCTTTTTTTTTTCGCGGAAGAAAAGAACATGTATCTTTTGCGGAGAGAGGGTGCTCCGTGCTCCCTCTCCTTGCTCTGTCCGCAAAAGAGAATATTATTTTTTCTTCCAAGCGGTTGACGCGGCCGCCCAGAGAGAAAAAACAAAACAAAACAAAGCCATCTTGCTTTGCTAGTTGGCTTCCCCCTTACGCAGCCACCTGTTTTAGGGGAAAACCAACTTACAGAGCAAAACGGCGCTCTGCAGGAGAAGGTGCTCCCGCTCGGACGTGCTCAGTGCTCTCGGCATAGTTCGGCGCTAATGCGCGAATATAGAAGGCAGTGGCCTCAGCATTTTGGAGTCCGTCGATAGCGTAGAAAAATATCGTTATCGCGGATGCAATGAAGAAAAAGCAGCAGAAGATGCGAGACTACTTCATTGTGTAATATTCCAGCAGAAAGTGGATTTTTGAGTCAAATTCATTAAAAATTTTATATCGAATTACCCGCTATATCGAACTGGTAGATGTTTTTTTGCGAGTTCGATATAAACGGGTTTCACTTACTCTGGCTTGGATTTATGGCCAGTTGGCGCAAGCTTCCAACCGTTTCGACCATTTCGTGCTACCAAACTCAATACACTTGAAATTAACAATTACAGTATATCTAATACCAAATAAGGGCAAATATAAAACTATAGTTTAAACATATCTTTTGGTATTTTTTGCTTGTACTATTCAAACTATTCAATTCGAAATTATTCAACCAAAATTACTATTCGCTTCGAATTCGATTCGGACCCGAAATCCTCTATTCGCCCATGCCTAATCGTGAGTCCAATCCGAAACTGATAAGAGCGTAGGAAACAGCGCGCAAAACAGACGAGGACGAAAAAACAAACGTGACGAGCGCTGCGCTCGTTAAGTGTGCTTCTTCTTTGTCGTCTTCTGTTTTTCGCGCTGTTTCCTACGATGAATTCCCACCAATGCGTTCAACTATCAATTCTTCTATGATAGCTGGAAAGGTTGCCGCAATCGACGAGTGATGGCGGAAACCAGACTGGTTGTGTACTTGCCACCGTAGCTTATAGATGGCGGTAGCTGTCCAGGTAGGTTTGTGTCGACATACCGGACACGATCCTGGGGAACCTAGCCCTTAACAGCTCCGCTGTAAAAAATTATAATCCCAAAAGATTCGAACCCAGAATTTCGCAAAATCAAGGAGATGCACGCATGCGGCCTCTCGACTATCAGCCCATCCGTTTTGGGCAGTTTATTTATGTGGGTGTAGTTCTAGGACATTGCAGTTTTCCCATGACCAGCTTTATGGTCATCAGTTTTCTATTAATTTTTCCTTTACTTCCTCCATTTCACTTATATTTCCAGCATTCTCGGCCTTGTTCTGCAAGCTCATCAGAAATTTTATGGCCGAAACGAGAAGATATTTGCGGCTCGTCCATTGACGACCGCATCAGGATATGGCTCGACCAATCGAAGTTGCAGACGATTCCTGAAACTCTCCTCTGTAGCATGACGTATGGTAGCACAAACAACCTACGGTGTCGGTGTACGGCTCGTAACATAAAAGCTGACCATGGTGTAATAGGCGACGCTAGAATTAAATCAGGTTAGCCATCTCACAAATCTCTCAGCATAATATCAGACGTCATCCGTTGACTCGCGTGCGCGACGTCATTATACCTTTGCAGTGATATCTGACGCTTCGTCCATCAAGTCCAGTCTACGTCGCCATCGTGTGCAGACAACGAAAATTCCCCATAGGTTACCGACAATGAGACAGCGTTGTGTTACTGAGGGAAAAGCTCCAAAGAAGCTGAAATGATTGTTTTTACGCTACTAAAGGAATTCCGACGACCAAACAAATGAATGTGGGTTGTATAGTAAAGGACAAGGATTCTAAATAGACATATACCATATTTGCATGAATATAACGCGAGTTTTTTTTCAGAATTACGTGCTCCGAAACGCACCTCGCGTTATATTCGGAATCGAGTTCAGCCACGAGGCGCGGGAGTCTGGAGAAAGCCAGAGGAGAAAGCCATCCCTTCAGCTCAATGCAGGAGATAGGGTGGGAAAAGAAGTGGGGGTGTCGGAGGGAATTTATTAGCTATTGGGCCACGTGTCGGCGAATAGAAAACATAAAAAGCATTTTAGGGGCGAAGCTCCTTAGGGGCTAGCCATGTCCGTAGGTCCGTCCGTAGGTCTGGCGTCGGTGCTCGCGCTCCTGCTCGTGAGCACATGCTCACGTGCTCATGTAGGGCAAAAAAAAAAAGATGAAAAAAAATAATGAAAAAAAAATGATGAAAAAAATTACGAGCACGTGCTCGTGTAGGAAAAAAAAAAAGATGAAAAAAAAAAGAAATCTGTTTGCGCAGTCCACAGGATTCGAACCTGTGCGGGGATGGGTTAACATGCATGTGGGGGGATGTGTTCACACGTGCCCCAGTTATTCAGTAAAACATTGATTCGCTCAAATGACCGCTGCTCGCTAAAACGTCATTCGCTCATGTGATATGGACCTGTGCAATTGTGTTACGTTTCCAATAAAACATTCTAAACATGCGCAATTAGGTTTCACACTTGATTTTTACCATTTTTTTGTTTATGAGCGATTTAGAAACTAATTAAATATGAATATTTTATAAGGTGCAAAAGACTTTGAATTAATGACATTACACTTTGTACTAATAAAATTTAAAGGTTTCTTTCGTAGCAAAGTTAATTTATCCCCATTGCACAACAGTTTCCTTTTGCGAGGTTGTTACAAATATGGTTCCCAAAGTTACGTAAAAATTAACCCAAACGCCTTAAAAGGGTACAGAAACGAAATGTTTGCACTTAATTCTTTGTTTAGATGTGGTCCATGTTAGGCCGGCAGCCCAGAAACACTAGACTAGACTAGAGTTTCTGAACTGAAGGCACAGAAGTCAAGAAAACTCATTTTAAAACGAATGAACAGATTTCAAAATGGCGTCTGGTGGCGGTCTGAAAGCTCCGTTGGAATGCCGCGACGTCATGAGTTCCTAAGAGGCAGCACCAGTTCGCGGCAGTATGGCTTGCTTGTGGAGTTACTTAGTCCTGAATGTGACTTGGCAGAGGACGCTAACGCACTTATACTCCGTTTATTCATAAGCTGAGACTGTAGCCAAAGCTACAAGCGCGAGCTAGCCCGCGCTCTTGGCTTTGAGACATGCATTTCTAGTGTGAGTGCTCATTCTGTGGAAGAACACTCCAAAGCAGCAACCTCAAGCTCTCGCCCTCGGATCTACAAGGCTAGATTGTCACACGTTGACGCCACCAAGCAGCAATGCCCACAACTACAGTACCCTTGACCGTGCACAAACTATTGACGTCACGAGCGCAAGCATTGCGCCTCTCGCTGGCAGACTTTCAAGCGAGGGGCAAAGAGCTCGCGCTCACGTCTTTTCGTTTCCGTACCCCTTTAAAGGCCGACCAACAAGCAGACAGAAGACTCTCGCCAGCCCCTGTTTTACCCCTCTCAGTTTTCCCCCAACAAAAAGGAAGGAAAGAACCCCTCCTTTTCACTTTTAGAATAGCGGCTAGTTCAGTGGTTCTCAAATGGCGGTCCGCGGACCATTTGCGGTCCCTCAAGGCCTTCTTAGGTTCGCTGAAGCCCTCAACTGTCAGTCAAGCGGAGCAATAAAGCTTTCTTTTTTTTTTTTAATTGATGCTGGCTGTCCCCAGTAAGATAAATAGACCAAACTCAGTGCACTGAACAAGTAGGGTTGATTATTCTCCGTTTCAGAGCTTCAAAATTGGTCTGCATGCATCTATACATTTATCCTTTTGTCATTTTAATTGTCCGATAACCCCCCTCCCAGCGGGTGGATGGGATCCCCCCTCACTTCCGCCGATCCAGAAGAGGTCCCTGAAACATCAGTGTTTGGAAGCCACTGAGCTAGTTCGTAGTAATCTCGCAAAAAAATGCAGGACCCGCACCTTCGGTTCCACTGCAAGCATCATTTGGCACAATGTTATTAATTTGGTACAATGTAATTTCCACCGAATAAAGTTGTACTTACCCGAAGTGTATAAAGAGAGATGTGCCATGAAATAGGTGCCATTTACAAAAAGGCACGCTACTACCGTTTGTGTCACTGAACCACCAACGAAAACCAGGTGCGGAATGACGACAGGAGGTAATAGTTCACTCACATCTGAGAAATGCCGATGGA
Organism: Ixodes persulcatus; assembly: GCA_013358835.2. Lineage (NCBI taxonomy): Eukaryota > Metazoa > Arthropoda > Arachnida > Ixodida > Ixodidae > Ixodes > Ixodes persulcatus. Next base: position 50,488 of record JABSTQ010009714.1, read on the forward strand.
CACTGCCACCACCGGAACTCAAAGCCAAATCACGGCCCTGTCCGCCAAAAAGTTGACGGAGGCCATCGGCGTACAGCTTGCGGACGTCCACACTCTTTTGATTGTTCAATGCCTCCCGCATGGACTCGCACCAGTCCTAGTATCAAAACAGAAAAAAGGGAGATTAGTGGGTGTCGTAATAGGTAGAACCACATTTATGTGCTTCCCCGGTGGCACTCAACTCCCAGAGGAATATGTGCATCAATCTTCTCTTTCTTGCGTTTGCCTTCCCGGCTCTTACGTCCCAAAACTGACACCAGTGCAAGCGTTGAGCGTCACCGCTCAACGCAGCACCTGACACAAAATTTTGTTCCCTCCTACAGACCATTCTGCCAAGGGCTCTCAGGACAGTGCCCTTTGTCCGACTGCAGTGCCATCTACATACACCGTGCAGCACTGTTAGCACCAACAAACGATCGCCGGTGTTTCTTGTTTTAGATGCGGAGCATCTCTTGCTCGGGTCTATGTCCCGCGGCGTCGGCGTTGTAGTCGGCACTCGAACTACGCACGCGCAACTCTCCTCCTTCCCTCTCTCCAACAGCTGCGCGTTACTCTCTCCGCTCTCTCTCTCTACCAGCTGCGTGCACTGCGCGTGCGTTCGCTTCTCCTCACACCGCGCGCGCACGCGCAACTCTCCTCCTCTAGTCTCCTCTCCTTCAAGTGTGAAAAAAAAATAAACGGCGAGCGGCGAGCGTTCCAAGTTTCTCTGCCGCGAGCCGCGACGAAGGCTCGCGTAGGGGGTAACGCTAGGGCAGTCGGTGGCGCCATCTCTCGACGTCAGCACGCAACTGACTCTTTTCTCGGAACCAACACGATGCTCCGCATCACCCCATGGTTCCCCTCGGGAAGATGGTGTAATTTTTTTTTCCTAAAATTCAAATGCTGTCATCAAAACAATAGTGGTGGAAAGTGCTCCCTTAGTGCACCTACCTAAGAGGCAAAATTTGATGCCTGACAATAACCTTTGGAAATAAACTTGAAAACTTTCAGCCTTTTCAAACTCGAGGGGGACCGAAAATTTGTTTGAATAAAGCAAAGTTTGAATTAACGGCAGTTTCCTCCCATAGAGACGCATAGGGTGGGTCTGCATGTGAGTCTGAATTATCCACAAGTTTGAATTAAGAGAGTTCGAATTAATGAGAGTCGTCTGTATTTGTTATTTGTCAGAGTATTTCTAAATGGGTATAACATTCTCAAATCAAATATATAAAAAAACAATTTCTAAGCATTTGTACTTTAAATATTAAAATTTCCCATGCCCCTACACAATAGCACAGTGTTTGCACACTGAGTTTGGAGACTAAACAATACTCACTTTAAATGCAACATCTGGAAACTGGAGAAGCTCAAGGGCTTCAATAAACTCGCTGACGAGGGGAAGCTTGTCCATCTTCTGCTTGAGGCTGCGCAACCAAAATTACGAGAAAACAGCAAAGCTTGTCAAGGGGCCACCGACAGTTTTCCAGACTTTTTGATCAATGTTGCAACTGCGTTGCATAAATATTTTTGTACAATGCAGCAATGTGTAGGAAGAAAACTTAAAAACAGCGCAAAATACACGAAGGACAAGAACGAGAAGTGAACGAACACAATGCTGACTGGCAACTGAAGTTTATTCCTGCAAGGAACAAAAAGAAATACATAAAAGAAGCAAGATAGATAAAAGATAATCAACTCCTTTGAGGCACACTTGGAAACATTAAAGCAAATTTGCCGAATGTCTCGATAAAAGCAACTTTGTCATTCGCCAAAGCCACGGACGTGGTGCTCACACACTTGTCCGCTCCGTAGGAAGCAATAAAAAAAGTCCTCGTCAATTTCTCTCGTCACTTTGTTGAGGTGACGAGCCAGAATCTTAATTTCCGGGAAAACCGGAGAACACGTACACCTATCACAGTAAACTGCAAGGTGCCCCACGGTGAAGAATGGAGGGAAAGGGAATGCTCCCTGGCCCTAACATTAACACACCTCTCCGTTTGACCTATGTACACCCTATCACACGACAGAGGGATCAGATACACGACGCCTGTCGCGCACAAAACATACCGGGCGCGGTGGCTAACCACACACTGAGAGCCAGATAACCCGACAAGATTAACTGTGGCACAAAGACGGGACAACTTCGAAGGAGCTGAGAACACAACAGGTACATCAAACTTCTCAGCCACCTGCTTGATCCTATGCAAAAAGTTGTGTACGTAAGGCAGAACAATCGGCCTAGAAGATATCCTCCTCCTTCCCCTCAAACTCGAAAAACCTCTAAACACTCTGAGAAGTGATTCCGCAACACCCACGACCACAGCCAACGGGAACCCAGCAGAATCCAACCTGCTGGCCCGAGGCAAAAATCTTTTTACGCAGCTATGGTGACAAGATTTCACCAAAGAGAGTAGACAAGAAACTACAATGGCCCTTTATTTTTGTGCTTATCCCACGCCCCTGTACATAACCCCCAACTTGTATATTACTCTCAGAAAAGAAAGAAAAACAGCTCGCTCCGCACTAAGTATGCAAAGCAATGCCTAGATCTACTATTTTGAACACACTCATCACTGCAGTCACTGAAGCTTTCATCTGAGGAGCCGTCAGACAGAGACAAATGCGCAACAACTGTTGCTGATTTGCATGAGGGAACCAGTCAATTGTGTCATAAACGATAGCTGCCCATTACTAGCTCCGGCCCTTGCTCAAGAAAAGCCAAGAGCCATAGTGGTGTCCTTATTCCATTCCCAACGACGAGACAAAACTAATGCAATCAAACCCAGATTGTGCTTTTCTTTCGAGGATCGACAGCCATTGTTGTGCCAACATGCGAGGCAGGCGCCATAAGAGAGTGCGGTCACCCTTTCCTTCTGAAGGCAGCTCATTTCAGCACTGCACCGCCATTTGCTTCCAAGAGCCGCACAAGGCACACGCCTCCACATTGGCACATACATCTCTACTTGCGATACAAATGCAGATGCATCAATGGGCTAGACCAACCTGCTGAGTAAGTTTCGCACATAACCAGAGAAAATCAGCATTCCCAACTTAAAAGTTCCAGAAACATTTCTGAGCTGCCTCATGAATTGAGCCACCGTACGTGATGCACACTTTGGCAAATTGAGGCACACTTAAACCATGTCTCACTTCAAGTATGTCAAATCAAATGTGTTTCTCTGTATGAGAGTGAGAATGACTGCTTTTGTTTCCATTAATTGTAAAATTGTTTATAACCGTGATTCTCAGCTTTTATACTTAAATCTCAGCAATACCATTGACTTAGGACTGTACATTTACCACTAACTGGCAGGTCAACAAGGTTGTTTACCGTATTTTCCGGACTATAAGTCGCACCCTTGTATAAGTCGCACATCCGTATATTGAGCCGTTTTCGTGAAAAAGTTGGTATATAAGTCGCACCTTTGTATAAGTCGCACCTCTTTGCACGGTTCACGCGATGAATTCTTTAGTTTATGCGCATTGGTATCGCGAAATCGGAGTTTCGCACAATTACTAGATCGCACATACTGTTTGCCGCGCATTTCGGCTCACGAGAAATGCCCATAGTATGGTGCTGTCTGGCGGGGGCAATCGAGTGTTTCGCAGCAAAAGGACGTAAAATGTGCCAAATGAGCGGGTAGTCGACTATATTCGAGCGAACGCATGCCGAGCGAACGAAAGTTTAAGCAGCTAGACACTCGCGAACCAACCTATGGAGCACTAGGCCTAGCCTAGGCCAAGTCCCGGAGACGACGCGAGCATCGATGCGCGGGCAGAAAAATAAACCTTGACATACTTTTTTTTTGTACCTCCAAAAGATTGGCTAGCTACAATCCTTCCTTTTACATGTAGCAACACGGCTGGAGCATGGTACAAAAAAACTGCTCATAAAACAGAAACCGAGAAAGACGCGAGAAAATATTCTGCAGCCGCTTCGGGGAAGACAAAAAATTAAAATGTCTCGCATTCAGAGTCAAAATAGTGCGGCGACAGCAGTCCCTCCTGGAGGGGGAAACACCACCTATGGCTACGTAGTTATGGTTCTCTACAAAAAATGGCGCACAGAGTATAAAAAAAATGGCGTCGCCACTCGTAAAAAAAAAAAAAAAATGCTTATATAAGTTGTATTGTTGTATAGGTCGCACCAAGAAAAATAATTTAAAAAAACCGCAACTTAAACACCGGAAAATACGGTACCTTTTATATCTACCGTAAAGTTCAGAAAGAACGCTCACCCAAAATAAAGAGATAAACGACGAACGATATGGGGTGGGCACTGTTTAAAAACGCATCAGCAAAATTTTATAAAAAGATCGGTGATAAGCAAGGAAGGGATAGGGGGTCGGTTACCTTTACAAACTATATGAAACGGTAAGTGATAGCACAGATCACGGACACGAAAAATCCGAGTCTCATGGTGCGATAAGTAGGCAAGAATTCGTTATAAACTCCCCTTTCACGTGAATGAGTACCGCAGAACGGGGATGCAGCGCATTCGCGTATCACAGTGCGATAAATGCGCGAGAACCCGCTATAAACTCTGGTGTCATGGGAACTGATACCGCATGCGCAGATCAGGGACAAACGCACGGAAACCCGCTACAAACACGCATGTCACGTGAACAGATACTGCAGATTGCGTACATGGCAGATCAATGTGTCACATTGCGATAAACACGAGAGAACCCACGGTAAACACGCTTGCACATACACCGATACTGCAGATCTCGTGGTTGATAAGATTTTTTTTCGGACATCGTGGGATCGACATTCAGCGGGAACGGAGGGGTGGGCGATATTTTGGAATTTTTATGTTACAAATATGCAGCCCAAAAAATGGGAGGGGCGGTCTCTCAGGGGAAGGCGTTCTCTCGGAACTTTACGATAGTTTAATTTTACAGCGAAGCTGTCTATGGCTAGGGTTCCGAGGATATTTCGTGCGCATCAACAAAAACTCAAGTCCCGAATTTGATGCAAAATCGCTTCAGTCTGTGCAAAAGCTTATGCATCTCATCAATTGGATATGCATTTTCAGTAGATTAGTTATTAATAGGCCCAATTTTCAAAATCAGTAGACTCTCATTGTAGATAATAAAGGTTTCTTAAAAACGTTCAGCCTTTCCACTCTCGTGAAGAAGGAAGACCAGCGGAGCTGTACTCAATACAGTGCCGCAGCGCGCACGCGCCCGTTTCCCGTTTTTTCTTGTCCGACACGCCGCCGATCGTGGATATGACTCCGGTGAACCAGAGTCGGTCACACACGGCGCACGTGACGCCAAACGGGTCCTCCACGAACTCCCTCTGGAACCTCGCCGTCGTGCCCGGGAACTGTTCAGCCGGAGTGGAGTGCAGTCATCGCCGGGCCTGCCGGCGATGACTGCCGGCAGGCCCGGTCATCGTTGGCCGGCAGGCCCGGCCAACGATGACCGGGCCTGCCGGCCAACGATGACTGCAATGGTCATCGTTGCGGTCATCGTTGGCCTGCCGGCGCCATTTACATCGCTGGTTCTGTTCTCGGCAGAGGCTTTCCAGGCGAACGATGTGCTCTTCTTTGGCAAGGGAATCCAAAGCGCTCGACGCAGTGGAAGTCGAGGCGACAGCAGCTTTGCGGCGGTTACGGACCCATTTGCGCTGCTGCGTGTGTCGCAGCTCCTTCCGCAGCCAGAGTCTTTCCCCGAAAGGGCGCGCGGCCGACCCATCCTAAGTTCAAACCGAAACTGATAAGAGCGTAGGAAACAGCGCGCGAAACACACGAGGACGAAGAAACACATGTGACGAGCGCTGCGCTCATTACGTGTGCTTCTTCTTCGTCGTCATCTGTTTTTCGCGCTGTTTCCTACAATGAATTTTCACCAACGTGCCCAACTATCCATTCTTCCATGATAGCTGGCAAGGTTGCCGCCATCTATGAGTGACGGCGGTAACCAGACTGGTTGTGTGCTTGCCGCCGTCGCTTATAGATGGCGGTAGCTGTCCAGGTAGGTTTGTGTCGACCTACCGGACACGATCCTGGGGAACCTAGCCCTTAACAGCTCCGCCGTAAAAAAATTTGCCGCTGTGCGACCCATGTTGGCCATGTCTAAGCTTGCACCACCCTCTCTTTGTCATTGTTCCAAGCGCCTGCGTGCCTAGTTTCCTTTCTTTCCACTCTCCCAGAATGACGGCCCCGTCGCGTGTGTCTACTTTCTGCCGGGTGGCGGTCCCGTTGCGTCTGTCTACCGTAGAATACCGTGCATCTGCCCATTCCACACTAAGCGCTCGCCCCCAAAATTTGAAACGCCTGAAAAAATGACCGCATCTCCACGTGGTGAATGATGTTGATTGAGGCAAAGCTCTGGTGGTGTTGATGATACTGATTTTATTGTTCATAGGTAGTGTTGATGGTGCTGATTTTTTTAGGGGCGAAGCTCCTAAAGGGCTAGCCATGTCCGTATGTCCGTTCGCCGTCCGGCGTCGGGTGCTCGTGCTCCTGCTCGTGAACTCACGTGCTCACGTGCTCGTGTAGGGGAAAAAAAAAATGGAAAAAAAGATGAAAAAAAATTATGAAAAAAGAAAAAGGAGAAAAAAAAGAGTAGGGGGTTCTGAGATTCCATCCCATCTCTCTTCTTAAAAAAGAAAAAGAAGAAAACCACATTCTCCTACTGCCATGAATGAAAACGACCGAAAAGCTCGGCATGCAGCGCCTCAGCGTCTACGCAGACAGCAAGCTGCTCCGGAGACCAGGGCGCGAGAAGCTGCTGCACAGCGTCAAAAATCAGCACCATCAGCACTACCTATGACCAAAATCAGTATCATCAGCACCACCCGAGCTTCGCCCTAATTAACATCATGGAGGTGCGGTCATTTTTTTTTATTGCTCATAGGTAGTGCTGAGTTCCGGGTTGCGTTTCGACTTCATTATTACTGCTTTATGGTCGGTGAAATGCAGAGCCAGTGGTTCTTCTAGCGGATCAGCTTGGATCTGCTAGAAGCCGTGGGAATGCATCTCCACCGCTTAAGTCAACGGTCCATGTCAGAAAGAGAATGTGTGGTATGGAACGTGGTTATAAACGCATTTGAGCATTTGACCGCAGTGCCCTCTCGTCTATAAACGTTGAGCCAATGCATGCAAAGTTTAACGCGATTATATACGCATTTGACCGCAGCGCCCTCTCCTGTATAGACGTTGAGCGGCTACATGCAACGTTTCATCCATGACATCCCCAGCTCTTGAGTTACTACCACATCTCAGAGCCCCCTACTCGTCCCGCAGTCGTGGCCGAGTGGTTAAGGCAATGGACTAGAAATCCATTGGGGTCTCCCCGCACAGGTTCAAATCCTGTCGAATGAGCGAACATTTTTTGTTTTTTTAAGAAGACAGATGGGATGGCAATCGATGTGAGCACGGACGCCGGACGGACAAGGCTAGACCCTAAGGAGCTTCGCCCCTAAAATATGCAAGGTACATATACCGGGTGTTTTAGGGGCGAAGCTCCTTAGGGGCTAGCCATGTCCGTATGTCCGGCGTCCGGTGCTCCTGCTCGTGTAGAAAAAAAAAAGATGAAAAAAAAAAAAAAAATGTTTGCGCAGTTGGCTGGATAGGGGCTAGATAAGAGGCGGAAAAAGGCTGGGGCTAGATAAGAGGCGGAAAAATTGCGCGGGCGCCTTACCGCAACCGCTAGCCTTGTACCTGCTCCACGAGTGGTAACTTTAGTGCGCCACTACTCTTGTCACACCCTCAGTCTTTCTAAAAATGACTGATTTAGTGGTTTTCGATAACGCTCAGCAACTTTCTAAGTGGAATCTCGATGATACGATTGTGGGTGATACGAATTTCGGGATGATACGAATTTCTGAGAAGTACTGGCGAAATTGCATTGATTCCAATGGGCAAAATTTCGGCTGTTACGAACGGACCTGCGTAGCTCGGCGGATGATACGAACGACCCGGCGAGGAGCCGACTTCCGATCGAGGCTCGGCCGGCTTGGGGAGCAAGAGACGGCGACGTACGGGATGGCACGGGCCGCCCCTCCTTCCTCTTTGTCACTCTTTCTCCGGGAACGGGGCCCGCAACACGTCAAGGGCATGCACGGCTTCGCACGTCGACGGCGGCAGGCCGCGCTCTTTTGCCAAGTCGCTGCGCTTCTTTTTCGGTTCACTGTCGACTCTATTCAAAATCTTCAGCTTCTGCTTGAAGGAAAGGGCTTTCCTTTTGCGCGACATATCTGACAGCCTGGTTGATTTCGTTGGAAGAAGTCCGTTCGCAGAGAAAACCTCGAAAACGCGTCTCAGCAACAGAACAGCATACGCGGCAACGATGAGGAGCTTGTCCCCGCATTCCGGAGGCTTGGCCCCACACCCAAGAAAGACCAATGAGACGCCAGCAACTGAGTGACGTCGAGCCGCCCAAGGCCGTTGTTACGAGGTAGTAATAAAGACAGAGACAGGCCACGTCCGATGGTGTTCCAGGCGCATGCTGAACTGCTCGCGCCACCGGCGCCCGTGCATTGCACCTCTTTATTTTCTAACGCGCGTGTGTGTCAAAGGTGGCGCCTGCTTTTGTATGGCGACATTGGCCGCGCCGGCGCGCCGAGCCGCCGAGCGCGCTCGCGCCACAACAGCCCGCCCGCTTGCGGCGTGCAGTGAGCTTGGGCACCGTGAGTGAGGAGACAAGCGCCAAGTTTTACGCGCTCCAGAAAGGACTGCTGGGCGACATGGAAGTTAAAAAAAGGCAGAAAAACATCACGGATTTCTTCACGCGAAAGTAAGCAAAGAAATAAATGAACTTTTTTTTGTGCTCAATTTTTTGGTCTGTGTTGGTTCATACGAATTCTGGATGATACGAATATTTTTCGCGGTCCCGCGAGATTCGTATCATTGAGATTCGACTGTAATTGGAACCATATGCCTATTTCCACTAATTAAAAAGCTAATTAACAAAATTTAATTAAGTAGCTGGCTAAATAGTATGTTTTTGGCAATTCCTGCGTCGGCTGTGGCTGGTAGGTTGTTCCCAAAGACAGTTTCTTTTTTTTTTTTTTTTCGAACGTCCTAATTTTTAGGATTTTTGAAAGTCTTCGCAAAAACACCCGGTATATGTGAACTGATGACCTCACATGTGCCCATCCCCTATTTTTTCGTGATTATCTTCAAATTTTGAGTGGGCACTTGCTCGGTATTTTACGGTACTAGTAAAAGGTCTTGACGGACGAAGAGATCGTTCGCCAGGTCCTCGAGCCAGACAGCGAATCTGACTCCGAGGACGACGCGCCGGCCATCGTACGGCCGTCCAACGCAGGAACTCACCCAAGCGCTTATGCTACTTTCGTCTGTATTCAGTGACAGAACGACTCTCGCTGAAATGCAAAACGATCTGATCGCCCGAAGGCGAAACACCGTCCAGCAAACCATCGACCGGTTTCTCGAGCCACTTGGAATGTAAAGTGCCAATAAAGGCATTTTTTTGGCAGATTTCACTTTTTCGGACTGCGTGATTATTCGGACGTTTGCGCGATCCCCGTCGAGTCCGAAATATTGGTCAGCGACTGTATTTGAGTATGTATTTGCGTGGCACGGAGGAAGTAAATCAATAAAAAAAAAAGTCCCCCCTTGGCTATACTAGCGTGGCAAAAGTAGTTGTAACGCAGAACGCAATGTGTTAGTGTGGAGAAGCTATGTGCACATGTGCAGACTGTATGGCGCGAAGCGGCCCTGTGTCGTGCGAGGTAAGCGCTCCGTGGATGTCTCACTAGCGGGTGTCACTCTTGCGGTTGCAGTGTAAATGCGCTCAGAGCCTGTTGGAGTGTGAGACGCGGTAGACAGAGCGTGTGGAAAACGGAACATTCGGAGTGCTAACCAAAGCCCCGACAGACACCATTCTGTTTTTTCAAACGAAGAGAACATAGCGGAGTTAGAAACGTGCTGTCACAAAAGAAATGTTTGCGCTGTATGCCGATCGGTGATGCCCATCGTGCGTGTGCAGGCAACGGACTTTGCGATAGGAAAACATTCTTTTTTTTTAAATCTTTCTCCGGGGAAGCCCGGTGCACGCTCATTTCACAGAGTGCCGTTGTATGACTGAACCCGCCAGAAGTAACACGGAGGCACTCGAGGAAGAGATTCGGTTGGCACCGCTGTCCAATCAGAGAGGAGACGAGTGCTGCGTCAGTGCTCGGCTGGCAGTCGACGACTTCTGTTAACTGGCACCGGATATGATCAGGTGCCAGCCACATAACACATTCTGCATTGAAAATTCCTGGCTCACCGTTTTTTATCATCGCAATGAAAGGGTCAAGATATACCACGTTTTTCCAAGCAGCCTTTACTGGAATAAACTGAACTGTAGGGCTAGTTGAGTGAACATAGCAACAACACAAAGACAAAAAGCAGTAGTAAAAGCACTTGACCCATTCGCTTCTGTTCTTTTGCCAGCTTCTACCGACCGTTTTTTCTCGCAACTGCGGACAAAATTCACTCTATTCATTCCGATAGAATGTCATAAATAAGGGACTCAGGAAACGGAAGCTCTTCTTTAGGACTCGAGAAACTTTGCGATTTGTGCGGCCTTTCGTGGCATTCAACCACCAGGTTAAAGGGGGATCGCTGCCCGTATGTCGGCACAGTGCCAATCCACATTAAATCTGCACAAGTGGAGACTGAATTCTAAAACCGGCGAAAATTAAACCACACTTACCGCAGAATAAAATCCTTCGTCTCTGGGATGTTGAATGAGTATGCCTCGTTGCTGACCCTGAAGGCATACACCAGTGCCTGGGAGAGAAAAAGGTTGAAAAAGTAAGTAGGAGCCCAGGCGAAAATCAGTCCACTTCCAAATGGATTATGGAGCTGGAAATGAGGCAGTCCAGCTGGATTCCAGCTGGATTCCAGCTGTGTCCAGCTGGACCCAGCTGGAATCCAGCTGGACTACCTCATTTCCAGTTCCATAATCCAGCTGGAAGTGGACTGATTTTCGCCTGGGAGGGAAATGCAGCGGGATTTTTACACAAACAGAAGAGGCAGCTCCTATTCGAGTATCATCAATTCCTATTCAGGACTCATCAGGCACTGTTTACTGATCATCCCATCACTATATGTTTGGCAAAATTCTGCATAATAAAAAAACAGCAATATCCCAATGTAGTGTGTTCCTTGGCAGTGATCCTGCACCCATGAACTTGGTCCAGATTTTGTGCCTCAACAACACTAACATTGTCGTGCGTACCGTCTATGAAAAAAAGCCCTACCAAAGTACCGTAGAATACCGCGCATCCGCCCATTCCTCATTAAGCGCCCACACCTAAATTTGTAAGATCTGAGGAAATATGCGCAGTACATTTATATGTAAAATTGATGACCGGACAAGCACCCATCCCCTATTTTTTCGCGATTATCTCTAAATTTTGAGTGGGCGCTCGCCCGGTATTTTACGGTTAGTGCTCTAGCATGCATACAATGGAAAGTTTCCATCTCTCGCGACTTTTCAACTTGGTTTTGACCTCGCTATTTCATTACTTCTTCTCGTCTATTTGCTTGTGCACTCTTCCACCAGATGTGCCAGTGTACTGCTTTGTGACAGAATCTCAAAATAGTTTGTCCTGCTGCTAGTGCAGTTGATTCAGCATCAGATCCACAGCAAGAAAGACGCTGGTTCAAACCCAGTATTTCCATGCCTTTGCTGCATTTGAAACGTGCCTGTGCGGGAGAATGGTGAATGAATAAATTGAGAAAAAACATTGGTAGGCACATAAGCATACTATACTGCATAAGCTTCCATAGACCTATGTGTGGGTGGCACTAGAAATGAAAAAGGGGGGGGGGGGTTAAAGCTTCGCCGAGTCGGGCTTGTGAGTCGCGTGAACTGCCCGTGCCACAGAGGACGTGAGCTCGGTTGCTGTCCAGAGTCATGAGGGACAATTGTGGAATCACAGTTGCCGGAGCGGCATCCATCGCCGTTTGAATCAGGCAGAAGCGCGTCGCGTTGAAGCGATTAAACGAGCAAGCCAGCAGACAAGAAATTGCTACAGAAACCACTATTGTTGGTTGTCTATGAATTGCGATAGCATTCGTCAAGGACGTGGGTTCTCAAACTGGGTTCTGCGGCACACAGGGGTTCCGCGAGCTGGTCTCGTGGGTTCCACGAGCACCCAAATTGCAGTGCCCCCCCCTTAGTTTAACCTTCCATATCCACGGACTGAGCCATGGATCGAGTTGGTGTTGCAGACAAAGCAACCTCACCCTTTGCACTAATATGTATACAGTAAACTTTCGTTAGTTCGACCTCGGTTAATTTGACTTTTCGTTTAATTCGATCGTGTTCAAAAGGCCCGGCAAGCGCCCATACATTTCTATGGGAGGAAAAGTTCGATAGTTCGAACTCGGGAAGACTCCGCATCGGATAATTCGTCCCGAGTGAATGCGCGCGGGCCCACATTGCACGGCACCACGGCAGAAAAACCACCAATTTACGGCGAAACACGAGCCCTTTGCTGCAAAGCCGAACGTGTGCAAATATGCGCCAGCTCCTCTACGCCGTTGAGATGGACTGTAGCGAATGACACGAGCCAGCACAACCAATCTGGCGTGGAGTAGCGCGGAGAACAAAGCACGTGGTCGGGCACGCACGAGCCAGCGCGCACTCTCAAAGCATTTTTTCTGTAGCATCGTGTGCGCTCAATCTTGCGCACCAAAAAGCGTAAATTCTCTTTTCCTTTTTTTTTTGTTATTTTTCTTTGTCGCCGACGGTCTGGCCGCCCGGCACCAAAGTCGGCTCGAAGCTTTCTCAGCACGCGCTCTCAAAGCGCTTCTCTGTAGCATCGTGTGCGGTCCATCTTGCGCACCGAAAAGCGTAAATTCTCTTTTCCTTTTTTTTTTTGTTATTTTTCTTTGTCGCCGACGGTCTGGCCGCCCGGCACCAAAGTCGGCTCGAAGCTTTCTCAGCACGCGCTCTCAAAGCGCTTCTCTGTAGCATCGTGTGCGGTCCATCTTGCGCACCGAAAAGCGTAAATTCTCTTTTCCTTTTTTTTTTGTTATTTTTCTTTGTCGCCGACGGTCTGGCCGCCCGGCACCAAAGTCGGCTCGAAGCTTTCTCAGCACGCGCTCTCAAAGCGCTTCTCTGTAGCATCGTGTGCGGTCCATCTTGCGCGTCGGAAACCGCAAATTCTCTTTTCCTTTTTTTCTTTTTTTTTTTTGTCGCCGAGCAGACTTTGGCACGGAGCCAAAGTCGGATCGTTAAACTTACCTTTTTCACTTTTTTTTTTTCTTTTTGTAGTGCGCGATTTTCCGAGGACGTGACGTTTAGTTACGTTGCTCTTGCTCTCCGAAGCATGCTTTTGGACATGCGTTTTAAGCGCAGACGGCATCAGACCATCCGTAAGTACTTTGGACAATAAAAGGAAGTTTATTTTAACCGTTTTTCTGTCCTTTATTTAATTCGATCATTCGGATAATTCGACCAAATTTCAAAGTCCCGTCGAGGTCGAATTAACGAAAGTTTACTGTATATATTTTAAATTGTGCCCCAGGTTAACCCCACTGCTTTCTTATTTTGTCTGTAATCCTCCCTTTTCTCTTATTTTGTCGGTGCAATTAAACCTCGTTCACTATCTAGATGCCTTTATTGCCCAGTATTATCGGTCGGCAATGAAGCAGAGGAGGTGGGAGGGGGGCTTCATCTTTTGGAAAACTTGCAGGGCAATTTTATATTTGGTAGTACTAGGGCAAAACTTAATGCAGCACCTCTGCAGTATCGGCCCTCACGTCGCTCACCATGTTTGCTACACGTCGATTTCTTCCTTACCTTTAGAGGATTGTTTTAGATCGACTAACACCGCTAAAAAAGAGGAACTGAAGTGACGAATCGTCTGCACACGAAGAAAGGTCTTGCGAAATACTTTCGTAGGTGGCCATGTGGCAAATGTGCGTGCCCATATGCGATACAAGGGCAAGAGAGACGACACTTCCTGTTTGAAGTCATCCAAAAAGGCAAGGAGTGCACCATTTCGCTAACTACAATCGAGCCCGGTTATAATCACACTCGGGTATTTCGAATTATTGTTTATATCAAACAGTACAAAGATCCCCTTGAAAATCACATGCAATAGTATAGGAGCATTGTCTTCTTGTATCCAACTCCCATGGCGGGGACACTCGATATAACTACAGTGACCCGACATCCCGATTTAGCCGGGACAGGTCCCGCCGGCGTGCTTGTGGGACGGCGTTTTTTTCCGCTTCGGCTGCCCCGAACCGGAATAGATAAAAGACGCAGTTAAACGAAAGTAGCGCACCAGTGAGAGGTAGCTTTCCCTGATGAAGGAACAAAATATGCTTGGCAAAGAAGATGCTGATGCTGAACGTTAATTTGCATATGACATCTACTACAGTCGAGCCTGGTTATGTCACACCCGGGTATTTCGAATTATTGTTTATATTGAATAGTCCAGACATCCCCTTGAAATTCCAGTGATGTGATTGGCCTAAGCCATTTTGGCGCACATTTCGGCGCAACCAAAACAGTGTTTTGGAGCAGCAAAAGTGGATTTTGGAGCAGATATTCTTAGGAAAATAAATATATTCGTTTTAAGTGCTGTACAAACGAAGGGCACTTTGTGTTGTGTTGTGTTCTGATGTGACGTGTTGTGACGGAACTCGCTGCTTCTGTTTTTACTCCTCAGACATCCCACAAGTGTACAGTGCTGTAGGCATTGCCAAGCAATTTCGAAAAACCGCTTGCCACCGTTTTACAGGTTCCCGACGTGCCAGATTTTCGTCAAAAGTAAGCCAACGTAAACCAATGAATTGCAAGCATCCCAGCTGGTGCCTCAGTCATGCAATCATGTTCGCATGCACGTGAGGCCAACTTCGGTAGGCTTGCTGTTGGGCATGCTTCGTCGCGCGAGCGCAGACAACGGCTGTCCGATCGAAACCGAAACCATGCCCCTCAGCTCCGTCGCTAACTTATCCCCAAAAATGTACACAAAATGTAACATTCGAGCATGTGATAAAAACAGTCCAGTGGCGAGTGCTTGCCAGGCCGGCAAACAAGGTACAAGCTAAACACACAAAAAATAAAGAACCTGAGTGCATCGATGCAAGACATTGCGAGCCAGCCTCAAAATGTTCTTGGAGCACTTTGTGCAACGACTGAACTCGAGACAAACAAGTGCGCTGTGCGGGTTCAGCGTGCAGACATTGCCTTCTTTGCATTAGCTCACTTCTCTTCACCAACTTTCTTTCGCGGCAAATTTTTCACGTACAGTTGAGCCCGTATATCACACCCGGGTATTTCGAATTATTGCTTATATCAAACAGTCCAAACATGCCCTTGAAAATCACATGTAATAGTATAGGAGGGCTGTCCTTTTGTATCAAACTCCCAGGGACTCCCATGGCGGGGACACTCGATATAGCGAACGAAGCACGGGGGCCCTTCACTTCTGCCGCGGTCAGATTGCGCCCCCCGCGGAGCACATAGCTCGCGTTTCCGGGCTGGCAGACCGCCAAGCCAGTATACAAGCACGGGAATACTCAACAAAAAAAAGCAGTTGTAAAAAAAAAAAAGAAAAGTAACAGTAAAAAAAAAAAGTGGAAGATGGAAAAAGCAAAGGGAAGGGCAAGCGCGCGCGTAGGGAGGGCGGGGAGTGCTCCTTAGCTCCAAAATAAATTAAGCAAAAAAAGGTCTTCCTCAAGCCGAGTGTGCCGACAACAACGGTTGAGCAATCGCACTTTGAACGCCTTATCTTTGTTTACCTTTTTCTTTCGCCGTTTTTGCTTTGCGCGTTTTTCTTTTTTTTTTTTTGTGCCTTTTTTGCTACTTGATTTTAGTGGTTTCTTTTTTGTTGCTTGCTTAACTTTCTTCTATGGATCGAGCATTTTTTGTTTGCTTTTATGCGGCTCGCTTTTTCCGTTCTTTCATTTTTTTTTAAATTCGTGTTTTGTCGCCGGTGCTGTGCGGAGGTCGCGCGCGCGTAAACAATCGCAAACACCGTCGCGTAAATGCGGCGGTGTTTGTGATCTTCACCAGCTAAGCTCTACTGTATTTAGCGACTCTTAGTGGCTCTATTTGGTAAGGTCCCGTTTGTCGCGGCCTTTGGTATTAGCAGAGACGTGTGAAAATTTTAACTGGGGCTTAAGTTAACATATTTTTTGTATATCAAATTATCGATATATCAAACTATTTTATGATCCCCTTTGAATTCAATATATCCTGGTTCGACTGTACCGAGGTCCCTCACGAAAGAAGGCCCACCGACAGGAATCTAGATAATCAATACTTTGACAGAGCAGTCTTTGAATTAAAGATGGATTTTTGTAGTAACGTACGATTTAAACAAGAACGGGAATGTTGATAAACATGCGGTGGTGCTTAGTTTCCTCTTAGAAAGTACCATATCTGCAGTGATATGGGGACGGCAACATTCGACGTCGCGCGACCTCGTTGACTGAAAGGCAGTGACCAAATATAGTTTTCCCACGGCCGTTGCTTTAGCTCACAAAGTAACTCCTGCCGCGCAAAAACGTGGTTTCGTTTCACGGCATGACGGCATAGCTGGTACCCGGCACGCTAGCGTCGGAGCGTCTGCACATATCCGCGTCTGCCGCTGAAAATATTAAAAAAAGAGACGAGAGACAAGGCCCACAAGATGAGAGCGCGAAACGCGAGACGCCGGGAAAACCATGCAAGACCGGGTGGACAATTAATGCACGGTACTTTGTGTCAGGTGACCACTTGCGCCACATAACACACGCCTGCTCAATTACAGCTTGAGAAGCACGTTGAGGTCTCTGGTCCGCTTCCGGACGTCGAAATAATCAAAGCGGTTAGGCCTGGTGTGGTGGTGCAAGGAAGTGACGATGACTCTGACGACGAGGAACTCGCGCCGCCGTCAATTCCCGCGCCGAGTGCCGCTGATGCGGAAACTGCATTGGGCGTCGTAGAACGTTTTTTCTCGGGCGAAGAGAATGCCGAAGACGCCTTACGATGCATACGTAACTTGCAGAGCCAAGTGACGGTGGCACAGATGCGTCAGCGAAAACAATCTAAGATCGACCAGTTCTTCTCCTAAGTGAGTACTGAATAAAATAAACTCAGTTTTATATGTGCTTTTTTAATTCGAAGTTCGCTTAATTCGAAGCATTTTGCTGTCCCTGTGAGCTTCGAATTACCGAGAGGCTACTGTACTCAGTTTAGTTTCGGTTTTGAAAGGCGCCCTAAATTAGTCCTTTGGCGCAGGCTTGGCGCAGATTACCCATATTTTGGCGAAATGTAGCAGGATGTAGCAGGGTTAGCCCCTTGGCGCAGTTTGGCGCAATTGGCGCAGCAATCACATCACTGAACTTCACATGTAATAGTATAGGAGCCTTGTTTTTCTGTATCAAACTCCACTTGGCCTCCATGGCAGGGACACTCGATATAGCGAACTAGGGAAGGAAGCAGGTCCGGGCCGCTCGCACTGGCGCCCGTCGCTTCTCCCGCGGTCCAATTGCGCCCGCAGCGAGTACATAGCTCACGTTGTGGGCTGGCAAAGTGCCAAGCCAGCATACGCCCACGGAGATACGCAGCAAAAAAAGCAATTGTAAAAAAAAAAGAAAAAAGAGGAGGATGGCAAAAGCAAGGGCAGGCGCGTGGTAGAAAGGGCGGGGAATGCCCGCTGTTGGAATGGTAGCGTGCTCTCTTTCCTAGAATACTGCTGTCGCTGCGCGACTCCTTAACCCCAAAATAAAATAAGCAAAAAAAAAAAGTCAAGTGTGTCGACAACAATGGTTGAGCAATCGCACTTTGAACTCCTTATCTTTGTTTACCTTTTTCTTTCGCCGTTTTTGCTTTGCCAGTTTTTGTTTTTATTTTTTTGCCTTTCTTTTTTTGCTGCCTGAATTTAGTGAGGTTTCTTTTTTGTTGCTTGCTTAACTTCATTCTATGAATCGACTGTTTTTTTTTTATGCAACTCGCTTTTTCCGTTTTTTTTATTTTTTTAATTATTTTTGTGTTTTGTTGCCCGCGTTGTGTGTAAACGATCGCAAACACCTTCAGCGGTGTTTGTGATCTTCACCGACTAAGCTCTACTGTATTTAGCAACTCTTAAAGACTCTATTTGGATCAAAATTAACTGTTGGGCTAGCGGCCTTCCGTATTAGCTGAGATGCGCGGAAATTTCAACTGGCGCTTAAGATAACATGTTTTTGTATGTCAAATTATTGATATATCGAACTATTTTTTGATCCCCTTTGAATTCGAAGTATCCGGGTTCGACTGTATGGACATAGTACCGTATATACGCGTGTAATGGCCGCAGGTATTTTTTTTATGATTTCGGGCAAAAACTAGGGGTGCGGCCATTACACGGAGAAACATGAAAAAGGTTTTTTTGGAAATCTTTTTTTTTTCCTGCCAAAAGTTTCACTACTTGCCTTCATTAAATAGAAGTACTCACACGCCTTGGTAGAACAAGAAAACATTTATGGGTATCGCATAGACAGGCGTGCAAAGCCCTTTTCACTCGTCCGTAGTAGATCACTCATCTTCGGAACTTGTCTCGGCGTCGTCGACACCGAACTTTCGCCCGGCTGCTCTTTTCCTGTTGTCTTGAGCAAACGCAATGACTTTGAGTTTAAAGCCGGCCGTGTAACTCGTTTACTTCCCCATCCAGAAGCCTGAAGTGGATAACAGCGGGAAACCGGGGGTACACGCAAACACAAAGAGATGCACTGCGTCTGGTTCGCAATTGTTTGAGATGAAGCGAAAGGCGCAAACAGACAGGGCAGAGTGCCTCAATGTTGTTGGCTGCCGCAGCCGGGTGGGCAGCATCTTCAAACAGTATTTGAAAAAAAAAAAAAAAAAGTTGCTGCACCTACGATTCTAAAATCGTAGGTGCGGCCTATACACGGGTAATTTTTAAATATATTTTTTCGTTGTCTTTTTTTTTCGTTTAATGTTAGGGGTGCGGCTCTTACACGAGTGCGGCCATTACACGCGTATATACGGTATCTATAAAAATAAATACTATACTAAAGAAATATTCCAACCCAATGTATTGGATGTGCATACCAAACAGTGTGCAAATTGCAAGGGAAAGAAATGTGCACGGTGTGTACAAAATAATAAAATAGTGGGATTTGTTACTGAAATTTAAACTTTTCAAGTCTCGCAGGCCACTACAGGCCCCGCGTCGGTTAAAGCGGAAACGTTGGTGCGCGCTCGGAGGCTTCTGCTCGTCTCACCGCCGAACAACATGCCGTCGCCTCCATCATCCACATCGTCGCCGGTGCTTCTGCTTGTCTCGCCGCCAACGAACGTTGCGCCACCTCTAGCATCCACATCGTCGCCGGTGCTTCTGCCACAACTTGAAAACATTACTCGTGCCACAAAACTCTGCGGATCACTCCACGGCATTCCATTGGACATTCATGCTTTTGCATTCGCAACTCATAAGAAGTGCTTAGGTGTCTTCCGACTTTTTTGGAAATCGATATTCGCCCAAAAAATGGAATGGGCGACGATTAGGGGATGGGCGATGACTCGGGATGTTACGGTAGGGAATTTTTTGTGCGATGCATTACACGAAATTGTTAAGGCTGGTTTGCAGACTCGTGACTGCTTAGGACCGAGTGTGTTACAACCTCTCGTGATTTCTTACGCAATGTGGCGAGTTGGGCACGTTGGTACTGAGACGACATAACTTGCTAACTCGAGTGTTGCCCTAGCTAGCCATCGATAATGCTGTACGAGAAATAAGTGCTCTTCCCAGCCAGTGCTTTTAACGACTAAGTGTTACCCGAACCTGTGATCTGCCATGCATGTGTGCCCTTATAGTGTTCTTGGTTTCTTATATTTTTGTATATATTCACGGTGCGAATGTATTTGGCTTTGTCCTTTTCTTTTTTACGTACGAACGCCGTTTTCCTCTCAAATATCAGCCGCGAGTCAGCGCTTGTGTGTTCTATGTGTTGTCCTTTGTGCGCCGTTTTTCATCGTGTGATCTCTTGCGAAAGAACACGCTGGCACCGTCTATCGGGTGGAACACTCGTCATTTCCGTATATTTTCTTTCTTTACTGGCCAGAAATGTTGACCATTTCTCATCGATTGTACACACATGAGATGTCACGAAAACTGCAAAACATTAGCTCTAGTAAAATGCAGTTGCAGGGATAGATGACGCCGGCGTGCCAGTGTGTTCTACTGTTGCGAGAGCTCGGTCTTAAAGGGTAACTGCAAAGAAAAAAAAGTATGTTTTTTAAACAGCCTAATTGGGACAAGCATGTCAAAAAACAATTTTTCCGCGAGGAAACAATTTGTTTTCAGCAATATTTATTGCGTGAGACTGATTTTAGTTTGCGGCTATTTCGTCCGTTTTAAATCGCGCGCCACGAAGTTGGGATTCCGTGACGTTGATCCCAATCGGCTGCTATTGGCTAAGAGTTTGATTGACAGCTTAGATCTTAGTCGTTAAACCTTTGTTAAATGTTGTAATTTCCTTTTGAGCGGCATATTTTTACGTTTAAAGAATAACCCATGTAATGAGAGTTATTATTTTTTACAAATGGTTTACAAGACGGGCACTTCCGTTTGGATTCATACCAAAACAAACAAAAGCTTCGCCATTCTTTCATGGCCGCCGAAGTCTCTGCTCCCGCCTGTCTCGCCTACCTCGACTAGTCGTTTCGCCGAAGTGATCAGTGTTTCGTGTTGACCCAGGTGCTTGAGTGAGACTTCCTGAAGTGAAGTAGTGTGTGATTAGCAGCTGTCGCTAATGTTAGTGATAGGAAGCGACGCGGGGTTTTGGCTTTCATAACGCGGTTTGTTTCTTTCGTTTTCCTCTTTGCTTTCTTAGCGTGTTTTTTTTTTCCTTGCTTGCGCGTGCAAATGCTGACCTTTTTTAGATGTCAGCTCCTGTAAGCAGCGCCGTTGCTCTGTAAAGTGCTGCGAGATGAGTGATCGCGACAGCGAGTCTTCCCGCAGCCATGTCGCCCCGAAAGATCACAAGCTGAATGCTATTTGGCTGCAGGCAATCGGGCGTTCGCGTAGCGACAAACGAGTCCAGGTATGTTCTCGTCATTTCCCTCCGGAGGCCTTCGAGATTCGCACCGAGGCACTTCTCAGGCCACATCTTAGCGACATGTGCTCGCAAAACCCGGAGCTTATCGTGTCCCGTCAAACCAAAACGATACCGGCGCCATGTTGAATGTGCGTTGTTGCCACATTTTCCCCGACCAAATAAAAACAACGAAAGCAAACCGGCTCTAGCTTCTAGCTTCCAGCGTACATGGACGGCACCTTCCCCCCTTCCCATTCCCCTTCCCCCTCCCCCTTCCCCCTCCCCCTTCCTTCCTTCCTTCCTTCCTTCCTTCCCCACCCCCGATCCGCGGCCGGGAGTCAAGACGCTGCGTACTCCGCAGCCAAGTCAATCCAAGAGAATCCAAGAGGGAGGGGCGGGGCGTAGTTCTCCCGCGCGCGAGTCGAAAGAGCGGGAGTTTCAAATGTGGAGAGGTTGTGACTCCGACTAAATTAGTCCTGTTCCGCAAATATTGCTAAAAAAATTTTTCGTTTTCGCGGAAGATTTGTTTTGTGACATGCTTGTCCCAATTAGGCTGTTTAAAAAAACACTTTTTTTTCTTTGCAGTTACCCTATAAGCAAATGCGAGTGTGTGAACCAGTCATTCTGCATTTGAAGTTCAAATGGCCGGGCGAGCAAACACTCACGTTGGGGTAATGGGTAGCAATGGAGTCCACCAGGCCGAACAGGTGCGGCCCCACCTTCCCGTCCAGGAGCGGCAGAGTCTGCCCTATCCAGCCGAGAAACATCCAGCAGGGCACCTTGGCACACTGCAGCAGAGACGACAAGAGTTGGGGCCAAACGCCAGATGCGGGAAACCCTTCCTCCAGATAAAAACGCACTCAATTGGATCTCCAGTTCCTTTTCGACGCAAACTCAATCTATGCGCCCTAAGCATTCTATAAAATCCGACACTGTGATTATCTATTCTTTTTCTTTACAAAAAAGAAGCTACCAAATTTCACGTTGCTAGCTATATCTCGGAAAAAGGGGAATGTTGCAATTTTCGGTAGCATTTTTAAAAGAATAAATCACGGTGCATGAACATAACTTTGGGTTTTCTAGGATGCTATGGGTGCATAGACTGAGTTTGTGCCACAGAAAACACAAACTCAAGATCCACTTCAGTGGCCCTTTGAGGCGACCAATATCACCGAGCTTTTGGCGCATACGTTACGCCGCCGCAACTTGGGTACGCAAGATGCGCGCGAGGCAGTGCAGAAGATGGCACAGGAGCTGCCTGCCCTACGAAACTTCGGTAAAATGGGCTAAAAAATAGCGGCCTGCATCAATGGTGCACACTTCACATCTAAAACGCTTTCCTAGTGTAGCAAACTGAACACTTTTTATGTTACATTATTTCCTCATTCAGAGCCTTCAATATATTTGCTGTTTTTCTTTAAATAGCTCTTAACACCCATTTTTATTGCCACGTGTTGCAGTGTTGCGGAGTTGCCACTCCGCAGTCGGAATGATTCCGGAATCATTCCGCATTTTCGCGACCCCGGAATGGAATGGGAATGGAATGGCGGCAACGTTGAGGAGAATGGAATGGGAATGGAATTAGATGCCTTTTGCCCGGAATGGAATGGGAATGGAATGGGCCCGGTTCTTTATATTTTAGGGGCGAAGCTCCTTAAGGGCTAGCCATGTCCGTCCGCCGTCCGCCGTAGGCCCGGCGTCGGGTGCTCGTGCTTCTGCTCGTGAGATCACGTGCTCACGAGCACGTGAGCACATGCTCACGTGCTCGTGTAGGGCAAAAAAAAAAAATTGGAAAAAAAGATGAAAAAAATTATGAAAAAAGAAAAAGAAGAAAAAAAAAGAGTAGGGGGTTCTGAGATACTATCCCATCTGTCTGCTTAAAAAAGAAAAAGAAGAAAAACCACACATTCTCCTACTGACATGAATGAAAAGGCTCAAAGAAAAAGAAGAAAAAAAAAGAGTAGGGGGTTCTGAGATGCCATCCCATCTGTCTGCTTAAAAAAAGAAAAAGAAGAAAACCAAAAAACAAAACAAAACAAATTAGTCGTTAGTTGTTTATACAGCAGGAGTTTAGTCTGCCAGAACATGGCGACATTGTTACCCACTGTAGATAAGCAATTTAGCCAGTGCAGTACCAACCGCTAGCCTGGGGTCTTTAACGTGCATCACGCAGTAGTGATACATGACCGCACGCCGGTACGATGCTCATCCAGATCAAAACGGGCAGGGGTGGGGATTGAACCCAGGATCGCTGGGTTCTGCAGCGCGAGCTTTCGCAGAAGAAGAAAACCACACATTCTCCTACTGACATGAATGAAAAGGCTCAAAGAAAAAGAAGAAAAAAAAGAGTAGGGGGTTCTGAGATGCCATCCCATCTGTCTGCTTAAAAAAAGAAAAAGAAGAAAACCACACATTCTCCTACTGACATGAATGAAAAGGCTCAAAGAAAAAGAAGAAAAAAAGAGTAGGGGGTTTTGAGATGCCATCCCATCTGTCTGCTTAAAAAAAGAAAAAGAAGAAAACAACACATTCTTCTACTGACATGAATGAAAAGGCTCAAAGAAAAAGAAGAAAAAAAAGAGTAGGGGAGTCACGGCTTGTGGTTTGGGCGCCGTGGGACCCGGGAAGGCAGGGAGCCAGACTTTGGGGGGAAAGCGCTTTATTCGGGTTCCAGGCCTTGCTTGAACCAGCTCCAGCCCAGAACTGCCCGTCTCGTCGATTCTTCCTTCGGTCGTCAAGTCGCCTTTTCTCGACGCGCCAATCAGCGCACACCACGAGTAACAAAAATATAACAATCACAAAGCCCGATAACCCGTCGGCGACGGCGCTAAATCCGCTGCCTCATGCATGCCGCATGCATGACAAGGGGGTTCTGAGATGCCATCCCATCTGTCTGCTTAAAAAAAGAAAAAGAAGAAAACCACACATTCTCCTACAGACATGAATGAAAAGGCTCAAAGAAAAAGAAGAAAAAAAAAGAGTAGGGGGTTCTGAGATGCCACCCATCTGTCTGCTTAAAAAAAGAAAAAGAAGAAAACCACACATTCTCCTACTGACATGAATGAAAAGGCTCAAAGAAAAAGAAGAAAAAAAAAGAGTAGGGGGTTCTGAGATGCCATCCCATCTGCTTAAAAAAAGAAAAAGAAGAAAACCACACATTCTTCTACTGACATGAATGAAAAGGCTCAAAGAAAAAGAAGAAAAAAAAGAGTAGGGGATTCTGAGATGCCATCCCATCTGTCTGCTTAAAAAAAGAAAAAGAAGAAAACCACACATTCTCCTACTGACATGAATGAAAAGGCTCGGCATGCTGCGGCTCGGCGTCTACGCAGACAAGCACCACCAGAGCTTCGCCCCAAGCAACATCATTCACCACGTGAGGATGCGGTCAATTTTTTATTTGTTTATTTATTATTATTTATTTATTCCCTTATATATATATCTATATATCTATTTTCTTTTTTGGGGGGGGGGGGGGGTTACGTTCAACTATACCGAGCCAGTCAGCGAGTCAGTTGTTTAAAAATAAAATGAATACAAAAAACAAGCGTCAAAGCAAAGAGAAGAGAGGGGGGGGGTCGGCGGTGGCGCCTTTCACGGACGCGCTGGCGACGGGCTTCACTGGTGTTACACGAGAGCGAAATAAGAAACCAAGCACCAAGCAGGAAAAAAAACAAAAAAACTAAGGGTGCGGCGTAGAAAGAAACCGCCATGCACGGCTCATCGTCCTTCTTGTCTTGCTTTTTTTTTTTTTTCGACGGCATGGAGAAAGCACGCGCGCGCCAAAGACTGAGATTTGGAGGTGGGGGCGACTCATAACTCGCAGACCTCCGATAACTCGTTGACTCGCGCGCCGCCGAAAGATGATCAGTTATTGTTTTCTTATAGTTCGAGGAGCGTTGTTTAGCAGGTGGCCAACCCTGCTGCCTTCCACGTTCATTCGCGCGCACTCCTTTGAAGTGCGAAATCTGGGTTTGCTTCGGCATTAAAACAAAGCGAGATTCACTTCTCTCTTCTCCTCTTGCGCTTTGCTCCGACGCTTGTTTTTTATACTGCATTTTTACGTGTAAGTCCGCCTTTTACTTGGTCTTAGTTCCGATGCTTGTTTTCTGCGTTATATTTTTTACATTCAGGTGGGTTAGGGTTACAAGCAAGCTAGCGGATTCGCGTTCATTTCCTTCGGCTTTAGTTTCTGCATACTTTGTTTCACCAGGCGATGGACCGCTGCGGACGCTACGAGTCACCCCAGGCAATCCAGCACCGTGAGCTTAGTGCTCATGGTGCTTTCTTTAGTGCTTTCTTGAGGCATTTAGCTTTTTTTTTTTTTTTGCAATTCTCTCTGCGTTTGATATTGTCAGCTTTCAGCTGCTTATGCCGGCAACACAAGAAGGTTGGGCAGTATCGTATTTCAGCAATACATTTCGGATCTGTATTTCTGTATCGCAATACATTTGTTCACCAGTATCTCTATTCCTGTATCAAATACATGTGGAATGTTTCTTTTTATCTTGATACAATCAGGATGAAATGTATTTCGTTACATTTCTTGAGAAATACTCCCCCCCCCCCATCTGAAAGACAAAATACTAGTCCGAACACCTTTTTTTTTGCTTTTTTTATTTCTGAAAGCATTAGGGTCAAGGAGATATTCGTGCATTGTTACTATGCTGAGCAAGGTTTCTTCCGATTTTACAAATTATTTTTCTCTTCTGAGAAATGTTGCGTAGTCGGGACTCGAAACAGGTAGCGTACCAGGAGTTGAGTCGGAGCATCTTCTACCGCAGGTCCCTTGGTAGGGATTGCATAAGTCATTGTTTACTGGCATTCAATGCCCGCTTCTAGTTAGTTAAAGCCTTGAGAAACAGGAAATCAAAGGAAGTGTTGCTTAGCCTGTGGCCGAGTAGCTGAGTCACAGTCCGCTGCAACACGAGTCTGGCGGTGGTTGACTTGAAATAGTAGGATGACTGACACAGTGAAGTTCAACACATATCAGATGTGTTGAACTTCAGCTCAAGGGTACGTCATCAGTCGACGTGAACGTGACCCGCTGCTCTGGTGATCCGATAACCAGGAAGGAGGCCAGACTTGGCCTCGCTCTGCCAACCCAGACTTCGTACACCTACGACTCGTCTCGAGCGCGCTGTTTCTCGGACAGCTCGCACCTGTGCCGGCCATCTCAGGTCGCAATCCATGAGGTCTCTGTTTGGATGATGCTAGGCGAAACTTGAGGACTGCCACTCATGCGTTGGAGTCGGAGGGTCGGCACGAAGGACCGTCACAACAGGGATACCACCGTATCGATTTTTCAACCGTAACAAAAGATAAGACATGTGCTCCAGGATGCTTCAGGTGGTCCACTATTCTCGAAAATTCCAAATCCAACTGCCTACATGATCTTCAACGAGGTCACCAACAACGAAAGTATGTATTGTCCTTTCATACAGCAGCGTGGGAAAAGTTTCATGTTCAAGGCAACACCTACAGATAAAAGAATACTAGTTCATTCCATCGTGACGTCATGTGATCAGTGTTGACAGGGGCGCCCTAATTGGACAGGGGAGTGGTGATGTTATGATGGAATATATTTAGAGGTCGAAGTTGTTTCACATCACTCGTCAGACAGACAGGATGCCAGGGAAGAGACCGCGGTCAATCCTTAATGGAACGTTTTTTTGAACCCATTGAAGACTCCTCTCCGTCCAGAACCACTACCTTCAAGGCGAAGTGCCAAGCCTGCGGGATAGTAATTTTGGGATAAAAAAACTTCCACTTCATACTTAAAGCCTCATCTCAGTTGGCGTCTCAAAGAAATTTGAAAAATGTACTGCATTATCAATATTTGTATTTCTGCCCTCCCTAAAATGTATTCATGTATCTGTATTTTCAAAGACTTTTTGCCTCTTTTTAAAATGTATTTCCGATACATATCACGATGCATTTTTACAGATATATTTGAGTATCAGTATTTTAGCTACTATTTTCATCTGTCCCAGTATTTGTATTTTCAAATACATTTTTGAGTATTTCTGCCCAACCCTGCAACACAATGTAGCTGTCAAGTGGCCTTTTTTTACGTTTAGGAATTAGAGGAATGGAATGGAACGATTAGGCCATTCCAGGAGTGGGAATCGGCCCAGTGTCCCCATTCCTAGGAGTTGAAAAGAATGGAATTATCGAAAACTCTAATTCCCCGGAATAGAATTGGAATGGAATGGGGGTGCCCATTCCGCAACACTGACGTGTTGCTCGCAGTGTTTGTAAATTGTTAACTCCTTCCATTGTGCAGAATGCAGCTAGGATGCTATAAAAATACGCCTTTGAATTTGGACAGCTGTGAGAATAAAGCTCGGCTCTCATCGCGATCAAAAGCATGTGCAGCCTCACACATGCAAATAATGACAATTGAATCCTTTCCGAGATCCAATGCGCACAAAGTAAATAGCTCTTTGCAGTCAAAATTGTTAAAAAGAATGGTCACCACCCTGCAAAACCTTGGTTCCCCGGGGTCCCAGCTGATAACAATATATTAAATTTCTCTGACGACTGGTACGTAAAAGGCGACTAATTTCGCGCAGAAACTGAAGATAGCAGAAAACTAACCAATTAAGCGGACCACACAGAATTCTCTGCTGCCAAGTGTGTTCGAGACTTATGAGCTGTTTATCCTTTAACTTTCATTTTCCAAAAGCCTTGAATCTCTATCGTAAGCCCATACTAACTAAAGCCTTATTATCTAGCTTTCACCGATTCCTGTGCTTGCATCATGTTTTGAATCCCGGAGAAAAGTTTACCGCAAAATTGGCAGATACCGAGAAAAGCTTAGTGTCAATTGAACGTATGCGGAGAAAAGCTCACCGATTTTTTTTTTTCTTCTCTTCATATGGAGGTTGTTGGATCATGCGTAACATATATCAATTTATTATGATTAAAATTCATCAGCTTTGCAAAAAAAGAATATGTAGTTTTTTGTAATATTTATTTAGCTTATTGGGTACATGTATTGCTCCCTAATAAATAATTGCGGGCGAGTGTTTTCTGTGGTTTACTCTCTAGGCAATGGAAGCCTAACTGAAAACTTTGTGAACCTGAAGAAGAGGAAAAAGTTTGAAAACTTAATAATGTCTGCCTAAGAGCTAAAAAGCCAAACTGTAAGTGCTGAAAATCTGAAAGTGCATGCGCAACAACGCGGTGCCTGAGATTCTCTTTGAAGCTTTTGTTAACCTTTGGAAACAGGAGAGAACGGTCAGTAGGATATCGAGGTTTCTTTCTTCCACAAACTTGCATGTTTTCTAGACGTTCATGCTGGTGTTTCCACACATTGCCTTTGTGTGATAGTGCCCTGCTACGGCGAGCCACACATGACCTTCAGAGCTGCACACTGTCATCGTTGTTACTCCTGACCTATATAATGCCTCGCGCGCAGCTAACCAAGTAGTCAGCGCACTTGTGGCTTAACGGTTATCGCACTTGCCTTCCACGCAGAAAGCCAGGGTTCGATGCCTGACCACAGGTTTATTTTTGTTGACTCTAATGTGATGTTCTCGTAAATTCGAGAACCGTATTGCTGATTCGAGGTTAGAATGTTCCACGTGCCAAACCTTCTACGCCGATTGTTCCAGAAGCCCACACGTGTACACAAGGAGCTTCATGTGGCGAGCCAAAGTCAGTTTTCACCCCAGCGTAGCCCCACCAAAGTAAAGCTTCGCTGGTCTTCCTTCTTCACCAGCTAGGAAGGGCTGGAAGCTTTTTATGGGTGTCCGGTGTTCTCATTTTATACTTGCCGCGCCATTAATATACAGAATGGGTGATTACAAATTTTTGAGGAATTAGTAAATATGCCCAATGAAATTCAGGAATATAACAAAAAGAGGACAATTATTTTAATGAAGTGACGAATTCTAATTGCGTTAAATTGCCACGTGTGATGCACAGTCTACTATGCTAAGGAAAAAGTTTAAGAATCGGCGAGCGTTTCTGTGCATCTACTAAAAGGCCGGTGCACTTTTCTCTGCATCTGCCGGTTTTGTGGTTAGCTTTTCTCTGTCGCCTCATGTTTTACCCATGCCATTATACCGATTGGCATTTCTGCTAATGTACTTGTTCTGCTGTTCATATAAAAATTTCAAGCAAGAAAGCAGCTGTGATTTGGCACACTAGAATCTAGTTTGTGACTATTTACAGCATCTGCAGACCATCTAAAGGACAAGTGCTTTCCAAGAGCATATTTGCACAAGAGCATGTGTAAGAACAGCCTTGTGAGTGCTTGTACAGATACCATCACTCTCATACAATAAATGGACGTTTTCCGAGAAGCGTTCTGCGCACGCGCGAGCACTCTATGCCAAGCGGCGGAAGTCGGCACTAGAAATCGAGGAAATTCGGAAGGAGGCTGTGGATCAGCGAGTAGAACACGTAATTGCAACATATATATAATTGTGTTACACAAAAAAAAAAGTGGACGGAAAGAAAAACATGACGTTTGGGTGGACGCCACAGATCCCCCTCTTTAGAGTCGCGTTGGGCACGCGCCGCTGCTCGGAGAGCGAAGAAACTGGTAGCGTAGCTCCCATTATCGATTGGTAGCGCAGGTAGGTCACTTCCTCGACTTTTAGTTCGTGCAGCCACCGCCTGGTGCCGTCGGTATGTGAAAAAGGTCCATTGTAATCGAATGAATCGGTAAATTTTCTGTTTCAGCTGGAAATGATGCAGGTGTTCCAGGAGGAAACAAAAACATTTCTGGCTGAAAATAATGCATGTTCCAGAAGAAAAAAAAAAGATATTTACGACTGGAAACTATGAATGTTCCAGAAGGAAAAAAAGAAAACATTTCTGGCTGGAAATTATCCATTTCCTTGGAGGAAAAAAAAAAAAAACATTTCCAGCTGGAAATGATGCATGTTCTAGGAGGAAAAATATCATTTCCAGGTGATACATTTGTCCATTTCTGTATGAAAAAAAAAAAAAAAAAAAACCTGGAAATCTGCTGGAAAAATAGATTTCCAGCTCCAGCCGTAATCCAGTTCCATAGTACAGCCAGCACTGGAAGCCATTCTAGCTTCCACCAGACTGTCAGCTTAGGGCTGAACAGAGTATAGACAGGGCAGACGAGTCTTACCTCCTCCGCAAAGGACTCTCCGCACAAAGGATGGCTCTGGAGAACTTGGAGCAGCCGCGGAAACATGTTGATGGCCGCGTCGCTACCGAGCCGCATGGCCGTCAGCACCGACCTGACCAGGCTCAGAGGCAAGCTTGCTCGGCGATCGTCCGGAAACAGCAGTACCTGGTAGCGTTTGTTCACACCCGAAACAATTATCAATTTTCAATTGTTTGTCTCAATCCAAACGGTAACACGGCTCTTTGGGACTATGAAAAGGTAGGAGGTGTGTTTTTAAAATTGCAATTTTCATATTTCTGACTCCTTCCCCAATGTTACAAAAACCAATGTCTATTTAGAAGCAGTCAAATGCAACCAAACTCCTTCCCAAACAAGCTGGCATGGCAACACATGTGTACAATGCGCGTGCCTCATTAGAGAACCTACATTTAAGAAAGGGAGCAACTCACTCCGTGCACTTTGAAATACAGTCAAATCCTGCAATGGTGAACGCTGCTTCAACAAATTTCAGCAACAAAAAAGTAATTTCAATTTCCTGTCAGTTGTCCGAGATAGCATACAAAAATTCTCTCCATAACGAACCATTTTTCGAACGTTGCTTCGCTTCAGCAATGTTTCACCACCCCTTCTGCCGTTTTCAATCGCAGGAAAAAAAATTTTGTTTAAAAGCTGTCCTGGACTGTAAATATAGCATACTCATAGTGACAACTCGTGGCTGCTCGTACGATTATTAAAACAATGATACTTAAGTACCATATTTTATCGCATATCACCCGCATCCTAATTGATATAAAATCATACGCAAAGTAGGGGTTCGGGTTGGGTTATACACGAATTTCAGCAGGCAGTGCATCCCCACGGCAATGCGCGAAGTCGTAGGGATAGATTCCCCACCTTTTCCCTTTTCTCCTCCTTTTTTGGGGTTTGCATTGTTTTGGCAGACTGAGCAGCTGAGCCAAGCCGTCGTCAATTCGACGGCAACGCGTAGAGCGCCGTTGCTGTCAAACATGTGTTGCCGTCAACGGCAACGATTTTCGTGGTTTCTGATCTCTTCGGCAAAGGACCTGACTGTCGTCAAATGTGTTGCCAAAGGAAACCGAGCGGCAGGCCAGAACTATGGCTGCTACGACGTTGACGAGTCGTGCATGCAAGAATGAACCGAGGTGAGCCTGCAAACTGCAACCAAAGATCATTCCACAGTCTGAAGACTGCTGCATACCCCGAGCTTGAAAGAGCGCTCGCAAAGTTCGTTGAGGAGAGAAGAGGATGCGGTCATGCCGTATCGACACAGATCCGGCGTGACCGCCACCTTTCCAGACGAGACAGTGCAGATCAGTTTCAAAAAGTGCCGTATCAGCAATCGCCTCGACGGTATGGATTACGCCCCGCAACAGTGAAGGCAGCTCAGATAGCTACAGTGGCAGCAGCGATAAGTAAAATAAAGGAGCGAGATCTGCATATTGCTTTACGTGCTTAGCGCGTGGGGTATTTTTTACAGCGGAACTGTTCAGGGCTAGGTTCCTCAGAATCGTGTCCGGTACCAAACAAATGTCAACGCAGAATACTGGACAGCTACCGCCATCTATGAGCGACGGTGGCAACCAGACAACCGGTTTGCCGTCCTCGCTCATAGATGGCAGCAACCTTTCCAGCCTTTCCACTCTGGTTTTCACCAGAGTGGAAAGGCTCAATTTCTCTAGATGTCGTCCTAGATGTCCTCCTCGAGGTCGTCCTAGAAGTCATCCTTGAGGTCGTCCTAGACGTCGTCCTTGAGGTTGTCCAAGAGGTTGTCCTCGAGGTTGTCCTAGAAGTCATCCTTGAGGTCGTCCTTGAGGTCGTCCTAGAAGTTGTCCTTGAGGTCGTCCCTGAGGTTGTCCTAGGCGTCGTCCTTGAGGTCATCCTTGACGTCGTCCCTGAGATCGTCCTCGAGGTCGTCCTAGAAGTCGTCTTTGAGGTCGTCCTAGACGTCGTCCTTGAGGTCGTCCTAGATGTTGTCCTCTAGGCGTTGTCCTTGAGGTCGTCCAAGAAGTCGTCCTTGACGTCGTCCCACCATGGCACAGCTTCGCTGGTCTTCCTTCTTCACCAAAGTGAAAAGGCTAAAAGCTTTTTTTCATTTTTTTTTCAGAGTAGTAAGTTGGGGATTAGACGCAGGGGCAGGTATTACGAGCAGAAATACAGTATCCATGCTCAATTCACACTAACTGCATAATATTCGTATTGTAAAATACTTAAATTTAATTTCCAGTAAAGAGTTCGATGTTAATGCAGAAAAAAAGTTTCGAGAGGGCTCCTCCCTCACTCATAACAGAGCGCACAAAAGACAGGAACAAAATATTATACAAGCTTGATCACACTGACAAAGTACACAGGTAGGCCTTCTAGGGAAGTCTCAACGGTACCGCCAAGATTCACTTTCATTTCTGACACATGCCGCGAGATGGCGTTACATGACTGGAAAGGGGCTCGCTTTTGCGTACCAGCGAGCCTGGATAGCTCATGGGCAAAGGTTCAAAAGGGCAGAAGCTCACAATCTCGAGAATGCAAATCGCGCCGCGAGACTCGAGTCCTTTTATATGCTTCCTTATGGATAGAACGCTTTTCGGTTTTTGACTAAAACCGGTTTCTACAACCGGCTGCTACATCCGTCCGTTACAGCCTGCAGTTACAGCCTGCTGTTACAGTTGGCCGCTACAGCTAGCTGTTACAGCCGGCTGTTACACAACTCCGTGGAAATCGGCTGATAAAACAGATTCTGCGTTAAAAGAAGACACGCCAGACAAGCGCTCGTCTGCTGTACCAGTCTGCCTTTGTTCTCCGTTCTGTTTTGAGCGCTCTGTTTTCCAATGAATCGGCACCAACTGGCCAAGCTCTCTGGTCCTCCCTCACCTTCTTCCTGCTGAAGAGCAGTGTTGCAGAACCGTGCAAGGCGGAGCTGCGCCTCAGCCCTGATGGCCACGGGGGTCACAGGGGTCGCCTCACAGTGTGCGGCACTCAGGTGCAGTTGCAGCGCCTGCTCTCGCAGCTCCAGAGACATCTGCACAACCACGCGAGCAAACTAATCAGCCGGCTTTATTGAGCAGCACTCGCTCTCGGAACGGTATGCAATGTGACACATGGCCAAGGAATTGTATAAAAGACTTCTCTTGTTCTTTCATCCACTCCTTCTTTGGGGGATTGCATCATTTTTTTTAGGGGCGAAGCTCCTTAGGGGCTAGCCATGCCCGTCCGTCCCGTATCCGGTGCTCGTGAGCTCACGTGCTCGTGTAGGGAAAAAAAAAAGATGTAAAAAAATGATGCAAAAAAAAAAAAATACATGTTTGCGCAGTCGACAGGATTCGAACCTGTGCGGGGAGACCCCAATGGATTTCTAGTCCATCGCCTTAACCACTCAGCCACGACTGCGGGACGAGTAGGAGCTCTGAGATGTGGTAGTAACTCAAGAGCTGGGGATGTCATGGATGAAACGTTGCATGTAGCCGCTCAACGTCTATACAGGAGGGGGCACTGCAGTCAAATGCGTATATAATCGCGTAAAACTTTGCATGCATTGACTCGACGTTTATAGACGAGAGGGCGCTGCGGTCAAATGCTCAAATGCGTATATAACCACGTTCCATACCACACATTCTCTTTCTGACATGGATGAAAACGAACGAAAGGCTCGGCATGCTGCGACTCAGCGTCTACGCAGACAAGCACCACCAGAGCTTCGCCCCAATCAACATCATTCACCACGTGGAGATGCGGTCAATTTTTTTTTACACAGACCCCCGTTTCTATGCAGTGGTGGGGGGCGAGAGTGTTATAGTGCCAAGGCCCAGTAAAACTGCACTGTGGCATCTCTCCTAAGGTCACAAAAAATGTGCCCTTTACCACAAAAATGTGGCAAATGGAGTGGAAACACAAAATGTGTTGCGTGTTGCCTCGCACCAATGCTGCACATACTAACACGGTACACATTTTGTGCCTGGACGGCAAACGTTGTCGTGCACAGTGTCCAAAGAAAGACTTTGCCCGAGCTAGAGCTCCAGCAGGAGTGAAATGCGAAGTTTGCGTCTCTCGCGGTGGCACACCTCAGCTTCAACCCCGCTATTTCGTGTATTCTGGTTTCATCCGAAGCTCTAGCAGCGCCTTTGCACACACCCGTCACCAACTCCCCCGCCCGTACGTGCAAAGGTGCTCCATGAACACCTCCCAGATAACGGTGCTCTATGAACACCTCCCAGATTACGGGTCCTGGAGTGTCTCCAACCACTGGAAACTGCTAGGAGCTAGCCACTTGTTCCGCATTAATACCTAATAACCGAAGGAATTCCCCAGAACCGAAAGGAGCCTTGCCTTTCGAGGATCACCACTGGCCGATGCCAACTGCAATTCTGCCACCTGCCCTTTGTTCAACACTGCTCCGGCATCGAGGTCTTTGGCGAGCCCGGAAACGGCCTGGGCCTTCAACAGGCAGTACCGTACGGTACTGGCAGCGTCGTCCAGCCCTTCGAACCTGGTCGCCTCTGAAAACCACACAACACATTTTTGCCCTTGTTTTACAGACAGTGGCCAAGCATTAAAAGCACCGTAGGAATTTCCCCACATGTCGCAAATTCAATTACCGCGAGTGTCGCAATTTAATTATAAAAAATTGGCCGCATAATTGGTCATTCTGGAGGGTTAGCAGAAACTCCAAAGAAATTCAAGATTTTTCAGACTTTCAAGGTCCTAATGTATAATTTTCCAGGACTTTGCAGCAATACTTTTTAGCATCGTATAAAAAAAGAATGTCGTCTTTAATGGCACATAAATTCATCTTTTATTGCGCACGAGGAAAATCGGACATATCTTGCCAATAAACAGTTAACTCGAGAAAGTTCTTGCACTTTGTTTCTCAACTCCCATTTCATTTCTGAAAGTTTCAGCATCTTCTGTTTGCTGTCTTCCTCGAACTGAGTGACTTGACAATGAAAATGATGTATTGCACGCAAGAGAAAACAGGCCCATTTTACCAATAAACAGTGAACTCAAAAAAGCGTCTTCCAGTTTTTCTCTCAACTTGTCTTCCATTACTGCAAGTGCTCTTCTCTTTTGCTGTCTTCCTCAAAATGTTAGACTTCAAAATGAAGATAATATCACTAGTTGCTTACGCTCTTTCAGTGCTGTCATCCAAACAAGAACTATCGCTTCTAGCTTCATCTCCTTTGTCCTGACACAATGACTGTTTGAGCACAGATTTTTTCTGGTCCTCCAAGTATTAAAGTGGCAATTTGAGCCAGTTGGCTCATGATCACGTAGGTAAGCACCACAAAATACAGGGTCAATGAAGTAAAAAGACAGGGGTGCCCCTGTCTGTCTACTTCATTGTCCCTGTGTTTTTTGGCGCTTACCTACGTGATCCTCCAAGTAGGTCCGATAGGGACGATATGCAGCTGAGACGGAGGTTTGCAACTCGTTCGGTATCGCCAAGTTAAGAATGCCACCTGCCTCGTTAACTGCAAACAAATCGCTGCGACACGTGGGAGATTTCCTCCAGGTTCGCACAATGCTGACACATCGCGCACCGCGTCCACTTCTCAAATTTTGTTTGGTAAAACCTTCCGGACGCACGACAGACTGCGACGAGCAGATAGCGGGGTCCGTCGTCTGCTCCTCAAGGGGTGTCCAAACAGGACACTACAAAACGCACGACTCCGACAAATCGTGAAAATTGAAGCGTGAGGCGTCCGCTTCAATTTTCACGATTTGTCGGAGTCGTGCGTTTTGTAGTGTCCTGTTTGGACACCCCTTCAGGGCCGTCGAGGCCTTGCCAACCTCGCCTCCTCTTCACTCCCGTTAACCCTACCGTGTGGCTTGAACTTCCAACCGACTCGGACGTCTCTTTCTTTACGGCGTTGGCGCCCCAGTCCCGGGCGGCCAACTTTTGCTGTCTTCGGCGGGTTTACTACGGTCGATCGAATGCCATTTCATCGAAGCACGTTTTAGAGAATGGGCCCGTTTTATCGAAGCACGGTTTAGAGAAAGCAGAGCCTCAGTTTAGAGGAACGACATTTATCGAAAAGGGGACGCTTTTTAAAAAAAGGCTTTCCTACTTCTCGCGTGCATCACTGGTGCGCGTGTTAAGCCGTGCCCCCCGCTGCGCTCCCGCCGCTTCGCGGCGGCAGTCTGTGGCGGCTCATTAAAAAAATGTTAACTCACCTGATTTACCCGTACACGCCGCTTCGCGGCGGCCGAATTCGCTAAGAGGAGGCTCATCGCCATTTTCTCTAAACTGGGTTCTCTATAAAGGCATTCGATAAACCGGGGTCGGTACAACAGCGTTCGCTAAAACGAGCTTCTCTAAACCACATGCCTCCGGTCTTCGGCACGTGAGATCATCTTTGCTTCCCGCAGGCCTGCGTGGGCCTGTGCCCGTTTTGTGGGTTTCTTTCAATTTACAACGTTTTGGCGACGAGGATTACTACATCAGGCAGCGTCGGCCACGAGCGCCATGAGTAGCGTGGGAATGTGGATGTATAGCTCTTGCCTCTCCCTGGCCACGTCGGCGCATCGGCATCGGAAGCGGAACTCTGCGCGCTCTACCCTCCGTCACCCGTTTGCTCCGTTATCTTGTTTGCCATTTGCCTCGGTGAAGAAAAGGAAGGGAACGCGACGGTCTCCGCTCACCTCCGCGTAGGCTTGCGTGCTTTCGACACCTCAACGTTAGTAATAAGCGTGGTCGGCCGCCGATACACTCGGAATAATCCGGTTCAAAATGCGCGCATTTCGGTTGGGACCGAGTTGAACTTGGATAAAAGCAACAATACGCAGGGTTTTCTAAGGAGAAACTTGTTGCACACTCCACCATCTCTCAAACAGACTCTCTTTTTCTCTCGCGTAAAGCCCATTCTCGAGTATGCTTGCATTGTATGGGATCCATCTCGACAGTATCTCATTGATAAAATTGAAAGAATTCAAAACCGTGCCGCTAGATTTGTGACAAATAATTACAACTTTCGTAGCGGTGTCTCCGCAACAAAAAAGGGTTTGCAATGGAAATCGCTCGCTGTTAGGCGTAAGTATTTGCGCCTAAAATTTTTTCCCAGTATTTTCTACGGTTTATCTAGAATTGAAAGATCACATTACCTGTTTGAGCCATTTTATGTATCGCGCAGAGTAGATCATGACCAAAAAGTTTGGGAGTACACGTCAAAGTCTGATTTGTTTCGTAACTCTTCCCTAGAACGATAAAAGAATGGAACAGCTTGCCAAGCGAGATTGTTGCCTTGCAAAGTCCAGATTCGTTTTTTTCGCAACTCCAGCATTGTCTCTGAACAATATATTTGAGTGTGAATATATTATCAACGCATTTGTGTTCCTTTCCATGCAGACTAAGGTTGCTTCTTTCCTATGTATGTCTATATGTGTGTGTGAGTTTCTATATTACTTTGCGTACTTATGTGTCTTGATGACCTATGGTGTGTTCAAAATCCATTTTTTGGTACTGTGACTACTTTAATGCCCTTCGGGGCGCTGTAGAAAATAAATAAATAAATTTTTGTTATAACGAGGGATTGCTGTACTTGCGCTTGTTAATCTTCAGTAGTGCGCTTCAAGATGCAACTAAAATTGCTAAAACTGTGCCACACTAGGAATGTCGGTAAAATTGAAGTGAAACAAAGCGCAGAGCCAGAAACCCGGATTGGATTGTGATGGCCAAACACCGCTGGATTCCAACAGCTGCAAGGCGAAAACTCTTCCAAATACCAATTTGTTCGCAGATTTGTTCGCTTTGGTGCAATTTTTTTCCTTTGGGCGCAGTAAGGCGCAGGCAAGTGGAAATTCATCAGAATGGCGCAAAAAACGCAACTGGACCACCTCCGTCTTTTTTTTTGTTTTTTTTAAATATTTGTTAAGCTGTTACAAACTGACTGACCTACACATTTCATGCTCATGCGGCTCCTGAGGATGGTTGGCTCTATCGAGCTACCACTTTGAAAGAGCTTTGTTTCCAAAATAACCGAGGGCAGGAGGAATATGCCTGTAAAGCCACATTTCTTTGTTATTTTCGTTTTTACTCTAAAACATGGGCTCTCAAACTGCGTTTGTAGGAACGGGGGTTCCCCGGAGCAGCCGTCTCTGCCTCTAATTAAAGTGGTTTTCTAGCTAGAGCAGCACTTTAGTAGTTCTTAAGCACTTACTCATGCATAACTATGTGCAAACTACTCTCCAGTGCATGTAATATTCTTTCCAACACCTACAGGTTCCTGTACTGCTTTACTGCATCAATACCAGAGCTGAGAGGACGTTCTCGGCTGTCATTTGAAACAGGTAAAAGTTCCTTGAGATCGAAGAGTTTCGAATTTTGAGACACTATTATTATAACCAAAGGGATAAAATATATGAATGATCCGAATTTATAGCCAAAGGCTCGTGTCGAATTCATCATAAATGAAAATAACGGGAAAATTTATAACTCCAGACACGCGTGCAATAAAGAAAATAAAAAGAAACAAAATTTAATTAGGCTATGCAATAAAAAAACATCGCAAAAAAATGACAACTCGAACTGATTAGATTGCATAATCGGCAGTGAGTTTTCAATCTGACAATTATTTGTGAATGGTAGGCGACGATGTCCACCCACCGAGTTTCTGCAGCATGCGAAGGTGGGAAGCCAGCTGCTTGTCCAGAGGCGCCTGCTCAGCTGCCCTGCACAGCGCGGAGCAGTACGTCTCCGCATAGCTCCACTCCAGGCTGCCTTCCAGCTGTCCTTCAGTCCTCATCTGCAACCGGCCATTAATGCCACATCACCAGCCACGCTAGAATCAGTACTTTGGAAACACTACAAGTGCTCTCGTGCATAACCGCTTCATGAGTCGTCTTGGGTTTATTAGCCACACAGATGATTCACTGCGAATGCGACAACCATGCGGGAAATAAGCTCTCATCTTCCTATGGCCAGCAATCACACTAGGCATCTATTGCGCGAATTTAAAAAAGTAAGTTGCAAAACACTGAGGTTTTTGACAGATCCGACTGGTCGGCGCAACTTTCTCTCCTTGCCACTGCTTTCCTGAAATAGATGTCGCTGAAGCCCCGGGTGGTGCCATAACCAACAGAAATATAAGCTCCACACGTAAAATCTAAACATATACCGCATGACCTATGTGAAAATGAAAAAGCTAATGGTGCTCCAAAAATTGCATGGCCCTGATCGTTGGAACCCAAATCTAGGCCCAGTGTGCATCTGGACGCAATTTTGCTACGTTCCATTTAGCCTCTTTCCCTATTTCTCACTGTCTCTCGGTGGCAAATAAAGATGCTAAGAAAAACCTTGGGAAAGCTTGTATCCTCATGGACTCCCTTCGGTCCGTGTGACAATGGAAACCATGAGACTCTCGTGTTTCTGAAAGTTTCTTTCCGCTATGTTTAGGACAATGATGCAGACGAGAAATGTGCACGGTGCTAATGTCACTGGTACCCTACAACCGCTCAACGTGTTAGGAACGATGGCTAGCACAAACCACAAGGAGACGCCGTGGCTTGAGAGAGCAGTGCCGGCAACTTCTGCCATCAGTCAGGCTTGAGCATCGAAGATGCCGGACGTGACGATGGTAAAGACTACAATAAGGGGGTTTCAGATTGGTGTATCCAACTGCAAGTATGACTGCTTCTCAATGAATATTCATAATGACTGCACTTAAATTTGTGTATGGCCTGCAACTGAAAAAATCCACCTGTGAATTTTGTCCTACGGGTAACCCGTAGGACAAAAAAAATGCGTAGCATTTTTTTTTGTAGGCTTTTTTGAGTTTGGAACACACAATGCACATAATGGGCAGCATTGCACATAATGTGCAGCATTGTACATAACGTGCAGATGGAATAATACTATTTATTAATTGTACCCGAGTAATAAATATTGCAATTAATTTTTGAAAATTAATTAATATTGTCACGGTAACTATGTAACAGTTTACCGTGACTGTTTCATAATGTTAAAGGGGCCACGATGATTTTCCAACTACTTTCCCCTCCGCTTTCCTCCTCAACTCCAAAACCAATTAATTAATCGCGCGGTCGTGACATCCTATTTGTCCGGAACTGGCAGGGTTAGCTATCAGTGTTCTCTGGTCTCGTGCAATCGTCGATAAATGTTGAGCCAGCAATAACTGTCCCGGCCTTCTTACCGATATGGTTGGCATTCCGCTACTGGCCAGTGTGATTCACTTTTCTTTCCTCGGCAGGAATAAGAGTAACATCAGACCGTCAACTTGGACGGTGTAGGTCGCTTCAGTCTTGCTTTTTACGCACACCAGCACCGAATTGACTGAAAAAATTGAAGCTCTATCCAAGTTTGAATAAAAACAAAATACCCTACGTTTCGGGACCAGCTCGGTCTCTTGGTCACGGGTGACTATGGATCGGGCGAATCGTCTTCATCTATTTCATCTTAATGATCTTCATCTTCATCAAGAATATCCAGCGCTGGAACCCGGTTCGGAAGGTTGCGCCCGTGTTTTTCCGTGAGGCGACGAAGCCCAACCCATAGTCAACCGTGACCAAGGGACCAAGCTGGTCCCGAAACATAGGGTATTTTGTTTTTATTCAAACTCGGTCAGTTTCAATTTTTCTCAGTCAGTCTATTTATTCCCTAACCAGACAGATCTCTGTCGAATATGTTTACATTCAGCACTGAACTGGTCGTTCTCAACTGATGAGAAGAAGATGGGATCAGAATTTGTGATAACATGAATGGAGACAACAGAAGAGAGCACCTAGCGAAAGTACAAGCGTTGCAGGAGCTACAAAGGAGGGCTCTGGGCCGTCCCATCCAAGCACTGCGCTTGAGCAGTGCAAGCGTCGTTTGGAGTCCACCCGTTGATATTTTTACACCAAGTTTCCGCTACCTAGTCTCACCTCCGTAGTAAATTGCAGCGCGTTACGCTGAGAAACCAATTTTTTCCAACCATCTGAAGTGGGTTCGAAGAGCAACTGTAGATGCAGTTACAGAAGATGCATGACCCTGGACATTGTTAGAATTCTGTGATTTTCGTCACGCACTCATTGGTCACAAACGTGAACTCAAACATTCACCGACAAATTTGTCGACGAGCGCCATCCGTGTGTCGCAGTTCTCGTATCTGATACTTGAACTGGATTCAGCTAATGTGCCTGGGCACTGCAGAAACCTTTTCGAAAGAGAAGTAAGAAATATTCCGATTTTATTTTCGAAATTTTGTACCGAAAAGCAGGCTTTTGGCTCTCTACCCTCATGCACTAGTTTCCTTT
Organism: Ixodes persulcatus; assembly: GCA_013358835.2. NCBI lineage: Eukaryota > Metazoa > Arthropoda > Arachnida > Ixodida > Ixodidae > Ixodes > Ixodes persulcatus. Next base: position 91,893 of record JABSTQ010009714.1, read on the forward strand.
TGACCCACTAGACGATACTCGGTTTGTAGAGTCCCATGTTCATCTATCCCGATCCAAAATTCATTTCACGGTCCTTTTAAACTTGCGTCATAAAAACAAACCCCATTCTGCATTGAAAAAGTGCGGGACTTGTGAGCATTTATAACATATTTTAGCCTTCGACTTTGGTAATTATGCGCAGTTGAACGATGGAAACCCAATTTGGTCACTGAATAGACCCTTCTCAAAAGCCCACCAAGCAACATTGGCGGTCACCATTGCTTGGGTGCAAAGCATCCAAGTCCTCGTCCAAGTCCTTGTTTGAGCTGAACCAAGCTCCCGCCAAACGCAGACAGAAGCTCTCGCGTCCAATACGTGCCCAGAGAATGTGACGAAACAATGGCCGGTTAATTGGCACAGCAGCTACTAGATGGCGCGCACATTTGAAAAGGGTCTATGTGGAGCACAAGTTGGCCTGCTTCGTGGACAGGGGTTGCGATGATGTCAGAACGCCGAGCTCTTTTTGGCCAATTGAGAAGATAGTGGGTAGACCTCAAGGTCAATGCAACGAGCTCCGATTGGCTCAATCAAAACCAATCAGAGCTCGTCCCGACGTCACTGCAACCCCTTGGCAAGAAGCGGACGACTCGCACTCCGCATTTCCCTCGCGAGCTGCCTCTCCAAGAACTGCAGGGAACACCGTCGAGAAACTGAGACCCCGCGGTGTAAATCAACCGATTGACGTGAGGTATAGCTGGTACCTTCTCTATCTCAAGGACACAACGCAGCGCCGTGGGAATGTTCTCCCTCTGGAGCATGGCCCCGGCAAAGGCGTTGAGTAGCCTCGCCTTCTCGCTGGCCCCGCTCTGCCCGAGAGACTGGACCAGGAAGCAGCTGAGGGCAGAGACGTCCCAATATTCCATCATTCCAAACAGCATTCTTCGGCCGATAAAGGAAGAGGTCTCTCAAGATCGTGCAAGAAATCGAGACAAACAACTGTTTTCAAACAGACAGGAAAGATCTGAAAACACAAACTACCCTTCATCAAACTCTCGAAACAATTGCCCGACACTTTATTGAGAATGTTAATTGCAGAGATGTGCCTCGAAATTTGATTGCGGAATGTGGCCACATTATTCCCAGTTTTAACTGCGGAACCGTACCAGATTGTTCGTGCAGTACACCTCCCTATGCATGGTTTGCACGTGACGTTTCCGCGACATGCTGGTGTTCATTCCTGCTCGTTCTTGCTGAGAAAAACAAATCCCGTGCCTGTGTCAAAAGGTATGTGCTTGGCAACAACCACAATGACAGCTGATGCGACGTCAGTGCAAGCCATGTATGGCGGGATGTAATAAAGGTATAAAATTAGTGTAGCAATGTTCAAGTACACAAATAACTGTTAAAGATGTTTAGGTAGGTTGAAGATACCGCGAGAGCATTAGAAGGGGCGATTTAGTGAGGGTTGATGATTTCATATCATGGTGCTTGAGTGATGAGATTGTTGTCTACCAACCGAGACTGTGCACTGCCTTGCTCTGGGCCTCCACTTCGTTCTCTGTTAACGCAGGTTATGTTAAAACACTCATTTCTACGAGAAACAGCGATGCTTGACCGCCACATTTAACAGTTACACATAGGTAGAATTCCAAGTTTTCTGTTTTTTCTTGTTTTTTTTTTCAAATTTAGTGGTAGTCTTTTTTACCAGTTAATTTTTTTTTTGCAGATTCTGTGTTTTTTGTGTAAATTGGTTATAAATTAAACCAATTTACACAAAAAAAAAAACAAATCTCTGGGAAAAATTAAACCACGAAAAAAAAAAAAATACCCCCAAATTCTAGGGGGAAAAAAAAAACACAGAAAATGCGGAACCCTACACATAAATCAAAGTTATATCAAGCGTATAGACCCAAAGGAAACATTATTAGACCAACAATGAAAAATGACTCCCACCAGGAACTGAGCTTGGGACCTAGCGATTCCCGGTTGATAATATACCGAATTAGCTAGGCACAACATGTGCATGGGGAGAGCTAACAGTTTAGTTTTTTTTTTTTAAGTCCTAAATTTACATCAGATGATGGTGCTGATCAAAACTGGGGGAATCTGTTAAGCTGCCATACACACGAAATGTGCGGATTGCGCAAGCTCTCCGATTGTGACGGGGGCGGATGTGCGTGTGGCTAGGGCAACCCCACACTTTGTGCATACGGTAGCTCGACAGATTCTGTGTCCCTCGGTCTTTGTCAGCACGATCGAGCTAGTGAAATTTATTTTAACAATACGAATGTAGTGAAGGCTTTTCCCAGACAACTAACTTCACTATAAACAAGTTTCATAGCAAAATATTTGTAATGAAAAAAAGGATAAAACGAAAAAATTGTTAGTAGGTGATCTACCACCTGCACCGCCCCCGCAAACTGAAGTAGGACATAATTTTGGACACAGTCCGCCGAAGGGACTTGCAGGAAGACCTGCAACTGTGTGGCTAAACTGAAGAGCGTGACTTTCGAGAGGTTCCGTAAGCAAATGCCGGTGCCCTCTTTCGACTCACAGCTTCAAACCGAGACACAGCTGTTGGCTGGAAAGTTCCGACAACGTACCGATTCGAAATGACGTCGTTCCACAGCAACACGGAGTCGGCATTACTTGGTATACGGGACCGCCACTTGCTGAGCAGACGATCCGAGTCATCCTCCGTGCCTGCAGAGGTGGCCACCCATTGTAATGCATCAGATGCTGCTAAGCACAGAACTTATTTTCTTTAGCCAATCCAATCCATCATAAAGGGGTCCATCCGACAACTCCAAAAAGCGGATTTTTTTGTGCACTCGATTATGATGTTGAGACACCGCCCACTTAATTCTTTGCTGCAAAGTTCAAATTCTGCTAAAAAAAACAACTCAAACCGAAACCAGTGAACCAGTGCGGAGCATCGTAACGTCAAAGAGTTCAGAGATCACTCGGGTTGTTTCAATACCCAGAACCATGTGCCAACATTTTCTTTCAATGACAATATTTTTGGCGTCTCTGTGGTCCTAACAATTATGTTTTGTGACTTCTGTTATTTTTATTGAAAAACGTACGCAGATAATTAGTTACCTAATTATCACTTTTAATTCATATCCCGATGTGCACCAAAGTCCACAACATTATCCCGAAGGAATACTTTCTTTACTTCCGAAATCCACATAAAGTGCAACCCACTTATAACGATAATAAGAAAACCCGAAATTTCAATCGTTAGAACCGATTATCATTGGATTGGGACAAGAAACTGATCATTTCCAGTCTAGAAACTGATCGTTATAAGTGGTACATCGTTACAAATGGTATTGTTATAAGTGGGTTGCACTGTATTTAAATGATTTTCAGTCGTTGGCAAGGTTGTGTGAATGTCCAAATAAGTTTATAATAATATGCTATTCAATATTGACCGAAAATTTTTCAAAGGTTTTCACAATCCCTTGAAAAAAGTTAATATAACCTCTTTTTTACGGTTACATACATCTGGATGCTTATTATGTGCATGTGAGCCTATACAGCCTACATCTTCTATAAAATATCTCAGCTTATTCTTTGACAGTGACCTAACCTGGAACTCTCATCTTGCTTATGCAAGTAAGAAAATTTGTACAGAGTCTTGTTTGTTATACAACACTACCTTAAAATCCCGTGAGAACGCCCACCCAATATGGAGAGATAAATGGTGAAAAACATGGGGTGGGCTATCTTTGGGGATGCCACAGCAAAACGTGTGGGCACCCTGAGGGCTCCACAGCCCAGTTGCCCGACTGCGAGGCAAAGGTGCCAAACTTTTCCCACGTGGCGGCGACGTAACGCCAGCCACGCGCACATCGCGTGCGCCGCCTTGATAAGGCAGATCAGAGGCGGAGCAACAGGGAGTCGCTGCCTGGACTCGGGCGCCGCCGGTAACAATGTTAATCGTCTTGTCCATGTCCAATTAAATGTAGTTTCTTGTTGAAACCGTTGGCTCCGTGCTATTCCTCCGGGTCGGGTATGCAGCAAGGCAAACCGACCACAATGGCGCCCCACGTTGGGCGGCAAAAAAAAAAAAAAAAAAGGGTGGCACGAGACGGCGGCAAAGGGCCGGAACCAGAACAACCAGGGAAACTACTACGGCCGGCGACGCTGAAACCAGACAGCCACTCGCCGACGGCCGTTACAGTCCCTGGGAGCAGTGAGGCCGCGGCACAGATTCCATCGGTATGTCGAATCCAGCCCGAGCCTAACATCATTGAACCGCGCATGACGATTTCACTGCTCGATTTTCCCATTGCCGCACTTTTGGATTCTGGGGCCGCTATCTCGCTCATAGGGGATTTCGTTTTCGAACTCTGCAAAGCAAAAAAGATAAGCCTCCGGGAGTGCGAAACCCGTTTGCAGCTAGCTTCTGGTACAGCGATAACAGCTGGAGGAGCCATGAGGCTGCAGATTCGGTTAAATGGAAAGAAGCGGCGTCAGCAATTTCTTTATCTGCCAGGACTCGTGGTACCTGTGATCTTGGGCCGAGATTTTATTACAGGCGAAAGCATGATGCTCGACTTTTCTGGTGGCGGATACCGGTTGGGACAACAACCGGAGCTGACTCTGTTTACCAAACAGGAGGACTGCATCCGTAACCCGACCACTGCAGCCCACTTCACCATGGTGCCGGACGTCTTGCCTGCCGGCGTTCGAGAATCGTTGCGAAAGTGTCCCGCAAGCAGCCAGCAGAAGCAGGAGCTGCAAGCCGTCCTGGAGTCTTTCTCATCGATGTTCACAGAAACACCTGGAAAGACTGACATCCTGCTGCACCGCATTGAAACCGGTGACGCGCCGCCTCGGAGGTGCAACCCTCGACCGATCAGCGTCCACAAAAGGGCACTCCTTGATGCGGCGCTCGAGGAAATGATCGACAACGGTTCAGTACGGGAGTCGAAGAGCCCCTGGGCATTCCCCGTTGTTCTGGCTCCGAAAAAAGACGGAACAGCCAGACTCTGTGTGGATTACAGGCGGCTTAACGATGTGTCCGTACGAGACAGCTACCCTTTCCCCAGCATTTCCTCCGTGATGTACGCGCTCGGTAACGCGATTGTGTTTACAACGCTGGATTGCAGTCGCGGGTTTTTTCAGATCGAGATTCACCCATCAGACGTTCCAAAAACTGCTTTCATCTGCCACAGAGGGTTGTTCGAGTTCACTCGACTGCCGTTTGGCTTGTCTAACTCTCCAGCCAGTTTTCAACGCCTGATGGATGTTGTACTTGGGAACTCGAAGTATGAATTTGCCATAGCATACATGGATGACGTGGTTGTTTTCTCGAGAACTATTGAGGAGCATGTCGAGCACCTTCACATTGTACTTGAGCAAATGCGTAATGCTGGGCTCACAATTCATCCCGGAAAGGTTCAGTTGGCCGCGCCCAAGATTAACCTCCTTGGATTCGTTGTGGATAACGGCACTGCTCCGCCCCAACGAAGATAAGTTGCGCGCGCTAACCGAATACCCAAGCCCACATGACGTAAAGAGCCTACAAAGATATCTCGGAATGATTGCATTCTACCGGGATTTCATTCCACACTGTACCGGGATTTCATTCCACACTGTTCTGAGATATCCCAACCGCTCAATCACCTTCTAAAAAAAGGCGTCAAGTGGTGTTGGGCCGAACAACAACAATGCGCATTCGTAGCCCTTTCAAAAGCCGTGACTGACAACGCTTGTTAACAGCTTCCAGACTTGAACAAGCCGTTCGTTCTGCAGACAGATGCAAGCGACTGTGGCCTGGGTGCTGTCTTGCTGCAGGAGTATGGCGGTGTGCTTCGGCCAGTTGCTTTCACGAGCCACACGCTAACTCCAGCCGAGCGCAACTACAGTGTCGCAGAACGTGAATGTCTCGCCATTATTCATGCTTTGAAGCGCTTCGATATGTACCTAGATGGCGCAACGTTCCAGATTCAATCTGATCACTTAGCGCTATCATGGCTAAGGGGACTTAAGAATCCAGCTGGACGTCTTGCTCGTTGGGCGCTTACGCTACAACAGTACGACTACTCCATAGTGTACCGCCCGGGGTCAACCAACAAAGTTGCTGATGCGCTCTCTCGTGCTCCACTTCCCGAGGAACACTCGCAGGATACTCATGGCTTGGTGACCATCGCGGCCACGGCACGAGGATCCCCAGATTCACGGTGGGGTACATTGGTGAGCCGCGAGGAGCTTCGCAAGGCGCAGCTGGATGACGGACTCTGCCAACGCGTGTCCGCTTGGCTGGCAGCAAGAGGTCCAGTCGACCGCCCAAGTGACGAGGAGTTCGACTTCTACTTGATGAGCGACGACGGCCTCCTGCTGCGCTACATCCCCCAGGCTGACGATGATCCGGATGGCTCGGCGTTCCGGACCGTGATTCCCCGCAAGCTACGTAAGCTTTTCATCCGATACAGTGCATGACTCTGCCTTGGCAGGACACAGCAGTGGGAGCAAAACTTATGAAAAGTTATCCCAAGTTGCTACCTGGCCAGGCATGAGGCAGGATGTGCTCCGATACGCTCGTAGTTGTTCGGTGTGCCAGAAGGCAAAACCACGTGGTGGTCAGCCTCCCGGTCTCATGCAACCAATCGTGAGCCAGAGCCCTTGGCAGATTTGTTGCTGTGACGTCATGGGTCCCTTCCCACATAGCACCCGCGGCAATCAGTACTTGTTCGTGGTAACCGACCACTTCACGAAGTGGGTTGAGTTATTTCCTTTGCGGAAGCTAGATTCGCAAAAAATCTGGGAGTGTCTACTCGAAACATTCGCTAGGTTTGGCTTTCCTGCACAGCTTGTAAGCGATAACGCCTCCTATCTCACGAGTAAGGTGTTTGTGGACGCATGCGCGGCACTGGGAATTAAGCACAAAAGAACTTCCCCGTACCACCCACAAGCAAACATCACGGAAAGGGTAAATCGGAACCTTAAGATGACGCTAGTGGCCTACACCGAGCGCCACAAGGACTGGGACGCGAAACTGCCCGAGCTGGCATTCGCAACCCGTACGACCACTAATCGGTCAACGGGTCACACTACTGCCCAATTGAATTTCGGTAAGGAGCTCGCGTTCCCGCTTTTTAAGAGTCTCCTTTCTACAGAGTCTGGGGGAAGGCTTCGCCCCTACGTGAAGTTCGCAGAGGACCTGCAAAAGCGCTTCTCCGATAACCTTCGAGAGGCCCGGGAAAATTTCGACGTCGCCAGAGTACAGCAGGCAGAACAGTACAACCAGGGGCGACGTGACTTGCAGTTCGAGGTGGGAGATTTTGTACTCCGGCGTACTCACTCACTGAGTGACGCCGCTCGAGGCTTTGCAGCCTCCCACGCCAACAGGTGGGAAGGTCCGTTTCGCGTGCATGAAAAGTGCTCGCCGCTCACTTACAAACTAGTTCACTGTGAGTCTAGTGAGGAAACCGGACCTGTTCATGTCACCGACCTTAAACGATTTTTTCAAGCAGAAGACGAAGATTCCTCGCAGGACCGGAACGACACTGACGGCAGTCCCGTTCCGGAAACCCCCGTGTCTCCACCAAGGCGGCGGTATAACCTGCAACGTCGGTGACACGAATGAGAGAGGAACCTTTTCTTTTTTTTTTTCTCTTCGGCTTCGCCTCTCTCGCATTTTGGGGGTAGTTTTCTAGGCAGTTTGATACTTTAGACCCATGTTGTGGATAAAAAAAACAGGACGCGGGATGGCCAAAAAAACATGCTTTTCGTGTAAGGCTCGTCAAATTATGAGGCGCTGGAGAAATGCAGCCTTCTGCGTTAAGTCCTTATTTCAAACTCTTTTGTTCGCCTTCCGCCCATTGAAAAGCATGCGGGAAGGGCCTTAGAACGCACCTGGTATCGCTGCGCCGCAGCGTTCTTCCGCAACATGAAGTTCGTCTGCGTTCCTCGCCGTCACCATGGCAACGAACGCCGAATGAATGGAAGCACGCACGGTACCGCCGCGTGAAGCCAGCAACAGCTGACGCCATTTTACGAACGCCGTCTGCTAGCCAAAGCCGAACGCGGTATGTCAGATCAACCGCCTCCGCCGGTGCTCGATCGCCGGCGAGGAACGCAGACGAACTTCATGTTGCGGAAGAACGCTGCGGCGTAGCGATACCAGGTGCGTTCTAAGGCCCTTCCCGCATGCTTTTCAATGGGCGGAAGGCGAACAAAAGAGTTCGAAATAAGGACTTAACGCAGAAGGCTGCATTTCTCCAGCGCCTCATAATTTGACGAGCCTTACACGAAAAGCATGTTTTTTTGGCCATCCCGCGTCCTGTTTTTTTTATCCGCAACATGGGTCTAAAGTATCAAACTGCCGTTTTCTACTTCCACGGATCTACTCCCTTTTCAAGAGAGGGGGGAGAAGATTGTGTGCCCACCTCAGATCCGTTATTTTCAACTTTCTGGAAGGGGTGCGAAGATAACGTCGGGCCCAACCCTCAACTGAGCCCCATGTCGTCTGCTTTCTTGTTTTTCTACGAAGATGGCTCGTGGTCAACACCGTCACCACACCCGCCATCGGAACGACACGGCGGCCGGGCTTGTGCTGGACCGGGGCACCAAGGACGTCGGCGCATCAGGGGCGCCCAGGGAACCAGGGACCGCTACCACCCCCAACAGGACGGAGCGGCAGCTAACTCGGATCAAGGAGGATCACGCGGAGAGTAGAAGCAGCAGCAGCCGCCTGCTGGAGCCGACTTAGAGCAACAAGGTGGCCGCCAGCCGAGCCCTGAGCCAGAACAAGGATCTGGAAAGACAGCGGACGCCGAACGCATCGCGCTCGTCCAGCAGGCGCCCGCCGGACTTGCAACGTCAGTCCGCCCAGCAGCGCCATCCACCCCCTGACGCCCACAACAACGTCTCCGTCATCGACATGCCAGACGAAGCTTGAGGGGGGGGGGAAGTGTGGGCACCCTGGCGGTTCCACAGCCCAGTTGCCCGACTGCGAGGCAAAGGTGCCGAACGTTTCCCGCGTGGCGGCGACGTCACGCCAGCCACGCGCACACCGCGTGCGCCGCCTTGATAAGGCAGATCAGAGGCGGCGCACAGGGAGTCGCTGCCTCGACTCAGGCGCCACCGGTAACAATGTTAATCGTCTTGTCCATGTCCAATTAAATGTAGTTTCTTGTTGTTGAAACCGTTGGCTCCGTGCTATTCCTCCGGGTCGGGTATGCAGCAAGGCAAACCGACCACAAACGTTATCAAAAAATCGTTCAGCCTTTCCACTCTCGTGAAGGAGGAAGGCCAGCGGAGCTGTACTCGATACACCGTGTGCTTCTTCTTCGTCGTCGTCTGTTTTTCGCGCTGTTTCCTACAATGAATTCCCACCAACGCACCCAACTATCCATTCTTCTATTATAGCTAAAAAGGTTTCCGCCATCTACGAGCGACAGCGGAAACCATACTGGTTGTGTGCTTGCCGCCGTCACTTATAGATGGCGGTAGCTGTCCAGGCAGGTTTGTGTCGACATACCGGACACAATCCTGGGGAACCTAGCCCTTAACAGCTCCGCTGTAAAATTAATGATAAGCGCCTGGGGCACCCGCTACAAACCACGTGACGGAGGAACTGATACCGCAGATCGCGGACACGGCAAATTCACTTTTCACGATGCGATAAACACGCGGGAATTCGCTACAAACTCCTGTGTCACGGGAAAGGACACCGCAGGTTGCTGACGCAGCAGATTCGTGTTTCACAGTAAAGGACTCGCGGAAACCCACCGAGAACTCGCATCTCACGGGAACGGATATCGCAGGTTCGCGAACGCAGCAGATTCAAGTTTCATGGTGCAATAAAGACGCGGGAGCCCGCTACAATCTTGCCCGACACGGAAACCGATATCGCGCGTGCAGATCGCGAAAAAAAACACGGGAATACGCTACAAACTCGCATGTCTCGGAAACAAATATTGCAGATCGTGGACGCAACAGAATCGCATTTCACGATGCAATATACACGCGGGAACAACACGCGCGTTGTCATGCATGCGGCATGCATGAGGCAGCGGATTCAGCGCCGTCGCCGACGAGTTATCGGGCTTTGTGATTGTTATATTTTTGTTACCCGTGGTGTGCGCCAATTGGCGCGTCGAGAAAAGGCGACGTGACGACGGAAGGAAGAATCGACGAGACGGGCGGTTCTGGGCTAGAGCTGGTTCAAGCAACACTTGGAACCCAAATAAAGCACTTTCCCCCCCCAAAGGCTGGCTCCCTGCCTTCCCGGGTCCCACGGCGCCCAAACCACAAGCCGTGACTCGCGTGTTACTTACAACTAAAAATCAATATCGCGCGTGCAGATCGCGGAAGAAAACACGGGAATCCGCTACGAACTGGGGAACGGATACCACAAATCGCGAAAGCAGCAGATTCGTCCCGCAGAGCCAAACACCAGTCACCACTCATGCCGCTGTGTGGCAGTGTGCGATGGCTCATTATAAATGTGTTAGCCCACCTGGTCTAAAGCACTGCATATTCAGAATTTCACACACATCTCTTAATTCGACTTTCGGATAATTCAACTTAATTTCGCGTGTCCCGTCAAGGTCGAATTAATGGAAGTCAACCGTATAATGTAATATACCTTCAGGCCCCGAGGGTATATTCGATAAATAAATTCAAAAATTGGCAGATGTATTTAAATATATCGATTAAGCCGTTATATGCAGAATAGCAAGTAAGAGATACGGTGGATCTGTACAATATTTTTAACTGGGACACTCTAACTGTATTTCGAGTGTTGCTTAGGAACAGCTCAGTCATTGGTCTTCGGCTCCTCTTCCAACGACAGCGAGCATATTTTTACGAAAGCGCTAGAGGTACCTAGCGCTACTTGTCCATCTTGCGCTCAAGGGAAGAGCAGAAAGCGGAGGGCCACCCGGTGGCATGGCAACAAAAAACATTTTTTTTTTCTCCCACAGTTGCGTCGTGTGGCTGGCAAAGCTTAGCCTTGGCACGCTACACTGAATATAGTGCCAGGAACGTGTCTTCAACTAGCATGCTTAGCACCCTACCCAACCCACACATCAAACCTGAAGTGGCAGCAAATGGCATCACGAAACCCACTGTGTCATGTTGTCGAAGGTCGCATGGTTGCTGCTAGATGTCCCGACAAAAAGTAAAAGCAAATGCAACTGTCGCTGTCACTGTGGAGTCCCAACATGTGGCTGCTGAAGCTGTAGCAAAACCGGTACCTGCCGTTGCTGCAACACCGCCAGGATGGCGGCACTTCTACGAGGTCATCGGGCAGAAATATCGAGACTTTTGAGGGTCCAGTGGGAGACGCATTTTAGGCACCACACTATCATCGCTGGTTGAGTAAAAATGCAGCATTAATAAATAAGCAAACTTACCACATTGGGAGTGGCGCTTGACCTTGACGTATTCCGCAAGGTCGGACAAAACCATAAGTGACTCCAGCTTCCCTTCGAGCAGGGCTGGTGTCAGAACGCTCAGGCCACTCCATTCCTGACAGACACAAACAAAAAGGGACAAACAGTAGTCACAGGATGTTCACAAACACCAATGCAACTCAAGTAGAGTAGATCCTCGTTGATACGTTTTTCAGGGAACCGCGGAAAAAAAATGCATCACGCGGGAAAACGTAACAACCAATAACGCTTTTGGTGGGGCTACAGCCCTCACACTGGGGTTTACTCCAGAATGACTTTTGAGGGTTCGGAGAACTACCATGGTAGTTACTACATAGCTGGGCATTCTTTTTCGGCACAAGTCAAGTCAAGTCAAAAGTCTTTATTTCTCTCCATTTGGAGAAGGGAGGCAGAGAAAAAAGCAACACAGTGTTGCTTGACGAGCCTCTGCCCCCCCCCCCCTACAGCAGCAGAGAAAAAAAGAATATACACTTACACATATACATACAAATGCACAGTCTCTACACCGATTAAAAAAAAGTAAGTGAGCTAAATCGTACAATCGATTTATGCTTTAACTATTTAGGAACGTATTTAAGAAAATCATTCACAAAAACAGAACGTACGTCCTTCCAAGTTCCACTCAAAATACTTATATTCAATTCACTGCAACAATTTAAAAGGCGCGTTAGTGTATATCTCAGCATTTGATCGCCATAATTGGTCCCGGAGTGCGGTTGTTTAGAACTAGCAGTCAACCTATACCGTATCTACGCGATTAAAGCGCGACCGCGATTGCTACCTCGAGGGGCAACTTTTCATATTGCTCAGTGGGGAAAATAGAACCACAAATGTTGCGCGAGGGTAATAGAGAAATAACACGGAACCTTTATTTTGCTAGAAATTGTTTCCAGCACAATTTCTGACAACTGCACTCATTCACGTCGAGCAGCGACCAAGTTTTTCTCAGCTCCTGCTCCACTCCCGAAGTCCAAACGGGCGTCCCACTGAACCCACCGCGTTGCCATCAGTTCCATCAAAACGTCCGACAGGAACGGAAACCGTTAAGATCCAAGAACTAAAACACGCGCTAGAAACTAGCGCATTAAACAGGGCGTCGGCTCAATACCACTTAGAAGATGAGTCCTGCGCTTGACTTCCTCGTTAGTGGATCCTCGAAGCGCCCCAAACGGCAAATACTCTGAAGTTGGACGGACGACACCGCAAAGCTGTAGCCGCGTCTGTCTTGGCATAGCCGCATGCTAGTGTGGCACTAGTTGCGAGACGCTACTAGACGCGCCTGCGTTGACGCTGATGCAGGCTATGCGGGTCTGCGTGGATTCACTAGTAATGATATTTGGAGGGAGGCACTGGTCTTGTCCGCTGCTGCTACAACTTAATAGACCAACACACGGCTCTGACGTCGTGCTGCTGCGATGGTACAGTTGTGCGTACGGCACGTGTGCAGACGCTTTACATCCCATGAATTTTGTTTCCGCACAGTGTCCACACCTGGTCTGGGAAAACGCGGGTTTGCTTGTCAACAGCGTGCTGGTGTATACGGCAAGAAATTGAGGAAGAGGAGGAAACGAGAGTGCGCAGGGACTTGGGAACATTGAGCTCTGGTTGGAATGATTAGTGGCTAGGTGCAAAGCTAGCTGCCTCTGTCTCTACTCACTGTTCAAATGCAAACGTCGGCAGCGTGCTGGTGTATACGGCAAAAATTGAGGAAGAGGAGGAACGAGAGTGCGCATGGACTTGGGAACATTGATCTCTGTTGGGGAATGATTAGTGCTAGGTGCAAAGCAGCTGCCTCTGTCTCTGACTCACTGTTCAAATGCGAACGTCACCATCGGCTGGTTTAACGGCCAAGAATTGAGAAGATGAGTAACGATAGTGCGCAGGACTTGGGACATTGAGCTCCTGTTGGAATTATTAGTGGCTAGGTGCACAGCTAAGCTGCCTATGTCTCTACCTCACTTTTCAAATGCAAACGTCGGCAGCGTTCTGGTCTATTAACTCAAAATACTTATATTCAATTCACTGCAACAATTTAAAAGGCGCGTTAGTGTATATCTCAGCATTTGATCGCCATAATTGGTCCCGGAGTGCGGTTGTTTAGAACTAGCAGTCAACCTATACCGTATCTACCCGATTAAAGCGCGACCGCGATTGCTACCTCGAGGGGCAACTTTTAATATTGCTCAGTGGGGAAAATAGAACCACAAATGTCGCGCGAGGGTAATAGAGAAATAACACGGTACCTTTATTTTGCTAGAAATTGTTTCCAGCACAATTTCTGACAACTGCACTCATTCACGTCGAGCAGCGACCAAGTTTTTCTCAGCTCCTGCTCCACTCCCGAAGTCCAAACGGGCGTCCCACTGAACCCGCCGCGTTGCCATCAGTTCCATCAAAACGTCCGACAGGAACGGAAACCGTTAAGATCCAAGAACTAAAACACGCGCTAGAAACTAGCGCATTAAACAGGGCGTCGGCTCAATACCACTTAGAAGATGAGCCTCTTCTTACTCCTGTTCACGCAACGCAAATTGGGTTACGGCAAGAAAGAGGAGAGGAGGAACGGGTGCGCAGGGACTTGGAACATGAACCGGTTGCGTGATTATGCTAGATGCAAGCTAGCGCCTCTGTCTATTCACTGTTCAATGGACGCAAAGCGACTGGTTTACGGCAAAAATTGAGGAAAGGAGAAACGAGTGCGCAGGGACTTGGGACATTGAGCTCTCGTTGAATAATTAGTGTATGCAAAGCTAGCTGCACTGTCTCTACTACTGTTCAATGCGAACGTCAACAGCGTGCTGGTGTATACGGCAAGAAATTGAGGAAGAGGAGGAAACGAGAGTGCGCAGGACTTGGGAACATTGAGCTCTGGTTGGAATGATTAGTGGCTAGGTGCAAAGCTAGCTGCCTCTGTCTCTACTCACTGTTCAAATGCGAACGTCAACAGCGTGCTGGTGTATACGGCAAGAAATTGAGGAAGAGGAGGAAACGAGAGTGCGCAGGGACTTGGGAACATTGAGCTCTGGTTGGAATGATTAGTGGCTAGGTGCAAAGCTAGCTGCCTCTGTCTCTACTCACTGTTCAAATGCGAACGTCAACAGCGTGCTGGTGTATACGGCAAGAAATTGAGGAAGAGGAGGAAACGAGAGTGCGCAGGGACTTGGGAACATTGAGCTCTGGTTGGAATGATTAGTGGCTAGGTGCAAAGCTAGCTGCCTCTGTCTCTACTCACTGTTCAAATGCGAACGTCGGCAGCGTGCTGGTGTATACGGCAAGAAATTGAGGAAGAGGAGGAAACGAGAGTGCGCAGGGACTTGGGAACATTGAGCTCTGGTTGGAATGATTAGTGGCTAGGTGCAAAGCTAGCTGCCTCTGTCTCTACTCACTGTTCAAATGCGAACGTCGGCAGCGTGCTGGTGTATACGGCAAGAAATTGAGGAGAGGAGGAAACGAGAGTGGGCAGGGACTTGGGAACATTGAGCTCTGGTTGGAATGATTAGTGGCTAGGTGCAAAGCTAGCTGCCTCTGTCTCTACTCACTGTTCAAATGCGAACATCGGCAGCGTGCTGGTGTATACGGCAAGAAATTGAGGAAGAGGAGGAAACGAGAGTGGGCAGGGACTTGGGAACATTGATCTCTGGTTGGAATGATTAGTGGCTAGGTGCAAAGCTAGCTGCCTCTGTCTCTACTCACTGTTCAAATGCGAACGTCAACAGCGTGCTGGTGTATACGGCAAGAAATTGAGGAAGAGGAGGAAACGAGAGTGCGCAGGGACTTGGGAACATTGAGCTCTGGTTGGAATGATTAGTGGCTAGGTGCAAAGCTAGCTGCCTCTGTCTCTACTCACTGTTCAAATGCGAACGTCAACAGCGTGCTGGTGTATACGGCAAGAAATTGAGGAAGAGGAGGAAACGAGAGTGCGCAGGGACTTGGGAACATTGAGCTCTGGTTGGAATGATTAGTGGCTAGGTGCAAAGCTAGCTGCCTCTGTCTCTACTCACTGTTCAAATGCGAACGTCGGCAGCGTGCTGGTGTATACGGCAAGAAATTGAGGAAGAGGAGGAAACGAGAGTGCGCAGGGCTTCGGAACATTTCCAATTGTTCAAATGCGAACGTCGGCGTCCTGCATTCGATTTCGAACGTGTTCGAAGGATGGGTGGAGACAAAGGCCTTTGCATCTAGCCCCTAATCATTCCAACAAGAGACTGGTGTTCCCAAGTCCCCGTGCACTCTCGTTCCCTCCTCTCCCTCAATTCTCTCCACATCTCTTCCCAACGCCCGGCCTCCAGCGTGCGCCAATTGGCCGTTGCCGTGCTTGGGTCGCGCATGCAAGGTCGAGGTCCACGCGACTCTGAAGCGTTATAGAAGGTAGACAGAAATTACATGTATACAACCTTTACTTCGCTAAAATATGTTCCTTCGTTAGCTCTGTTGGTAGAGCGGTTGACTCTATAGCGAGAAACGATTTCTGTCGTCCATAGATCACTGGTTCGAATTCGGCTCAACGGACGAAATTTTTGTTTTCAACGGCGGGCGCACCACGGAGCCTCAGGTACAATGGCTGGGAATGATTGTGCAATTGATGACGTCACCGGGGATTCTCGCGACCCGCACAGTTTCCCGGGAAGGTTCCCACTAATGCCTGTCGCTGTAAAAGAGGAACATTTGCACAAACAAGATCAATGCAACTTGGCTCTTGGCAATGTCACGTGTTTTAAGCGCATCTCTGAAATCTTCTGCGTCAGAAAAAGTAACAATGCCATCTGGCAGTTTGTTCCCCAGCGCGGTCGACAGTCGCAATTGTGAGTACTTAAGGCTGGATCAGACACTTCCGTCCAAGTGTGAGCGGCTGCATTACAGCTACTTACGAGTGCTCCTGACGGGATAACACACTAGCGCCATCTACTGGGTAGCCCTGGCTCACTTTCAATCTTCATAAATATTTCTTTATTTTTATCTGTCACTCTTTCCCCGTGGGTTCGAAACAATTCTGGCAGTAATTTAAGTGACCATATCTCCTAGATTGCACATAGAATTGATCTTGCAAATACTGCAAAACCTTCGGCCTACTCAAGGACCGGAAGCGTTGGAGCGCCCTTTGCACGCTGGCGCCGGGACGTTTCCACTCCGTGCAATGCGTTGTATGCAAGGAGTCGTAACGCAGTCAGTCAGACTCGAGGCTGGTTCACACATTTGCGGTCGTAAGTGTCGCAAACACTTACGACCACTTACAACGAGGGCCTCTTATTTCGAATGTTCAAACCACAGTCACCGAGTTGTCGCAAGCAATTAGCCATTGAACCCTCGTGCTGTCCTAGGGACATCTACATCGTCAATGTGCGTCGGTGGTAACACCAATTGTCATGCCCACTCCTTGCACCAAGCCGGTACGTCGACAATGAAAATAGTCGAAATCGCGTAACAAAATTAACTGCGGAAGTTACGCTCGTAATCAGGGAATGCAATTAGGTAGTTAATATAAGCGTAGGACAACAGCTTACAAAATATGGAGAGAAACTCTACGAAACGCAACGAAAAATACGAACACGACGGATTTGCCTAGGCATGGAGGGGAGAGCGGGGCAACGAGTTGAAGCCGGCCCATGGCAGCCACGTTGCGCGATTCCAAGACGGCATCGCCCCTCTGACGGAGGGTGAGAACACGCTAGACGTTCCACGCGCGTGAGCTCACTGCCTTTGACAACACTTGGTCGCACGCACAGCCAAAGCCCCGTAGAAGTCATGGAGAGCGTGCTGGACCCACTGGGAACCTTCCACCGACTATATTTAGATTGCTTCCAGGGCGACCCCACAGATGGCCGCAGTGTGTTGCTAAGGGCGGGACACCACCTTAAAATTGCAATTTTTGAGTAAAAAACGAATTTTCCTTTTTTTATGTATTCTGGTTTCAAAACTAATAGTGTACGTACACTCCTGCTAATTTTTATTTATATATCTGAAGTATTTACGGAGAAATAAAACATTTTCGGTAAGTCAACGATGCAAAATCACGTTTTTGAAATGTGAAACTTCTGTAGTTTTGCACCGGTATGCTCTAGAATGATGATCATACTCTAGTTCAGTGGTTCTCAAATGGGGGTCCGCGGACCCCAGGGGGTCCGCGAAGCCACTTCTGGGGTCCGTGAGACCCTCAAAAAATTTTTTTTTTTATTTGGCACGTTTTTTGTAGTTTAGTCCGGCCGTGACTAATTTGCAACCTGCTTCCGGAACTACGACAGCAATAAAAGGCACCTGTTTCATGCTCCAGACGTGTTAACTTACTTACGTACCCCCCCCCCACTGGAAGGGGTCCCCCATCACTGCCAGCGGTCCGCAAGGGGTCCCCGACACATCCATGGCTGAGAACCACTGCTCTAGTTAGAAAGAGCATTTCTTCACAGTTTCAGTACATTAAATATCGTTGTTCGAGAGTAAACTCTATTCGGGCAGGAGCATCATAGAAGTCCAGCTTTCATGTAGAAGAGGCTATGCAAATGGCCAAGAAGAAAAGTCCACCCTGATTGAACACAAAACTGACTAAAACGAGCATTCATATATAGAAAGTCACGTGGGTTTGTCTGCTTTGTATTTCAATGATGCCTCCCCCCCCCCTACTTGCTGACGTTAGTTTGTGTATTGCAAGCATACCCAATTCCTCTTATTAATGCGAAAGCATTAACTGTCTCATGGAGCGAAAGAGCCGAATGGCTCTTTTACACCGCTTTGATCATATTGGCTAGCGCGCGTCCACAGCCAACGGCACCTTTCACATCGCCGCGATCCCATTGGCTAGCCCGCAACGACCAGGCACCCATTCGCCGGACACGCAGCGCCAGTCAGCGTGTCAACAGCGAAGTCGAAAGCCTGTCTTGTCTGTTTGTCTTCAATGTCCCTCTTTCCCTATCGTAAATTAGAAACCAACACGCTCAACCATCTACAGCAAGATTGATGTACATGCTTTCGCATTCACAACTTATAAGAAGTGCTTAGGTGTACCTCGATTTTTTTCGCAATCAATGTCCACATGCCGAAAACAAAATGACACTCAAAGAAAGCGTTTTAAGCCCGCGGACTCACCCAGCAAAGCCATGCTGGACATTGGGTGTAAGCAGAAGGCACCACCTACGCTCTTGGTGCCTTTTAATTGCCACCACCACCAGTCAAAGCAAATGCACTGGTGTGGAAACTTCAAACAGGTGTTTCTCAGTTTCACTTTTTTGCAGCAACTTATGTTTCATGAAATCTATCATTTCAATGAATCGCTGTATGTATTCTTTGCTGTGGATGTTTCTGAACTGAAATTTAATGAGGAATGGGGCTAGATATTTATTTTTCTACTTAAATAAAGTTCTTATAGGCCATATGCGAAATCCTTGCCAGCTATCATCATCATGCCATTAGGAGCCGCCATATTGGGGGGTTTATCACATCTTCCAGTTGTGGACAAGGCGCATCTGCATTTAACTCGGTTTTCATGATATTAGGGCAGTTTCTTTGTACACTCAATGGGTTGCTGGTTAGTTTCGGATCAAAGAAGAAAAGAAAGACGGCCGCCAAATTCAGGAAAAGGAATTGTCAGCAACGAGGTCGCAAGACTCGTCACTCAAGCAGTGAACTGGGCCATCCAGGTCAATGAACGGTATTTCTCGAAGACGTCCTGTGAAGGGTTCGTACTGGACTTGCAGCAGGTGATCATATTTTAGTTCTACGACTTACACTTTGCCGGGACTATTGTTTTTCGGGCGAAATCGTCGGTACGGGAACCCCCCAATATGGAGGAAATCTGATCGTCGATCATGAATACACTAGATGGCGCTTCTTTTTGCATATGGTCTATTGCCAAAAAGTAGAGTTGTGATGAGGAGAAAATGCCCTGTTATGTGGAATGCTTTTCAAATTGACATTTTGCATAGAAAAGACACGGATTTTAAGGTAAAAAATAGACAGCCCCACCCACCATATGTTCTAGTTAAGGCTGAAGCTTATAAATGCTCAATATTCTCCAACAATTTTATACGATACATTTCCTGGCCAAGTGAGGTGACTTACATCAATAGCTGCATACCTCCCCCTGTAGCTTATCGGAAAAAAATGAGATGAATAGACCTTCCAAATTTCCTCAATAATGAGCAACTGGTTTAAAAGTTGACACTTGAAGGTGGTGTCGCCCCTTGGTCACGATCAGTTGCAACGCATTCGGCCACACTCCAAAGCTAATCTGAGAAAAAGCCATCATAAATGACTTTCACGCAAACGGTGCCCCACCTCAAGAAACTGCTCCGCGAGGCAGTGCACATAGTAGTCTGCCTTGCCCATGTCCTTCTGCAGCAGAAACAGCAGCACCAATTCCTCGACACACTCCGCCTCGAGCAGTCGCTTCCGTGCCGGATCCTCCAACCACTGCCGGATCAACTCCAAGAACTGGTCCTCGCCGCTTCCACGCTCCAACGCCGTCTTCACCCGGCTCTTGACGTACAGCGGCAGGTAGTGCTCCTCCGAGTATCCGCCGTCCCACAGGCGGTCCCACTTGTTGCCGGCACACCGCGACAGTCTGGAGTCCACCTCCCGTTGCAGCTCCGTCCACTCGCCGAGAAGTCGGCAACACTGGAGAACGGCGTCGTCCCAGATGGGGCCACTCGACACGAGGTTGCGGTAGGCATCTCTGGCGCCCGAGTAGTCGCCCTGTGCTTCCTTCTGGAGCGCCTCTTTGGCTTTCGCGTCCACATCTTCGGAGCAGGACAGGGTTGCCCGAACGGTGTCGTAGTCTCCCAGAGACTTGTACAGCCTGAAAAGGAATGCATTCACTGGGCGATATGGCCGGCCCCAAACCGCTTCTGGTTCTCATTCCAGTGACGGAACAAGAAAATGCGAGTGCCAGTCGTGAACGCCGACAGGGCACTCGTCTCCTCACTGATTGGCAGCAGAACCTCTTGTTCAAGTGTAGGATGTCTCAAATAACGAGGCTCGATCTGAAATGGGCCATAAAAATCGGCACCTGCACATAGCAATCTAAACTTTTCGTCAAAAGTGTATTTTACGGGTCGGTTTTATCTTGTAAAATTAAAAAGCGTAGCTCCCTTTGTGTAAAAAAATAGTGCATAAAAACTTGCCAGGGTCAATGGCGGACGGCGACACAGACGACCGAGTCAAGTGGCAGGGCGTGTTCGGTGTACGTATTGATAGATGACGCTACCTCCTCACCGAGACTGCTCGCAACGACCGAGGTCTATTAACATCATCATAATCTTTTTGTAATGTTCCTTTAATTTAAAAATAAATGCAAACAATAAAAGCAACTTAAAGTAAAAAAAAATTAACACAAAATGCGGTTGCGTAACGATGGCGCTCTTGCTGCCGACGAATTTTGTCTGCCTGTCCTCTGCTTTCTTCCGCTGGTCGGCTACACATACCGACGCTATCTATCAATATGTGCGCCCAACGCACCCCGCCACTTGTCACGGTCGTCTGCGTCGCCGTCCGCCATTGAACCTCGGCAAGTTTTTTGGCGCTATTTTTTACAGAAAAGGAGCTACACTTTGTAATTTTACAACATAAAACCGACCTATGAAAAACACCTTTGACGAAATGCTTCGATTGCTACGTGCAGGCGCCAATTTTTACAGCATATTTTAGATCGAGCCTCATTATTTCAGACACCCTATCGATCCAAGTAACTCCTGCGGGTCATATCGTGCGACGAAACCAAGATTGGCGCGAGTGAAACGCTGTACCCCTAGCAGGCGTTAAAGGAGCAAGCTCCGGGCTTTTGCCAAGCTAGAGCACTCTTTTTTAAATGCAGAATTGCCTTCTTAGTGAAGCTAACTTTGGTCTAGAGTTGAAAAGTGAAGTGTGCTACAATGGCCACAATTGAAGAGAGTTGGCTGGCTGCCAAACGCCTGCGCCGCAAACTCCGCCAGCCACGCAATTCAAATGTGTAAAAATCATGCAAAAAAAGAATGAAAGGGACAGGACTCTGAGAGACTTTGACAAGTCTTCATAAGGTGCAGGGGTGGGGTTAACTAAACTAATTTTGGAGGAATTTTTGGAGTAGAAAAGTCCACATTTTGGAGCACTTTAAGAACAGAAACGCTGAGTTTAGGAGGAGCTTAGGAACAGAAAACCTTTATTTTGGAGCACTAAGGGTACTAAATCAGTGTTTTGGAGCCCCTTAGGAGTAACTGTGACATCATTTTAAGAAAGAATCCTAGTCAACTTGTGCCATGAGTTACAATTCAAGCAAACTAGGTTTGGAGTACAAGTCTGGGAAACTACGCTCGAGATCACCAAGAGAAAGCAAGGCAGGCCCAGAAGACTTATTACGACCGGCACCGGAAGCCTGCAACAATACGTCAAGGGGACCTTGTCCTTCTTGATGCCCACACATTGAGCGATGCGGCCAAAGGCATTACTGCGAAGCTTGCTCCACGGCGCACGGGGCCCTTCCGTGTGGTCCAGTGCCTGGGCGCTAACAACTTTGTGCTTAAGGACCCAGTTACTGGGCGAAACCGGCACGTGGCCCACGCGGACCAGCTGACACCGTACCACGAGCCAGTCCCAGATCTACTCCCGCCTGGTTCACGTCTCAAGAGGGAAAGACCTGTAAGGAGTGTCTGGCGAAGGACTATGCCAGGCGCACGTGCCCCGTAGAGACCAAGATGGCCGCGAGGGGACGAATACCCTGTGAGGAGTGTCTAGCGAAGGACTATGCCAGGCGCACGTGCCCCGTAGAGACCAAGATGGCCGCGAGGGGACGAATACGGATGGGAAAGACGACGACGACGACGAACCGGGGGAACGTGCAGTTAGGTGCTTGGATTGCAAAGGGATAGTAAAGGTTCCATCCTAACAAAACCAATAAAAACCGATAAAAGTATGCCGAATCCATTTCCGGAAATTCAGTTCTAACCGAAAAAGATCAGTTTTTAGGTTCGGCATTTTCAATTTAAACCAATAAAAACCGATGAAAGTATGTCAAATCCATTTTTTAAAATTCAGTATTAACCGGTAAAGGCCACTTTGACCATCCAATCGTACCGCAGAGCTGTGGCGAAAAAGTGGAACAGTGTCTATCGAAATGTGACTGAATGTATGAGATACACGGATGCCATCATGACGTTTTGGTTTAATGTGCACATCATTGAGCGGAACGTGAAGTCCGAAATGCCCCATGACTTCGCCATGTACGAGCGTGTCTTCAAACTCGTTGTATTGAAGACTGACTTGATGCAAGCTCTGCATGTTGTGTTGTGCTTCAAAACGTCGCACCGTGTCGTTTTTGGCGGTCACAATTGGTTGATTGGCCGATTTTGGCTCAGGCAGCGCTTCATCTCCTCAGCCTGCCAGTGTTCAGTGTTAGCCTTGAGAGGGCATTCTCGAAGCTCGGAGTCATATTAACCGGAAAGAAAGAGTGCGGATCAACGAGGAGAACCTGGGAAAGTACATGTGTGTGTACTATAATAAGATCACGTAATCCTGACGTGCAGAAGGCGAAGTTCCATGTTTTTTAGGCATAGGCTTCATATCTAACTTGTTTGTACTTCTATGTTTTTCTTGTTTGTTTTACAGTTGCACACATTTGCCAAATAAATTGTCGAATTTTTTTCTCAATGTATCTGCGCCGTTATTCTCTGAGTGATCACAAATATCAGAGCTACAAGGATCATCTGATCCGGTCTCTGTTGGTGTTTACTTTATATTCACCGAAAAAAGCCAACAAACTTTTGTGGCCATAAATATACGCCGAAAGAAAACAAAATTGAATTTTAAAATAAACACCGAAAAAAGTATGCCGAAATTTGAAAAAATAGAAACCAAAAATGCAGAACCCTAATCGTAGCATGTACGATGCATGATGCAATGGTACGATGGTTACGATTTATACACCGAGTCCATCGGATAGATGGATCAATGGACAGATACGGCTAAACCAAAGCCGTATACAGAAAGAGTTTGGCCATTCATTGGGAAGAATAGGAGGCAAATGAGGAGGTGCCATTGGCCGAGAGCGGGCTGGGTGTGTTCCAGGGCATTTTCACAGATTCGAATGTGTCCAGCCAGAAGCCACGAATAATGCTGATTATCGAGATCGTCCGATCTCAATAATTAGCATTCCTTTCAAACTTCTTGAACATATCATTTTTTCTCACCTCGTCAACTTCTTAGAATCTAACAACTTCTTTAACAATGCCCAACACGGTTTTCGAAAAACATTTTCATGTGAGACCCAACTACCATCTTTCACGAATGACCTACATCACATTCTGGACCGAGGATCCCAGGCGGACTGCATTTTCCTGGATTTTGCCAAAGCATTTGACAAAGTTTCTCACAATCTTCTAAAACTTTCCAAACTTAACATAGACAATAACGTTCTCACATAAAGTCTTTTTTAACTCAACGGTCTCAATTTGTCACTGTGAATAACAATAACTCCTCTTTTGTCAAAGTTGCGTCAGGGGTTCCGCAAGGGACAGTCTTAGGGCCGTTGCTATTCTTAATTTATATTAACGACCTCCCCACTTATGTCTCTTCATCCGTGTCTCTGTTCGCTGACGACCGTGTACTTTACCGTGAGATTCTCCATCATAATGACACCTGTATACTCCTATCAGACATTAATGCTATTTACTGTTGGTCTGACTCATGGTCCATGAAAGTTAACACTAACAAATGCAAGGTCATGCGTGTGTCTCGCCAGTCTCATGAATGTCCTAACTATTTCCTTAATAATGCTCATCTAGAACCGGTATCTTCGTACAAATATTTAGGCGTACATATAGCTTCTAACCTTTCATGGAAAACACATATTCAGCATAATTCAGCTAACGCTAACCGCATGTTAGGTTACATCAAGCGAAATTTTTCATTAGCCCCTGTCTCACTGAAATTAACTCTTTACAAAGTTTTAATTCTTCCCAAGTTAGAATATGCAGCTTCTGTCTGGGATCCCGGACTAGTCACTCTCGTATCTACATTGGAAGCCGTTCAGAACAGATCCGCTCGTTTCATCCCCAATCACCGCACCGCTAGCGTCACCTCTATGAAAACAACTCTCTCATTACCACCTTTATCACTACGTCGTAAAATTTCTTGTCTTTCCCTATTCCATAAAATGTATCACCATAATTCTTTCCTGCGCGACAAAATAATTGCTCGGCCTGTCTATGCTTTCTCCCGTCTCGATCATCAACATAAGGTGGGCATTCCTAACTCTATCACGACCACTTTTTATTCATCTTTCGTTCCCCGTACATCCCAGGAGTGGAACCACCTTCCCCGGTCGATCGCCATTATCACGGACTCTGAGCTCTTTAAAAGTACAATTACTAATTACTTTATTACTGAGTGTGTCTAATATGTATTATGTTATTTGCATTAACCTTCTTGTTGCTTTCCCCCTCTGTAATGCCTTCGGGCCCTGAGGGTATAATAAATGAAATGAAATTAAATGAAATGAAATACCCTGGCGGTGGTTGCGAGAAACAAAATTAATAGGTGTGCCAGAGCAACTCTCGGTGACTGAAAATATGGTGCACGTGATTTTTCGATCACGGTCATGCAAAATCAAAATGTAGGAAAATAATCGATGTGATCCATACGCCAGGTGCCTAGGGCCGGGAGAATGCCGTCCGAGCGGTCAGAACCCGACAGAGCAAAACAAAGTTTGAGCGGCACATTCGGTTCTTACATCTTTTTGCATGATCATAATCGAAACATCAGATGCACCATATTTTCAACCATGAAGAGTTACTCCATTTAACTTTTACGCACTTATTGATAGTGTTTCTCGCTACCACCGCTAGGGGATTATTTTCGGCTTCTGGTTGGCCAAGAGAGCATGTCAAGCCTTCTATCTCTATCTCGTGCAAGCCCTGGCTCTGCACACCAAACTCTCTCTATATACAGTTCTGGGCTGAACCATGGAATCGGGTGGCGACTTGTGCCACCATAGATGGATGTATGCTAACGGCTGTATGACGGGCAATAGCTTGCGCCACCTAAACTGAAAACAAAAAACCAAAAGTATGATTCCTCCCTTTGCCTTTCTAAGCCAATTTCCTTCACTAGCTGGCAATGTAATAGTCAAGGTTGTTGACCGAGATTTTTTCTGCTAAATCTAGCATCCCAGAAATTTTTGGCACAGCGTGGTGCAATTTTAGGCGATTTCATGCTAGGCTCAGAAAATTGTGAATGTATCAAAAGGGCACAATTAGTGCAGCTGTCCAACACCTGCAGGTGCAAAAACTTCCAAAAACACAAGAAAAATAAAAACAGACAGTGCAAAAGAAGAACATATCAATGCTGACACAGCGTCACATGCCCAGAAGGCGGAGACTGTAGCTGGCTTCCGCTGCAATCCTCATAAAACAAAATTCATACAATAATTTAATCGATAGAAACTGCAAATTCTATTCTTTACATCTCTCAGTGCTTTACGTTTATATAGAGTACAACCTCATTTGTTTGAAGCCTGTTGAACCACAAAAGGATATTTAAGAGGGGTGTTCAAATATTCGAGATTTCGAATATGAATAGAATATTTTTCCTATTCGATTCGTATTCAATTCAAGAATTGCATATTCAGAAATTTCCAAATATTCAGTTCTGGCCAAACATTTGGGCAATGTACAAATATTGGGCTAATAGCTAATAAATAGGGGTGTGCGAAACTTCGAATACTTCACGAATAGTGCCCGCTATTCGATTCGCTTTGCACTTTTACTGTTCGAAGTATTCGAGTTCTTCGAATATTCGAAAACTACGAATAACTCGGAACTCGCTATTAAGTCCCAACTTGCGGTCACGTTCCCAGTTTGTTTTTGGACTGCGCAGTATGGTTTCGAACTTGGCAAACCCAAAAAGCCAACCTAAGTGCCTTTTTTTGTTGTTTCTCGTACGAAGCAATGGAAGTGGAAATTCATATGCACGCGGTAGCGCGATCTGACCTTCGCTTGCCGCGATGTCTGGATTGCGGAGTTGGCCCAGTGGTAGAGGCGCAAACATGAACGGAGCCATCGCTGCGATAAATTTGATAAAGGACTCCAATTTGCAACGCCACGGACTACAGCCTCTCACTCTTGTGCACTCACTGAACGACTGAGCCCATAGAGACTGGCCCACCGGCCTACAGAGCCAAAACGGCCAAGGGGCCAAGGTGCTATGGATTTACGGCTGATGGATCAAGCCCAATGATCAAGCCACTGGAGTTATTTTCCGCTTGATTTTCCGGTTCATCAGTTTTCCAGTATTAATTTTATTTCTACCCGTTTTCACCGGTAAAAGTGACAGAATGTGCAATGCTGTCCAGGCGTTTAGAGTTAAGAGAAGCAGTAACCGTGGATTTTGCATCTGAAGCTGGGCCTATCGAAGGCTTCACCGGAACAGAGTGGAGGGAAATGAGTGTTTACGTTGCTACTCTGAAGCCACTAGAAGAAGCAACGACCGATGCTGGCGCTGACAGCTACCCAACATTGTCAGCCCAAATACCAATCCTGTATTGCATCCTTGCATGCCTGAACAGCTCCATCGGCCAGCAGACCGTAACTTCCTCGTTCACAGCTAACCTGGCCAAGTGCCTCAAGACAAGATTTCCTGACTACAAATTTGACCAAGTAGCAAGCTTGGCAATGCTCCTAGACCCAAGCTTCAAGGCAGTGGTCTACGAAGAGGACAGGTCAATGGGGAACTGGTTGAAGAACCTGGGAGTTGAAGAGACACAACAAATCTCTGAGACACAAAGAAGCGCAGAGGTGTCCTCAGCGTCAACGGCCCCTGAAGTTCCGTCCAGGTCAGCGCTGTGGCAAAACTTTGACAGCCTCATTAAACAAAAGCAGCATTCAATGACACAAGCTGAAGAAGAGGTAGCAAGCTACTTGCACAAAGACGTCCTGGCCCGGGAAGAGGATCCTTGCAAGTGGTGGTGTGAGAAGGGTGCCACAAGATGGCTCGACTTGCAAAAAGGCACCTACTACATAGCCATACCGGCCACAAGTGTGTCTAGCGAGCACCTGTTTTCAGTGTCTGGGGGAATTGTGACCAGCAGAAGGGTATCACTGCTCCCAGAACACGTGGAACAACTTACAGTTCTTCATGACAACATTCTGTAACTTCATACCTTGAATGGTGTAATTCTTGCTTTCATCTAAAACGTTTTAGGTGCCGCGGTGCTCGTGCTTGTATGAGTGCGCAACCATCGCCTCTGGGAGGGTCGCCTTCCAAAACAATACTTTACGAGCTCGTCGGGTTGCTGGGATTGTGTGGCCACGCAGTGCTGCTCCGTTGTTATCTTTCCCAGCCAGCGTGATGGCCTTTCATTTAAATAAAGCTTCCTACCACAGTATAATACCGAGAGATGCCCCACCCCCCAAAGATAACCCGCCCCTATTTTTGGCACAATTTGCTATTCTTTCAAAAGCACCGAAAGATGTAGCCCATCTCAAGTAATTGCAGGGTTCTGGCCCACGGTGACCTCGGCAGAATTGCTGTTACTCGG
Source organism: Ixodes persulcatus (assembly GCA_013358835.2). NCBI lineage: Eukaryota > Metazoa > Arthropoda > Arachnida > Ixodida > Ixodidae > Ixodes > Ixodes persulcatus. The sequence goes on from JABSTQ010009714.1 coordinate 119,778, forward strand.
ACACAGCGGGGGAATAAGTGAACATCACAAACTGTAAAGTACAGTTTTCTATGCTCCGTTGCCTTTCGATGTGAAAACCAGCCTGGCAGGTCACAAATTATAAAAGTAACATTCTTAAAAATGTTCTTGATTGCACTCCGAAAGTTAGCCCACCCCTCGTTTTCAGCCGCTCTCGCTTTTAGCTGGGCTATCTCTCGAGATATTACAGTAGTGGAATTTTTGTTTTGTTTTTTCATCTTAACGGCAGACACGAGCCCGTAGACGCAAGATAATTCGCATGATACCGTTACCAAAATTGCGAATGTAAACAAACGGTCACGATGGTGATGGGACTAGTCACTTTATACCGGGTGTTGCCTTTTGCTTTTGAGTTCAGTTTTTGATTTCGATTGTAACGTGCATGTATTTTTGGGCACCATTTTCCGCGAAAAAAAAGTGTGCGTTAATTGTCCAAAACAGATATGTATTAGCTCACGACAAAGGAGCAGTTTTGGTTTGTGTTTTGCCAAGCCTGCATTGTGAATCACTTTTCTAACGACCTTATAATTTCTCCTGCAGGAGCAGTTGTCACTGCGAAAAAGGGAGCGCTTATGTACTGAACATCTGGAACAATTAATTTTCTTGCGTTATGATTTGCGCATTAATTGCATTTGTAGCTGATATCCAACTTGCACGTCTCCGACCAAGTACACCCGTAGCCAAATGGTTATCGTCCTTGGTTTTTACGTAAAGGACTCGAGGTTCGATGCCTGGGAGTGGACGCGCCTTTTTGCTACTTCTGTAAATGTTGCATTCTGGTAAACTGGACAACTCTATCGCATATTCGAGGTTAGAATGTTCTATGCACCGAACCTTCTAGGTCGATTGTTCCAGAAGCCAACATACGTACATAAGGGGCTCCTTGTGGCGAGCCGGAGTCAGTCTCGCCCGAGCACTCGATCCTGCTGTTTCGCCGCCATCGACGCGTGCGACGCTAACCTTCTATTTTGTTTTGGGCACAAGTTCGCCCCATTAAACGTTTACTTTCTCTAGTTATTCGCCGCCACATCATTTGTCACTCGTGACAATATACTGCCTAGTCGGGTAGTTTCATTTACTTGAATTTGTTCTCACTTTTGGTTTGGAAGGTAATAAGAATGTACTTGCAAACAGTAAATAAACTTTCGTTAGTTAGACCTCGGTTAATTCGACTTTTCTTTTAATTCGATCGTGTTCAAAAGTCCCGGCGAGCGCCCATACATTTCTATGGGAGGAAAAGTTTGATAGTTCGGAGTCGGGAAGACTCCGCATCGGATAATTCGTCCCGAGCGAATGCGCGTGGGCTCACATTGCACGGCACTACGGCAGAAAAACCACCAACGTACGACGAAACACGGGCCCTTTGCTGCAAAGCCCAAAGTGCGCAAATATGCGCCTGCTCCTCTACGCCGTTGAGATGGACCGTAGCGAATGACACGAGCCAGCGCAACCAATCTGGTGTGGAGCAGCGCGGAGAACATAGCACGTGGTCGGGCGCGGAGACAGCACGCGCCTATGGCACGCGCTCTCAAAGCGCTCTGTAGCATCGTGTGCGGTCCATCTTGCGCGCCAAAAAGCGCAGGTTTTCTTTTCCTTTTTTTGTTGTTATTTCTCTTTGTTGTTGAAGATTAATTTTAACCATTTTTCTGTCCTTTTTTTAATTCGATTATACGGATAAGTCAACCAAATTTCAAGGTTCCGTCGAGGTCGAAAACGAAAGTTTACTGTATTTTTTTATTTCTTAATGGTACACACATATTCGAAACATATACAATATTCGAAGCTATTTTTTTTCCGAATATTCATATTAAAAAATTTTAATATTCGCACACCCCTAATATTTAGTGAACTTGTACGTGCAAACACAGAGGACAAACATAAAGGAGTGGACATTAACAAGTGCACGAGTCTTGCTAAAAATATATTTGTATGGTAGAATTATATAGCAAAATTAGAATTAGAAATTAAAATTCTGGTAGTACTACAACATCGGTTCTCAGAATGGGTTCCTAGGAACAGAGGTGTTCCCCAGATCATGCCTGGGGGTTCCCCAAGCCCCCAAATTTCCTCTAACATCTATACCCGTAAATTGAACAAAATAGAATTCGGAGCTTTAGACAAGTGGTCACAGTCCATAAATGAATTGTAAATAAGGAATAATAAATAAAGCCCCGTGCACCTCAACACCACATCTTCTATTGTCTCGTCCTCCCCTTGGCATACAGCACAATGACATACAACGATAGATGTTTTCTCCGGACCTGGATCTGCTGCCCATCATCACTTACTGCGCCATCTGGAGCCAGGGACCGCAGGCTTCAGCAGCCTCTTTCCTGGTTCGCTTGGGTGACGGCGGTCTTGGCTCGCTCGATGCACGCACACGCTGCACCTCCTCGAGAACCAGGATCCCTGTGCGTCAACACAGCGTTGCAGGGAGAGGAACAAAGTTTTGGGGGTCTACTCGAGTCATGCCGGATAATAGCCCAGCAAAGCATACAAGGCTAAAGTTGGTTCGCACTTTTGCGACAGACTACGACCGTCTCCGACACGACCAGTTTTTAAGCCACAGTTTTTAAGCCACGACGAGCCACGCAGCAGCGATGACGGTCGTAAGCGGCTTAAAAATCCGGGTGTGTTGGAGTCTGTCGTAAAATTGTGAACTAGCCTTTAATATCGATTCTCTGGTGATCTTTAAAAGCACTTTTAAAGACACTGAAAAGAAAGCTGGTGGCAGCAAACTGGGGATGTTCTAGTGCAGCCTCAAGTTTGTGAGGAAGACGGGCAGTGTTCCAAAAATAAGCGGATCAGCTGCTGCAAAGAAATAATCCTTTCGCAATTAAGTGGATTATTTGTTGCAAATAATCCTTCCCCCCATCGGGGTGGGTCCATCACATGTAAAGGAATGCGAGCGTCACAAACACGGTCTCTCTCTTCTAGACCAAGCGCTTGTGAACAACCATGTTTTACACATGCAAACTGTCTACTCTGATCATTAGTTAGCCAAAGTGAAAACCCCATCTCATAGTCCCTTCATGTCGCTTTCATCACGATGCACAGAAACCTCAGCTGGGACTTGGCAATATTCTATGTTGTACAAGCGGAACTGGTGAGTCTTATTCCTGGCCGCTAGCAGAGCAACCAGGAATAAGAGAGAAGCAAACACATCGCACAAGTACCGAACAAGAGTGAATCGTGTTTACTGCAACGCTGGTGGTTTATACACAGATGCCCAATGCTGCCGATACAACATCTTCCTCTTTTCACGTAACGAGGAGCTGAGTTAATCAGAAAGCAAGGAGGCAACATTAACATTAGTAATCGCACGAAATCACACAGGGCCAGGCAGTTGGCTGCGATGGGGGTATTGTAGTGACTTGGCCATTGAGGGTTTGGCCCAGATCCCTGCAATGTTTTACTACAGGGTACTTTTTCTCTCGCTGCATGACAATACAACAACTAAAGAGAACGAAAGAAAAAAAGCAGATGTTCAACATTATTTATAAATACTACTACCTCCTTTGGGAGGTTGTGGCAGAAGGGGTTAGTACATTTTAATGCGCAAGAACTGTTAAACAAAAGTATAATGAAATGGCAGTACATTACCGGCTTTCTTCCTTACAGCGGCAACTGCTGTTCTAATGCTGTCTCCATCTTAGTTGACCGCAATACCCTAACTTCTGGGACTTACCCAAGCTCTGGTGGCCACTTGCAACTGAAGCCTTTGCCACTGCATCCACAGGGAGCTTCAAGCCTCCAGCACACGAGAATGAAGTTTCCTGCATGCACGAGAAAAACAAGCACAACTCTCAGTGTTGCCAAGGCCAGTCATAAAGTGAAGCCTTTCGACGAGTAGTTTTTACGAAAAAGATTCGACGACGCAACAACCGTACGCTTCCACCCGAGAACAAGATCTTGTCAATGTTGGAGAATGCATGCAGGTTTTATCGACGATCCGAGCGAACCATACAATATAATGCAATACGCAAGGTTCATGCGCAAAAAGTTTTTAAACCCTCAATGGTTCACACGCAAAACCATTTTAAAGCTGTCAGTTCTAAAACAATAATGTATCGCTCATATTACAATGCAATCCACTTAGAACGATAATGAGAAAACCCGAAATTTCAATCATTATGACCGATTATCGTTGTATCTGGACTAGAAACTGATTGTTTCTAGTCAAGGAACTCTAGAACATTGTTATATCTGGTATTGTTATAAATGGATTGCACTATATCTTCAAAGCTCCGGCAGTTTCTTGAGCTGCCAAACTAAACATGTTTTGAGAATTCCTAGGTTTTACTCTTTCCAGCATGCTATTTTTGTTATCTCTAACGTCACAATAGCTACCGAGGAAAGGGCAAAAGAAGGTGATGCCAAAACCACCATTTAAATTTTCCCGCACTTTCCAGTGGCGCGACATCCCATAGTAGGCTCGTTGGATTTCCCCGCCCGTCCTGCACCGGTACGTGTATTCAGATGTGATGGATTGTAGTACATTACCTTTCCCCATACCATAGCTGGAGAATTGGGAAATCCATATGAGCTTACTGATGACACTGGCAGGTTGTTTTTCTAAAAACACCGTTTGTTTTCTTTTTCTCCCGCTCGAGTGAGCTTTCATTTGGCACCATCTCATTTCTAACACATCAGGATCATGCTCCCAAATATGGACCAAATTATATCTTTCGTTCTTTGTCTTGCCAGCAGTCTCTGATTTTTAAAAATTGGGATTACCAAATTTCTATGTTCGATCATTTTGTGCATAAAATTTATTTTGACCCGTAATTTGGGTAGTTCAAACGTGCGTAGTGATGCATTTAATTAATTTTGGGGCAAATCAGTGACTAAGAAAATTTCACCTGTAATTTTGTCGGCACGTTTTGAAATAGAGGATATCAGCTTAGGCACGAAACACTTGTCCCTGCATCGTGGAGACAAGCGACCCCAACGAGGGAACTGACCTGCACAAATGCGACCAGGGGAGGGAAGCAGCGATCGCTCGTTGCCAGGATGGACGAGAGAGCAACCTCAAGCTCACGACACAGTTCGGGAATGTCGGCACCATCCTTCACCACCATTTTCACAATGGATGTCAGCAACACTTGAGCCACTTGCTGATCATGCTGCGCAACAGTTCAATGTATTAGATTTACATATTCAATCACCTACGTGTTTTTATTCCTCCCTTGCACTAAGAGGGCTCGTGGTAGTAGAACGCACGAGCAGAAAAAAGACAAATGTAACCAACCATCACTTAAAGGGGGACATAAGCCTAAGTTTCAAAAGTTTTTGAAAAAAAATTCATTTTTCAATTTTGAGGTTTTAAAAAAAAAAAACAATTGGTTTGCTCTGTATGTTTATACAGCCTTGCTGGAGATACGCCTCAACGGGTAATCGGTCTCTTAGCTGTAGATGAGAAATTTAACCAGTGTAGTACAACCACTAACCTGGGGTTTTTAACGTGCATCACGAAACTCATCCAGATCGAAACGGGCGGGGGTAACGGAGATCGAACACAGGAGGTTCCCAGCGCAAGCTTTCGCTCCACACTCCGAGCTGAGACGCGTTAGCCCACTCGGCCACTTCCTCCCCTAATTTTGAGGTTTTCAGTTTTAGAAACTAATTATACACTAAATTTCATAACCATGCGCCAAATGGTTACGTTTATATAAAATATTTTCAGCACATTGTGAGGCAGTAACAAAGTAAAGGAGTTGAATGTTTGAATGCATTTTTCTCAGTTCCACTTTTTGCTGCAAATTTCATACAAAGGAGTCTTTTGTTCGAAGGTAAAATTATTCTGATACCACAATCGAGATGTTTCTGAACTGAAATTTACTGGGGAATTGGGCTATCTACTTTATTTTGTTTTAAGCTAAAGTCCTCATTGAGAAAAACCTATGTTTTCAAAAATTGACATAGGAAAGATATGCATCTCAAATTTTGAGGTAAGCACTCTTCCTGAAATATTTACATTTGAGTTATAAAAACTAGATAGCCCAAAGTCCCACATCCCCCACTTTATATTCAAGGAGTAAAAATGGTGCTTAATAGCTTCATTTGCATATCATAGATTTCTTAACGAAGAGTGACACATCTTAAGCAGGTTTGTAAAGTTGTCCTAGAGAGATGAAGGTTTGCACAATACACCTACATCTGAAAATAAATCGCCCCTGCAAATTTCATTTCAATTACGTGAGTAGTTCAGAAGTTAAACCTCTAGCCAGTGTCCCCCCTTAAAGGAGTACTCCGGCGTTTCTTCATGGTCCTTGATTTCCCTGAAAATTTGCTAAACACACAAATGAACATTGCTGAAAAAAAATTGTGGTGGCTTAGCTCAGCTATGCCAGGATATCCGTAGCGTGAGCTTATGCGCACAAAATGAGAGGCGCTATCAAGCGGCTCCGGTGCAGCGTCAGACTTGGCTACTGCGCAACGGAGGCGCACAGCTGGGCACGCGGCGGCGCCAGTGCGTCTGCCGCGGCTATGACGTCACTCCTCTGGAATGTGCAGACCGGCGAGGCGCGCACGGTGGCGGCGGAGCGCGCGGGGGCGGCGGCTCCGGCGCACCAGCTGTGCGCCGTGCGACGTCACTGCTTCTCGCGCATGCGCAGGTCGGCTCTTTGACAGCCACGCGAAACTGCTGAACCTCGGCCAGTGAAGCTCACGCTACAATATTAAAGGGAGACGCGAGAGCATATGTTAGGCAGATACAACCTGCGTTAACCATACAGGATTGTTTTTTTCTTCAAATATTTAAGAAGGCATATTTGCATATAGCGATAAGATTTATAAATCTCAATTATAAAGTACAACTGGGCATCTCTAGGTTTAATTTTACGTTAAATGTGTCATTTACTCGCTATCCCAATGTAGGCATTGAACTTTCTGAGGCTACAGTCCATAAATATAGCCGCACTAAAATTAACTTAGAAATGGACGCGTGGAAGCTTGGGAACAACCTTGTCGAGTTTATCTGGGTTTCTGTTTATATTAAGCATGGTGCGGTAGTATTCAATATTCAATTAAAAAATGTTCGGCCAAAATCACCATTTGCTCGAGCTCAAAATCCAGCAAAATGACTAGTATGCACATCTCGCAAATAGCGCAAAACCTTCGCTCTAGTGAAATGGAGTTCCAGGGTCGGCTCATAGATGGTGCCAGCATGTTCTCCCTGAGCGCGAGAGTGTGAGTTAAAGCGAGGGACTGAATGGATGGCACGCGAGGGCGTCCCAAGCACCTGAGCGAGCGCCTGCAAGGGTGCCACCAGCGCCGAATGAGGGATCTCTATGTCAGGAAGGTCCCCCAAGCGATAGCTGCGGTACAGGGTCACCTCCGCCTCCCTCCGGGCATGCCTCTCTCGCTCTTGTTCCTGCAAAAACCTCCCATCAGGCACGCGGGCCTTTTGGGGCTTACGCTCACATACAACCCAATGTCCCCCCGGATGCTCAAAAACATTGAAATACAGCAGAACCTCGTTAATTCGAAGTCGGTCGGACTGCGAAAAAATTTGCGAATTAAGCGGATTTGCGAATTATCCAAAAACGAAAAGAAACGACTAAAATTGTGCGCGAAGCCTTGAATCTTGAAGGAAACATTTTATTCAAAACGAGAGAATATGAAGTAGTCGGCGATATGAGACTGCCACGTTCTGTAATTAGCGGCACCGACCGTCATATTTTTAAGAAGGCTAACTAGGCGCAACATCTCAGAATCACCGCCGTTGCATGCGATATTCAGCGACTGTATAACTTCCCCTAGAGCAGGGGCCCGAGGCGGCTCATCGTTGTCATCAATCTCTGTCGTCACACTCGGTGATTTCGCTCTCAAGATCCGCGTAGCAGGTTTACTCATTCTCTTCCATGTTGAAGTAGTCTGTGAAACTTCTGCCGACCGACTCACCGTCACTGTCCGAAATGCGGGGGCAAAGCTCTTCTCCCTCATCGTCAATCCCAGGGACAATACTGGCACCAGCATTGCTGGTATCCTCCCACTCCACGGCCGGTCGTATGTAAGCGATTTTGCGAGCGACGAGACAAGCGACGACGAACCTCTTCGCTGTTGCTTGGTCAATCGCGCGACGAGGCAAACCGCATGAAAGCGACGGGAGCGAGCGACCAAGGCGATGAGCAACGCGACGGGCGACAGTGAGAAATCTCTGTCGCTTGTCGCTGACTCTCGCCGATGTCGCCGTCGCTCGTCTCCTCACTCGCAAAATCATTTAGTAACGGCCCGAACCACATCCCCACAGCGACGCGGCAATACTGGCACGAGCATTGCTGGTATCCTCCCACTCCATGGCCGGTCGTATGTAAGCGATTTTGCGAGCGACGAGACAAGCGACGACGACCCTCTTCGCTGTTGCTTGGTCAATCGCACGACGAGGCAAACCGCATGAAAGCGACGGGAGCGAGCGACCAAGGCGATGAGCAACGCGACGGGCGACAGTGAGAAATCTCTGTCGCTTGTCGCTGACTCTCGCCGATGTCGCCGTCGCTCGTCTCCTCACTCGCAAAATCATTTAGTAACGGCCCGAACCACATCCCCACAGCGACGCGGCACCAAGAATACCGATCACTGACACCATAACTGACGCCAAGCTCAAGAAAACAAAGGGACTACTAAGCGCATGGACCAGCAAACAAGAAACGGATCAGCGAAGACGCGCGCCATCTTTGTTTTTGCTGCCGAATCTGGATGCCAACTGGTGCCACCTAGCAACTAAAATGGAACATGGAAGATCAAATCGGCGAATTAACCGGGTAGGCACACGCAGAGCGCTCAGATTATCCGGTCATATTTTCATGAGAAGCCACGGGACCGTGGAAATTTTGCGAATCATCCGGGATTCCGAATAAACCGAGATCGAAATATCGAGGTTCTACTGTACTAGAATTACAAAGAACCCCGAGACTGCGGCAAGAAAAGGACAGCGCAAACCCAAAGACTGGAGCGGAGCTGACGTTTCATCGGCTTTGTAGTTATGTCAATCTACACCTCCTCGTTTGCACTCTCACTTTTTGTACGTTGAATAAAATACTTTTTTTTTTTATATACCAAAATATATTGTTGCTCAATTTGAACAATTAACCTAAATTCATATAGGTACTGCTGCAATTTCAATGAGTCAATAAAACCACTTCCCCGTAGGGTGAGCGGCAATGTTGGTTAAAAACACTTATTGATCCCAGCAACATACTGCAAGCTTACTGGGCAGGCGCACATCCAACATGAATGAGAAACAAAAAAAACATTCTCAGGCAAACCATAGAGTTATTATAATGTACGCTAGAGGTTCAACTGGCGCTAGTGTGCTGTTGCAAATTGAAGCAGACAGCAAGCAGTCGGAAATTGACTTCCAGTAATGCATTTCTATGGAAAAAAAGCGAGTGCATTTCCTCTCTGCGCTCGATTATAAGAGCAAATATCACGAATAATTCGTACGTACTAGGCACTTTGGAACATTTCCCAGTCACGCAGACGAAACAATTGGTCAGTTACGGCATTTTTATTTTAAAATCTTGACATGAAAAACGGTGCTAAAACCGCTTCGTACATGCATTTATGTGCACTGTCGGACACTGTTAGCGCGAACACGGCGTCGAAGCTTTCCAGCATGGGGGATATACGTGCCAAACGAACGAAGGACATGTGGAAAACCAAGAGAGACGGCAGGAACTATGAAGTAACACTGGATAAGTAACTCCTCGTGCTTGCAGACGATCAAAATAAATTGAAAGTCACGTAATATAGTTTGATTTGCAATAAATAAGTACTGCTTTATTCTTTCTGCTCATGAATATGTGCGAAGATGCTTAATTGTTCTGGGTTCAAATCATCCCCCGCACGCTCCAAATCTTTGCAAATAGGGAGAAGCCAGGGAACAGGTGCCCGATAAAAGCTGCCCGACAAAGGAAATAATAAGAAAACACACCTTTAGTAGTTCACATACTTTACCCTTTACGTTTCAAACGCTTTTTTAACCACTCGTAAAGATGCACGACGGGGTCATTTTCATATAGTGACAGAACGGGCATATTAGCAATATAGAAGCACCAGCGGAATGCTGGCAAACTTTGAACACACTCTACATTCCTTTCGATCGTTATTTTGCTTAGAATCGTCGCTCGTTTCTATATACCTGCCATGGAACAGGGGTTTGGGCCTGAAATATAGCGAAGTTTAACATCGTTCGGTGGTAAAGAAAAAATGCTGTAACTCAAGCAATTACACTTCTACAATATTAAAGGGCAACTCCGCTCAATTCCAAAAATTTTAGGCTTATTTGCGATTCCATTTCCCAAAGCACTACTAAACAGCTCTAAGTCTTCGGATTCGTGAAATGTTGAATATTATTTCTGTAATCTTAATTTAAACATCAGCAGGTACCGAAACCGAAACTTCGGTTGCGTCAGGCAACATTGGTCTCGTGTCGTCAGAGGCATGGCCACGTCACGTCAAACCACGTGGTCTTGCGACGTTCCGGGGGGGCAAGGCAGAGGACACCTGACGCGGGCAGGCCGCTTCGAATGGCGCAAAAAGTGACGGCCCGGGTAAGAGGGAGAAGGAGAGAAGACGAAAGAGGAGAGGGGGAGCGGAGAAACCGGACATGAGGAGCAAGTTGGGACATGTCTGGGGAAGCGAGTCCGAGCGGGAAGACGCGCCGAGAAAAGTGCCAGGGAGTGGTAGAGAGCGCGGGAAACAACGCACCAGAGAAACACAATGGAAAGGCCTCCCGCTGGCGTCAGCGCCCAGTGGCCCCAGGTCCCCGAGCCCTTAGAAGCCCGGATCACCTCAACCGCAAGGCCAATTGCTAGCGTCAGCACTTCAAGCCCCAGAAGCCTGTGAGCCCGACCAGAGAAACACAACGGCCACCCGTTGGCGTCAGCGCCCCAAGCCCCCGAACCCTGTGAGCCCCGGAGCCAACTCGCCCACGCACCAGTACAGTGACGGACAGCCGGGACACCACCCCTTCAGAACGCCACGACGGTCGGTGAGCTGCAGGGCGGCACCAGCACCGACTCCTATTATTATTAAACAGTAAATATTGTTTTTGCCTCGTTTTTCCTTACCTCAGCGTGGGCCCACCACAGCGCGTCTGTGCCTCCCCTACAGGGGTCGTCACAGCCTCCTGTATGCGACGGCGGGCTAATGTAAAGCAAAGCGCAAGTGTCGCCTCAATTTTTGCCAATGTAGTTTGCTACAACATCGTGTGGAAACTTGTGAAAGACACCCACCGGGCTGGTCAACTGGTAATTTGAGCAGGCAGCAACACAACATCGTGAGCCTATGGATACTTTGACATTCATCGCAGCTAGGCATCGGAGATGCGGCCCGCGCTCGTATCGTAAACAAAACGTCCTTCTCAAGCTAGAGCAGCGGCGAGACAAAACAGAGTCAGACTGCTCCCAGCTCTCAGCTCCGAGAAGCGCACAGGGCAGGTCAGCTTTCTGTGGCAATGCAGTCAATGCTAGGGGAGAGGGTGCACCAACCGCTCTACACGTGCTTTCCTCCTCTCTTCGGATTACGGTGATCACGTGGACGCCGTTGAGCAAACACCGGGAGGAGAAACTCATGACGTCATCGTTCAATTTCGCTCCGAGAAGTAAAAACAAACAAAACGTGAGAATGACGTAGCCATGCCTCTGACGTAGTTGCTCTATGTTGGCTGCTCCAACCCCGTGGCATTGACTGCGCTGATGATTGCGCCTCGCGTCGCACACTAGAGTTGGCAGATTTCGGCGACTTCGCTCATTTGAACGTTTGCCGGCCAGTTTATTAAATATATAGACGGAATTAGATCGTATTATTTTACATGTGGTCTTCCTATATGATACTGAAGAGGGCTGCATAGTTTTCTCAATATCAAAAATGAAGCGGAGTTGCCCTTTAATAAAGGTACATACTATCCGGTACAACCGAAATAACAAAGGTTATTCATGTTATTTTCAGGTGAAGAGACAAAATTCACGCGCTTTTTCCCATAGGAATACACAGGAAGACTGGAAAAGTAGACTGCATGCTGTCTGCTTCAATTTGCAACTGGAAGTCCCGTAGACACTAGCGCCAGCCGAGCCTCTAGCGTGTATTGTAATAACTCTACGATGCAAACCTGAGGCATGGCAACATGGTATGGTAAAATAAACTAATTTGCTTTTTAAGACCGCCGAGTGCGATGAACAACAAAAATAATGTGTGCAACGCTTCTTTCATTTTTAGAATAATTAAAAATAGCAAAATTTCCATTTCAAGCGGCTAACAAAAGATTATTAAAGTTTTGATAAATAAAAAAATCTATACCGTATTTACTCGCACAATGAACGCACTCGCGTAATAAACGCACGCCCCAAGTCGGCCCTCAAAATTTGGACTTTTTTTTTTTTTACTCGCGTATTAAATGCACCCCCAACTCGGACGTCAAAATTTTGCCGCGCGCGAAATGAAGAAATGAAGGCACTTTTCTATCCTGGTGCAACGAGGTCACGAATGCATGGGCGAACAAAGCACCTTGCAAAAGGAGTTAAAAAATAAAAAAAAGATCCAACGGAAGCAAGAGAAAAAAACATAGAGAGGAGCTTTTTTTTTCTTTTTTTTTTTTTTGCACAGCGCAGTTTGGACTTCGGGTCGCGCGCGGCACGCAAGGAGATAAGAAAGAGAAGCGATGAAGCAAAGCGCGCATAACGAAGGCATCCTGCCCTCGCCCCTTCCTCGCACTTTGGAAAGAGAAGCGAGAAGCCCTCGAAGTGAACGCACTTTTCTATCCTGGTGAGCGAGGTCGCGAATGCATGGGCGTGGGCAAACGAAAGAGCTCACAAAAAAGCGGCAAAAAGAAAAAAAAAACAACCCACGGAACAAAGAGAAAAGAAAAAACATAAAGAGGAGCTTTTTTTTTTTCTTTTGCGCAGCGCAGTTTGGTCCCGGGGTCGCGCGCCGCGCGCAAGGAGATAAGAAAGAAAAGCGGAGAAGCGTAGGCAAACAAAACTTGCGAAAGGCGGGGAAAAAAAACAAACAAACACGGAAGCAAAAAAAAACAAAAAAACAGAGAGGAGCATTTTTTTATTTTATTTTGCGCATCGCAGTTTGGTTTTGGAGTCGCGCGCTGCGCGCAAAGAATAAGAAGTTACGTTCATTTTTCCGGGTTAAAAGGTCCGTTCATTATGGAAGTAAATACGGACGCAAAAATTTTACTTTGCGTAATGAACGCTCCCCCCCCCCCCAACTTTGCATCGATTTTTCGGGAAAAAAAGTGCGTTCATTCTGCGAGTAAATACGGTATACAGTCAAACCCGTTTATAGCGAACAGCAGGAAGGCCATGATCAGTTCGATATAGCAAGTACTTCAATATAGCAAAAACAATTTACAACAAACTCCCACGATGCGTTCGTCGTAAGGCGAGAGCTTCTCTTTTTTTCTCATCTCTTCGCTTCCACCTTGTAACAAAATGCTGACAAGTTCTTTTTTTTTTCATGCGTGCAGTGTTTTTTTTTGCCTATCTCGCCTTCTGAATCGCTTCTCTTCTTGGGCAACCGCTTTGGACCGAAAAGATTTTTTTTTTCTGTGCGTGTGTGCAGAGTGTTTTCTTTTTTTAGCATTCTCCCCCTTTGAATCGCTTGTCTTCGCTCAATTTTGTTCGCGGCTCGAGCTTTTGAAATTTTCTTTCGTTCCTACTTTTTTTTTTGTGGGGGGGGGGGAGGGGAAGGAACAGGCTAGAAGGTTTGCGCGTTTTTGGAAGCTTTCCCGGGGCGAAAAAGTTCGATATAGCCAATATGTTGTTCGTTATAAAAAGTACTTTTTACGTGCATTTTTGTTTAAACTTTCTGTGAGTTCGATATCGACAATAATTCGCTGTACGTGGGTTCGTTCTAAATGGGTCTCACTGTATGTACATTCTAACCAAAAAAGATAGTTGCATTCCATACAGAAATTATTGTGCACAAACTGCGAAGATGCCCCAATGACAAAAACCGTGTTCCAATGTTCTCATAGATGTGTAACTAAACTCTTTCGCGATGCAAAAATAATATTTTGTAAATAAATTTCCGCAAGAAATTGAAGCCACAGGAGATTGCGATGAAGAGGAGACGCCCAGCCCTACTTATCAACGTAAATGTGACGGCAGGCGACGTCACAACTCGAAGAACCAGGCGGAGAAAAATGGCTCAAATTCATGTCGTTCTGGGTTGCCTGGAGGCTCTTCAAAAGCGTATTTGACTAATTTTGCGATCCTAACCGGCACTAATTATTTTTATAAATCAAATATAAAGATTAAAAAATAATAAAACACCATAAAACTCAAAATCACATTTTTTTGCGAAATACTGCCAGTTTTCGACCCGCATCTCCCCTTAACTTTGTCGTACAACGGAAAATCTTCAATATTCATATCTTTCATCGAAGATCATGCGTGCCTTTTCTCTAACTAGCAAAGCACGAGTGTGGAACTTTGAGGGACCAGAAAATACTGGTTTACTTAGTAAAAGTTCCATCGAATAGAAATCCAAAAGAAAATAAAAATGCAAAAAGGCCATCGTAATAGTTCCCCTTACCTAGGAAGTATGTATCGCACATGAGAGATATTCGTTAGTATGGGCCACATTTCGGTTTGCCAAAGTCTTTACCCACTGGGCACGCACAATGGGAGACAACGTTTTCGGTTCTTTTGGATATCTCCCAAAAAGTGAAAGCCGTAGCTATCTGACGAGCCTAGTGCGTGGCTAGACCAACGCTGGAGTGCACCCACCCCTCGGAGCTCTTTACGCCGGACTTCCCGCTTGATGTGCTGCAGTCGGACCTTGTCTTCGTCACGCAAGAAGCGCCTCCGGAGGAATCCAAGCTCCTTGCCTGTGTCGCGGTAAAAATTTAAAACAGACTCACGAATAGAAATCAGTTTGCAGCAACATTTCGATCTATCAATCAAACGTGCAGAATTGCAACTCCTGAGAAACGCCGCCAACGCTCGCGTTCAATCGGGGCCTTCTCAAAGGGCCGCCTCGTCGTCCTCTCTCGAGGATACGCGCATCACGTGACTGCGACGTAGCCAGCGCAAGTACAAAGGCGCACGAGAGGAAAGGGCAGTTCTGCTCGCTCCACTTCTCCAGATTGTGGAGACAACCCTCCCCGCTCTTATAGGGAGCGATGCCACACTACAAACGCACGTCTGAGCTAGCTTCTACGCCAACCTCCCTGAAAACCTCATTATTGGCTACGCTTCTTTGTAGAATGGTACGCGTGGCTATGCGGGCTTTGCGGGAAAAGTGGATGCATGGGACGTGTTCGTAAAGAGCGCATATATTACTCGAGCAAGTACGGTAATCACAATCCACACTGGCTTATTGGGAACTCACACCATGTTTAAAAAGTCACAGCATATCCACGTGGTGAATGATGATGAGTGGGCGAAGCTCCGGAGTGAATCGTCGGTAAACCAGCGATTCTTCCGTTAATTCGGCGGTTATTGCCGCCACAGTGTCGACGCCGCAGGCTCCGTCGTCAAAGATCAAGGTATGCGCCATTGTGTTGAGTGCAATCACAGCCTGCATAGGATCTTCGAGATCGGTAACCTCCGGCGCCGGCTCGATCTCGTCGTCGTCCACGGCGCCGTCGTCTTGCACGTTTGCGAGGCGCCTCCAATCAATTTTGATTTTGAGGTACTTGTATAACGGAGAATGCTCGAGATGTTTGAGCCACTCGTGGATGTTACGTTTCTTAACGAGACCCCCCTTATACGACGGTTTGCACACGAGCCGGCGCTTGAGATGAACGTCGATGGCCACGTCGTCCGGAATGTTCCGAGGTAAGCATTGCACCGTGGTGGGGACGTTTATCGGAACGTTAACCACTTGCCCCTTGATGCCATACTGTCCATTACCGTGCGTCAACCGCCTTATGCTCATGAACGGCAAACGAGGAGCGATCAGTCGTTCTTCCACAAGGTTCAGAGGAGGTAAGTGATCCGGTTTGGGTGGGTACGTGTAGCCGTAAGATACGCTCATTGGAGGCACCTTTCCCGCCACTAGCGAATCCTTGCAGCTATAGCAAATCTTGTACTCACCGCTGCTGGCAGGGAACTCGCGCTGCAGCACGGCGATGGCATTGGCGTGAGCCTGGTCGTTCTTTATGGAAGATATTGTGACTAGACTGTTTGAGAACCACAATCTATCACACACACCACAGCTATGGCCGAACGAAACGTCTAGAAAGTCTCGCTTAAACCGCGCGTCGGCACCTTCGGGCTGAGCTCGCCTGAAGCGCTTTGCAGACGCCTCACGAGCTCTCGCTGCATCGGGGTCTGCCTGCCGATACGCGCGCTTTCTTGCCGCTTCCCGTTCCCTGACGTTCTGCAGATCCTCTTGGCGCCGCTGCCGTGCCGCTTCGGCTTCCCGCTCTCGTACGGCCGGATCTTGGCGACGCTGCCGTGCCGCTTCGGCTTCCCACTCTCGTACGGCCGGATCTTGGCGGCGTCGCCGAGCAGACTGACGACGCGATTCGGCTTCCCGCTCTCGCACGGCCGGATCTTGGCGGCGTCGACGCGCAGCCTGACGACATGCTTCGGCCTCTCGCTCTCGCACGGCTGGATTCTGTCTGCGAGCGCGCGCTGCCGCCGCCTTGCGCGCTCTCCGCTCCGCAGCCTTGTCTACTGCCTCCATCCAGCTAAACTACGAGCAGCGCCAAGAGCGAGTGCCTTTTATAACATGAGCTAAGCGCCATCTGTCATCTCTACATAAAGTTAATTCCGGAACACGCCATCTCTTGAGCCATTCATAAACTAAACCTCGAAGTGGCTACATACCCACAACTAGGAGGGACAGACCCACGCCTTAAGGAGCTTCGCCCCTAAAACAAAGCCACTACGCAAGCTACGTTCGGAGCACCGCTGCCGATCTCGGGGACCCCTTTTATATTGGCGGAAGCGATGGCAGACCCTTCCACCAGGGGGGAGGGGCTCCCATCACATTGAACAATTTACAATGACAAAAATCTAAACAAGAAAAACTATGCGTGCAAACCAACTGTGAAGGTGTCAAAATGAGAAAGTTCAACCGTACCCATTCGGCAGAAGCAATTTCACTTATTTAGCCTGGTTAAAAAGCCAGCACCTATAAAATGTATGCCAAATTGCAAGGTAATTGGGCAATTGTGTTGCATACGTGAAAGTTGAAACGTTCTAGCATAGCGAAAGTTTAGGGATACTCGAAGTTTCACGTGTGCAAGGCACAATTGCCCAGCAATATGCCATACACTTTTCCTAGAATGAAGCGATATTCCCAACAATCGGGCCGATAAACCTGACGGAGCCTTCCACACTCTCGAGCACCTCTCCCTCAGCGTGCGCAGGTGGTTGAGCTCCTCCTCGCCTACCTCACTCCCCCCTGCCTACTCTTCTGGTCACGTGACCTCTCTCGTTAACCAATCGGCATCGAGCTTTGCGGCCACGCTTGTCGGGCGTCCCAAAATGCCGAGCAACTAAACAAAATGTTGCGCATAAAAACAAAAAACGGGCCAAAATCGTCGCTGCCACTCTGCCAATTCTCGAAGAACATTTTGCGCGGCGGTTGTACGGGGTCTTTCTTTTTTAGCTGCATCAAATTTTTAAGTATGGGGAAAAAATGTTTTATGAATGTGGTTCTCACTGCGTGTTTATATAGTTCAGCGGACATTAGATGGGAATATATCCAAAACTATTATTGAACTAATTAACTAAAATTCGTTAATTAACCTTTTAATTACAGTAATTAGGATATACGCTTATATTACAAACCTTAGGCGGTCATATGCCGAGACTATTCCATTTTGTAGAATTCACATAACCAGCCCATGTTCCACGATATTTGTCCCCGAATTTTGCACTTTTATCCGGCTGAGGTAGCAAAGTTTGGCTATTCGCGTCTCCAGCTTGTTACTCGCCCTCCCGCGGCGAAAAAGGGAAGCGCTCTAGTGAGGGTCACCCGGTTCTCCCGCTCAGCGGGCACGGCGGAACAGCTCGCGAACAAGGCTCACAAAATGTCATTTCCGAATGCAAACAACACTCTTCATTGTCTCAATATAGTGCTGCAGCCGGTATGGGAATGTACCTTATTAGAGAGTTTTAGTATTGCGTGTAGAAGCAAGCGCTGTGCGTTTGCGTTAGAGTTGCCTGCTCCACGCTGTGCATGCGCGTCGTAGCCAAGCTCCAATCCAAGACGTTTTCGTGCACGTGCACTGTACAACACGCAACACAAACACACAGTGCTTGCGTTCGCTCCTATACACAATACTAAAACTCAGTAGTGTTCCACCGGTTTCCAACGCCAACGAAATGTGCTGCCTTGAGCAGACGGGCAAGCGGGTAAGCGTTACTTCGAACTGGAGAGGCTGAAATTGGAAAAACGACGGCGCGTAAATACTAAAGAAACAAAATGTTCTAAAAGAAATTAATAACAAAAAAAGATCCTTTTTTCTTTTTTTTTTAAAAAAAGAGGGGAGGGTGAATTTTGTCCGGAAGAATTGACGGTGCCCTTGGAAATTTTGCCTATAGTCAAAAGACGCGACTTTGATAGCTTTATCCACTGCAATTTGTGTATTTTTACATGGATTTCTCAAATAAGCTATGCAATGTTTTCATTGATTTTAGACTATTTTTATTTTATACCTCGTAAATTAAAAATGCTGCAATGCGATGCTAATTTGCACATTTTTATGTGCCATACTTGTTCGCGCATTTGAAATTAGATCATAAGCACAAATTCTATTACAGCTTGAAAAACTATGTATTGCAATATCTTAATTGTATTAATTTTATTATTATTATTATTATAATTATTATTAATACAAATCCCGCCACGATTGCAAAAATATGCCATTTAGCCATAACAGTCTTTCGAGAAAGGCCTCATTTTGTTTTCTTTTTAGCATATAAAAACTATGAAATCGTCATGAAGATAGACAAACAGTCAAAGCTGAATGTAATATAAATTCCTATGCGTCACACTTTGCTTTCAAAGACACACAGACTTCTGCTGTCTGACTCCGATTTCGTCTTCGGGATTGTAGTAGTGAGAACAGCGTTTCTTCATTTATATGTTTTATGAACATATTCTAAACTCATCATCTATG
The DNA here is from genome assembly GCA_013358835.2 of Ixodes persulcatus. Classification (NCBI taxonomy): domain Eukaryota; kingdom Metazoa; phylum Arthropoda; class Arachnida; order Ixodida; family Ixodidae; genus Ixodes; species Ixodes persulcatus. Next base: position 138,892 of record JABSTQ010009714.1, read on the forward strand.
GCGATATTATGTAAAATGTAGATAGGTTCTGTTATTTTTGTGCTTGGGAATAATGTTAAAGCAATTATTCTTATAAATACCTCCAAACCCATTAAAAAGCCCGCAATTCATCATTTCACATGACCACTATCCGAGCGAGAAAAGGTACCAAGAACACACTAATATCAGCACTGAACTTTTTCAACAGATGCAGTATTATATGTTACTTCTAGGATTCGGAGTTTTCGGTTTAAACCGATAAAAACCGATAAAAGTACGCCGAGTTCATTTTCGGAAATTCGGTTTTAACCGAAAAAGGTCAGTTTTTAGGTTCGATATTTTCGATTTAAACCGATAAAAGTTTGTCGACTCCATTTTATAAAATTAAGTTTTAACCGGAAAAGGTCACTTTGACGTTCCAGTCGTACCGCAGAGCCGTGGCGAAAAATTGGAATGACAGTAGGGAATTGTAGTAGATCGTTTTTCTCCTCCGCTACGCTATCCGTGAAGAAAACGCCGCAGCTGCGCATGCGCGCCGCCAGCCTTGTCTGCATAGTTCAAGGTCTTGTGGCGGATTACGGAGCGCTATCCGAGAGCTTAGCGGGCTGCGGAAACGGTCTACTACAATTCCCCACTGTCTTGAGAAAAAGAACTGGGGGTACGCGTTAGATTTCAGTTTTAGTAAATCGGTTCAATGACTCCGATAACGACACCCGATACTCCGCCGAAGCCTTGGCGCATGCATTGTATCGTTATCGGAGGTTTCGGAACGGCCTACTAAAACTCCCAAGTGTCTATCGAAACGTGCCCAAATGTATGGGATACACGGGTGCCATCACAACGTTTTAGTTTAATGTGCGAATCATCGATCGGAACGTGAAGTCCAAAATGCCCCATGACTTCGCCATGTACGAGCGTGTTTTCAAACTCGTTGTAAGGAAGACTGACTTGATGCAAGCTCTGCATGTTGTGTTAAGCTCCTAAACGTCACACCGTGCCTCTTTTGGCGGTCACAATTGGTTGATTGGTCGATTTTGGCTCATGCAGCGCTTCATCTCCTCAGCCTGCCAGTGTCCAGTGTTAGCGTTGAGAGGACATTCTCGAAGCTCAGGTTCATATTAACAAGAAAGAAAGATTGCGGATCAAAGAGGAGAACCCGGGAAAGTACACGTGTCTGCGTACTATAATAAGATCACAAAATCCTGATGTACAGAAGGTGAAGTTCCACGTTTTTTGGCATAGGCTTCATATCTGACTTGTTTGTACTTCTGTGCTTTTTTCTTGTTTCTTTTACAGTTGCACACATTTGCCAAATAAAGTGTTCATATCTTTTTCAATGAATCTGTGCCGCTATTCTTTGAGTGATCAGAAATATCAGACCTACAAGGATCATCTGATCCCGTGTCCGTTGGTGTTTATTTCATATTCACCGAAAAAAGCCGATAAACTTTTGTGGGCATAAATATACGCCGAAAAAAAACCGAAAGTTTAATTTTAAAATAAACACCGAACAAAGTACGCCGAATTTTGAAAAAATAGAAACCGAAAATGCGAAACCCTAGTTGCTTCTAAAGGGTATGAAAAGCACTGTCTTTAAAGGGACACAGGACTCCAAAATACCTTTAACTACCTGGATCGGAGACATACGTCACAAAATAAATTTTCCGCAAACACATTTTTCAGCTGAATAACTACGCTGTGAGGCACATCTTAAGTTATGAAAGAATCCGCAATTAACACCTATACCAGGAAATTAAATTCAAAATAGAGGTTAGTTTCGGTTTCGTTCTAGGACTACAACTTTCCTCCTGACGTAAATATTACGCTAAACACCGTTCATTTTTTCAGGATAAGAAGGTGACCCGCACTCATAACACCCCAGCTTTCTCGAATAAGCAGGAATAATTTGTGTCGCTCAGTGAAGCCAGCAAAGCAGACCGGCACGCATCTCCGACCCTCACTAAAACCGCCATTTTGGAAAACGAGTGGCGCCACCTATAGTGAATTGGAGTCGCGAATAGTGACCACTTTTGCGGGTTTGCTGGATCGAGTGGATAAAAGTCGGATTAAGTAGAAAATTCGGGGACAGATATTCCGGAACGCAAATTCTACAAACTGGAACAGTCTCGGCATATGACCGCCTCAATGTTAGTAATTTAAACGTATATCCTAATTAGTAATTAAAAAGTTAAACAACAAATTTTAGTTATTTAGTTCGATAACAGGAATGGTTATACTCCCGTCCAATGTCCGCCGGGCCACATAAACACACAGCGAAAACCAAATGCATATGACTTTCCCCCTTTATCTAAAAATTTAGTGCAGCTGAAAAACACACCCTGCATATAGCGAAGCACAATGAATGCAGGCCCTTAGCACTTTTCCGCAGGGTATCCATTCCCGAAACCCCTCTTCTCCCCGGTGCAGGCAATCAGGTCTCTTTGCATGTGCATGAAGGACGGCGGCCGCCCAGGATCGGCTGGTTATAGACAGCAACGGCGTGAAGTAACACCTGGCAACGGAGGTGCAGTGGAGGACAGCGGGGCTAGGGCGTAGTACTTGGGCCGCCAGTGGGGCTTTGCCAGGTGGCAAATACAGGTGACTTGAAATGTTTTTTTTTTTTTTTTTGTAATAAGAAATTTGCAGACTGTTGCCGTGAAGCGAACGGGGGGACGGGGCGGGGTGGATGAACATGCGCTCCAGTGATAGTACACCCGCCGTCCCCCACTCCGCAGCGCCGAAATTGGAGAAGGGGGGCTTCGCTAGCATTCTTCGGCTGCTAGGTGTTATGTCACAACGTAGCTCCCTATAACCAGCTAATCCAGCGCGGCCTCCGTCGCTAAGCATCCTATCGCCGAGCCTCTCGAAATATGCACTCTGCCGCCATCTGTCGGCGCCTGCAGAAGGTGTTTCCTAGCCATTTCCCACAGCCAGTAGAGCTGTGGGAACTGGCTAGTGCCATCTTGTGGTGACACTGTGAACTTTATGTATGTGTGCTGCAAACCAGGCCAAGGTCGGCGCATGTACGGGGGCACTAATGATTTAAAAGAAGTTTATTGCCCGGCTTCACGGACAGTCGAGGGCTTCGCGGACCGTAAGAAGGCCTTCGAAAACAGCAAAGGGTCCGCAGACCACCATTTGAGAGCCACAGGCTTAGGGCACTCCACTCCCACCTCGTGGGCTGGTAACTGGCAACAGTCACCATTTGAAAATGCCACTTCTCGAGCTTTAGGTACGAAATTGGGTCGGGAGACGTCCTTCGGCTGGACTGTCCTTCCGGATGATGGCCAAATTTCCTGCGAGAGGAAACTTGGGACAGCTCCAGGATTTCAAGCACCGAGTTGTCCCAAGAGTCGCTACTCTCTAGTGCCTGTACAGTGCCTAGCTGGAACACGTCTGCCACCAGTGTGTCCCATTCCGTCCATGCATCCAAAGAGGTCCCCGCAACAAATGACCCCACACAAGCCGTCCTGCTGTCGCAATCCTGGTCTTTGGTCCTAGAAGTTCCGCCAAAAAGCATGCCTCAACGTGAGTATCACTGTCGTCCCAACTCCTAGCTGTCGAAGCTTCCGTAGACCGTAAAGCTGAAGAGCGCCTTGCAGCAGAACAAGCGTCTGCCACATCCACTCCCGCGAGGCGGAAATGGCGGGAGCACTTTTTGGACGCAGTAAACGCACCAGTCGCACGCACCCCAGTGGCTCTAAACAGCGCCCCCCACTCACTCTTCTGGCTGGCCTGGCTGGCTCCAAGCAGGACCTCTTCTTGCATTGGCACAAACGAAAGGATGGACAGCGATCGTCGTCTCTCGGCTCCAGAAAGGTTGCTCTCCAGAGTGCTCTGGGTGAGCCAGTTGAACGAACCCCCAGTCGTCGCAGCGGCTGCAAACGGTGAGCAGACTTGCACGGATCGTGTTTCGGGCGATCAGATCACTGTTGCGTGCAGTAACCTCGCGATCGCTCGGTTACCCCACAGTGATAGAGCAAAAGCTTCTCTTTAGGGGGGATTTAAGCTGGCAAAACACACTCAATCATTATAGTCAGCAGACTGTTCTTCACTACCAGTTTGCTATTGCACGTTTAGTTTTATTTGTTGTTTCATGGAAAAGGCGTTCTGCCAATGGAGGGATGCTAACGGCTGTACCCTTTATAACGGGAGGTAGCTTGCACCACCTAGCCTAGAAATTAAGAACCAAAAGTATGATTTCTTTCTTTCACCAATTTGCTTACTCTCTGCAATTTCGTAACTATCACCAGGCGGTGTGGGATATCACCGATGACGATTATGAAATGCATGTTGCCAACATAGAACCAAGAACAGAACAGCTACTCTAGTCGGTGACAGGTTGAGGGGAAGCTTTTCTTTCCAGCTTAGCAGAGGGACCATCGGAGAGGATTCCAGCATTCCCTCTGCTAAGGTGAAAGAGGAGCTTCCCCTGAACCTTTTTAAAAGTGTGATAGGCTTGCAAGTTTGTTATACAGTAGGCTCGCGATAATTCAAACTCGAATATTTCGTACTTCTGGTTAATTCAAACAGATTTGAAAATTTTGGTTGTCCCGCTAAGTTTTTAATGTATTTATAAGCCGCTTAATTCGAACGGCGTTTTCGCTTAATTCATACTTTTTGTTCTTGCGGCCCCGTTGAGTGCGCTTCTTTCCGAGCACCGGTGCGCCGCGGAGAAGCAACACCCGCGGAGCGTGCTTCCGCGGGTGTTGCTTCTCTGCGGTGCACCGGTGCTCGGTGAGAAGCGCACTCAACGGGGCTCAAGCGCGCACACATGAGCTCTGAAAACGGGCACCACGCAAGCCTTTCCATAGTAACTTGCGCGGACGGTGTGACGTGGCGGCATGGCATAGGTCCACGTCACAGCGACCGCGCAAGTTGCTATGAAAACTGCCACGCGGTGCCAGTTTTCATTGCTCATGTGTTCCCTGCTTAAAGGCCGACGTACAACCTCGGTTTTCTGCAGGGAAGATAAACCTCTTAGTGCTTCCATCTTCTAAGCTGCGAGGGGAGCCAAGTTGGGACGAGGTAAAACCTGGAAAGGATATAGGAAAGGAGGAGGCGGCAAAAGTGGAAAGTGCGAAGTGTACGTCGGCCTTTAATAGTCCACATAGACAACCTTTTGGCCTGATGAACAAAGTTAATTTTGATTTGAGTTGTGATCTGCTGTCTAAACAGTCCACGATAAACAACATTTTTAAGGGATAAATAAACTTATGTCATACATTTCACAAATGTTTTATGTATGGCATACCTGCTTATGATCAATAGGCCTATGAGAGGAAATCACTAAATATCTGCTTTGTATGTGTAGTCATTCATATGACATATCATAATTTTATCTTGAATCATATTTAGATGAATTTCTGATAATTCCAACTTGAGATAATTTAAACAAAATTCGTGGCTTCTTGGAGTATGAATTAATGAGTCTACTGTATTCCCATATCCTCGCAATACCCGACGTACACTAAATGCGTTTTACGGACTGTAGTCCGTACCCGGCATTCTGGACGTCCACAAAGACAAAGTTCAGTTCTTTCACCAATGTGTTATGCCTGTACTTGCTTATAATTAGACCTATGTAGAGGAAACTGGCAAAAATCTGCTTTGTATGTGTAGCTATCCATGTAACAAATCATAATGTTGTCTAGTATCATATTTAGATGAATTTCTGATAATTCAAACTTCTGATAATTCAAACTGAAATCTGTGACTTCCTGGAGTTTGAATTAATGAGAGTCTACTGTACTTGCGACTGTGGTCTTTCGGGAAGGTGTGGCAATTTAATTCCCGGAATGGCCCTGTAATCACCAGCACGCGGCTATGACGTCGAGCCGCTCGGTGGCGCTGTTACCAGCACGGTGCGTGCGCAGACACCTCACCTCACACTGGTTTCTGCTCACACGCTCACACCTGGCGAACCCTGGCTTGTTTGTAAACAGCGGCCTTAAAGCTGCTTCCCTGCGCACTTCTGGCTGTCTTCAAAGCACTCTCCTTGTCAAGCTATGCACTTGGTGTACAATAATCAACACTTCTCATTCAGTGCAGATGGTGAAGTCTATTTAGCTTTGTCAGTCAGCCAGCATCAATTGAAAGAAAAGATTTACTGCTGAGCTCGACTGACAGTCTAATGCACTGGGGACCCCAAGAAGGCCCTCAAGGACCCCAAAATATCCGTGGACCCCCTGTGAAAGCCACCTAGATACATAATAGGATAGAAAGATCTAGCACAAACGACATGCGGAGTGTGACTTGTGCGGGACCCATTCTGTGCTCCCTGGTGTTTGTGAGTGGTATGATCGAGCGTCGAAGAGGGTGCGACTTATAGACCAGAAAATAGGGTGACAAAGTGCATTTGCACATCTTCGTCCGTACGAGACCTCAAGCCCACTGATTCGTGTCCCAGTGCAGGGCATCTGCTCACCACCAGAGGTCCCCCGCTGCGTGGGCGTAAACTGGAGCTCCGCCTGGGTCGCCCTCAGCATCGGGCCTGGGTCGGTCGTTGCAGATGTCCGAGTCGACTGCGACGTCGTCGTGGACGACTGAGATTGGCTCCACGACAGCGTCTCGGCAAAGAGTGGTGTCATCGCAGCGTGCCGCTGGCGCCAGGACCCCGTGACGGTGTAGTCCTGAACCACGCGACAAGAAACCCTGCCGAGTCAAGGAAGGGCCTTCCAACTATAGCCAACCATTGAATCTCTCAACAGAGTGATGGTCAGATTATACCAAAGAGTCACCAAACAGTCATACCAAAGAATACAATAAATTCGAGGGAAAGGTCCCACTGCATTTTGGCTGCTTCGGAACGGCGGGGCATAGACACGGACATCGGCGGTCCCAATGGGACCGTATGCTGGTGACACTGATACGCACAAAGCAGGAAAGCATCCTTACCAAACTCTGTATCTAATGTCTTTCTAGCTTTCAATTACACAAAAACACCAGCGCCACGCATTGTATAAATTAAACTTAACGAGCACCCAAGCAACATCAACTCGTTGCGGAAAAACTAACGCGCTTAACATACCTAACGTATCGCCTACATTCTTTCTCCACTCTTCTGTTGGACCAGCAATGTCAGCACTTGTGAGTTGCCGCAGAGCATGGCAAATCGCAAGGGGGAGCCATTTATAAATATATTTTAGACCGTCAACGCAAAAACTAGCACAAAAAATGCTTGTCAATGAATTTTTTTTTTTTCGCAGGAAGTACATGAAAATTGGTCGAGGACTCCCAAGTAGAGAGAGCACATAAGCGAGCTTGCTTGAGGAATGACTGCATCATTCAAAATCTCTAAGCGGGTGACATTATGAAAAACAGCGCACAGAAGACAGGACAACAGGGGAGAGACGCAGAACATTTAAGTGCTGACTCACAACTGATATTTATGAGAGGAAAACGACGTTCATACATAAAAAAAAAGAAAAGGATGAAGCACGTACAATACATTCACATCATGAATATTTACAAAGAGAAATCCTGGAAGCGTACCATACAGCAAAATTAAAGGAGCGTTGTGTTAGCAAGCCATCCATAATGGTGTATGAGAAAGAAGTGCTCTTCCTATCTAGTGCTTTTAATGCCCAAGTGTTACCTTGCCCTGTGACGTGTGCCTGCACGTGTACCTTTATAGCTTCCTTTTAGTTTTCTTACCTTGATGTGTGCATTTATAGCTTTTGGTTTTCTTACCTTCTTATATAGGCAAAAGCCTTACTTGCACCATTGAGCGAAAAATCATAGTAAAGGGCCATAGCTCGTAAATGGAGGTAGCTCGTGCCAGTGGGCTCGGCACGAGCTACGAAGCAACTATGACTCAACCACCCGTCCTTTTATATCAGGTCCTGACAACGTTGCTGATTTGCGCGGATCTCGGAGCGCCCAGGAACCAACGCATCACCGGTGCTTCCCATGGCGGCAACGCTGGAAGAGGCGTCGACGAGATTGCGGATCTGCTAGATCGGCACGCGCCGGCCTTGCAACAGTCATCATCACACCGGAACCCATCACCTACGGCGCTGCAGGCGCTGCCTATAAAGGACCACCCGACTCGAATTTGCGCCAGTGGGCTCGGCACGAGCTACGAAGCAACTATGACTCAACCACCCGTCCTTTTATATCAGGTCCTGACAACGTTGCTGATTTGCGCAGATCTTGGAGCGCCCAGGAACCAACGCATCACCGGTGCTTCCCATGGCGGCAACGCTGGAAGAGGCGTCGACCAGATTGCGGATCTGCTAGATCGGCACGCGCCGGCCTTGCAACAGTCATCATCACACCGGAACCCATCACCTACGGCGCTGCAGGCGCTGCCTATAAAGGACCACCCGACTCGGATTTGTGCCAGTGGGCTCGGCACGAGCTACGAAGCAACTATGACTCAACCAGCCGTCCTTTTATATCAGGTCCTGACAACGTTGCTGATTTGCACGGATCTCGGAGCGCCCAGGAACCAACGCATCACCGGTGCTTCCCATGGCGGCAACGCTGGGAGAGGCGTCGACCAGATTGCGGATCTGCTAGATCGGCACGCGCCGGCCTTGCAACAGTCATCATCACACCGGAACCCATCACCTACAGCGCTGCAGGCGCTGCCTATAAAGGACCACCCGACTCGGATTTGCGCCAGTGGGCTCGGCACGAGCTACGAAGCAACTACCGTATTTACCCGAATATAGGTCGACCACGAAAATAGGTCGACCCTTATTTATTGAACCCACCGAGAATAAAAAAAAATAATTCGAATATAGGTCGACCTTTTTTTTTTTTTTATGAACAGGGGAAAGGTAGGGAAAAAGAAAGAAACAAATCTTTATTTACAGCACTCTCGGCTAAATCGCAGGGCGATGTCAAAAACTTAATCATCGTCAGAACTTCCGGACATGTCGTCGTCCGAAGCTTCGTCAGCTTGGTAGACATCCTCGCAAATTCGCAACAATACACAATACCTCACTGACCCTGTCCGTTGTAAAATGACACTGCGCAAGACGCAACGAAGGAAGGTGGAGACCGGCGAAGCAACGAAAGACCAAATACAAATACGCGTGCAACGCCGGAGTCGCCGTGAGCAACACGCGAGCGGCCGCAAGCAACAAGCTAAAGTAACCTCCGTTGTTTCTTTTTCTCTTTTTTTTGTTTTTGAGGGCATTTGCAAGGGAGAGGCATGGAGGGCAAAGTCCACGGCGCATCGCGTTCCTCTCCCTCCCCTTCCCCAGCGAGGGGAACGCTACAGGCGCGATTTCGAAACCCGAAGCCCGAGGGATGTGCGCGAGCGGCGGCCACGAGGAGGGGGGGGGGGGGGGGGGGGCTTTTGTTTGTTGCTGTTGCGGTTGCTCTCGTGCACCAAAAGCTTTTTGAAACAAGAAGCGGCGCGGAACGCCGGCTCGGCTCGGTGATGCCCTCGGTAGGGTCGCAAAATTTGGTCGCGAATGTAGGTCGAAATTCTTTGGTCACGATTATAGGTCGACCCTTAATTTTTGACAACATTTCCGGAAAAAAAAGGTCGACTTATATTCGAATAAATACGGTATCTAATTACATACCCAAAAAAACTAAAACGATAAAACGCAAAAACCCATGGATTACCAGAGACATTTTGCAGGCTAAACGTAAATTGAAAAGACTTCGTAAGTCCCGCTCACCTGCTATTCCTGAACAAAATAGAAAACTAAAATCAATGATAAAGCTAGCTAAAGAAGCATATTTTACGAAGTCATTGCCTGATTTCATTACATCGTCTCCTGAAACATTTGGCGTTATCTGTCCCCTCCAAGGTCTAATATCACGCAGATACGCATTGATGACAACGTCGTGAGTGACAGGAGCAAAATCTCTTTTGAGTTTAATCGCTATTTTCAGTCCGTTTTTTCAACTGAGATAAGCGAATCGAACACCATTCCCAGCGATGAAAGATCTGACGCGTACAGCTTCATATCAGAACAGGGTATTGTGTCACTGCTGTTATCACTTAACGTAAAAAAATCGACTGGCCCAGATGGCCTACCAAACATGTTTCTTAGGAGATATGCTGAATGGGTTGCTAAATATTTTATGTGTATCTTTTCAAGGTCATTCAGGGAATCTGCAATACCACACGACTGGTTAATAGCAAGAGTTGTACCAGTTAAAAAAGATGGTAAACGGGACTCAATTGAAAATTATCGCCCCATTTCTTTGACTTGCACGTCGTGTAAATTATTGGAGCACATTGTAAACAAACAGTTAATATTTTTTCTTGATGAACATGACATACTAAATGGAAATCAACACGGTTTCCGTAGAGGGTTATCTACAACAACGCAAACTAATTGAATGTTACCATGAAATATCCCGTCATGTAAATGATCGTTTACAAGTGGATGCCATTTTTATCGATCTATCAAAAGCGTTTGATCGCGTACCTCATCACAAGTTAACTAATGTACTCATCGTCCTCGGTGTTCCTTCATTATTAATAAAATGGATAAGAGCATACCTTACAAATCGGCAGCAGTTCGTAGATATCGGTGGTACTCCTTCCGATTTGTTAAGTGTATATTCAGGGGTTCCACAAGGTTCTGTGTTGGGGCCATTACTTTTTCTGATATACGTTAACAGCTTGTTTACTATTAACAGTAACGGGCCAGTAAAAATAAGAACGTTTGCTGATGACTGCATAATATACACTCCTATAACCTCCGTGGATGACCGGATTTAAACTGAATAATACCTTATCCGATATTTCGGCATGGTGCAGCGAAAATAACATGAAAATCAATACCGGGAAAACTAATTACATGCGTATTACAACAAAAAAGAATGCATTGTGTTTTGATTATGAGCTTGATGCAGTTCAGCTTTCCAAAGTTGATAGCTACAAGTACTTGGGCGTGATTATCACGAGTGACCTAAAATGGAACAAACATCTGGACTATATAAAAAACAAGGCAATAAAAAAACTCTGGTATCTGCGAAGAAGGCTGTTTAGGACACCTCCTTCGGTTAAGACTCTCGCGTATAAAGCTCTAGTAAGACCGACCTTATAAGAACGCATCCGAAGTCTGGGATCCCTGGCAGGTTTCACTTTCAAGGGAGCTTGAAAATCTACAGTCACTGGCAGTGCGCTCAATCTTTTCTGACTTTAGGAGTACTACATCTGTTACGACGCTGAAACGACAGGCTGGTTTGCAGCCACTAAAAAACCGAAGAATGTTCCAGCGCCTGAAATTGTTTTTTTCAAATATACAACAACATTATTAGAATTGATAAATCCAAATATGTGAAGCCGAAAAGCTACCAGCTAGATCGCCTGCACCACCCGAAAGTTTTAACCGCCATTGATGCCCGTATAAATATTTTTAAACGGTCATTTTTTGTTCAGGCGGTAGAGTTGTGGAATAAACTTCCTGCTAGTGTCGTTGCACTGGAATCCCTTTCTGAATTCGAGAATCCGATAAGCGTATTGTTTGACCTGTAAGTGTGACCCTTCTTGTGGGTGTATGTGTGAGTGTATATTTTTGGGGTTAGGTTCCCAAAGGTTGATTTTGAAAGCGGTGCTTGAGGTGTATATTTTTGTGGTGCGGATCCTGGAGATTGCTCTGAATGTTGATATTTGAAAGCAGTGTTGTATTTGATTTCCGTGTTTGTATTACCCCCTCCTGCCTTGGCCCTTGAAGGGGCTGGCAGTATTGTGAAATAAAATAAAATAAAAAACGCGATTGAGCGGCACATGCCGCTCGATCGTATGCTCAAAAACAACGCCGTCCTTGAGGTTGTCCTAGAAGTCGTCCTAGACGTCGTCCTTGAGATCGTCCGAGAGGTCGTCCTAGACGCCGCCCTTAATGTCGTCCTAGACGCCGTACTTGACGTCAATCTCTAGGAAGTCATCCTAAGCTTTTATACGCGTAGAAACATTACTCCAAAAAACATTTCTCTCGCAGGACAATACTGCTTTCGCCCTCCTACACGTAACGTAAGCAGTCTTAAGTGTACTCGATCGTGTAATTTTTTATTTTTGTAAATATTCATGCTGTAAATGTATTGTGTTTCGTCCTTTCCTTTTTATGTATGAACGTCCTTTTCCTTTTCCTCTCATAAATATAAGTTGCGAGTCACCGCTTGTGTGTTCTATGTGTTTCTTGCCCGTTGTCCTGTCTTTGCGCATTGTTTTTCATCATGTCGCCTCAATACGAACTGGCCCAACTCACTCCGAGCGGGTGCGGCAGCAAGCGGGCAAATGAAAGGGAAATGGGAGAAAGCAGAAAGCCGGCACCTATAAGGGTACGGAAAACACGCGACTACTACACAGGACTGCCCTGCCCTACCAATAGCTGCCTGTGCCTTTTGGGTGGTGAATGGTTTTATGATTAACAATTGTCGGCATCCTGACAGACACGTGTTGTGCTATCAGCCGTCCACGGACTTTCTTCTCCACTTTTCCACTTGTTAAAAAGAAAAATGTATTTGCTTCATTGCTTTTAAACTTTGTCATTTTTATTCATCTCAAACTTTTTGGGGGTCTTTGCCCGAACACGAGGACATGCTCAAACATGCGCTGGCTGTCTCCGGGAAAGGCCGACATCTGTAGTGAAATTGTAGCCTGCGTGTGTCCCTCAGTGACAGGACCAGTGCACAATAAAAACGGCTTGCTGAGTGCTTGAGTGCTTACTCATTCCTGCTGCACAGAATGAGTAGAGGACGTAGGTTTGTTTTTGGCACTTTACTTTTGACTAAATGGTATGTATAGATATGCATGTTATTGAGTTCAGTGTTGCGTATTTGTGTACTTACATGTGCTATTGTATTATTATATCTATGTTTTGATTTCCCTCTGGGCAGCTCGCATCAAGATAAATTGAATTTGTATATTAAAGACTGTCAACACATGCTTTTCTTTTTACCAGTTCAATCCCACATAATTAACTCCCCGGCACGGCCGGTTTTTTCCTTCGAGGAAAGCTGGCAACCCTAGCTGTCCCCATCAACAAGTATAAACCAGCAAGTTCAACTAAAACCCGTAACAAATATTTTACATTTAATTTGAGTTGAACACAGATACTTTAGGACATGAAACTGTCGATATATTTTTTCTACAAAGCATACTTGAGAAAATTAAGTTTTATTCCACGAGAAACATTACACATACCTTTATTAAGAAAAAAACGCCTTTCCACTTTGGTGAAGAAGGAAGACCAGCGAAGCTGTACTATGGCTGGGAATGAAGTAATGGCCGGCCACAATTTGGCAAGCCAGAGTGGAAAGGCTGGAAAGGTTGCCGCCATCTATGAGCGACGGCAGCAACCAGAGTTTTGTGTCGACATTTCTTTGCGGGGGACACGATCCTGGGGAAACTAGCCCTTAACAGCTCCGCTGTGACAAAAATATTGAATTGAGAGAAACGTAAGTAATACCAAAATAATGTGCTCAAATTATCCGACTTTTCCAGGTTTTCCCCGACACTTTTATCAAAATTCTCCGACAGGATCCTAAGGGAACGGGACTGTGTCTGCAGTGACAAAACTGCTATATCTGACAGCCGACAGGGCGGTGAACCAGTTCTTGGCAGCATGCTGCATAAGCCTATCCACTCCACGCCGAGGCATCGCACATCGCCTCGGCGCTTGTGCTTCCACGGCTCCCCAGTTCCAACCTCAAGGTGTTCTCGCCCGAGCCGCAGAGAAAAATTCAACCGCCGTGCTGTGGACCGCTCGTGGAAACAGTCCATTTAGTGGTGAGCAGGGAAGCTAGAAAGATGAGTTCTCTGGTCATGAGGCCATTTAGCTAAGGTGCCATACACTGTAACATCCATTTAGGGATGCAAGGATGCCAGAAGGGGAGGTCTGTTTCGGTGCAAGTGTTTTAAGAGGAGGTGATTCAAGCTGAATCTCCGGGCTCCTCCAAAATCTCTAGTGAATTCCGAGCAGGTATTTGCGTCGGCAGGCAGACTGAGTCGCCTGCAATGTGTGTCTCACCACACCCGCCTCTTTTGCAGCCGCTCAGAAAAAGGAAAGCTCAAACTCCCCAACTGGTGCTGATTAGGGCAGGAAATTCCCAGACTTTTCCAGACAGGCAAAATTCCCGATTCCTGGTTTTCCAGGTTGGTAGTTGCCCTGATGATACAGTGTAGTGACCTTTTTCATTTGAAAGAGTCGAAAATCGTCAACTTATTGTAAAATACCGCAGAAGCACCAACTTCTTTCAAGAGTCCACTATTAACATTTCCCAAACTTGGGAATTCTGCAAATTATACGTTAAGCATCCAATTTGATCGGACAAGAGCCCATGTCTAGATTAACCCAATATTTTACGGTTGGTCCTATATGGACTCCAAGCAGCAAAGTGCTTGAAGCTTGCCTTACCTTTGCCACTGATTGGCCTGGTGTTGTACTGCCTCTGGGATCGGCTTACATTTTATTTATTTGAATATAGCTCGAGATTTACTTTTCTGGCACTGTTCTTTAAAATCATTTCAGTTGACTGGAGACAATCGAGCTAATCGAGATGCTTCGACACGTTAGCCATTTCTTCTAGCACACGGGTGCATAGCAGTAAAGCTTGATGCACACGCGCCGCTGCAAAGTGGTGCTTTGCACCAGAGCGCTGGTGCAAAGCATTGAAGCTTGAAGCGAGACAATGAAAAATTCTGAAAACATTAGCAATTTTTGAATGTTCGAAGAACTCAAAAACTTCTAATAGCAAACACCATTTATGAATCATTTAAATTTCCAAATAGCTGTACTACATGTTACTTACTGAAGGACTTCATGAAAGAAAGCAAAACAAAGGTAAGTTGCTGAGATGAGAAGCCTGGGCAGATCATTTATACATTTACAAGGAAAAAAACTAGCCCATATCCAAATGCTTGATTTAGTACCTTGATTCAAACGATAAAATCGGGCGACACACAGTGCATGTTTTTCACCTGCCTCTTCACTTTCGCGACATTAAATCACGCGATACGATTGCCCACACACCTCCCGCAAAGTAACTATCGCTTTGCAAGTCTACCGCTTGGCACTGCTATAGAGCGCCGGGATCAGATTTCGGGGCTCGATTCTCGTTTGAAGGGGTTCAGAATTTTGTTCTCTCTCGTCAATTTCTTGCCCTCATTAATTATGTCTTCTTTCCCCGAAATCTGTGTCCCAATGTTTCGTGACGGTGTTTTGTGGCATTCTGTCACACTTTCTCCAGAGATGGTAGCCCACAAAAATCTGTGCAAAACAATTACACCGTCTTCCTGAGGGGAACCATGGGGTGATGCTGAGCATCGGGGTGGTGCTGACGCTTGCTTGCGCCAACCCACTAACTGACGAGACTGTTGCTTCCATCACACTTCATCGAAAGAACGGAGTGAAGTGGAGTCAACAGCGGTGAACTGATGTAGCACGAGTAACTTTGAAAGTCTAATCAGACCGCACATTAAGGCGGCGCAAAATGCCCTAACAGCGCTTGCAGGTTTCCTCGTCGAGACCGGGCTGGCCGGCGAGATCTAGGCTGCAACGGACGCGAGCGGTCGGGAAATGCTAGCAGACGACAGCCGCGGAGTTGCGGGGAAAGCTCACCTGACTAGAAAGGCCTGGCCTGGCACTGCGACCCGCGCGCCGAAAACTTTCCTCCTTTCCCTCCTCCGGGGAAACACGGTTTCGCCTCAGACCCCGCCCCGGTCACGTGATGGGGAACGCGCGCAGCGCGCTACCGCTCACGCTTGAAGGAGAGGAGACTAGAGGTGGAGAGTTGCGCATGCGCAGTGTGAGTGCGGACTACGACGCCGACGCCGCGGGACATAGACCCGAGCAAGAGATGCTCCGCATCTAAAATGTTAAAGGACACATGCAAAGGAAAATTTTTTTAAACAGCCGGTTTGGGAAAAGGAAGTCATAAAAAAAATTTACAACGAATAAAAAAAATTTTAGAGCTATATTTACGGCGCTATACGAATTTGTAGTTGGCGCCCACGGGCGCTGCGGAAAAGTGGCCCATATTTATCACGTGACTGGCCCCTATTTGTCACGTGGTACTTGCGCTCTTTCGGGAGCTTCCTATGGCTTCTAAAAGTAACTTATTCATCTTTGTTTGAAGTATAACAAAAAAACTAAGATGAAAAAGTAACTTTTAGAGCCCAAAGGAAGCTCCTGAAAAAGCGCAAGCAGACGTGACAGACCTGTGCGCCGGTCAGATGACGGCAGCAGCGCCCCGAAGCAGAAGAACTTGCGCGGCGGCGGCGGCGGCGGCGGCGGCGTGGAGAAACGCATCAAAGCGGTGGCGCACAACGCTCAGCGTGCGGCGGCGGCGACGCAGCGCAGCGGCGCACAGGTCTACCACGTGACCAGCAGCGGCTCCCGCGAGCGCCACACTACAAATTCGTTTTGTGCCGTAAATATAGCTCTAAATATTTTCTTTCTTCTTTGTAAATTCGTTTTATAACATACTTTTTCCATCTAGGCTGTTTGAAAAAAATGTTTTTTTCCTTTGCATGTGTCCTTTAAGAGAGTGGGTAATGTTAGCGAGATGATAAGTTAATATAACTGTTTTTAAATGCGAAGCAGCGGCCCTAAAACGGCAAAAAAAGGAAGAGCACACTGACCACAAAGCGGCAGTCGGAGAGGGGCCGGGGAAACAGCTTGCGGCCGTAGTCCGGGCTCCGCGAGGCCAGCTCCAGGAGGAGGAAGGTCACCGAGGACAGGAAGTGGTCCTCAATCTCCGGAGAGTACATCCCGGCCAGGAGTGCCACCAGGCGCTCTCGCGCCTTGAGCGGCAGCTGCGTCTCCTGGCTCCAGAAGTTGGCCACGGACAGCCTGCCAGGAACACTTCTGCTCAGGGAAGCCAGCACACTCGACAACAGAGGAATCCATTGCAACGAGACTGGGTTTCACTGGGCACGCCATCTGCAACCGGTGCTTTGCCAACCACTAAAGTCCCAGAAACGGTCAGGCCCACCATGAGTACCCATTCTTGCACTACTATAATGTACCAGCTGCCAGTGCCCCCTTGGTTACTTCCTACCCTCCACCACAGGGCTCAACTAGTGTCCCGCTCACCATACAAACTTTTGCCTGCCACTAGTGTCCAACCCTACGATGCAGCTGGTCCCACCTGCCACTACAGTGCCCATCAACTGGAACAGTATACAACCTGCCACTACAGCCAAACGCCGGTATAACAGATTCTATTCCAAAGTCAAAGAAACCACCTCCTTTCTGCTGCTTTCACGGTGAACGGACTAAGGTATGTATAGGTGCGTTCTTGCTCGACCGAGAACGTCTATCAGCCACAAACATGAGCATCCCTTTTACAGAACGCTTTTACAGCGAAGCTGTCTATGGCTAGGTTCTGGCAGATTGTCTCTGAGGTCGGACCGAGCATAGACCAACAATGTTGTACAGTTAATGCTGCAGACGCACCTTCCCCGTATAAAAGATTCGAAGTAAATAGCCAAAATAAAGTGTTGACGAACGCGCGTGCAATATGCCATCTGTTTCAGGCTTTTGCTTTAGAACAGTTACTGCTGCAGACGCTGGTGCCGCACACGCACAGCTTCCCCGTATAAAAGTTTCGAAGTAAATAGCCAAAATAAAGTGTTGACGAACGCGCGTGCAATATGCCATCTGTTTCAGGCTTTTGCTTTAGAACAGTTACTGCTGCAGACGCTGGTGCCGCACACGCACAGCTTCCCTGTATAAAAGTTTCGAAGTAAATAGCCAAAATAAAGTGTTGACGAACGCGCGTGCAATATGCCATCTGTTTCAGGCTTTTGCTTTAGAACAGTTACTGCTGCAGACGCTGGTGCCGCACACGCACAGCTTCCCCGTATAAAATTTTCGAAGTAAATAGCCAAAATAAAGTGTTGACGAATGTGCGTGCACGGGCGCAGCGGAAAAGTGGCCCATATTTATCACGTGACTGGCCCTATTTGTCACGTGGTACTTGCGCTCTTTCGGGAGCTTCCTATGGCTTCTAAAAGTAACTTATTCATCTTTGTTTGAAGTATAACAAAAAAACTAAGATGAAAAAGTAACTTTTAGAGCCCAAAGGAAGCTCCTGAAAAAGCGCAAGCAGACGTGACAGACCTGTGCGCCGGTCAGATGACGGCAGCAGCGCCCCGAAGCAGAAGAACTTGCGCGGCGGCGGCGGCGGCGGCGGCGGCGTGGAGAAACGCATCAAAGCGGTGGCGCACAACGCTCAGCGTGCGGCGGCGGCGACGCAGCGCAGCGGCGCACAGGTCTACCACGTGACCAGCAGCGGCTCCCGCGAGCGCCAACTACAAATTCGTTTTGTGCCGTAAATATAGCTCTAAATATTTTCTTTCTTCTTTGTAAATTCGTTTTATAACATACTTTTTCCGTCTAGGGTGTTTAAAAAAAATGTTTTTTTCCTTTGCATGTGTCCTTTAAGAGAGTGGGTAATGTTAGCGAGATGATAAGTTAATATAACTGTTTTTAAATGCGAAGCAGCGGCCCTAAAACGGCAAAAAAGGAAGAGCACACTGACCACAAAGCGGCAGTCGGAGAGGGGCCGAGGAAACAGCTTGCGGCCGTAGTCCGGGCTCCGCGAGGCCAGCTCCAGGAGGAGGAAGGTCACCGAGGACAGGAAGTGGTCCTCAATCTCCGGAGAGTACATCCCGGCCAGGAGTGCCACCAGGCGCTCTCGCGCCTTGAGCGGCAGCTGCGTCTCCTGGCTCCAGAAGTTGGCCACGGACAGCCTGCCAGGAACACTTCTGCTCAGGGAAGCCAGCACACTCGACAACAGAGGAATCCATTGCAACGAGACTGGGTTTCACTGGGCACGCCATCTGCAACCGGTGCTTTGCCAACCACTAAAGTCCCAGAAACGGTCAGGCCCACCATGAGTACCCATTCTTGCACTACTATAATGTACCAGCTGCCAGTGCCCCCTTGGTTACTTCCTACCCTCCACCACAGGGCTCAACTAGTGTCCCGCTCACCATACAAACTTTTGCCTGCCACTAGTGTCCAACCCTACAATGCAGCTGGTCCCACCTGCCACTACAGTGCCCATCAACTGGAACAGTATACAACCTGCCACTACAGCCAAACGCCTGTATAACAGATTCTATTCCAAAGTCAAAGAAACCACCTCCTTTCTGCTGCTTTCACGGTGAACGGACTAAGGTATGTATAGGTGCGTTCTTGCTCGACCGAGAACGTCTATCAGCCACAAACATGAGCATCCCTTTTACAGAACGCTTTTACAGCGAAGCTGTCTATGGCTAGGTTCTGGCAGATTGTCTCTGAGGTCGGACCGAGCATAGACCAACAATGTTGTACAGTTAATGCTGCAGACGCACCTTCCCCGTATAAAAGATTCGAAGTAAATGACCAAAATAAAGATTGACGAACACGCGTGCAATATGCCATCTGTTTCAGGCTTTTGCTTTAGAACAGTTACTGCTGCAGACGCTGGTGCCGCACACGCACAGCTTCCCCGTATAAAAGTTTCGAAGTAAATAGCCAAAATAAAGTGTTGACGAATGTGCGTGCAAGATGCTATTTATTTTAGGCTTTTGCTTTATACAGCAGTTAATGCTGCAGACGCCGGGAATGCACGCGCGTGCCTTCTTCACGCGCGGTGTCTCTCTCCCATTGACATTGCGCAGTGCCGCACGCTCTTCGGCGGCCACCTGCCGAAGATCGCGCCACTATCTTTTTCAGTTGGACTTCAGGACTTCACATGGGTCGCACCCGTGTTGAACGTTCCGAAGAGGAGCAGCGGGAGTACGAGGAGCGTCGGTGCGCACAGAAGCGAGAATGGGCATGCCACCAACGTGAAACCGCCGTTGCCGCTGCTCCCACCCAGCCCGACATAGCAAATCCCCCCAGAGCGCCAGCTTCGCTGGACTTCCCTCTTCATAGGGTGGAAGGGCTCCCAATTTTTTTACTCACCCATACTAAGCCAGTGTATCCTGTCTCCACCAAACTATTCTTCTCCTAGAGTTGATCATAGCGATAGAATTGCCTGGCAACAATTTTTTTCCCAGCCTACCAATGCGCACTTCTCCCCAATACCATTGTGGTCTGAAATGGCCTTCCTGAAGACATTGTGACCCTTGGAGACCCCATCCAATTTCGCGAAGGAAATATTCATTTTTTTCAACTAACACCCACTCCCCTCTTTAACACTTCCATACCTGCCAACCTGTGGACTTTCAAATTCGTAAAACTCCCGCGGCTGGGGGGGGGGGGCTACACTAAGCGATGTGCAGTGTAATGTCAGCCTTGCCACCGTGCGAAACGCTTACATCTCAGGTGCACGTGCTACAGAATCCAAACTTCTCTCCTTTTTTGTGCGGCACGAAGTAGGTCTTCAGGAACACCTGAAAGTACCTCTTTTGAGGTTTGGAGTTCGCCATTGCGCCGCGAAGCCACCGCGACCAGGGGAATGCTACGATTACACGTGCAACAAACACACACAGACGCCGCACTGCTCGCCTCGAAACTGGCCGAAACAGAGAGGCCTAACCACGCCGAACAAGCGTGCGCCGCCGTGGCGCCGCCGAACACAACAAAGGCTTTGGGCTTTGGATTGGTATTGGATCCGTGGCCACCGGATAGACGGATAGTAAAAACAACGACGCAGCCGTGGACGGTACCTACCGCCCTCTTGTGGCGGTGCAAGGTACCGCCAGCAAGAACTTTACAAAAAAAAAATGTAAAAAAAAATAATTTTTTATATATTTTTTTGTAAAATTTTAAGCAAGATTCGTAAAATCGTAAAATTAGTTCCAATTCATACATTTTACGAAAAACTCGGAAGGGTTGGCAGGTATGACTTCATGGTCTTGAGGGTATTGTAAAAAAATAAATAAATGCTGACTGGTTGTGTTCCAACATGATTAGAACCGGAGCCTGAAAAGTGTTCCGATCAGAGGTGCAAACCTCCAGAGATGTAAGGAAGTTTGTAAGCACCCATGCTTCTTTTTTTAGATGCGGAGCATCTCTTGCTCAGGTCTATGTCCCGCGGCGTCGGCGATGTAGTCGGCACTCGAACTACGCACGCGCAACTTTCCTCCTTCCCTCTCTCCAACAGCTGTGCGTTACTCTCTCCGCTCTCTCTCTCTACCAGCTGCGTGCACTGCGCGTGCGTTCGCTTCTCCTCACACCGCGCGCGCACGCGCAACTCTCCTCCTCTAGTCTCCTCTCCTTCAAGTGTGAAAAAAAATAAACGGCGAGCGGCGAGCGTTCCAAGTTTCTCTGCCGCGAGCCGCGACGAAGGCTCGCGTAGGGGGTAACGCTAGGGCAGTCGGTGGCGCCATCTCTCGACGTCAGCACGCAACTGACTCTTTCCTCGGAACCAACACGATGCTCCGCATCACCCCATGGTTCCCCTCGGGAAGATGGTGTAATTTTTTTTAACACAGGATGCGTTTTATGGGTAGTTTTCTGTGAAAAAAGCGTGACTTGCTGAGAGTGTTTAACAATCCAGTTTCCCCGCCAAATTTAGTAGAAATTTTGTTGTTGTGACGTCACAAACTGTGGGAGACGAGGGTGAAAGAGAGTGTTTAACAATCCAGTTTCCCCGCCAAATTTAGTAGAAATTTTGTTGTTGTGACGTCACAAACTGTGGGAGACGAGGGTGAAAGAGAGTGTTTAACAATCCAGTTTACCCGCCAAATTTAGTAGAAATTTTGTTGTTGTGACGTCACAAACTGGGAGACGAGGGTGAAAGACGACGCGGACACGTGACAGGCAGTCGGCCGAAGAGACACCAGCTGGCGCGAGAGAGCACGCGCTGCGCGAGGCTGGGGCCGGGCAGAAACGACGGAGCCGTTCTGGCTGGTCTGGCCCATGGTGATCCCCCGAGTGGTCCACCAGCAAGGTTCTGACCAGGACCGAAGGGAGCGGCGAGCCCTGGCCATATCGGCCTGGGCCACGACGATCTCGGAGTGGTTCTGCAGCGAGACTCGGGCTACGATAGCCGGGGACAGCTAGCTTACGAAGCGCTGGCGTGGGAAGGACGATTCGCAGGCCTGGACTCTGACTGCAAGCTCTGAACGACGGGCGACAACCAGGGTTGGTGGGCCCGGACTGCCGGCTATCGACGACGGGCAACCGGGAGGTAAAGTAAACTTATTCGCTGTCTTCTCGCTGTGGTGCGTCACTACCTGGGTGACGAGCGAAGCGCATACCGATTGAGGAGCGATTATTATAGAGCGAGACAACCACATAAAGAAGACCACAGAACCCAGCTTTCCCGTTAATTTTAACAGATGAGGCACTGTAGCAGGGGGGGAAAGGGATGAAGAGGAGTGAGAGGGTGGGGGATTGGCAGAGAGATAGAAAGAGGAAGTTTAAAAATAAAAATCATGAGCCATTCCACTCTGTGAAGGTGGATGACCAGTGAAGCTGTTCAGCACACGACACAGACGTGACACAGAATTTAGCGCATGCTCCATTAAAGTTGTCCAAATTAGCAGTATGGTACACGAGTCTTTTTGACGCGTTCTCCGCCCCGCAACATTCGCCATGTTATCTAGTTTGCCGCATGCGCTTGGCATTTTGTGCACGATCTTCATCAGTGGTGTTTTCCGCCCGCCGCCATTGCTGACATTCTCGGTGCCGTTCCCGCCTTTGCTCTTCGGGAGTCCGGACTATACGCGGCCTCCCCATTACGACGAGAGAAGAGAAATAGACCTATTGCTAAATTACCCAAGCATCAAGCAGAATACAGGGAATGGTGTTCCACGTGCCGGCGTCTACAGCAATAACTGTTCTAAGCAAAAGCCTAAAACAAATGGCATCTTGCACGCGCGTTCGTCAACGCTTTATTTTGGTTATTTACTTCGAATCTTCTATACGGGGAGGGTGTGCGCGTGCGGCGGTGCGAGCGTAGAGTTTTTGGTTACGCACACGAAAAATCCACGGAACTCTCGCCATAAACAGCTCTGCTGTAATAAGTTAAATAAAGGCACCCTTTTTGCCCACAATGTGCGAAGTAAAAGATACAAGTGTAACAGGTTTGCACAATGGGGGCAAAACCGTGTCGACATGTACCTAAGGACAATCATATGGCACCCTCCTCTGGCCTCACTTTCGATGCCAGACTCAGCGAGCAACATTAATCGCCGCCATCAACAAACGCCGACGAGCACAGTTGCTTGCTGTCAGTCTCTTTTTTGAGCGGGTGCCTCGACCCCCTTTTCTGCGACCCCGGCGATCGTGACGCTGGTGACGAGAATCGACCACAGATCCGCCCGCGCTACCGAGAGAAGCGGTACACCGCCAACCGTTCCTGCCGCCATGCCGCTGTATGCGAGGTTCGAGCCGTTCCAGAAAGATGGGTCCGCCTGTCTACCAAGAACAAGCCCTTCGGGGCAAACGACAGGCCCAAGGAGAAGCTGCGGACATTTCCTGGCCAGCTGCAGGACTCGCGTCTTCAGCTCGACCTCCTCAAGCCGGCAACGCAGCACGTCAAAACGCTGAATGAGCTCCTGACCACGCTGCGCTCGCACTTCAGCTGTGCGCCGTCCACGCTAATGAAGCGGTTAGGCTTCAACAACCAGAGCCCCCGGAAAGAGGGGACCCTCGGCCAGTTTGTCGCTGCACTACGAAAGTTAGCGAGTACATGCGCCCGCTGCTTTTTTACCACTGGTCTTACCCCAGAACGAGCGCTTCCAACGGGGCTCTCCCCGTGCATGGAGGGGTAAGGAAATAAATAAAAAATTAAAATCGAAAGCCCGCGAAATGACGCTTCGAACGAGACAACCCGCACCACGCTAGGCTTAGCCTCGAAGCGATCGTGTTTCGAAGCTGATGCTTGTTGTGGTTCTTGTCGTGCCCGGCCAAGCACGGCACTCCTCGTGGGCGTTACCGACGAGTCAATAATGATTACTTCTGCCATTGTTTGTCAACGCACATTGGTAAAACTTTGTCAGGGTGTTCATTATTGGTCATACAGGCCAAAATTGTGCAATTTCAAAAATAAATTTTTTTTTCAAAAAATTGGTAATTTGAGGCTGTGTCCCCCCTTAATTATTGTTTCCTCAACCACATAGAGTTCTGTCGAAAATCTGCGTTTGAGGGGAGACTATGTTGAAAAGAGTGCATTAGAGACGAAATACAGAGGACACGAAATAATATACACTTACAGGGACAAGGGACAACACAAATAGCTTTTTCAAATAGCAACAAACATGTATTAATGCCCATTTAACTGGGGCGGCTCATCCTGGTCTATGAAGAAAGGAAGAAGAAGCAGGACCCAACTTGAAAGAAAATCCACAGGAAGAGGTTCAGGTTCAGAAAACGTTTATTGGCCTTCGGGAAGGAAGGGAGGGGATCGGACCGGTAGCTTACGAGCTTGGGTCAAGGCCGGGGAAGGGGGTTTCGGGGATTTCTAGATAGATAGGCTGTCAGCCCCGCCTTGTGGATAAAATCCAAAAGAGAGGTCATGACAGCTCGACGTTTGTCGGGAGGACCCTCCGGATGAGTCCATTCCTCTAGGCTGGTGACGTCTGGTGGTACGTGCTTCCGTCTGATCTCTTCCAACTCTGGGCAAGCCCAAAGGAGGTGATACTGGTCGACAGGAATGACGGGGTCATTACAGAAATTGCAGTGGGATGCTGTGGGTCGCGTAGACCAACGTGCCATGCACGCCGGTGTGCATGCTGTGTTTGTTACGATCCTCCGGAGCAGCACCGTGTTTCCCCTGCCCACCCGCTCGGGAGCAGATCTACACAGGGAGTCAAGGCCGCCCTCAGGGTCTGTCTCGAGGTTTGTTTGGCTAGTTGCTTCGCCTCCTCGGGATCGTAGTCTGGTTCATCGCCGTCTTCACCGAGCTCTGGCGCAAGCGAGTACCTGTGATCTTGTAAGTGACTTTGCACACTCTTCAGCTCGCGGGGGATATCTAGCTGCGCGCGAGCCTTAGAGTGAGCTTGTTCATTGCCCTGTATGTCCACGCGGGCGGGTATCCAGGACACTTTGATGGTTGTGCCGTCAACAAGTAGTTGAGAGGCCATCCGCCGGATCGCCTTAACCCTCTTGTTTGGTGATTGACGGTTGCGGCATTTCGTGAGGGCTGCCGCAGAGTCTGTAAAAATTTGGAGATGTTTGGGCCCCTCTTCTATGATGACGTGTAGCGCAAGTTGGATGGCTCCAAGTTCTCCACCCTTAACCGACGTGCCGCCAGGCAATGTCTTCGCCATAGAAAGTTCTAGGCGGAGAATTACGACCGCGACGGAGCAAGCCGGCGTGGGGGAGGAGACGAAGGCAGCGTCAGTATACGCTGCGAGTCTTTTACTGGTGTCCGTCCATTCTTGGACGAGTTTGCAATGTTGACGCACTTGACATGCTTGCTTGTCAGGACGACTGGGTCCCGCTCCCCTGGGTACCGGTCGGTCGTCCACGATGCAGGCGTCGTCACTCCAGGGAGGATCGATCTCTGGAAGTGAGGGAAGGGCTCGGTTGTCAGAGCCTATCAATTCCAGGATCAGACGTCCAGGGGCTGAATGCTGAAGTCGCTCTAGGTGAGCTCGGGCGCGCTCTTCCACGGTTTCCTCAACTGTGTTGAGCCTTGCGTGTGCCTTGAGTATGCTCAGCGGGGTGTAATGGGGAAGGCCGGTGATCATGCGCGCTGCGTTGTTGTTGAGGACTTCCAGTTTCTTCCACTGTGTCTTGGTGAGTCTGTAGTGGAGGGCACCATAGCAGATCCTGGATACGATTAGGCCTTTCACCATTCGGCGAGCCACCTCTTTGTCAAAACCACCTCTGGTGCCAAAAAGCCTTCTTATGACGTTGAGGGCCGCCTGACATTGCTGGGTGACCGTTGTCAGCCAGGTCTTGGCGGTGCCGTCTTTGTGGAAATAAAGTCCTAGAATTCGTACCGAATTTGCCGATTTGATCGGGCAGCCGTCGAGGGTCAAGTGAAGACGAGAGCTGACGTCTGCATCTATTTCCCTTTTGGGGGCTACAACGACGTAGCTCGTCTTCTCCGGCGAGGCGGTTAAACCTACGCTTTGAAGGTGACTTGCCACAACGTTGAGACCACACTGAAGGGTCCGTTGTTGTTGTTGTTGAATGTCACCCCGTACTGTCCAGAGTGAGATGTCATCTGCGTATATAGTGAAGCGGAGATTGGGAACCTGTTGGAGTTGATTAGGGAGGTGCGCCATTGACATTGAATCAACAGGAAGAGGCTGAAATATTCTTCTTCTTCCTTTTCAGCCCCTTCACGATTTCTCATTAGAAACAAACAGCGCGAAGGTCAAGTACACACTGACAGGCGAGTACACATTGACCCTCGCAATCTAATATGCATATCCAACTAGCCCACCTTAATATTTTAATACCTGTTGATTTCCTTTCAAGTTAGCTGCTGCTGCTTTTTCTTCCTTTCTTCATACACCAGGATGAGCCACCCTAGTGAAATGGGCATCAATACATGTCCCTTGCTATTTGAGAGAGGAAATTCCAGCATCGAGTTTTGAGACTTAGAAACTGATGGTACGAAAATGATTGAGAGCGTGCTCAAATAACAGGAGGCATACAAATAGTAAAACTCCCTCTCTCTCTCTTTGGCTGAGTCACTTTATGAGACACGTCAAAAAGGCAAGTGCTCCGAGTTTACCTCAGAGAGTCTTCGGGGTCACCGAGACCGAGCAGAAGAACGTGCTTCGACTGCTTTGCCAGGCCAGCAGCGCTGGTGTTTGACCTGAAAATGATATCTTTTTTAGCAAAGACATAGCAGCAACGCACAATCATAGGAGTGGCACTATAACTGGCATTCACATCTTTCATCGACGTGCCAAGAAAATTCCATTTCCACATCCTTTATTGAACATTTAAATTTTTTAGGGGCGAAGCTCCTTGGGGGCTAGCCATGTCCGTCCGTCTGTCTGGCATCCAGTGCTCGTGCTCGTGAGCTCACGTGCTCGTGTAGGGCAAAAACAAATGATAGAAAATGATGAAAAAAAAAAGATGAAAATTATGTTTGCGCAGTCGACAGGATTCGAACCTGTGCGGGGAGACCCCAATGGATTTTCACGACTGCGGGACGAGTAGGGGGCTCCTAGATATGGTAGTAACTCAAGAGCTGGGGATGTCATGGATGAAACGTTGCATGTAGCCGCTCAACGTCTATACAGGAGAGGGCGCTGCGATCAAATGCGTATATAATCGCGTTAAACTTTGCATGCATTGCTCAACGTTTATAGACGAGAGGGCGCTGCGGTCAAATGCTCAAATGCGTATATAACCACGTTCCATACCACACATTCTCTTTCTGACATGGATAAAAACGAACGAAAGGCTCGGCATGCTGCGGCTCAGCGGCTACGCAGACAAGCACCACCAGAGTTTCGCCCCAATCAACATCATTCACCACGTGGAGATGCAGTCAATTTTTACCTTTTCTAAGATAAATTTACCGATTAATTGAATGTAGTTACAGTTGCTCACAAAAGGACAGGGACAGAGAAGAGGAACACGTAGACGACAGACAAGCGCACACTCCCAACTCACGTAATGATGAAAAAAGAAAGAGGTACAGAAAGCGAGATCAGCTCGAGCGTTGGCCACATAGGCACTAGGGACCACAGGCTCGAGGGCCTGTGGTCCCTCGAGCCTGTGGTCCAACTCGCCCAACTGTCCACATTTCTCCAATTAATGGTTAGAAAAAGGTTCCGGCAGTTACTACAATCCTGCCCACCACTAGTGTACCACCCACTGATGCACAACCGTGAGCCAATCACTCCCTAGTACGTGAATTATTATTCTGAGAACCTGTAGGCTTTCGCCATAGCCTCCTGTATGGGAGGAAAGCCTGCACCTTGGACGCCAGCACTGGCTGCCAAAAGTGGGAGACAGGAAAAGGACACAAAGGTGGCAGCGCCCTCAGAGATCCGCTTTCCCAAACTCTCCCCTAATGGTGGCATGTGTAAACTACAGGTGGCGCTGACCACACAGATCATGGATCCCTCCCCTCGGCTCGTAAGCTCACTTCATGCATTGCTGGGGTAATGCAACCTGTTTCACCTGCTCCGCTTATTTGGTGAAGTGGTATTTGTGGTAGGAAATTTTATCACAGCTTCAAGATGTGGAATGCATAGTTGTGCTAACAAACACTTTCGGTGCCCCAGTACAACACCTACCCAGGGCGAACATTTCTTATTATTATTCGGACGAAATGAAACCGAGCAAGGAATGTCTCATCAAGTTGAAACTCGGGAACCTTCCGTGTGTGTAGTAAACACTTCAGCAAAAGCAACTTCATGTATCTTGTTGGTTCCACTGTGTTCTGTAAGTGCTGATCTCTTATTATACTTCCAAATCCATTCCTTTTCTAATACCCAGTAAACAAAACTCAAAACAACTGGCTGGAAGAGGCAGTGACTTGTTCCCAGTCATTTCAACTACCTAAATCCCTGCTTATCCGCCCAGTCGACGCGAAGAGTGTGAAACCCCTTCCGTGACCGAGACCTGCTAGATCTAGTAAGTTGGTGACACTTGAACGTCCCAAAAAAGGAAGCCTCTTCGTGCGTTTCATTTTGTGGACCCAAAGGATTGCGCGAAATGTGTGATGCACTTCTCAGTGAGTGACTGCATGTAAACTTGTAATCAATTCTTAGCGACAATTGAATAGAACAAATTAATCAGTCGTCTTAATTTGTCGGTCCATGGGTGAGTGGAAGTTAGGGGAATTTCTGTTCTTCTTTCGAGCAAAAGTCTCATTGTGGCAAACTCCTCTGCCACACATTTGGTGTGGGAGATTAAAAGCGTCACTGTAAAAGAACAACAATTGCTTAGACTTGGTTCGCGCAGCGCCGCACAAATGCTTGTCAGTCATTGTAAAAAAACCCAAGGATGAAAACGTAGGTATCGACAAGCTGGATGTTCCTAAAACAAGTGTGCGACACCACTCAATACAACAGGGTGCACACGTGCACAGCTGCAATGACAAATGTCCTACACTCTGGTGACTGCAAAACATTTTTTTACAGAAGCACCCACAGATCCGACGGAACAAGAATCTGAGACACCATGAATAGCCGCGATGCATGCAATGCAAGCTGTCTCCAGGCTTGTTCCTTGAACATTTTCAAGTTTGTAATATAAAAGCAGCTTGGAGGCACTGTAGTTCACTAGAAAAAGCAGTGACCAAAATGTCACGCACATTTCTTTAATAAATCAACCGTTATTAGTAGGCACAGATGCGAACCAACATAGCCAGTCCACGCAACTATGTAGCACGTCATCTGCTCGTGTCCTACCCACTCCCGCTCCACCACAGAAGAACACCCACGAGGTGGTACCACCAAAACATTCTGTTGGAGATTTCTTGTCTTTCTTGCGAAAAAACCATACCATTTCTTTCCACAAGCTACGCCCATTTACGACATACTCTTCTCTCCGTCCTTCAGCGCATCCTCATACTCCCACTGAAAAAACAAAGTGCAAGTAGCCGCCTGTATATTTTTTTTTAACATTTATCTCGCAAAAAAAAAAGAAAATGCATAGCGAATTGCTGGGCAATTGTGCTGCACGGGAAACGTGTGGTTTCAGCTCGATCCCTCTGAAATTGACGTCTACGTTCTCGGCGCTCTTCATCAGTTAGTTTAGCAACTGGCTTAACACGTGGAACGTACACTCAATAGCAATTCCTGGAATAAAGATATAACCCGGGATTTAAACTCTTGGCACTCTTCCAGAACCTGAACCAGCCAATCGGCGTCGAGCTAGGGGTGTGAGTTTATCCCGGGGAACCCCCGTGTTCCGAGGGTCCTCTTAGCGTAGCCTATATGGTGAGTCAGTCTTCGTTAAGGTCACAAGCCGCCCTCCAGAGACTCACCTGTATTTGGCATAGAGCCGCATGCAGACGTCATAGACCAGTTTGCGGCAGGCACCGCTGGTGTGCCCCTGCAGCTGGCAGACAACGGGCAAGATGGCGCCCCAGTCCTCCTTTGTCGCGGCCCCAACCAGCTTGGTGCAGATCTCGAGCAAGACGGTCTGCATCTTTTCGTCGCTGCGTGCGCGAAGGAATGAACCATCTAAACTGAAGCTAATAGACCTGTGGCAAAACGTACAGTGCCACCACGGCAGGGAATTTTGGGAGCCCTCGGTACAGATAACGCGCTTTCTCGCTGTGCCTCCACGACTGCGCGCGCATCCCGGCAGCTACCGCCAGCAGCCGTTGCAGCCATCCGCCGAGTCATACGTCGTTGGTGGCGTACCGTATCTGTGGCAGCGTAAAGGCATCGCGACAGGTGAACTTATTTGAATACGTTATTTGTCGTAACTTATGTTCACGTATTGAAGTGTCACCGAATCTAATTATTTTGCACCGCAACCGTGGCAGGTTTAGACCAGGTTCGACAAAGCATTGGTGCAGCAGACGACAGAGCCGGTACAAAGGAGAAAGATGAGAAAGGGGCAGCCGTTGGCTCGTTGCTCGCCCGACTCGGCTGTTTAAAAGTTGTTGCCGTGGTAACCTGCACCTGCTCGCGTATGCCACGTGGTCACGTGGTAGCGAAAGGAGGGGCGTACCGAGGACTCCCATTATTCGTTGCGCGGCATGCGCGGGCTTTTGGGATTTTCGCAAAGGGTCTATAGTTTCACCCCCAGGAGGCATAATTTGGGGCATTATACATCCAAGTTTTATCATGATACATTGTGCTACAAGATCCGAGGAGCTTGCACAAACTAGCCACATGCAAAATTTTCTCATTTACAGACTAATCACCAGAAAGGCTTCATACTTTGTACAGTTTCCCTTCCAAAGTGGAAAGCTGGTTTAGATTTCATTATAGCCTAGCTCTGGTACTTCATTAGCCTAGTTCTGGTACGTCTCCAAACTTAACTCCAGCCTCAAAGGGAGATTGACAGGGTATTTATGCTCGCGAAGGTTTTTATTTGTACATGACATACTGTCACGAATGACAAATGATGAGGTGACGAATAACTGGGGAAACTAAACGTTTTAATGGGGCAAACTTGCGCAAACAACAAAATAGAACAAGGTTAGCGTCGCAGACGTTGATGTCGGCGAAACAGCAGGATCGAGTGCAGGGGCGAGACTGACTCCAGCTCGCCAAGCGGAGCCAAGTCACATGCATCACTAAATCTTCACCTAAAAGGAGCTCGTGTGACGCGACATACGCCAATCCCGTGACGTAACATCAGCGCACCTAATGTGACATCAGGTCACGTGATAGTGACGTCATCAGCATGATGGCCGTCACGTGAGCAGCGTTTTTTAAATTTTGTAGGCGTATTCCGTTAAGACTCTATTTGAAAGTTCACAGCGCAGAAGCCGGGAATAGGTACACCATCTGGTCCCGACAACAGCGCAGTTCAATAACTTCAGTTAAATGAAGAAGTAAAGATGACGAGACAAAGGCTGGAGTGACACACCCATGAGCTAGCAACTCCAGGAATCCAAGCCCTTGGAGCCGTCCAACCGGTTGCTCCATCTGGTGGCAGCAGAGGGAGAGCACTTCTAAGACGGCCACCTTGAAGTCTGCCAATGCCCGTGGAAGCAGCAGCATCACCTTATCCAGGAACCTGCCAGAAAGATGACAACCGAAACGAAGGCCACCTTCCAGTTGAAATCGTTTTAATGCAAAAGCATTAACTATCTCATGGAGCGCAGCCCGTGCTGTCTGTAACCACGAAAAACGGCACCTAAATTCTGGCTGAGCGAAACGAAGGCCACCTTCCAGTTGAAATCGTTTTAATGCAAAAGCATTAACTATCTCATGGAGCGCAGCCCGTGCTGTCTGTAACCACGAAAAACGGCACCTAAATTCTGGCTGAGCGAAACGAAGGCCACCTTCCAGTTGAAATCGTTTTAATGCAAAAGCATTAACTATCTCATGGAGCGCAGCCCGTGCTGTCTGTAACCACGAAAAACGGCACCTAAATTCTGGCTGAGCGAAACGAAGGCCACCTTCCAGTTGAAATCGTTTTAATGCAAAAGCATTAACTATCTCATGGAGCGCAGCCCGTGCTGTCTGTAACCACGAAAAACGGCACCTAAATTCTGGCTGAGCGAAACGAAGGCCACCTTCCAGTTGAAATCGTTTTAATGCAAAAGCATTAACTATCTCATGGAGCGCAGCCCGTGCTGTCTGTAACCACGAAAAACGGCACCTAAATTCTGGCTGAGCGAAACGAAGGCCACCTTCCAGTTGAAATCGTTTTAATGCAAAAGCATTAACTATCTCATGGAGCGCAGCCCGTGCTGTCTGTAACCACGAAAAACGGCACCTAAATTCTGGCTGAGCGAAACGAGCAATTTCCATTGGCTGCGACGCGTCATAGTTCCAAGGAATGCCCCCCACAGAGAAGCCCTCTTCCTGGCACTGCGGCCCGCGAACCAGTAAAAGGGAGAGGGTGGCACACGCGCGGCCGCCGCTTTTTTCTCTCTTTTGGGTCACGTGTCATGCGTGGCCGGAGGGGGGAAGAGGGAGAGCGAGAAATTCCCCCTCCGTCTCCTTGTCCACTACTGTATCACGTGTTCTACGATCCGCTTTCAGCCATGTCGCGCTGCCTGGCCAGCCTCTGCGGGGGACAGCGGAGCGCACCGCTAGTAGGAATGCGCTGCTTGTACAAATAGCTTTCACATTCCTATGCATAAGCAGTCTTAAGTGTCCTCCCGTAATTTTTGGCTCATTCAGAATAAACGAAGAGAAAATGAAGTAATTTTCAGCCTGCTTTCTTACCATGCCCAAACACCATGAATCACGTATAATCGGCAGTTTCCGCAAACTAGCAGCCTCCTTAAGTAAAATTAAAAAGGGATCAACTAACTACCCGATTTACACTACCCAATAAAACAATACTATGTGGAATCACCATATCGAAGCGCATACAGCTGTTTCAATCTACGTTGTAAACGCCAGCACCGCCATCTTTTGGTCTGGAAATTGCATTGCGGGAATCAACCGCACAGCGTTGAGAGTAAAGGACTTCCTATTTGGGTTGCAAATGGGCACACACGGCCGATGGGTAAATGAGCCAGTTGGTTCACGTTATTGTTTGAAAAAAGCGCCGAAAAAAAAACAACCAAGGACGAGACGAGCAATACAATACAGGGCATTGTCTCATTCTCGTCTTTTTTGGCCCTTCCCCCAAATATCAGCCGCGTAGGTCCAGTCTCGTCCCTCGAGACCTCGGGACGTTCGCTACACAAACGTCCGAGACTATGACGGAGCTCTTAGCAGAGACTCAAAACGCACTGCACATTCCAATGTGCAAACATGTCACGGAGCACATGTTCTCACCTCAGAGCAAGGGGCTGGTAGAAGCGGCAGACGTTTCGCACACACAGCACAAACTGGTCTCGGTGTGCCGCCAGGAGCCCATCGAGTCGAGACGCCACGCTGCCTTCAAACGCGGAATCCTCCGCAGCGATGCCGGCCTCGCTCATCTTGCGCAACGTGAGGCCCACGACGTCTGCAACCGACGTGTATGCACCCCGATACCTGCTCGCCAGCAGCCTCGGCAGCACCTCCAGGATCCTGCCAACATTGCACCGAGCTGTCCTCCGATACTTGGAAGATGGTAGCAAAGCAGGATAGTCAACGATAAACAAAAACAACCATGCAGTGGTGGAACTGGCAAGTGGTGATTTGGAGCAGCTCTTGTAGCAGGGAAAAACGGGTTTCGGAGCAGATTTCCACTTTTGGAGCAGACAACTTTGAGCTTTCGTGTCAGAAAATTTTATACAATCTCTTGAAAAGTTATTCCGTGGAAAAAAAAAAAAACTGCAGTTGTTGGAGTGCTGGGAGGCTATTTAAAGTGTTATCCCTACACGGGACCTGGCCTCTACAGATATTTATTTATTTATTGAACAATCATATGGTGAATATTTTGTAGATGTCTCAATTAACCTATTCAGAGTACTGATGACGTCTTCGGTCTGTGTTTGAGGTAAAAAGATTTTCTTGGCTACTTTGTAGAGGGTTTGTATCACAATGAGGTAACTGTCGCAAATTCGACATCAAACAGACAATTTAGTGTTGAATGTGTCTCACATTGCCCTCGCTCGTATTCCACCTGCTACTGTTCATAGAGCAGCTAAGTGGAGCACATAGCTACTCTAACTGATCACAATAAATAGCGCTAGCTATTCATTGCAATCGATGTGAGCACCGGTCGCACAAGAACCGATAACTCTTCGTTAGGCATGTGCAAATAATAGATTTTGGGTTGGAAGTAAATTCAAAGAGAATAATGGTTTTGGCCGAATATTTTTTAATCGAATATTGAATAGTTGTTGTGCCTTTCTCCATGCCTTTTACTACTGTTACACCATGCTTAAACGAAAATTCAGCTGATCTCGCGAAGGCTTTTCCTAAGCTCCTAATTGCCCACTCATGAGCTATGATAAATTTTATCTTGCTATATTTATAGACTGTAGCCTCAGAAAGTCCAGTACCTGCATTGAGATGGCAAGCTAACGACAGAGTTGACATAAAATTAAACCTATAAAGGAGCCCAGCCATACGTAATTGAGAGGATTTACAAATCTTCTTGCTATATAAAAATAATTTCTTCAATCCTAAATTTAAAAAAAAAAATGAACACAGCTTTTCAGAACGTCACTGCCTAACATATACCTTTGCATAATAGCCACAGTTAAATTTTGAAGATTTTACTGCAATGTAATATCAACAATCTAAAGTTTCCTGTTTTTTTGTGTGTGTTTTTTAAAACACCAGGGCCCGTTTGTTCCAAGCGCTAACCGCGGCTAAAGTTAGCCGCAGTACCTAGAAGAGGGATTTTGAAATCACGTGACTGGCTCGGTAGGGATGCGGGGAAACATGGCGGTGCACCGGTGAGTGAGCGCCGCTCGCTTTGGAACTAATATGTCGTTGTAGCTGCAATATCGGCCGCGCTAGACAGCAACGAATGGTGCAGGAGGTGTTCGCTTTGCCTTACCTCACTTAAATCGCAAAGCATGAGCAATGACCTCGCCGCATTTTTTAGATAGTCTTTTGATTCTGGCCATTCCTAAGCCTAAATGAACGCGACAATTGTCGGCATGGCAACGTCTTTGGAAAGTGGATTGCCTTGACTCAATCGGCCCGGTATTGATAGCACACCCTGTGTATGGCCACCAGCGAATTGGTGGTGTGTGATCGATGTCATGGCTAAGTAGCTAAATTTAGTGTGAAGCATTTCTTCGCAAAATTTAGGGGGAAAAATGCTTCCCAGGAAGTTTAGCGAGAAGCATTTTCCCCCTAAAAGTTTCCAGCTAAATTTAACAAATAAATTTTCAAAGACCAATCAACCGAGAGGTGAGTGTTTCGTGAGTCAAACACAATGGTAAGAGTTGTGCTCGCACGCTGTGAATATAGGAGAGCACCACAGCCGGCGTAACGAGGCAGGCTCACCTGGCTGTGGAAGCGTGCGACTCGCCAAACTCCACCAGGTTGTTGGAGACGAAGATCCCAAAGAGCAGCACCGCATGATGGTCCTTGCTGTCCAGCGAACACTGCTGCAACTGCTCCAGTACCACACTGCATAGACGGTTGCACAATTACACTCTTCGTTACCTCCGTAGGTTCCAGGTATTGCTTTTTTTATCAGTTTTTCGGAACACGCTTCGGCTATTATCACAAATAAAAAAAGTATAGAAGAGAGTAAAAATGGAAGGTCTTAATGGGGCAAACTTCTGCTTGTAACCAAAACGAAAAGGACAGCACAACCTGCGTGAGCGAAGGAAGGACGACCGCTTTACAGCAGTGCACTTCTCTTATACACATGCTTTGTTCAGGAATGTTCGAAACCAGAACACACATAAGGGAGTTTTAGAATAGCACACGCTAAAGCTTTGCGTACGCAAAGAATAGCGTCATCGCCACTGCGCATGCTCCGAACGCAAACCAGGTTTTGCGAAAGTTGAGGCTTGGGCGAGTTGGTACATACTTTGCAATTAAAAACAGCGCGAAAAGACGAGGACCAGACAAAGGAGTGACACGGACGTAGCGCTGACTTACAACTGAGTTTATTGAACGCAAAATCGCAATATATATTTGCGGTGTCACGAACAAAAGAGAAGAAAGAATCCAGCCCATGTGATACATCACCAATAAAAATAAATCAATAAAAAAATTATTAAAAAAATAAAAAAATAAAAAATAAAAAATGTGCCACGACACAGCCCTACAGAGTACGTGCAAAAAAATGAGCAAGTCAGGGAGCCAGAAAATTCATCTTTTTGCCCGATAGGGCCACAGAAGGACTGCTTACACATGCTGCACCCAACCTCGCTCTCTCAACAGCCTCTAGAATTTCCCGAGTAAGCTGGTCCCTATGACGCTTAACAATCTCAACGGTGTGAGATTGTTGATTTTAATTCCGAAGCAGGTATTGCGTTTTGCGTGCGCAATTTGAGCGTGCACTATTTCTCGGAAATAGCGTGCGTACGCAAAGAGTCTTTGCACTTCTCCAAGGAGGATTCGTGATGAGAAGTTGGCTAAAGCCAAGACGAGCAGCGTTAAAAAAATGGTGGCTTCCAGGATTATGTCAGCGGCTGCTTTGGCGGCAAGGAGGTTATAAGTAGTTTGGCATCGTGAGTGCGACGTCTGTGGCATCCTGGCGAGTGGGATTTTCAATACGGGACGACATTGCACTCGGTTTGGCAACAATCACCGGCAACTTGATGCTTGTGACGCACAAACATTTTTTGGCGAAGGTACGATGTGCGAAGGTCAGTACACGAGACCTCTCTTGCCGAGGCGACGCAAGCGGACACGACCGGTACACCGCTCGCGTCGCATTTTCACGTTTAAACAAATCTAAAATGGTACTCTGGACCAAAAAACTTGTTTTTTTTCTAAAGTTACAGCATTTCGTGTGTGAAATAAAAATTGTGACTGTATCTCGGGGGTGTTGCAAGCGCGAGATGCTTGGGCTTTTGCGTCGCGCCGAAGAAACAACTCTCTCGCGTCGCGTGCGCTAATACAAGCGCTAGATTTAGCGCTAGCTTGCGCTAAAATTGCGTACGTTATTCTAAAACTCCCTAATAAAAGACAAGAATGAACAGTAACTTCCTAAAAGCAACAAAAAAAGAACTGGGCAGGCAGGGTCTGAACGCTGTGCCTGGCAACCATGGGTAAAGTCAACTCCACTGTGCACGGGGCAATATCCTGCGTCTGTCCTAGCCCCCCAGCCAAGTCCAAGGTTCTTCACAAACTCAAAGAGAGCAAACAGGTGAAAGAGGTCTAGAATTGCTGGAAAATCAAAAAGACCAATATGTACCCAAAAGCAGCACAATGTGAAAGCGGCTA
The DNA here is from genome assembly GCA_013358835.2 of Ixodes persulcatus. Taxonomy (NCBI): domain Eukaryota; kingdom Metazoa; phylum Arthropoda; class Arachnida; order Ixodida; family Ixodidae; genus Ixodes; species Ixodes persulcatus. The sequence continues at coordinate 176,093 of JABSTQ010009714.1, forward strand.
AAGCAGTGCTCCACAAATGGGGGCTTGCAAACCCTTTGGAGTAAGAAGCTTCTTTTTTTTTTTTTCTTTGCAACATTGGCTGTTTCAGAAAGTAGAAGCTCTCGCCTTAAAACGAATGCATCGTGGAAGTCCGTTGTAAATGGTTGTTGCTATATCGAACTGATCGCAGTGTTTCCTGCTGTTCGTTATAAACGGGTTTGACTGTACTCTACTTTTGTACGAATGTTTGAAAATAAATAGGACTTATTTTGCGAAAATATCAGCAACATATAAAACGCCCGCAGGTCTTTAGAAACATTGGTTTAAAACTGAGATTTATTTAATATTCTTTTTTTCAAAGAGCAGCATCCAAGCCTAAGTTGTCTGGCGGCAGCTTTCCTAGCTTCAAGAAGTGCATGTCGCGAGCTTGCACGCGCAACTGATGCACGGCAGAGGGCAACGAGCACGTACCGGGGCAATCCAACAGACTCCCGTTGTCGGCGACCATAGCGGGCAGCGACGCAAACACGTCTGCTGCTTTGCCGAATCCCCTGGTCGAGCGCGTCTGCTGCTTGGGTCGACTCACTAACCACAACGTAACGAGCAACTATTGGTTCTTAGGTGCCCCGTGGAGACTCACTCTGCGGGGAAGCGTAGGCGCTCCCTCCACGTCTCCACCCAGGCCCTGAGTAGCTCCAGGTTGTTTTTGAGCACCTCCCTTCGCTCGTGGCCACAGCGCTGCGCCAACAGCTCCGAGAAGCCCTGCAGGTCTCTGTCGTTGCCCACGGTCTTTCGGTCCTGCAGTCCAAACGCAGGGACACTCCGCCCATTTTTTCCCAGTCAGCAATATTGTCGCGAGTGACAGACCACAAGAAAGGAGTAAACTGAGAAAGCTAAAGGTGGGGTGAACTTGCACAGAAACTAAAGGTAGCAGAATCACTTTTCACTACCTTCAAGCAAACGTTTGGTACGTCTGACAATGCTAGGTGGAAACCTACATTGCGACCAGTGAATACCTTATCTTCACAACCTTTCCCATAGGATTAAGAAGGTGGCGGATAAATATAAGGTTCCTGTAATGTTCTCGGCCCCTTCTAAGTTGGCCCGATTGTGTGCTGCGATTGAGAAAGCAAGAAGTAATCGTGTAGTAGTGTGTGAAATCAAACACACTGTTTCAAATATGTCACATGCAGTCGGAGTTGTGTATAAAATTCAATTTTCTTGCGGTAAGAGGACAGACAGGTCGGTGCACAAATGTTTGAGCTAGGAAACACTCTCAGTCTTTGAGGTCTACAACATCGGGTCACTTGGCAGTTCATTCCAAGAGATGTGGTTGTACACCTCTGTTGAAACCCCAAAAACATTTACTACGGAAATTCATGGGGCATATTACATTTGTCTACACGGTCTTGATGTTTGCGTTAGTGCAGAGTCGGTTAGGATGAGTAATGAGGAACTTGAATTTATTCGTAGAATGGGAACATATGTGTGAAAGTTGGGGTTTAGTACCTACAGTTTTTTAATTTGTTAGATATTCTGTGACACTGTTTTTATTATATCTGTTCTATTTTTTTTTATTTTTTCGAATGGCTAACTGAAGAAGTGTACTGCTGTGAATGGGTCTTTATCTTTTTCCACTAGATTGCCTTAATAACTTAAAGGACCCCCTGAAAAAAAAAAAAAATTTTTTTAAACAATCTGGTTGGGACACGCGCATCAAAAAATAAATTTTATGCAAACAAATCTTTTTTTTAGAGCAATAATGACGGCGGGAGATTTATTTGACATTCTGCACGCAAAGTCCATGATGTCACGGGTCATTCCGGAATGATCATCTCGGTGGAGAAGGCGAAACTGATCCACCTTTCCTCCACATGCCCAAAATGCTGAGAGAGAAAACAAGTGGAAAGGAGGTGAGTGCCAACAAAATCGCATCTCGTGCCGTCAACATTGCTCTAAACATTTGTTTTCACGTAAAATTAATTTTTGACCTGCGTGTCCCAACAAGACTGTTAAAAAAAACATTTTCTTTCCTTTTCAGGGGTTCTTTGAAGAAGAAAAAGAAAACAGTCATTTTCTTTTTATTCTTTTTAGTTAATTTTTGACACATGTGTCCCAACCCCCAGAGATCACGCGCAATCTGCCGTGGCAAGCGATCGTGTTTTTTCCGAACTCCGCCGAGCACGCTCATCTTTTTACATGCCAAAGGATCATTTCGACACGGGAATGATTTCTTGATGTTCCTAACTACCCAAGGAACAAGCCAAGTGAGTACTCTCACAGAGAAGACGGATTTTCTTTGTTTTTCGACCCCCTTTTGAGAACGGCAGTCGAGCTGAAAGCTAAGCCTAAGGTCGGGCTTGGCGCGGCATGGCTTCACCGAGCCCCGCGGCCTCGGCGCCAACCCAGACTGTACTAGTTCAACCTTCCGAAGCCTACCCTGACCAAGGAATCGTACACAAGACTCCTGAAGCTAACGAAGAAGCATCGGTGATTTTTGCCGAACACCGGTACATGAAACCGGCATTGCAGAGTCAGCTGATGGTTAAGCACAACTGCCGACGTGGAGCGGACACCACACTGGCAGCTGACGACCAAGAAGACACCGCCTCGAAGAGATCGAGACGACCCAGTACGAGCAGCATTTGCACGAATCAGTCTGCATGTTCAGAACTAAGGACCGACAACATCATGGATACCGGCAATTCAAGAGCCGAAGAAGAAACCAACGACGCCGAGCATCCCATAAACTGGCAAACAGTTGTCTACGGTAGGCGCAAGAAACAAGAGGCGAGCAGAAATCTCTCAAGTTTTCTAGAAGCCGCGGCAACTAACCCTCAACTGAAGCAAAAAAAAGATTCTTTCAACGTTGTATATCGCTCGAAGGAACCTTACGATCTAGCGGGAATACCGGCAGCTGTGGTAGAAAGAAATTTCTACCCGATGCTAGGCTTAAATCCCAAAACATGCCAGCCATCACAAAGACCATCGATTCGCTCCAATCAGGCGGCGAATACAATATCCGTATAAGTATACGACAGAAAACTTGTGGCACCGCTACTGGCAATAACGTCCATCAGAGCCCCCGACAAAACTGTGGAGGTAGTGGCTCACGAAACAATGCTTGAAAATACCTGCCGAGGTGTGGTCCACGAGACCGACCCGACGGAATCACCGCAAGAACTTCTTGAAACAATCGTCTGCAGAACGCACGAAGTTTTGCACGCAAGACCTCTTGGAAGTCGAGGTTTAGCGCTCGTCACCTTCTCTGGAACAAGGCCACCACGGCAAGTTCTCTATCATGGGATGGTTAAAAGAGTAACTCTCTACATACCGATGACCATGGTGTGCCGAAGATGCCAAGGCCTGGGACACAAAGAAAATGTATGCACACGAAAAGCAAGGTGTCAAGACTGCGGGTGCATTACCCTTGAAAGACACGTATGCGAACGCAAGTATTGTGCCAACTGCCGCTCGTCCACCCACATAGCAACAGACCCCAACTGCCCGGCACGCCTGAAAGCCAACAGGCTACTTCAAGCAAAAGCCAAAGGAATGAAAAGCAATGGCAGCCAGGGGACAAGAGGAAAAGGTGGAGCCGCAGCTGTAAATCGACCCCCGGAAGTCACAATAACAGAATACCCTGAACTGAAACATTCTACTCCAGGCAAAGGAAGAAGCAGGAGCGCGAGCCGCGCATCGCAGCAGCCGTCGGCTCGAGAAACATCAAGAAGCCTCTCGCACAAACCAAAGAAGGTGTCTCACAATCGGTCGGCTTCAGTGCACCGCCGTAGCAGCAGCAGGAGGCCCGGCGACTACGCACGTGCCCTACACCACCGAAACAAGAAGGGATACCACAGAGATGAAAACGACGAACTAAAATCATGGCAAGAGGAAATCCGAGCCATTGAAGCAGAGGCCAAATCAGGCAAGTCCATGATTCTTCAACTTGAAGCGGAACTTGCTAAGTACAAAAGAAAAGAAGAAGAAGACAATAAAAAGAGGGAAGCGAGAAAGGCAGTCATAACAAAACGCATTCAGGAAACTATGGAAGCGCGCAGGGCAGCCCGCGAAGGGAAAGAACAAGAACGCGACACCTCCAGGCAGGAGATTGTCTGCAGCGTACCACCAACAGAAGAGGAACCCCAACCTCAACTTACCCCTACACAGAACGCAAGCCCAAGCGATTGGGAAACCGTACTCCGACAGATACAGCTGATGCAACAGCAGATGCAAGAAACACAGCAGTTTCAACAGTTCGTAATGCACAAGCTAGGGATGAATACGACACTACCCCAACATGCCCACTAAAAGAACAGAAGAAGCACCTCTGAGAGTTCTACAATGGAACTGTCGCAGCCTCTCAAGAAGGAAAGCCGAACTACTCAAGAGAATAGAGGAGTACAAGTTCGACATATTACTCTTACAAGAAACACGCACTAATGAAATTGACCTCTCTGGCTACCACAAGATAGCGAACCCAGCAATAAAACGCACCGTTCCTGCGGGGCGACGTAACGATGATGGGGAAGAGGAGATCAAGGCTCAGGTTAACGTGTTTGTCAGTCAAAAGTTAGCCTTCATTGTCATAAATACAGACAACTGGTGCACTGACTACCAAGAGGTGGTAGCAGTACGAATCGCACTCCAGAACACTCAAAGAAGACTAACGATTGCATCTGCATACGCCTGTCCCTCGAAACCATATGATCACTCATGGCTTAATTATCTCAAAGATCAATATCCAGACGATTACCTCATCATGGGAGGGGATCTTAATGCCAGAATCGAGGACTGGGCTAATCTACAGCAAAACCGCAGGACCAAAGAACTTATGGAAGCAATAGAAGCCGGAGGTCTCGAACTCATCAATGATGTTACTAGACCAACGAGACACTCGCTAACTAGCTGTCAAGTAGACACCATAATCGACGTCACCCTAGCCACGCCGACAACAGCTCGGAAGATAAGCTGGGATATGACGCAGGACGCTTGGGGCAGCGACCACTTTCCCATCATTATGGACGTCGCCATTGGAGGCAATAATCTCAAGCAAAAAAGACCAACGAGAACAGTAATCTGGGACAAATATAGGCAAAACCTCAAAGAACAAGGAGATGCCTTGGAACCATGTCAAATCACCGCACTACTCGCAACAGCTACAAAGATTGCCACAGAAGTAAGGCAAGTCTCTGAAGGCACGCCAGAACCAGACTACCATCTCCTCGCGTTATGGGACAAAAGGACCAGAGCCTTAGAAAAATACCGACAAGGGAAACAGAAGAAACACCTAGACAAGGTCAACCGTCTAACGGAAGAAGCAAGCAAATACGCAAACGTATTATCCATCGACAGATGGCTAGGGTATTGCGAGTCCTTCGACGAAAAGACCAACCTTAGAGACGTGTGGAAGACCTTCAAATCCATGTCAGGAAAAAAGAAAGGAGTCAGCCCTGTTCCGGTCATCGCACTCCTCTCCAATGAAAAAACGGAAGAAATTCTCAACAAATTGGGAGACATCTTCTTTCCACAACCCCCAACGAAACCAGAGGCAATCATTTACCACCCGACCCATTCGGGACCTGCAGACAAGCCGGAGGACCTCCCCTTCACAGAGTGGGAACTCGGAGCGGCGATACAACAGTGCAGAAGCAAGAGTGCACCTGGAGAAGACGGAATTACAGTGCCCATGCTCAGAAACGCACCCCCGCCACCCGTCTTGTTATTCTTAAATGGTTTAACGAGATCTGGGAAAGCGGGCAACTTCCCGAAGAATGGAAGCTGTCCCTGGTCACACCAATACCTAAACCAGGGAAGCCAGCAACTGACCCAAAGAACGTCCGACCTATTTCCTTGACCTCTATCATGGGAAAACTTATGGAAAGAATGGTACTCGCAAGGATTCAGCACAACGCTGAAACCCTCGGCATCTTTCATCCAACGCAAACAGGATTTAGATCGAACTTGTGCACACATGACAGTCTGCACATGATATACACAGACATCGTGGACATGCACCCAGGAAAAAAACAAATGCGAGTGATCGTGTCTATCGATATAAAGAAGGCATTCGATTCTGTCCCCCATCAATCAGTCATTGGCAAGATGGAGCAGCAAGGCCTCACGGGTAAACAACTAGACTTCGTAAAATCATTTCTCTCGGGACGGGTCTACAAAATCCGAGCCGGATATGACAAAGAATGTGGAGAAGGAACCCTTCAAGAAAACAACATTGGAGTTCCCCAGGGCGCTGTGCTGTCACCTACACTATTCAACATCGTCATGGCACCACTCCTCTGGAGACTTTATAAAATACCCAACCTCAGGGCGACGATGTACGCAGATGATATCACGATCTGGACGTATCAAGGGCCTCCCGAAACCCAAGTTGTCGCTTTGCAGAAGGGACTCGACACCATTGAAGAATATCTTGCCGATGTGGGAATGTTCCCATCGCCTGAAAAAACTAAATATACTATCTACGGCCGCGATCAAGACAACAAAAACCTAGGTCTTACCTTTGCGGGAGACCCAATCCAAAAAACAGACTCTGTTAAAATCCTTGGGATTAACTTTGGGTACAAGCCAAGAATAAGCAAAGCTTGGCTGGCAGAGATCTCCAAGAAATGAAAACAAGGTATCAATCTTGTCCGAAGAATATCCACGAAAATGGGAGGAGCTGGGGAAAAAACAGCCAAAAAACTCGTGACTGCAGTGCTAGTATCCAAAATAGCCTATGCAGCAAGATTCTACCGGCTCACGAAAACCTATCTTTCCAGATTTAAAAGCATGCTCAACGGAGCAAGAAAAACCATCCTTGGGCTCCCACGCCACACTTCGGCAGAGGAAGTTAACAAGTGCATCTTCCTCCCAGAACTCACAGACCTCATGAACCAACAGAAGGAGGCTCAACTCTCTCGTCTACAGCATACAACCGAGGGAAGAAAAATTGCTAAGTACATGGGAATCGAGATTCAAGAAGACGTCCCCATATCACCGAGCAAAGCCCCGTGGGAACTTCATTGATGTCACTCACGGGTGCAAACCTCTCCCAAGAAACATGGACGCTGCGCGGCACAAGAAAAGACGAGAACACTACGCTCGCATGCACAAGAAGGAGCTGGCTAAGCTTGTTGAGGACGAAAAAAACATGATCGTCTATGTGGACGCCAGCATCTCCTATATGGGTTGGGCAACAGCAGCCACATACATCCAAGGAAATGCGACCTGGACAGAAACCCAAGGTAACCCTCGAGGCCACCACACGCCGGGCTTCGCCGAACGGGAGGCGGTGCTGCAAGCCATCCGAGGGGCAGTACCCCATCTACAAGACGAACAACAGCTAATCGTCTATACCGACTCGCAAGACACCATCAGAGAACTCAAGAAATACAGGTCCTCTTCTAGCCCCACCATTGACGCTATCTTCGCCTTCGCGATCTCGCTACACAGATCCAAGAGAATTCAAATTAATGTCAGGTGGACTCCCGGGCACGAAGGCATTTCGGGCAACGAGCTAGCCCATGAGGCTGCACAGCAGGCGATGAGGAATCTCACGCAACCGTCCCTGTTGTCTCAGTCCTCTACGGCAGGCTCAACACCACAGCAACAAGACACTGAGCTTCCCCCATACGATCCAAGGGAGGAACTCAGGTTAGCCCAGAAGACACGAAAACATCTTCTGGGAAGATCATGGACCCCAGAACAACATCCTCTTCCTAGGGAAGAATTCAAGAGAAAAGAATCAGTGATGCTCCGCCGCATACGCACAGGAGGGGCAGTCACACCCAGGTTCAGATACCAAATGGACCTGGCAAGACTTAAGAAACAACAACCCTACGCTGTCCCTCCCGACCCCAGATGCCAGCGATGTCAAGCCGAGGAATCCATTCCCAGACTTAAACACCTACTCTGGGAATGTGAGGCCCTCTCCACCCTCAGAGTACTCATCTTCAGTAAGATGGCGAACGATGAAAGACCTTCAAAACTGCAGGACTGGACGCACCCAGCGGGTGACACCCCACGCAAGACCAGGATCCTCAGATCTCTCTTAGAGTATATTTCTGAGGGAGGCCTGGGAAACTCCATCTAACACCTTCAACCTAGGAGACGATGCCAAGCCTTAAGGCAACCGCATCATGAAAACTTCGAGTCTCCGGAGATATATATTTTTTCTTTTCTTTAAATAAACGTATTCACCACCACCAACCCCCAGACTGTTAGAAAAAACATTTTCTTTTCTTTTTAGGGGTTCTTTAAAGAAGAAAAAAGAAAACGAAGCTGTGAGTCAGCGCTGTTTGTATTTTTAGGGGCGAAGCTCCTTAGGGGCTAGCCATGTCCGTATGTCCGTCCGCCGTAGGCCGGCGTCGGGTGCTCGTGCTTCTGCTCGTGAGATCACGTGCTCGTGTAGGGAAAAAAAAAAAATTGGAAAAAAAAAAGATAAAAAAAATTATGAAAAAAGAAAAAGAAGAAAAAAAAGAGTGGGGGGTTCTGAGATGCCATCCCATGTCTTCTTAAAAAAAGAAAAAGAAGAAAACCACACATTCTCCTACTGATATGAATGAAAAGGGTGCTCGTGCTTCTGCTCGTAAGATCACGTGCTCACGAGCACGTGAGCACATGCTCTAGTGCTCGTGTAGGGCAAAAAAATTGGAAAAAAAAAAGATGAAAAAAATTATGAAAAAAGAAAAAAAAGAGTAGGGGGTTCTGAGATGCCATCCCATGCCTTCTTAAAAAAAGACAAAAGAAGAAAACCACACATTCTCCTATGACTATGAATGAAAAGGGGTGCTCGTTGCTTCTGCTCGTGAGATCACATGCTACGAGCACGTGAGCACATGCTCACGTGCTCGTGTAGGGCAAAAAAAATGGGGAAAAAGAAGATGAAATTATGAAAAAAGAAAAAGAAGAAAAAAAAGAGTAGGGGGTTCTGAGATGCCATCCCATGCCTTCTTAAAAAAAAGAAAAAGAAGAAACCCACACATTCTCCTACTGACATGAATGAAAAGGCTCGGCATGCTGCGGCTCGGCGTCTACGCAGACAAGCACCATCAGAGCTTCGCCCCAAGCAACATCATTCACCACGTGGAGATGCGGTCAATTTTTGTGTTCTTGTCCTGTGTCCTTTTTGTGCTGCTTTATCCTGTTACCAATATGCACTGACTAGCCCAGCTTCAACTTCTATTACAGTACCTAAAAATAATTGGCAAAGTAGCCCTTGAAGCTACCATTCAAACGAATATAAAGGAGCACTTTTTTATTTTTATTTTATTTAGGAATTCTGCGGCTCTCCGTTGAGAGCCGTAGCAGGAGTGACGTAAAATACTAAAAATATACAGAAAAAAAGGACACGCACAAAGGAGCGGTCTAAACAAATATACAGAAAATGGAACATGCACACAAAAGTACTCTAATTAAGAATGCCAGTAATAGCATCAGTAAATTTCTCAGTTGAAAAAAGTGTTGCCACTTTATTATTTAGCAAATTCCATTCTTGTATTGCCCGAAGATGAAAATATCTGAAAAATTGTGTTTAAATCTGCACTGCTAAATAAATTCGGTATGATTGATTCTGAACGATCCGGAAGAGAAGAATGTGATATAATTATCAACATTAAAGTTAAATTTGCCATGAAGAAAGGAATACAAGTATTTGAATCTGCTTATTGTTACCCTAGCTTCTAATGTTTAAAACGTTGGCTCGTTTAATCAAGTGCGACATAGAAATCTGGTTTCCAAATGCGTTAAAGGGGCACTGACACCCCTCAAAAATTAATTGCTTTTTTACATTTTCTGCCAGGCGATTTATTTTGATGTCGGAAGACTACCCAATCCATATTTTGCTACAGCGTCGCATGTATAGTTTTAATAAAGTCAAAAGACGCAACCTCTCAGAACCAAAACCATAACTGGACTGGGCAGGAAGAAGAAATGTAGAGGAGGAGAAAGCTACCGTAAGTCACGTGGCTGTGCAACTTTTGTTTCTTTCAATCAATATATCTGCAACTTTTTAGAAGTCACAAAAAATGGGTGTAATCTTTTTGGTTTGTTTTTAGTATTGAGTGTGTGCCTTTGATCACCCCTGACTTTGATTAAATTTGGTGCTTGTGTCTAAACCATAGAAAACGGCACGTGACCAAAAAGAGAGTGAGTGCAACTCAAAACGGCCAGTTCTTGATCGGCGGTTTTCGGGCGGAAAGAAAACGAATTTCGAGCCGCAAATTGTGTTCTGGGTAGTTGGGCACTCATATGTCATGTACAAATAAAAACCTTGGCGAGCATAAATACACTGTCAGTGTCCCTTTGAGAATGAATCCTACGTCCTTCTTTGAAATGCCTTCCAATTTGCTTAATTCATCTGCCATGTGGAGAGACCAAATGGTACTAGCATATTTCAGCATTCCTAGGTCTACTTAGTGCTTTATATGCTATACTTTTTGTTTGAGCGTCTGCAAATTTAAGTGCGTGTCCAAGAGTAAAAAGCATACTTCTTGCCTTGTTCATAATGTTGTCAATATGCTGATGCCGAGTCAGTTTTGTGTTAAAGATAATGCAAAGATATTTATAATGGTCTACAGTCTGTATTCTTTTCTGTTTACAGAGCAGTATTTTCCGGTGTAAAAGTCGCGGTTTTTCTCAGACATTTTTCTTGGTGCAGCTTATACAACAATGTGACTTATATATTTTTGTTTATTTTACGGTGCGAAGCAATGGATGGATGGATGAATACGGCTGAGCCCTTTGGATCGGGCGGTAGCTTACGCCACCTAGCCATTTTGTCTTACCATTTAAGCTTAGAATATTTCAATGTGAAAACTATATTCACTCCGTACTGTAAAGAAAGTGAGGTTATAAAACCCCCTTGCCATCAGTTAATAAGAAAATGCCTAGTTTTCTCTCGCTTTCTGCCACCATTCACTTAATCTTTGCTTGGTAATCTCTACCGTCTTGAAATCCACTTTTCCTTCGCTGTCTCTAAAACCCAATGACTTCATTAAATCTATGTTGTCTTCGGTAGGCATAGGCTGAAGCCCTTTACAGTAGAGTATCAAGTGCTCAGCCGTCTTGTCCTCCTCTCTACAAGTAGCGCACACTGTGTCCATTTCCTGGTACTTCGCTCTGTATGTTCTGGTTCGCAAAACACCTGTCCTTGCCTCAAACAACAATGAGTTTCCCCTAGAATTGCCATAAACGCTTCCTTTGAGAATAAGTGTTTTGTTTAATCTATAGCTTTCCAGAGCCGTCTTTGTCTGCATTCCCTCTAGCCACCGATCTCTGGCCTTAACTTTCTTCTTAACTGAGACCTGCTCTTCCGTAACCCCACTATAGCCTAAAAACTTTCCTCTTAATTTCCTAGTGCGCTGTCTCCATTTTGTGTCTATACTCCTCATGTATAAATAGCTGAAAACCTTTCGTGCCCATTGCTCCCCACCCATTTGCCTCAACCGATCCTCAAATTCTATTCTATCTTGCTCACAGCTTCCCTGACCTCAAATGACGCCCCTCCCATGTCTCCTTGTACTCCCTGGTTCGGTGTTTTGCAATGTGCCCCCAAAGCCAGCCTACCTACTCCACGCTGTTTTATTTCTAGTCTCGCATGCACTTCGCATTTCATGCATAGCACTGCGTTTCCAAAAGTCAAGCCAGGCACCATGACCCCTTTCCAAATCTCTCTCACCACCTCATACCTGTTGTAATTCCAAAGTGCTCTATTTTTCATTACAGCCGCATTTCTGTTGCCCTTACCTATTATATACTTTTCATGCTCACTGAGATATTCTGCACCATCACATATCCATACTCCTAGATACTTGTATTTACTAGCTCTCTCAACTGTAATATTCTACTGGGATGAGTTGAGCTAGTTGGTTTTGATACATTATGGGTGGAACCAGCTGAACAATAAAGGAAAGAGAGACAGAAAAGACACCCTATCGCTGGACTACCAACTATTTTAATAAAGCGTCCTCCTCTTCTACTAAACCTTTTGCATATCAATTTTTTTCTTTTTTTCTTTTCCCTAATTGTGTTTTTCTATTTTTGCTTAGCAGAGAGGGCGCCCTTCAGAAAGAGCTTTTCTTGCGGTTGCAGGATTATTGAGGCGGAGCTCACACAGTTTTCTTCTTCGTTGTCTATAGCCAAGGCCTCCAACATCTCCCTTGCAAGCTGGTTTTTATGGTGTCCTATGATGCTGGCTTGATCAAGCTTGGGTTTGCACTTGCAAGTTCGACAATGGGCAGCGAGGTGTCCTGGTCCCGCGAGATTCTTAACGTTGGCCACATGTTCACGTGCACGGTCGTTTACGCATCTCCCGGTCTGACCAATATAGCATCGTCCACATGTTAACGGTATGTTGTAAACGACTCCTTTTTGGCACGGAAGGTATTTTGTCCTGTGTCGAGTGTCACACATGTCTTTCTTGTCCGTTTGTGTCTGGTTGATCCTGCGGCATAGGGAATAAGCCTTATTGGGGGCCGAGCACACAACTTTAACGTTTTGCCGGTTTGCTATTTTTTTCAATTTGTGGGTGACCCCATGAACGTACGGGATTACCGCAAACGGCTTCTTTGTTTTCTTTGCTTGTTCTTCACTTTGGGCATTGTTCCTCTTGACACTGCGGCATATTTTTTCACATATGGAGGCCAATAGGGTTTTTTGTCACACCGTTAACATGTGGACGATGCTATATTGGTCAGACCGGGAGATGCGTAAACGACCGTGCACGTGAACATGTGGCCAACGTTAAGAATCTCGCGGGACCAGGACACCTCGCTGCCCATTGTCGAACTTGCAAGTGCAAACCCAAGCTTGATCAAGCCAGCATCATAGGACACCATAAAAACCAGCTTGCAAGGGAGATGTTGGAGGCCTTGGCTATAGACAACGAAGAAGAAAACTGTGTGAGCTCCGCCTCAATAATCCTGCAACCGCAAGAAGAGCTCTTTCTGAAGGGCGCCCTCTCTGCTAAGCAAAAATAGAAAAACACAATTAGGGAAAAGAAAAAAAGAAAAAAATTGATATGCAAAAGGTTTAGTAGAAGAGGAGGACAGTGATGTGATTGGCCTAAGCCATTTTGGCGCACGTTTTGGAGCAACCAAAACAGTGTTCTGGAGCAGCAAATGTTGCCTTTGGAGCAACCAAAACAGTGTTTTGGAGCAGCAAAAGCGGCTTTTGGAGCAGCCAAGACAGGGTTTCGGAGCAGCAAAAGTAGATTTTGGAGCAGATATTCCTAAGAAAATAAAAATATTTGTTTTAAGTGCTGTACAAACGAAGGGCACTTTGTGTTGTGTTGTGTTCTGATGTGACGTGTTGTGACGGAACTTGCTGTTTCTGTTTTTACAGCTCAGACATCCCACATGTGTACAGTGCTGTAGGCATTCCCAAGCAATTTCGAAAAACCGCTTGCCACCGTTTTACTGGTTCCCGACGTGCCAGAGTTTCGTCAAATTAAGCAAACATACAACAATGAATTGCAAGCGTCCCAGCTGGTGCCTCAGTCACGCAATCATGTTCGCATGCACGTGAGGCCAACTTCGGCAGGCTTGCTGTTGGGCATGCTTCGTCGCGCGAGCGCAGACAACGGCTGTCCGACCGAAAACAAAACCATGCCCCTCAGCTTCGTCGCTAACTGATCCCCAAAATTGTACACAAAATGTAATTTTCGAGCATGCGACAAAAACAATCCAGTGGCGCGTGCTTGCCAGGCCGGCAAACAAGGTACAAGCTAAACACAAAAAATAAAGAACCTGAGTGCATCGATGCAAGACATTGCGAGCCAGCCTCAAAAAGTTCTTGGAGCGCTTTGTGCAACGAGTGAACTCGAGACGAACAAGCACGCTGTGCGGGTTCAGCGTGCAGAGATTGCCTTCTTTGCTTTAGCTCACTTCTCTTCAACAACTTTCTTTCACGGCAGATTTTTCACGTACCGGGGTCCCTCTCGAAAGAAGGCCCGCCGAGAGGAATCTAGATAATCAATACTTTCACAGAGCAGTCTTTGAATTAAAGATGGATTTTTGTAGTAACGTATGATTTATACAAGAACAGGAATGTTGATGAACATGCGGCGGTACTTAGTTTCATTTTAGAAAGTACCATATCTGCAGTGATGTGGGGTCGGCAACATTCGACGTCACACGACCACGGTGACTGAAAGGCAGTGACCAAATATAGTTTTCCCATGGCCGTTGCTTCAGCTCACAAAGTAACTCCTGCCGCTCAAAAACATGGTTTCGTTTCACAGCATGACGGCATGGCTGGTACTCGGCACACTAGCGTCGGAGCGTCTGCACACATCCGCGTCTATCGATGAAAATATAACAAAAAAAAAAGAGACGAGAGACGAGACCCACAAAACGTGAGCTCGAAACGCGAGACGCCGGGAAAATCATGCAAGACCGGGTGGACAATCGATGCACGGTACTTTGTGTCAGGCGGCCGCTCGCGCCACATAACAAACGCCTCCTCAATTACAGTACTCAGTTTAGCTTCGGTTTTGAAAGGCGACCTAAATTGATCCTTTGGCGCAGGCTTGGCGCAGATTACCCATAAGTTGGCGAAATGTAGCAGGATGTAGCAGGGTTAGCCCCTTGGCACAGTTTGGCGCAATTGGCGCAGCAATCACATCACTGGGAGGACGCTTTATTAAAATAGTTGGTAGTCCAGCGATAGGGTGTCTTTTCTGTCACTCTTTCCTTTATTGTTCAGCTGGTTCCACCCATAATGTATCAAAACCAACTAGCTCAACTCATCCCAGTAGTAAGTTACCTTTCTAGTTACATGAGCACCTCTTTCCTTAATTTCAACCTCCTCAACACGTACGCCCTAAGCCTATTGATTGCGCATTCAATTTGCCAAGCACGGTTGCTCTCCAGAAGCATACAAAAAAAAGGTGATTCTGGATGAAGTGCAGTCTTTCTTCGGGGCAGTGAAACCATCACAAGGACACGCACAACGAGTGTCTAAGATCCTTCGTTCCGAGAAATGGCGTCAAGTACGCCTTCTTACCGACTTTCTTCGAGTCCGTTGTTCCACCCACAACGAGTTCTCCAATCACATGACAATGAACAAAAACACAACAGAACGCCTCTGGATTAAGGAGTATCTCCCAATTTGGCGTCATCATCTGGAACTACGTCGACAAGGTATGACAACTGTGAAAAGAACTCCGCTCCAGGTAATAGGAAATGTTCCTATATCAGCCAGAGCAAAAGAGGTGCTTGAAAAAGGACCCAAATATGCCATAGCACCTAAGCTTGAGGCGTTAGACAAGTTAACCCTCATACGCCAAATAGCCGCAAAAGCCCCACAACACCGAGGACCACAAATCATTGATGAGGGAATTCAAGTCTTCGCTTGCCTAAACCACCAGGCCCAGGCGAAAGTGAGCTTTGGACCTATCATACAAGAGCTGCGGAGCAAACGATTAAAACTATGCGTCTCAGACAAGCAAGGAGGATTCGTGGTTCTGGCATCCGACACATATGGAGAAAAAGCCCACCAAGCAATGACCAGGAATTTCGTCCGTGTTGACAAAAAACAATCCAAAGCAGCAAGAATAGCCATCCTTAAACTGCTAGACGAAGCTCAACAACCAAGTCTTAGCACCAAAATCAAAGCCGCAAAAAATGACCTACTATCAGTGTTTTTTTCGGTCAAAACTCATAAAGAAGGAGTTCCCTTCCGGGCAATCGTTTCAGAAAGAACCACATGGCAGGCATGCGTGTCAAAGTTTTTAGCGCAACAAATCTCCAACGTACAGATTGAAGACCCTCTCCGAATACCAAACTCGGAACATGTCATATCGTTCCTTCAAGATCAAGGGCACCTCATCGCTTCTGGTTTTTCTATTGATGTGGAGGACATGTACTACTCCATCCCCCACGCAAGCCTCATGCATGTTCTCCAAACCACCATCGAAGAAAAAGGGCTCACCAAATTCCAAAACGCCGCAGGAATGAGCTTAGGCACCTTCTTAGAGATCTTAAGATTCTACCTGTCAGCGACGGTAGTGGCCCAACAAGATCACCAGTATGTGCAAAAGAGTGGCATTTGCATTGGCTCTCAAGTGGCCCCGCATCTATGCGAAATCTTTCTTGCGAGGTGTGGAAAAGCCATCCAGGAAGCCATACAAGATGCACGCATAGTGGTTATTTTTAGGTATGTTGATGACTTTCTTATATTGTGCACCACAGAAGTTGACGACCAAGCCGATAGATGCCTCAAAACCACCATGACACAATTCGAAAAAAGCTGCATGGGCCTCACTTTCACCCACGAAACTCCAGTGAATAATTCAATTCGGTTTCTTGATTTGGCGTTGAAATTCCAAGCAGGGCATGTCTGTTGGCAATACCAAGCACGATCGGGAAAAGGGTTTCTTCCTTATGATTCCGAACACTCAAAAAATGTTAAGCAAGGAGTGGCCATCGCAGCACTCTCCGCAAGCCTAAAGAAGACCTGCCCCCATCAAGTCCAACAAAGTTTTGATGCCCAAATTTCACGACTTCACAATGCCGGATATCCAAAAACCCTATTGGCCTCCATATGTGAAAAAATATGCCGCAGTGTCAAGAGGAACAATGCCCAAAGTGAAGAACAAGCAAAGAAAACAAAGAAGCCGTTTGCGGTAATCCCGTACGTTCATGGGGTCACCCACAAATTGAAAAAAATAGCAAACCGGCAAAACGTTCAAGTTGTGTGCTCGGCCCCCAATAAGGCTTATTCCCTATGCCGCAGGATCAACCAGACACAAACGGACAAGAAAGACATGTGTGACACTCGACAAAGGACAAAATACCTTCCGTGCCAAAAAGGAGTCGTTTACAACATACCGTTAACATGTGGACGATGCTATATTGGTCAGACCGGGAGATGCGTAAACGACCGTGCACGTGAACATGTGGCCAACGTTAAGAATCTCGCGGGACCAGGACACCTCGCTGCCCATTGTCGAACTTGCAAGTGCAAACCCAAGCTTGATCAAGCCAGCATCATAGGACACCATAAAAACCAGCTTGCAAGGGAGATGTTGGAGGCCTTGGCTATAGACAACGAAGAAGAAAACTGTGTGAGCTCCGCCTCAATAATCCTGCAACCGCAAGAAAAGCTCTTTCTGAAGGGCGCCCTCTCTGCTAAGCAAAAATAGAAAAACACAATTAGGGAAAAGAAAAAAAGAAAAAAATTGATATGCAAAAGGTTTAGTAGAAGAGGAGGACGCTTTATTAAAATAGTTGGTAGTCCAGCGATAGGGTGTCTTTTCTGTCTCTCTTTCCTTTATTGTTCAGCTGGTTCCACCCATAATGTAATATTCTGTATCCTCAGCCTCTCAACTTCACCATTGTTAAAAATCATGACTGCTGATTTTTCACTACTGAATTCTAAACCTAATTCCTCTCTTTCCCTACCACAGATGCTCATTAATTCCTGCAAATCTATCATGTTGTTAGCCATTAGTATGATATCATCCGCATACATCAGCCCCGGTAAGGATTGCTGAATTTTTTGGCCTAGCTTACTGTACGAAAGGTCAAATCCAAGCCCACTCTTCTCTAGTCTATCTTCCAATCCTCCCAGATACAACATAAACAACAAAGGCGATAACGGGCACCCCTGCCTAAGGCCTCGTCCTATCTCTATTTTCCCCGTTGCCTTTCCTTCCCATGTTATAATCACCTTATTATCTTTGTAAATGTTCCTTAATATTGCTGTTAATCCATCTAGGTTTAAGCTCTCCACTATGTCCCACAGAGTGTTTTGGTTCACATTGTCATAGGCACCCTTGATATCCAGAAATGCCAGCCAGAGCTGTCTGTTTTCTTTTTGCACTATTTCTATACACTGTGTTAGAGAAAATATATTGTCCTCCAACCTTCCTTGCTTCCGAAACCCGTTCTGTAACTCGCCCAGTATGCCCTCGCAATCTACCCATTCCTCCAGTCTGTTCTTTATAATCTGCATTACCAACCTGTAAATAACTGGTGTCACGGTTATGGGACGATAATTCCTAATATCAGACTTATCTCCCTTTCCCTTATATATCATACTCATCCTACTAAGCCTCCATTCATCTGGAATATTTCCTTTTTTTATCATAGTGCTGACTACCTCCCTTAGTTTTGCCTTAGATTTAGGACCCAAATTCTTCACCAGCTTGATTGGGATACCATCTGTGCTTGTCGACGTGCCACTAGGGACTCTTCATTCCGCCTTTTCCCATTCTCTTTGTCCAAAATCCGCGATGTCACAAGCTGGACTGCTACTTCCTTCGGTTCTCCTATCTTCCATGTACCCGTTCCCGAAATTTCTCCTCCATCACTGCTCCTATATATCGTATCGTATCATCTCCCTCTAATTGATCTCCCCGATGCGAGAGTATGAACCTCTGTCTAGCTTGCGTCGTTTCACTGAGTGAGTTCAAGTGCTCCCAAAACTTTTTTGGCTGCGTTTCTATCTTTCTTGCTTACATTACTCATCCATTCTTCACCCTTTTTTCTGAATTTTCGCATTGATCAAACTGGATGCCTCTCGGCGACATGTTATAAAAGTGTCCCATCTTCTTTTTACTTCCGTTTCCGACTCCCCACTACGCTTGGAATGCCCGTGTTCTCTAGAGGCTTCCTGACGTTTGTGTATCGCTTGCTTCACTTCTTTGTCCCACCAGCTTTTTGGCCTATGTCCTTGCTTCCCCTTTCGTTTACTCTGAACTTTGTCTAGTTCCAGAACAAAAAGCCTAGTTAGGCTCTCATAGGTCCAATCTGTATACCGTTGCCCTGAAACTGCTTCCTCTATTCTTTCAGCAACTATTTCCAACTCTTTGTCACTGCAGAAATTGTGCTTTGAATTATGTTGTCTAGTTTCAGCATTTACTTCTCTGGCAAAATTCAGCTAAATACGTTTGTGATCACTACCAAGACTTTTGGAACCTTCTTCATCTATTTTCATTACTTGTAACTTACCATATATTTTGTGTGACATGAGTATGTAATCTATAGTTGAATGTAGATTGCCAGTTTCCCTGGTTATGTGCCCGTCACACTTCTGACTGGTATTACATAAAACTAAGTCATGCTTTTCCACCAGTTCTAGTAATATGCTTCCAGTTGAGTCCGTATACCCATCCAGACCCTCGATATGGGCATTCATGTCTCCCATAATAATTATTTCAGAGCCTTCCCCTAGCTCACTAATGTCTCTTGATATGCAATCAATCATTTTTCTGTTTTCCTCTTTAGCACCTTTCCCTGTCCATAAGTAAACCACTCCAAGGAGTGTTGAATCCCCAGCGACTTTTCCTTTCAGCCACAAATGTTCGGCACACTCCTTTCTGGTCCTTTGAAAGTTCATGTTCTTCTTAATAAATGCTCCAATTCCACGTTTCTTCCTCGTTCCCTCCATTCTGTTGCATTCTTCCCACACATAGTCAGGGTTGCAAGGTGGCTGCTCCATGTCTCTGAGATGTGTTTCCACAAACCCATACACCACTAAATCCTCCTTTCTTAGTTGCTCCTCTACCTCTTCCCATTTTAACCTATTTCTACCACCCTGCATGTTAATATATCCAATGTCTGATTGTGTTGTTTGTTTATACCTGTTCTTACGTTTTCTCCTCTTTTTAGCCCTGGGTGCCTCTCCTGACCTTTTTGGGTTTTCAGTTACTTCAGTAACCCCAGAGCCCTCGGTCCCCCCAAAAAAGCAGTCACCGTGCGGCCCATCCTATCCCCCACCCTGTAACCCGTGGCCTCACTGTAGTGAATGCCATCTGCAAAAGGGCGGGAGCCAGCCTCGTACACTTCCCTGTTTACTTCCATTGTGTCGTACCGAAGCTGTCGACTCATACCCTGAATTACTCTGTTGGCTTCGAAAACCCTCCTCTCCATTACCCCGGACTGCCCCCGAACTTCTGGAATGGTGCACACAACCACGTGCACATTCTCAGACACGTCCCTCAGCTTATGCATCCCCACGTTTAGCTGCTTTCCGAGGTTCTGGCTCCTACCCTTGAGCACATCATTAAGCCCCGCATGAACTATTACTAGGTTCCTTCCCTCCCGGTTATCCCACACCCCCTCACGTGCTGTGGTCATAGCATCCACCATACACTTCCCCGGCTGGACCTCTACGGTTACCCTCTGGTCTCCCTTCACCCTGTTCAGTACACCCCTCTTAAAGGGCCCATGAAACGAATTTCGGGCTGCAATAAATCAATTTATATTGGTATTTTACTAATAGCTCATCGTTCAGTGGGCCAAAAGAAAAAAGGTAGAAAGTCAAAAGCCTGACTTTCGGTGCGAAAATTTGAAAACACAGCGGACTATTTCGTACCTCCTTCCCTTCGTAAGCACGCTGCCTTTTCTCCGTGATACATCCGCGGACCCCGCAGCGCGTCATCGGGCCCCCGCAGCGCGTCACCGGGCCCAAACGAACGTCACACGACACCGGAGCTCACTTAATCCCTTCACCCCTAAGCTGACATTGTGGTGGAAGCTACGCGCTTGCCGGACCAATAAGCCACCCCCCTTTCATCACCTCACCTCATTCTCTGCGCGTGGGTATGCGCGAGAGAGCGTGATCACGTGGCAAAAGTGTGGCTGGCCCAAGGAGCACGTAGCTTCCACAGCACTGTCAGCTTCGGGGTGAACGGGGTGAGGAAAGCAACTTTAGTCTGAATTTTGAGCGACGGCTAATCTTCTAGGGGGAGAATGGATGTGTCCGGATTAGACAAACGAGAGTCCGAACAAGAGGGGACTCCCCTCTTTTCGTCTTCTTGAACTGTTTGGCAGAATGCGCGATTTATGAGTTAAGGAGGAAAGCTAAACAGAAAAAAGTTGGAAAAGCGTTTCATGACTCCTTTAACCAGTGCTACGTTAGAGCTCCCCACTACCAGTACCCTAGATCCCCCTGGTACCTGCGCGCCCTTGTCCTGCGACTTATCTCCTGTCACCTGAGTGCCCGACGCCTGCTGCTCGAAGGCGCTATTGAGCTGAGGGTCACTCAGCTCTCTAGCGTCGCCGAGCCCGCCAGTCAACAGGCTGGACTCCAGACCACCAGCGACCCCAGCCTGCAGACTGGCGGTTCGTCCCGCTAGAACTGACACTTCCTCCTTTCTTCCCTCGCTACTCACTCGCTCGAATTACCCCTTCCAGGCGCTCTACCCTACTGTCACACTCCCTCTTACACTCCTCTAAACCCGGCTTCCATGCTTCCCCCAGCTCTTCCGCCTGCTTCTCGAGGCCGACCCGCTGCTTCCTCTCATGATTAAGCTGCCTAGTCAGCTCCTCAACCTGGGCCTCGAGACCCACCCGCTTCTCTCCTTCTGCCTTAAGCTCGGCCTCAATCTCCCGAACTCTACCCTCCCATTCCCCAGTTACCTGTTTAAGCTTTACACAAAGCTGACACTCGAAACTCATCCCCGCCGCCTTCTCCAGACTCCCGAAACCCGTCTCCTCTAGGTAACACCACCGCCCACACCCCTCGAACTGCACCAACCCGTACCCACCCTTGACCTCCCGACCCAAATCTAGACCCATATCTAGACCGGGAACAAACTGTCACTTCCCGCCAAAAATTCAAACAGAGCCTACGAAACTAACTTCTTAGTAGCCTCAACTAACCCCAACTGCTGCTGTTCAAACCTAACACTGCTACCGCATAGTCACTTCTTATCAACTCTCAAAAAGAGAGAGAAAAGAAGAAAAACTGGCACTTAGCTTCGGATGCTCGAGGAGAACCAGGAAACACATCCGCTCACCGCAACGGCCACACATCCGTGTGGCCGTTGCGGTGAGCGAACCTGAGCGGAACATTTTTTTGCGCTGCGCCATCTCGTGTAGAGCACCATAACTATGCAGCCATAGGTGATGTTGCGCCTTCCAGAAGGCACTGCTGTCGCCGCACTCTTCTACACTTTTTACAACAGACTCGTACAGCGAGAAATTCTACAGTTTCCCCAAAGTGGCTCAATGTGGATAGCCAAGACAGTGAAAAATAAAGCTTTTACGGCATGTTATCGACGTTGCCTAATTCAGCCATAATCCCGTATTCTTTTGCATCAGTCCAGTAACACTGAAACATAAGTGGGCTGGTTACACATACTGCATACAATTTTCTCACGTCTTTCTTAGTTTCCGTTTGATGAGCAGTTTTTATCTGCTATGCTCCAGCCACGCTGCTACATGTAAAAGGAGGGATTGTGGCTAGCCGATCTTTTAACAGTATTGAAAAAAGTGTGCCAAGATTTATCTATCTGCCTGTGTGTTGATGCTCGCGTCGTCTCGGTGACTGGGCCTAGGCTAGGCCTAGTGGTCCAAAGCTTGGTTCACGAGTGTCTGGCACATTAAGCTTTCGTTCACTCGGGTATGCTCGAATAAAGCCGACTACCTTCTCATTTTGCACCTTTTACGTCCTTTTGCTGCGAAACACTATCGGCTCAATATACAGAAGTGCGACTTATGGTCCGGAAAATACAATAGTTAAATTTCATCCAATTTTTTTTCCAGGCTATTGACATCGCTACAGTTTTTTCATAATTTATTTGCATCTGCCATTTGTTTGTCCATTACTGTATCTTCTGTAGGGCACTGTTAAGGTTTAATTGATCCTGTTGGGTTGTTACCTCCGAGTAAATGGCGCAATCGTCTGCAAAAAGTTTAATTGGAATCTCGATGTCTCTGAAAATATCGTTAAAAATAAGAAATAAAAGTGGCCCAAGCACCGATCCTTGGGGTACACCTGACGTGACGAGAAGATGTGCGGATGTCTCGCTATTGATTTGGACATATTGGGATCAATTAGATAAATAGGCAGTAAACTACTTTATTAATTGTTCTTTTTGAAAATTGAAGAGAGCTTGAGCAGTAGTTTGGGATGCGAGACTTGATCAAAAGCTTTTGAAAAGTCTAGGAAAGCTACATCTGTTTGTCACCTATTATTTATCGAGCTCGCTAAAGAATGCACTACCTCTGTTAGCTGTGGGACTGTTCATAGAGATTTCCTAAAACCATGTTGGCATGTGATTAGAATAATATTAATTTCGAGATAACCTATTCTATATGTTTGAAGATTATGTGTTCGAGAAGTTTGCAGCTAGTACTAGTCAATGAAACTGGTCCATAATTTGCTGGGTTATTGCGATTACCAGATTTGTGTATCGGAATTATATTTCCCGTCTTCCATTGTGAAGGTAGAACTCCATTATAAAGAAAAGCCGTAAATATTATGTACAGCTATTTGGACGTCCACTCTGCGCTTTAAAAATTCATGAAACAAATCAGGCCCATGGCTCTTTTTGGGGTCAACGTGATTAAGCAAATTAAAAATGCTGCTGCATCGTGCTTTCAGTCCCAGGAGAAATGTTGTCTTCAAGCTTGGAAGTACACGGCCGTCTTTCATAAATACGGGTTAAAAAAAAGTGTTAAATTCATTGGGGGTGATTGCAGAAAGCAAACGTTTCTTTCTCGTAGGTGCAACCTAGGTAGTGCCAGAACTTCTGAGGTGCACCTGACATAAGTGAATGCAACATTACGTCAAGACAAAATGCTTTGATTGGAGAATCCTATTTTTTTACTTGGTTTACAGACGGCATAATAAAGTGCCTCAATACTCTGCCAAGGAGAACACAAAAAAGCATCTGGAATCATTGTAAATTAGACAGGCAAAGATTGCTTTTAACAGCCTCTGGTATCTTTTTAAATCTTGAGGGTTAATTTTCCTGTTCAATAAGGTGAACTGAGAAAATATGTTGAGAATGCACAAACTGGAATAGAAAGATAAAAATTACTTTGTTTTGTCCATCACCTTGTTGTAGCCTCATTCAAAAGCCCCACCTCTCAGTGTACTTACCACTGATCCGAAGGATTTACCGAGCAAAAGTTCTGCCATAGTAGCATCAAGACACCTGTTCTAAAACCAGCGCTATTTTCCTTCAATCAATAAATCGATTGATCAATCAATCCATTAGACAATCTATTGATTGATCGACCAGTCACACATCCACACATAATCAATTGACTAATCAATCAATAACACATCCAAACACAATCAATCAGTTGACCAATCACACATCAACCTACACTCAAATAATCAATCAAGCAAACAATCACTGAACCAATTATTCATGTGCACATCAATCAATCAGTGATTAGTCCCACCTCGAGACTCCAGTCAGACGCCCACATGAGGACAGTCACGGCAACGTCGATGACAAAGGCGTCCAGCTCAGTGCCCAGTTTGTCGTCAGCGAGGACGGTGAGCAAAGCTGGCACAAGGTGGCGTGAGTGCACCCTGAGCACCTTTAAAGAGAGAGAGAGCAGCGACAACTTACGACTCGGAGATGACGATGCCAATGCGAACACGATTGATGTGCACTCACTACTCAGCATCAATTAAATTAGCCGTCAGTCAATGAACTGGCTCAGTCAGATAATTGAAGCAACAGACATTAAATAAATTCGATAATTTATTGCGTCAATTCAGTTTATAAATAATTAACAATTGTTCATTTATAACTGGTTCTATCCACCAGTTAAAAAATCAATGAATTACGAGCCAACAATCAGTCAATCATTATTGGGTTGTCTGTCGACTGAACCAATTCACTGCCCAATTGCTGGTTTAATTAAATCAGTCATTTAATTTAACCAGTTCATTGGCCGATTGAAACAAAACAATGATTTTTAGTCACCCAATTGACTGAATTAGTTAGAATTTATTGATTTATATTTGTTGACACAAAGTAATACAGTCTAAGGTTGATTCACAGGCTTGCATTGAGTCCAACGGAGTGCAACTGCAACGGCTTGCGACGTACAAGTTGCTATGGCAACAGCTGCATCAGCTCCAAAAAAACCGGTTTTTACCCCGTCGCGAGCCGTTGCAGTTGCACAATGTTGGGCTCGACGCAAGTGTGTGAACACTCAGTTGCAAACCCCCCGGTATATCTGTAGGTGAATTGGGGCATTCTAAAATTATCAAAACATTTCAGTCACTTTCTGAGAAGCACAAAGACAATTTTTAGTGAAAAACGTTTCGAGGGCAACACCCCAACATGTCTGAAATCTCAAAGTATGTCACAAAATAAAATGTCTTAATGTTCAAAAATCTACCTCCGCCGAGTTGACGATGATACGACAGAGGAAGCAAAGAGCGTTCCGTGTCGTGTGGTTCCCTACGATGGCATTGGTCAGAAAGGTCAGCCACTTGGGGGCTGGTCCAACGTTGACTTCCTGTTAAAAGCGTACAAGAAGCTTTAACACCTTGCAAAATAATTCCTCGGATGTTAAAGTCTCGACTCGCTTCTGACAACACGCAAGAAATTCCACTCAATCAGCTCCATTTTTCGTCAGTGTTCCAACTTCAGTATCTACCTGCACAGTTCTCACAGTCGAAATATGCAGATGATCCATAATCATGAAGTGGCAATGAAGGTTTGAGAGCCACCGAAAGACAAACTTTGGCAGAGCTGGGATTCGAACTGAGGGTTTCCTCACTACTGGTGACGTATGCTGAACGCTACGATGCCTTGCCAAATTTTTTGGCACTTTCTATCTGTCTTACGCATGCACCAAAGCAAAATGTGTTTAATCAGAGGTGTTCTGAATCCCCTAAACAGATTGCAAGTATAAAGAAGGAGCAACTGGGAAGTAGAACCATTTAAACAATTCATTTGAATGAACTAGTAGTTAAAGAATAAATATTCACATACAAAAAATATTTGCGCTTGTATTTTTATGAAGAACGCAGCAAATGCTAAGTTCCAGGCATGCAACGACGTGTCCAGCATTGTATGTCCTCCATTTTTCATTTATTTTCTTGTTTTAGCCCCGGCGAAGACTTCTCAAAGCGTCTCGGAGTCCTCTTTCCTGCCTCGTTTTCTTTCACAGTTGCGTTGTGTGGCCAGGTGAGCTCACTGTGTGCGCTTCACTTTTCGAGGCTAAACCAGCTTCAGTAAGAATGCAATTCTGCATTAAAAACACAAAAGAAAACCACAGTTTTCCAAAGTTCCACCAAGTGGGCTCACTTAACCTGTCCACTCGGAAACAGCATTCATATACAGGAAGCGATGGAGGTGCATAAGATACACCTGACTTCAATACGCTTTTAGTTCAGAATGCCATCACACGGTGGAACCAGTTGCCATCCTCCATCGTCAGCATTACAGAAGCGATGGAGGTGCATAAGATACACCTGACTTCAATACGCTTTTAGTTCAGAATGCCATCACACGGTGGAACCAGTTGCCATCCTCCATCGTCAGCACCTCTGATGGAACGGTGTTTTATGATAATTTACTAGCCCATTATGTATAATTTCTCATGTTCTTGTTTATAGTTACTGTTATTGTTCTACTACTGCGTCAGCTATTGTATTCTTCGTTTTACTGCCCCCCCCCCCCCCCTTATGTAATGCCCTAACCGGGCCTTAAGGTGAAAAATAAATTAAATAACTATACTCCGTTTCATACATAGCGTGCAACGCAGGCAAAGCTAGCACACTGGTTTGCACTGCCGGCCGCCTACGTTCGCCCCATAAAATAGTGCTGCCCCTGCAAAAAAACAAAAAAAGTAGAAAAATGTGCATCTTCGGAGCTAGTAACTGATAGTGGCGTTATGATTTCGACAGAACTCAGATTTTTTTCAATAAAAAGGAAACTATAATGTAAGTTACTTTAAATTGTTTTCTGTTTTCGTCCGTGCGGCAGCCGCTTCGGGTTTTCGGGTTGCGTGGCTGCCCCTGCCTCGACGGTTTTGAAAAGATGGCGTCCAAGCTGAAGTACCTCTCCTGCTCGGATATTTTCGAAGGTTCGTTGTGCGAAGATCTCGAAAGGGTGCAAGCAGGTGATCGCCAACGTGTACGCGGGTACAAGAACGCGTTTCCCGTAGAAGTCGATGTGTGAAGTCCTGGAGACGGTCAGTAACAACACCGGAGTGTGCGCACGTACTACCTTAATCACAGTTAGCGGGAACACAGGCACGCGTGGCTCCGGGTACTATCAGTGCGCTCTGGCGGCCAGGCGCACAACTGCAGCGCATGCGCATTGCAGGCACGGCGTGGAAATACTCTCATCGCGCGCATCGCGTCATCGGAGCGATTGTGCGTCGTCTGCTACTCCCGTCGTCTGCTACGGCCGCGTCGTTTGCTACGCGCGGCATGTCGCGTGGAAGAAACCGCGTGTAGACAGAATTATCAGCCAAACTGATACAATGCGGATATGAATTTTGTTTGATAAAAGGGCTCATAGATATTTTTTTTTATACTTTATTCTGTAAGAATCAACGAATGGTGGTTCTTTCCATGGATCCGATGTGCTTGATAAATAGGTGCGTCCTTGCACGGCTGTCAGAACTATTGCAGCCACCTCGTCGTGGCCAGAGTTCCGGACGCAGACAGGCGGAAGATCATCGAGCTCGCCCAAAACGGGCACTCGCAGCGGGTCATCGGGACTCTTGTAAATAGGCCTCTAAAGACGGTTAACCGCATCGTGCAAGCTTTCCGTTACGAAGGCAGGATTCGTGACGCACCTCGAGGACCTCCCCCAAGAGCGACGACTGAGGACGAGGATCACTACATTGTAGCCGCTGCCGTGGATGATCCCTTTCTGTCGGCACGAGAAATCCGCGAGCACCTGGGATTGGACGCCTCAGACGCCACAGTCCGTCGCAGGTTGAGAAGCGCCAGTTTGATTAGCAGCATGGCCGCGCAGAAGCCTTTACTTACAGATTCAAACAAAGAGGCGAGGGTCCGTTTTGCAACTGAGCACGCGTCCTCTACGGCGGATGACTGGGGCCGGGTCGTCATCTCAGACAAGTCGACGTTTACCACGAGACAGGACCAACGTGTGCGCGTGTGTAGAGTTCGCGGCGCACGGTAAGACTTTCTTTAATACGCCCGCTGTTATACATCCAGCAAATTGTTTTCGTTGTGGTAACTTTGTCTTGTTAGTCTGCGTTCTTGCTACGCACTCGTTGTTTCAGTTTAGCAGAACAATGTAATTTCTCAACTCTTCAAGCTATGCAGTGCTGCTTGAAATAAATATTTTGCCAGTCACTCCTATTAACATTTTTTTTCTATAATACTGCGTCCTTATCCGCCTAGCATTGGCGTTATTTTTTCATTGCTCTTTTTTTCTGTTCCTCGTCTGTGTGCACTGCAAGACAGTGTGACAGTGCGCATCGCTCAACTAAAGTCGGTCTTCTCCTGCAGTAAAGATCCGGCCTACGTTCAGCGCGTCGCTAACAGCGGGAGGACGTGTGTCAACGTTTGGGGCGCAGTCTCCAAGCATGGTCTCGGTCCGCTGCACCGCATCGCTGGAAGGCTGACCAGGGTGTCTACCAAATTCTCTTTTTAAAATTCCCTGACTTTTTCAGGTTTTCCCTGACTATTTTAATTGAATTCCCTGACCCACAACTACCGACACCAAAACACAATATATTATAGATAGACACTATTCACAACGTAAATATTTTATTTAAGTTAGATAAAGCCTTCACTTTGGAAGATGTTTAGAATACAGCATTGACCAGGGTTTACTGTTTCAGAGAGTTTGGTCCCAGTACCTGATCAGTACATCCATTTGTTCTTACTGAGTTACTTTGTTGAGTGACTCATCAAAAGCAACCACCAGATATGGCACGCTAAAGAGGCTTGCTAGCAACTTCTCGTAAAAGTATGGGCTGATACCATGACATATGGTATATCCCACTTTAAAGCTGCATTTTTCTGGCGGTCTCACACATCAACGGAAACAGCGAGGCATGCCGCTGAACGGAAAGACCCATGAGTAGTTATGGTGTTCAAGCACCACATAATCCCGGCTTTTGCGACTTCCTTCTTCAATCAAAAGCCACCACCCACGCCTTCACAGAGGGGCTAAGACCTTCCATGGCGGTGGTTGGACGCATTGCCGGAGCTTAAAGCGCGATACACATGTGCGACCAAACCGTCCGATTCCAAGTCCGTCGGAGGCGAGGGTTTTCAACGCTCTCCGGTGCTACGAAAACCCTCGCCCCCCAAGGTCATTCCTGCAGTCCGCACGTCGGATCGGACGGTTTCGTCGTACATGTGTTTCGGGCTTTACAAGCGCTATTGCTACCTCTGGACAAAACACCCGTTGCTGTCGCGGAAGGCAAGTCCGCATTTGTCGCAGTTTTGAAAAATATGATTGGGCTCTGGGAAACGCTTTGCAGATATTTCATAGCAGCTTGATGTTTCTTACCCTCAACATGAGTAGTAATCGCCCTATTCCCCATGTTGCTCAGAGAGAACTTCTTGCAGCACATTGTGCAGTGAGCACTATTTGGATCATTTGGAACGGGCCGAATCCAACTTGCATTCGTGGATATGTCCGGGTTTGTCCAGTTGAGGTTGAAGGAGCACTTCCTCGACAGCGACATAGTCACTTTCACATATCTCCACTTCTGGAAAATAACACAATAGAAAGCCCAACCCAAAGCCACAAACGCATGCGGCAGAGCTTGTAGAGTGCAGGCGTCCAGATTGCGCTTACGGGGAAGCGCGAAAACACCACATCTGACAAACGAATGGATCGCTAGGCGCGCGCCTCTCAGAGGGTAGATGAATGAACGACGGCTGTTCTCTTCCGATTGAGTGGTGACTCGCGCCACCTAGTATCGGCTAGAGTAACTGTTTCTCCTCGTACTAGAGCAACACCACCTGTACAGCCACCTGACAAGAGTCACGAACTAAACAAAATGGCCGCCGCTACTCTGCTTCACTAGTAACTGTGAGTAACTCTTTAGCCGCCATACTTTAGCATTGCTACTCTAAACTGTAGCTTATTTAGAGGCTTTAGAGTGTACTAAAAGAATGACGAGCCGCCAGCTTTGCACATGCTCTCGTGAGAAGCGCAGCGCGTGGAAAATTGGGCGGGTCGCATCGCACCTAGGGGGTCGTGACGCCGCACTTGACTGCGCTCGTGGCTATGCCTGCCCGTGCCTGTGGCTTCTAGCGTAAGCGGGCGAGCATGGGATAAATTCCCTGACTCGGCAATCTTTTTGGAAATTTTCCTGACAATTCCCTGACTTTTCCAGGCGTGTTAAAATTCCCTGACAATTCCCAGTTTTCCCGGTTTTCCCGGTCAGTAGACACCCTGCTGACGTCCGCCAGCTATTGTGACATCGTGGACCCGTCCTGCTACGTTTCATCCACAGTGGTCTTTTTTCCGACCACAACTTCCTAGTTCCACAGGATCTTGCGCCCGTGCACACTGCTCGCGTGGTGAAGAACCACTTGCAGCAATGTGGAACAGAGGAGCTGGCGTGGGTTCCAAAGGGCGCAGACATGAACATAATTGAGAATGTGTGGGGCCGGATAAAAGTGGCCATGGTTCGGAAGCCAATTTATTCGGCCACCGAAGACCAACTATGGGCCGCTGTTCTCGCAGAATGAGAACGCTTGAAGGCAGATACAACTTTTGTGTCTAGCCTATATGAGTCACTGCCGTCAATGATGGCAGCTGTCATCGAGTTAAACGGGGAAATGACTCGTTATTGAGCTTGTTTTGATTGATTCATTCTTTTTGTTTAACCACGCAGGCAGCAGTACTTTACTGATTTATTTTTACTTAAATGAGCTTGTTTTGATTGATTCATTCTTTTTGTTTAACTGCGCAGGCAGCAGTTCTTTAGTGATTTCGTTTTACTTAAAAAAATTAAGTTTACATTCTTAACCGGCACTCCTTGCGTAGCCTCATCATTACAAAACTTCGGCTGCACCAAGTCATAATGTTCCGCTATGTGCAAAAAACGGTGACGTCTGTTCTCCGCTGCCCAAAGCGGACATTAAGGTTTCAAAGGTCAAAGGGCCGCAGGTTACAAAAGCAATAGAACACGGGTTACAAAAGCAATCGGCCACGGCTTACAGAAGAAAATTACAAGTTAGAAAAGCAAATGGCCACGAGTCAGAAAAGCATTCATCGAAGGTTGGGCCATATTAATAATGTAGAGGCTTCGACCGACACTTCATGTTGTGGTAACAGGTCTAGCTGGCACTAAACTGCATGGGATTCACATTCAACGATGCTGGCGCTAATTGACACAAGAGAAAAAAAATGCTTCTTTGCTTTAACACATATGGCAACTAAACAAGGGTCGGCAGAAGTTCATACTGCAGGAGGCTTTTATTTTACCTCAGTTCATCGCCCTGTGAATATACTGATCATTTCGCTAGCACCGGTACCACGCGCGTAGCAGACGACGGGAGTAGCAGACGACGCGCGATCGCTCCGATGACGCGATGCGCGCAATGAAGATATATCCTCACCGTACACGTAATACGCATGCGCTGCAGTTGCGCGTCGGGCCACCAGAGCGCTCTGATAGTACCCGGAGCCACGCGCTCCTGCGTTCCCGCTAACTGTGATTAAGGTAGTACTGTCGTGAAGTGCTTACAAGGCGCTGTGCCATAGCCTCCTATGGCTGTGCCTATCTGTCAAGGTGGCGTCCCCGAAGCGAAGACATCACAACGTGAAAGTTTCGAGCACGCGGCCCGCGTTCTGAACTGCCTTCTGTTATGTCTGGTGTTAAAATCGGCCTTAGGGCTTCAAAGTGAAACAAGACTCAAGAAGGAACCGTGCCGGTGATGACTCGTGTCTACTCGGCTAGGCGGACGATGCCCGTGGCTGCATTCTGACGCGTCTGGTTTCTTCTGCCTGCGGGACCGTAACCTTGGTCGGCTCCGTCTGCCTGAGGCACCTTAACCTTGGTCGGATAAGTGGACGACGCACGTGCCCATGGCTGCATTCCGAGGCCCCTGCTTTCCACGAAACGGAAACAATACTCGATCCTGACCTCGAGTGCCGTGTGTTGTGTACGCGTCCATTGGGAGTCACTCTCGGTTCATGGGGGCGCCGGCACCAGATCAACGAGATACTGCTGTCTGGATGACTTCCATATACCGGCGCCAGGATTCCGACTCTGAAGGAAACTTCCATGAAGTCACATCACGCGAGGGAATGCCGAGCCATCTGACCAATGGCAGTGCGGTCCCTAATCCCAGTATTCGTTATTAAAAAGGACCGTCCACCGCACTCTCAAGGTACTCTCTGATTTTCACACTACCATGGAAATAAACGGCTTTAAGTAGAGACGCCCTGGATCTCGACCGTTCTTCCGTTTTGACGAGGCCGGCGCGGGGTTCAAGCGGAACACCAGCCTCTAGTCTACCCCCTAAATAAAACGCAAAAAGAAAAGAGGAATTGAAATATGCACTTCCGCAATGCGCACAATCTCGCACAACAAAAAACTTTGCGCTTTAAGTGGATTCGAACCACCGCCACCGAGACGTCGGTATCGCCAGAACAGCGCCTTGTGCCGCTCGTCCACAAAACGCGCGGAGTAATACTTTTTTGTGTGTTTTTTCATGCGCACTACTTCAGTACCTTTCCCAGCGTTGCCGCTATGTATGAAACGGAGTATAAATAAGAGCAAGGATGGATTGAAAGCAACAAAAAAGACAGGACGGCCTTGTCCATTGCATTACTTTCCATTTATCCATTTAACATAACTTGCATGCTCTCCATAGTCAAAATTAGCCAAACAAATGTGCACCTTCCGAGTGTAACACCTGAAATATATGTTGCCTGCCATTAAAAAATAAAAAAATAAAAAACAAAAAATATTTTTTCCCAATTGTTTTTTTTTTCTTTTTAGAACGGATGCGCTAGTTGGTTGTTAATCTTTTCCACACAGTGCAAAATAAAATGTTGAGAAGACAGAAGAGGACAACAGGACATGGCGTAACTTTCAACCCAATGAAGCCCCGAAGCGACGCAGAAGCCCGGCTACCTCGTCGGCCGCCTTGGCGATGATCCCGAGATCGGCCATGCGGCACAGGACGGAGCAGACGGAGGCCATGCACTCGTGGTTGTTGAGCGCATCGTCTTCCAGGTCCATCACCTTCAGCCGAGACACGGGCTGCAATCAAATGCGCACCCTGGGATAGTCGCGCTTACAAGCAAAAAAACGTCCTCCATTAGGGAAATGTCAAATAGGAATTCAACATCTTTAATATTAATGCGATACAGTAAAACCTCGTTAATTCGGATCTTATGGGACCGGCAAAAATGTCCGAATTATCCGAAAGTCGAAATATTGAAAGGACAAAGAAAACTGTGCGAAAACGTTTCCCTGTGACATACCTTTATTTTGAGAAGAAATCTGTGATTACCGCCTGCTTTCTGGACGACACTCGGGCGGAGACAACTTTCCTTAGCGCGGTAGAGTGCTCCACCGCACTCGCACTGTCCGGAGCTACGCATCCCGTGCGCTGACGATTTAGCACAGCAAGGCCTCTTCTAGTTTCGGGTGCACCAACTTCCACGGCCGCTTTTTTTTTTCGCGTTGAACTTCTCGCTCTCGAAAGCCCGTAGGATATCGGCCTCAACTTTCACGTACGTGGCTAAATTGCTTCTCTTGACGTCGTAACTTTCCATCACTTGTCGAGAAACGCCGTCCTTCAAGGCCCTCAGTATTTCCACTTTCGTCGCTAAATTCTTAGCAACGGAAAACGAGTAGCACAACTGACCAATAATCGGAGCGGCAAAATCCCGACATGCGGGGCTATTGTTCCAGAGCGCGCCGACAGCGAGAGTGCCAGTCACGTTGCATTTTACAACGCGGGGGTGGCCGGTTAAAAGGGCGGGCTTTAGGATCCCCCCGTTGAGGCATGAATTGTTACTGTCACTTTCGCTATCGGCGCGCTCTGGAACAATAGCCCCGCGTGTCGCGATTTTGCCATTCCAGTCGTCAGTCACTTGTGCTACCCTTTTTCCGTTGCAGCTATGCTTCTGCCGCTTCCATGCCAGGAGAGTAGCGGGTAGCGCGCTGAGACATGGCTGAGACACGGCAATCCAGAGCGAAACTGGTGCGAAACACGGAGAACCGGAAGAGCGGAGAACCATGGGAAAACCGGAAAAACCACGTGTGCACCTCGGATGGATAGCGGTCATACCCTTTGCAACGGATGGTAGCTAGCGCCACCTGCCGAATTCGTCCGAATTAACCATAGCGCGCCGCGTTCCCTCCGAATTAATGAGCGTTTGCTGCCATTGACTAATACATACGTTTGACGGGACCGGATCGGCAGTTCAAATTATCCGTATTTCCGAATTAGCGGGGGTTGAATTATTGAGGTTTTACTGTAGCATTATTAGGCTACTCATCACAGATTTCTGTCTATCTGGCATCTGGCCTCCTAATGTGCAGCGGGTATGCGCAGTAGACCGTTTTAGCTCACTGTGCTTGCACTCCATTGCGCTGCGTGTATGCGGAGCGGCAGTACACGCTCCTTCACATTCGCACCCTCTTCAAAGGACGTGACGATCTTGATGCCATCCTAGACGTCGTCCTAGACGCGTCCCCATCAGGTGTTGCTCCTGCTGGGGGGTCCCAGCAGGAGCAACACCTGATGCGCCTGCCATGACCGACCCCCCCCCCCCCCCCCCCCCCCCCTCCCTTTCACCACCCAGCTGCACCCCCTCGAGCGCTGCACTAGAAGTGGTCCCCCCCCCCCCCCCCGCCACCTTCTAGTGATGCCACCGAGTCTTAGGCAAGGACACTACGCACAATAGCAGGTATCGCTATGATCCTTAGCACAGTGTGGCAAAAAGCTGCGGATTTTTCATTTGATTTTTGTGCATTTTTCACAGCCTTCACTCATTTGTTACCTGTTTATGTTTCACGAATGAATTCTTTTTTACTACTATTATTATTCGGCTGTAGCTGCTATAATGCTTCAACACTGCAAATTGTTCCCGTGAAAAATAAAAAGGAAAACGAGAAGGTTGGATTGTCAAGGCTGCCCATCAGATAGTTGCTTTTAGTTTTGTGACTCCCGTCAAGTTGAGATGCAAAGGTAGTTAGTCACAGTAAGATGCAGAAGGAAACAGGTTATGTGTGAACCGGACACAACACGGAGACATACTCTTCTCCGAATGACGACATTCCACAGAGAGTGCAGCAGCCAATCTGAAAGATTGCAGGTTTCTTTTGGACTTGTTACTACCATGCACAGGGAAAGTGAGGGAGAGGAGGAGATCAGAACGCCGAGCTCCGATTCGAATGATTAGTGCATAGACGTAAACTAGCTGCCTTTGTCTCCAACTGCACTCGTTGATTCGAATCCGAGAGCCAAACGTCGGATGCCAGCGTATCGCGCTCGGACGCATTCGACGAGTGTGGTGGAGACAAAGCTTTAGGTCCACCCGCCCATCCTTTCAACAAGGGCTCGGCGTTCCAAAGTCCTCTCCTCCTCTCCCTCCCTTTCTCAGCGCATAGCAGCCTCTGTCACCCTCTTGCTTCGCTGTCTCAATGTGCATATCTCTGCTCATGAGAGAGGACACAGGAAAAGGTGAGGAAGCGATCGCAACAAAGCTCCGTCTCGCAAACGGCATTCTTTCCAGTATACAACATCTCCGATACGAGTTCTTCGGTCGTTGTAGTGGCTGTGACCAAACAACAAAAGAAACGTTCGCTTCAATGTATTTTCTTTTCCTTCTCTCGAAGGCTGAATCCTCGTTCGTAAAGAACCACTAGATTTCCGACAGCTGCAGAAAAAGCGAGGCACCACTGCTACGACTAGCAGACAATGTCGCGTTTGTGGGAACCACTGGTTTCCCTACCCCGAGAAGGCGTAAATCGCGGACGTTCTGGCCGGAGTCGTCTCGCTTCGAGCCTGTTCATTCTGTATCGTGTCGGGGAGAGTATGGCACCATGCTGGCCTACCCTCTCGCACTCCCCTGCGGGTCTCCCGTTTTCGGGGAACTCCCGACCGATCGCGCGGCACAGTCAAGCGTTCCCTCCTCCGAGTGGACGGTCGTGTGGTCGAGGAGTCCTGGATCGGACTCCGAATGACGGGTCGAGTTGCAGCATACGAGCTCATCCGACCAGCGATAACTCAACGCTAGCGTTTCCCCTGGCTCTGACAGTCGCCATCCCCTCGTCAGAGGGGACGTCCGTGTGCAGAGAGCCGAACTTCTGCGACGACGGGTAGCGGCGTAAGCTCGGCCCACCGGCGATAACTCTGCTCGCAATACCACTTTGGCTCTCAGGTCGGCGGGTGCTGCGGGCACTCTGTGTCCACGGCTCGCTTGACCGCAGCATCTTGTTGGGGACCTCTGTTTCCCAATGAACGCCGTTGGGTACCGGGATCATCAATGTTGGAATGGCGTTGGCAAACCCGGCACAGCGACCACCCTCGCCAGTCGACCTAACAGTGGGACGGGCGTAGCCATTCTCCTCGCCACCGGTCCCCGGGCGTAAAGGTATATAATCCTCCCCACCAAATGGAGCCTTTGAGTATGCTCTACATCCTCCAATCAGAGCTTGGCACTGTGCCATCACTGTAAGCTTCGGACACAAAGCAAACTTGCTCGCCATATGAGAACACTCCCGAGAGTGGCACTTGCAAAGGTAAACAAATAAAAAGAAGGTTCAGACCTCCTTGGCAGGTGCTTGTGTCCCTTTCGATGAATCCGAGTCGACCGTCTCAACGTCCCAAAAAGCCTGCGGAAGGGAAGTTGTCCAATTTCAGCCAAACAATTGTGTGTCTTACAAGATTCGCTAACCGAGCATTCAACTACAAGTTATTTTCGGCCTGAATGGTGAGTCCTGCACATTTTCCCCATTCAAGGCTTACGACTGTTTTCAGTGCAGGAAGTGTCCCTGAATTACAGTAATCCCTCGTTATAACGAAATCGCTTTTTTCAAATTATTGCTTTTCTCGAAGTTTAATGTCGCCCCGACCGAAATGCACGCATTTTTAACCGGATTATTCCGAGAGTATCAGCAGCCAACCACGCTTATTACGAAGGCTGCTTGCCGAAAGCATGCAAGCCTACTCAAAGGCACACGGAGACCTTTGCTAGATCATCCCTTTGGATGATCTCGTAGCAAAAACCTAGCAAAAACCACGCACACACTGATTTGTGCAGGACACATTCTCTCCTCCCTGGTCATTGTCAGCACGATCGAGCCTGTATAATATTTTTTCTGCTGAATGCTGTAACCAGAAGTTACAGGTCCCGTCAGAAGATATCTCTCGCCCCTCAAACTTTTTATCCAAAATAAAAAATAAACAATACAATACACAGTAATAAAGCACAACTTGAACGTTGACCGATGAGTGGCCGAAAAGATATGCCCGGATTGCGCACTCTCCAACTCTGCATAGACCTTGAGTTTGAGACCTCTACAAAAATTCCAAGTGCTCCAATTCATCGCAGCTCATGACCCATTAAAAAGCAATCAAGTTAAAATTAGTCAATGCAGCTAAAATTTAATTAAGTTAGGAATTCAGTTACATTCGTACAAATTTAACTAGTTGCGTTTCAGTAGAGCAAACAGATGTATCCCAATCCAAACAGAACCAGACCAAACCCCAAGGCAGGCAGCAAAGACTGTGTTAACATGATTTAGCAAACTAGACTGAAGGATGTGCAAAAGCAACCAAATAAATAGACATGGGGCCTTTCTCCAAGATTTTCTTGTTAAAGACTGTGTTAACATGATTTAGCAAACTACACTGAAGGATGCGCAAAAGCAACCAGATAAATAGACATGGGGCCTTTCTCCAAGATTTTTGTGTTAAACACTGTGTTAACATGATTTAGCAAACTAGACTGAAGGATGCGCAAAAGCAACCAAATAAATAGACATGGGGCCTTTCTCCAAGATTTTCTTGTTAAAGACTGTGTTAACATGATTTAGCAAACTAGACTGAAGGATGCCAAAAGCAACCAATAAATAGACATGGGGCCTTTCTCCAAGATTTTCTTGTTAAAGACTGTTAACATGATTTAGCAAACTACACTGAAGGATGCCCAAAAGCAACCAGATAAATAGACATGGGGCCTTTCTCCAAGATTTTCTTGTTAAAGACTGTGTTAACATGATTTAGCAAACTACACTGAAGGATGCGCAAAAGCAACCAAGATAAATAGACATGGGGCCTTTCTCCAAGATTTTCTTGTTAAAGACTGTGTTAACATGATTTAGCAAACTAGACTGAAGGATGCGCAAAAGCAACCAAATAAATAGACATGGGGCCTTTCTCCAAGATTTTCTTGTTAAAGACTGTGTTAACATGATTTAGCAAACTACACTGAAGGATGCGCAAAAGCAACCAGATAAATAGACATGGGGCCTTTCTCCAAGATTTTCGTGTTAAACACTGTGTTAACATGATTTAGCAAACTAGACTGAAGGATGCGCAAAAGCAACCAAATAAATAGACATGGGGCCTTTCTCCAAGATTTTCTTGTTAAAGACTGTGTTAACATGATTTAGCAAACTACACTGAAGGATGCCCAAAAGCAACCAGATAAATAGACATGGGGCCTTTCTCCAAGATTTTCTTGTTAAAGACTGTGTTAACATGATTTAGCAAACTAGACTGAAGGATGCGCAAAAGCAACCAAATAAATAGACATGGGGCCTTTCTCCAAGATTTTCTTGTTAAAGACTGTGTTAACATGATTTAGCAAACTAGACTGAAGGATGTGCAAAAGCAACCAAATAAATAGACATGGGGCCTTTCTCCAAGATTTTCTTGTTAAAGACTGTGTTAACATGATTTAGCAAACTAGACTGAAGGATGTGCAAAAGCAACCAAATAAATAGACATGGGGCCTTTCTCCAAGATTTTCTTGTTAAAGACTGTGTTAACATGATTTAGCAAACTACACTGAAGGATGCGCAAAAGCAACCAAATAAATAGACAGGGGCCTTTCTCCAAGATTTTCGTGTTAAACACTGTGTTAACATGATTTAGCAAACTACACTGAAGGATGCGCAAAAGCAACCAAATAAATAGACACGGGGCCTTTCTCCAAGATTTTCTTGTTTTAAGTATGTTAACATGCTTTTGCTCCTACAAGAAACAAAAGCATGTAACATTACAAGCTATTAGGTGAGGACAAACTGAAAACACCACTGCAAAAATTTCCTAAAGACACCCGTTCACAGATTCACACTAACAACTTGTAAAGTTCATGGGTTCTCAAAGTAGGTTCCCAGGAAGGATTCTTTAGGGTACCCTCAAACTTTTCTATCCTGGTGCAGAGAGGTCGCGAATGCGTGGGCGAACAAAACGCCTTGTAAAAGGCGTTAAAAAATAAAAGATCTAACGGAACCAAGAAAAAAAACATGGAGAGGAGCTTTTTTTTTTATTTGCAATCCACGGAACCAAGAGAAAAGAAAAAACAAAACAAAGAGGAGCTTTCTTTTTCTTGCAGAGCGCAGTCTGGACTCTGGATCGCGCGCCGCGCGCAAGGAGATAAAAAAGAGAAGCGGAGAAGCCCTCGCCTAAGCAAAGCGAAACGAAACAGCTTGCGAAAGGCGGGAAAAAAAAGAATCCACGGAAGCAAGAGAAAAAAAAACAAAGGAGTTTTTTTTTTCTTTTTCTTTGCACAGCGCGGTCTGGACTTTGGGTCGCGCGCCGCGCGCAAGGAGATAAGAAAGAGAAGCCCTCAGCTTGCGAAAGGGGAAAAAAAAAGAGAAAAACAATCCAAGGAATCAAGAGAAAAAAAAAACAAAGAAAGCTTTTTTTTTTTTGCACAGCGCAGTTTGGTTCCGGGGTCGTGCGTCGCGCGCCGCGCGCAAGGAGATTAGAAAGAAAAGTGGAGAAGCCCTCGCCTAAGCAAAGCGCACATAATGAAGCCATACTGCCCTCGCCTCCTCCTCGCACTTTGGAAAGAGAAGCGAGAAGCCCTCGAAATGAACCCACTTTTCTATCCTATGCAGCGAGGTCGCGAATGCATGGGCAAACAAAACAACTTACGAAAGGCGGAAAAAACAACAAAAAAGAAAACACGGAAGCAAGAAAAAAAAAGGAGAGGAATATTTTTTTTTTTTTGCGCATCGCAGTTTGGTTTTGGAGTCGCGCGCCGCGCTCAAAGAGGTAAGAAGTTACGTCGATCTTTCCGATAAAAGGTCCGTTCATTATCCGAGTAAATACGGACGCAAAAATTTTACTTCGCGTAATGAACGCCCCCCCCAACTTTGCATCGATT
The DNA here is from genome assembly GCA_013358835.2 of Ixodes persulcatus. Taxonomy (NCBI): domain Eukaryota; kingdom Metazoa; phylum Arthropoda; class Arachnida; order Ixodida; family Ixodidae; genus Ixodes; species Ixodes persulcatus. The sequence goes on from JABSTQ010009714.1 coordinate 216,090, forward strand.
TTTCGGGAAAAAAAGTGCGTTCATTATGCGAGTAAATACGGTATGTGTAGCAGGCCGAGGTAATTTATCGGTAGACATTCGTGTCGGGCTTTAAATGCAGTCTCAGCGTTCTCCCTTTTCTGGCAAGCACACACACACTTCATTCGTCCGTCACGCTCCATTCTCCTAGGTTCACACGCACCGTTACATATGCGCCAAATACTTTTTAGTACTACATGTGAATTACTATTTAAGGGGTCTGCACAACTTGTGTGCTGCATCATTACATTAAACTCGAGACCGGGACGGGTTCCTCGGCTCTCAGGAGGGATAGATGTTCCTCGAGATGTCCGAGAACTCCTGACCTAGTTCACCCCTCAAAGTGCCAAGTTCCTGTCAAAGCACTAAATTTGTTGGTATCAGCACAAGTGCAGCTAAGGTATGCTTCTTGGAGAGGTGTCTGAAGCCCTCACTTACCAGGCCACTTGCGGAGAGACTGTACTGACTCGCCTCCTGAGCAAGGCTGCTGCCCCGGAGTGACCCAGCCATACGACCGGAAAACGACGGGGAAGGCACCTGACCCTCTGTCACCCCGACCACATGACGGCTCTTTTGAGACAGTGCCTAGGAAAAACGCAAGTAGGGATGTTTACATGATTCACGAGCAAAAAATCAGTCTCTGAATTGGGATTCAGTCAGTGCACTGCTCAAGGAACAAAAGTCGTTTAAGGTTGACCGGGACTTTCATACCTGCAGAAAATATAACTAATTCAACAAGTACTAAAGTATGTGTCATATTTTTTAATGTATGCCCCGTGTGCATCCAGGCAGCGCGCAGCCGTTGTTTTGGCAGCTTCCTTTTGGCGTGAAAAGAACTGAGCAGCGAGACCGCAGAAAGAGAACAATGTGACGTGCAGTTCAATTGTCACCTAGGGTTACCAACGCTCGAATAAAGGAAGTCGGGCTACGTCAGGCTAAGGTTGCGTTGACCTGCCATAAAATGATGATGATGACAAGCACTCTCCCTTGGGGAGGCTGCGGCATTTTCAGCGCTAGTGCAAGACAGGCAAGTATTGCCATGGGATGGCACACACAAACAGGCCTGCCCCGGCATGCATGCTAAGGTGGCTAATGGCTAAGGCACCCCGAAGTCAGCCTGCCTCGCTGAAGTAGCTCTCTTCAGCTTCTTGACCTGTTAGAAATATATGAGTCACATAAAATATCTAACTGGGCCCTGACTTCGCCAATCCGGGACATAATGCTGTCCCCACAAGACAAGCCGGGACACTGTAGGAAAACTAGGAAGAGTCCAAGGAAATCTGGGATGGTTATTGACACCATTTGTACACTCCGTGACATTGCTCGTTTTCCACCATGTGCTTGAAATCAAAATTTTAGCTGTTTTCTCTTTCACGAGAAATTTGATTGCGCACCGCTGCTACACAGCTACGGACATAGCTTGCCGCATCCGGAACTGCTATGCATGCATCAGATGTGTCATTCTGAGCACGGCATAATCGAGAACAAGTTTCCTTATGCTACATTCGTTCCACGAGTCCTTATGGACAAAAGTCTTGGTCACCCTCAAACGATCCCTAGACACTCCTCACCTCGCGCTCCAGGGGGAATGTGTAGACCACCTGCTCGTCGACAAGGTTGTTCCACAGAAACTCTCCCTGTAAATTCAAAAAAATGCTTTACCAACAGATATGAAATGACAGCTGGGCATCACGAAACCTCGATAAACTGCAGGTGGCATCAAAAGGCCAATTACACAGGCTGTCTCCAAAAAGGTAAAGCGAGCTTTTTCTTTGCACCTCACAAAAAATCTACGCAACCAGAAGGTGGCATTCATTACTGGCAGCAGACAGTATTCATCTTTTGCGTGTTGATAGGCTTCGTCTATCGGTAGGCTCCACAGGAGCTTACCAATAGACAAAGCTTACTTGGCGAGTGAAATTGGCCATATTTAGGTCGCATTTCTACTCTGTCACCCCCTCACTCGTATGGATGCAAATCTGCGAAAGAAACCCAGAACAAAAAGGTTGAAATTAAATCATTACGCAACATTTTGATAAGGCACTGAAGGTACAAGTTGCACGGTTCTTTCATTGATTTTTAACGTTTTTTGCAGGGATGTGGGAATAGCGATTTTTCAGTTCAAAGCGAATATGAGGCAAATAGTTCTTTCAAAGGAATAATTTAGAGCAAATCGAATAATTCTGAAATAAAGCGAATAGTTTGTAGCCGTCAATACAGTCATAGTAGACAACCCTCAAGACTAGAGGAAAAAAAAGACAAACGCGACAAGGTTTGAAGGGTTCTCTACCACAATCATTCTCCAGCTCGCCCACGCAATTACTCTTATTTCGATGCAGTCACGTCTTATTAATACGGACACTTCCGCCCCGCAGAAAATTTGTCCATAATGTGAATCGTCCGTAACAGTGAACCGTGGTCAAGATCACAAACAATGAACAGGAAGCGCGGCCACAAAAGACACGGTTTACTTAGGAAAGAAAATGCCGCAATTCATTTGCGAAGACAGTTTGGTGTTAGCTATTAGAAATGCAATGCGCAATAGGTTGGAGAGAGTAGACTCGTTGCTCCCATTTTTATAGCTACAGTAAAACCTCGTTAATTCAACCCCCGCTAATTCGGAAATTCGGATAATTTGAACTGCCGATCCGGTCCCATCAAACTTATGTATTAGTGAATGGCAGCAAACGCTCATTAATTCGGAGGGAACCCGGCGCGCTATGGTTAATTCGGAAGAATTCGGCAGGTGGCGCTAGCTAACACCCGTTCCAAAGGGTATGACCGCTATCCATCCGAGGCGCACACGTGGATTTTCCGGTTTTCCCATGGTTCTCCGTGTTTCGCACCAGTTTTGCTTTGGATTGCCGTGCTTCAGCGCGCTACCCACTACTCTCCTGGCATGGAAGCGGCAGAAGCATAGCTGCAACGGAAAAATGGTAGCACAGGTGACTGACGATCGGAATGGCGAAATCGCGACACGCGGAGCTATTGTTCCCGAGCGCGCCGATAGCGAGAGTGACAGTCACGTTTCATGCCTCAACGCGTGGATCCTAAAGCCCGCTATTTTAACCGGCCACCCCCACATTGTAAAATGCAACGTGACTGGCACTCTCGCTGTCCGCGCGCTCGGGAAGAATAGTGCCGGGTGTCGCGATTTTGCCGCTCCGATTATTGGTCAGTTGCGCTACTCGTTTTCCGTTGCAGCTGTACGAGGCTAAGAATTGAGCGACGAAAGTGGAAATACTAAGGACCTTGAAGGACGGCGTCTCTCGACAAGTGATTGAAAGTTACGACGTCAAGGGAAGCAGTTTGGCCACGTACGTGAAAATTGAGGCCGATATCCTACGGGCTTTCGAGAGCGAGAAGTTCAACGCGAAAAGAAAGCGGCCGTGGAAGTTGGTGCACCCGAAACTAGAAGAGGCCTTGCTGTGCTAAATCGTCAGCGCACGGGATGCGTAGCTCCGACAGTGCGAGTGCGGTGGAGCACTCGACCGCGCTAACGAAAGTTGCCGTCTCCGCCCAAGTGTCGTCCAGAAAGCAGGCGGTAATAACAGATTTCTTCTCAGAATAAAGGTATGTCAAAGGGAAACGTTTTCGCACAGTTTTCTTTGTCCTTTCGATATTTCGACTTTCGGATAATTCGGACATTTTTGCCGGTCCCATGAGATCCGAATTAACGAGGTTTTACTGTACTTGCATTTCAGGCTTGGTTGGTGAACTCATTTCAAGTACATACTGCACACTGCTTTCATTCATTCTTTTACAGCAGAGCCGTTAAGGGCTAGTTTCCCCAGGATCGTGTCCGGTACCAAACAAATGTCTACACAATGTTCTGGTTGCTGGCGTCGCTCATAGATGGCGGTAGCTGTCCAGAGTGTTGTGTTTGCCGGTTGTCTGCGTGCCGCCGTCGCTCATAGATGGCGGCAACATTTCTTCGGAGGAAGAAGAGCGGGAACAGAACGAGCGGCGATGTGCGCAGCAGCGCGAAAGGTTCCGCAACCGCCGCGAGGCCGCTATCACCTAAAGTTCCACTGCGTCGAGTGGAAAGGCTGAAAGTTTTTCAGTTCGAACCAAGGTATGATTCGCGGCACATCAACTTGGAGATATCTACTCGGTAAATATGCAGAGTTGCCCAACGGTCCTATTCAATTCAAACTTTGAATCAAATATTGCATTATTCGCGTCGATATTCGTTTATAATATTCGTACAACCCTAGATTCTTGTTATTTGAAACCCTTTCAAATGCGCTTGTCTTTCGACCGGACAATTCAGATTTGTAATATGAAATGAATGCGCATGCCCGGGAGTTGCGGAGAAAACATAACGTCCCTCAAGGATGTGAGCCCAACGCTCCACCAGTGTGCCAAGGGGGAGACCCGTCGAGCGACGCTTATCGAAACACATCTTTCCCCACCCAACACTGCAGAGTGTGGAAGGTAGCTTCGACTTTAGCTCCCGCTGCACGAGCGCTCGAGCAGCCGAGGCGCCATCCGACGCAAGGAGCTCGCGCTTGTGTCCGCTATAGTGCAAAAATTCCACTAATTCCAACAGGGTCTTTTAAAATGGCTCTATGATGGAAGTCATGTACTTTCTACCGGGTGGATCAAGGAGACGGCAGGCTCTTTAAATCGACCGCAAAATTCGGTTTCTTAACCTATCGCGCTACGACTTTGTGCAGCGCTGCCCACAGATGGTGCATTTTTTTTGTAAAATTTGCAAAGAGCAAACTTACCCGAGGAAAAAGTAAAGAAAGAAAAAGGCTTAGCTCCTATGGAAACGCAGCGACGCCACCGGTCTGCAAACAACACGGCGCCGTTTCGCACGGGAGACAAGAGAGGGCGCAAGCGGTCACGACGCCAACTGCTGCCAACGAACGGGCAGACGACGCCGAGAGCCGGCGTATTTAGCAGACAAGGAACTGCAGTTGCTTGTTGTTACCGCGCCTGTAATTGTTTCTGCGACTGTCGCCGCCTGCGGAACGCGCGCTGCTTTTGAGTCGAAAAGATTGTCTGCTAAAGACGCTGGCTCTCGACGCCGTATGCTCGTTCGTTGGCGGCGTTCGTTGCGCCATCTCTTGTGTCCCGTGCGAAACGGCGCCGTGCTCTTTGAAGACCGGTGGCGTCGCTGCGTTTCCATAGGAGCTAAGCCTTTTTCTTTCTTTACTTTTTCCTCAGGTAAGTTTGCTCTTTGCAAATTTTACAAAAAAAAATGCACCATCTGTGGGCAGCGCTGCACAAAGTCGTAGCGCGATAGGTTAAGAAACCGAATTTTGCGGTCGATTTAAAGAGCCTGCCGTCTCCTTGATCCACCCGGTAGAAGTGATCCGGTTAAGACAAACGAGTGGACTGAAGAGAATGCAGTCGAGCAGAAGTGGAGGGCCCACTCAGGCTCTGCACGTTTGCCGTGCCAATGAGGAAAACAGCGTTTGCTTAGCAAAAGAGAAGCAAAGCTGGGTTCCTTCTTGTACAACTGACTGAGGAGAGGAGGTTCGCCTCAATTGATTCCCTGTCATTTCCACGTAATCTGCAGCAAAGCACCGCAGAAATGCAGCCCCAATTTTCTAATTGCGCATTCTAAAGACGGTTCACAGAAGCTCGTATACATTTACACTAAACCATGGTTAACTCGAAGTCGTAAAACGGGAGAAAAAAAATTTGACGTAAGCGTAGTGCCGAGATTAGCGAGTTATTGAATTTTTATCATACCAATTGCACATTGTGCAAATGAAACCCTCGCAATGATTGTGACAATGGACTCGACACTCGCTCGGGTGGTGCTGTAGGGCAAACGAAACAACCACTACAAAAGACGAGCAACACTTTTGAGATCAGACAGCAAGACCAGAAAGCAAAAACGCAAAAAACAAACACAAAAAAGGGAAAAAACAGACAGCGCAAAAGATAATGTTGAGCACGAGGAAGAGAAACAGCGGCATTGAATGCCAAGCCAAGACGAGAGAGAGAAGAAAATAAAGTAAGAAAACAAACGTCCTTAAAGGGTCACTGACACCTCCCAAAATTTTGTTCATTTTTTGACAGGCAATTTATTATGGTGTCGGAAGACTACCCAATTAATATTTTGCAACAGAGTCACATATATTTTTAATAGAGCCAAAAAATGCAACTGCTCGAAATCGAAACCAAAACCCCCGCACGGAGGTCGGAGAAGTGGAGAGAAGAGTGAGTGGCGGAAGTCACGTAGCTACACCTGACCGTGCGAGATTTTTTTTTTTTTTTTTTTCCACATGCAGCAGACGAAATGTGTTGCGGGATCTGTTTGCCGTGCGATTCCTTTGCAGTTATGTTTGTTCCGCTCGCTGTTCTGTACTTCAAGATGAGTTCTTTGTACATTGAAGAGTTGGAGATGAGTGCCCGTGGTGAATTTCCAAGATCGGCTCCGAAAAGAATACTCCCAAGATGTTGCGTGAAACGCTGCCTCACATGTCCGGCATCCCAAAAAAGTGCAATTGTGCGGCAGAGTCTGCCCATGTTTCCGAAAGATCAACATGATCGGGACAAATGGCTGGCTGCAATTCCTACAGAACATTTACGGGCACCACAGAAAGAGGACGCTACCCGATTTTGCGCTCTTTGCAGTTTGTAGAAAGTGATTACATCGAGTTTGCAGGTGTCAAAAGGGAAATCCCATACTACTTAGTTCAGTAACGTTTCGTCCACAACATTTGTTTTTTTCAGTGATAAATGTAAAAAAAGAAATGTAAATATCGCAAAATTATAAAAAAATAAATAAAAAAAGGTATGCCCCCCCCCCCCCTAGGGATTGAACCTACTCTCCCCCTGCCTGTGAAGCGGACATCTTTCCACTGCGCTACTGGGGAAACTCTTTCGTTAGTAATAATGCAGCCGGTCAACTGTAGGTTGGAAAGTTAGCTAGCTGCTGATTTTCCTCCAGCAAAAGCGCTCCCGGGTTGAAGTCGGGCAGCACCACGAATTGGCCGCATTCGCACCTAATAAAGAAATCGTACGCGTGCATATTCAACTCGAAGTACGCACTTCGTGCTTGACGTTTGCGCGAGCGATGTCTTCAGCCACGAGAACGGGCGACGGCTCAGCGACGTCTTCGTGCATATCGGCTTGGTGGTCGGGCGTGTTGTACGGGATGAATACCAATTCTTTTGATCAGTCCCAGATTTCTCTTTTAAAGGCAGACAGAATTCGCCGGTACCGCAAACGACAGTTCTGAAGTAGAGGTTCGACGCCCGCGTCCGCTGCCATCGCCGTTCCCGTGAGTCCCGCGACACGCGAAACGATGCCATGTTGCGAATTATGCAGTGAACGCACAGACTGCTTCCGGTTCTCTGTGCAATTTTTTTTTCAATCAACCTATCTGCAGCTTTTTAGAAGCCACAAAAAATGGGTTTAATATTTTCTTTCTTCTAATTTTTAATATGGAGTGTGTGCCTTCAATGACCAACGACTTTGATTAAATTTAGTGGTTGTGTCTAAACCTTAGAAAACGGCCCGTGACCACGAAAAAGAGAGTGAGCTCGACTCAAACTGGCCAGTTCTTGATCGGCGGTTTTCGGGCAAAAAGAAACCGTAATTCCCGAAAATTCTGTTCTGGGTAGTTGGGCTCTCATATGTCACGTACAACTAAAAACCTCGGCAAGCATAAATACCCTGTCAGTGTCCCTTTAAGAAACAACTCCACTTAATTTTTTTTTTAACAATGCAGATTTTTTTGGTATTGCCTTGGAAGACCACATGTCAAATATTATGACCAAATCTGCCTAAATGTTGCTTAAACGATCCGGCAAACTTTGCGACGTGCCAAGTTGCCGAAATCGGCCGACTCTAGCGAGCAAATTGATGCGCAACCGACAGCGCAATCGAGGCTATGGCGTGGGAGTAGCCAACATTGAGCTAAACGTCATCACCATTGCCCCCTTTTGCTTGGTCTTACTTCTCCGGGGCAAGTGTATAGTAGCGGGTGATGTCAGCAACATATCCTCTCGGCGCTCAGCATTGTTCATGTGATTGGCGGCTTCCTGGGAGTCGTCCGGCCATCCCCCCGTTACCGCCATTTCCCGCATCACAACGGCTTTTGTCGTCTTACCATTTGTGATTATTGTCTCTCGGAGTTTCATTCACACTACATGCGCGGACTGACGCGGTAGTTGTGCAGACGTCGTCGAATGTCGTAGACACCAAAACGTGGCGAAGAGTGCGGTGCAGACGACACTTGCGCCTGGCATACGCCCGCCCCAAGGGTGGCCCGCCGGCCCACCCCAATTCCGCCCGTCATTGCGTAGAGGATCACGTGACATCTCATACCACTTGATAGTCATGATTTTGGCAGCCCGAAACCAATGTAGCCAGACGGAGCCAAAGTTTCGGTTTCGATTTGTGCTCATGTTTAAAGTAAGATTTAACAATATATATTCCACTAATTATTTCGTTAAATCGGGAACTTCGCAAAATCGAAGAAGAGAGATCTCGCGCATAGGCTGCGCGGGGAATCTGAATTTGTTCGTTAAATCGGGAAATTCGTAATATCACGTTTCGTAAAATCGAGGTTCAACTGTAGTGTCTACTATGAGTGCCTTTTAATGTGACATCACTCATTATCCCAAACTTTTGGGAATTTAGCAGAGTTGCCCTTTAAAGCGCAAGCTGCTCCTTGCGTTGTCACACGCGCAATGATGCAAAGCTATGTTGTTGTTTATTTTCTTCTTTCTTGCGTTTTTTTCTTTTATCACTGTTTCTTTGTCAACCAATGTTCAGGCCACCACGTTCACTGTTCACTGTGCCCTGCCTGGAGTTTTCTTTCATAATTTTGGTTGACAAGCTTTCGAGATGTACGAGGTTCGCCCTGAAAACATTTCGAGATATGCGACGAGTAAATGCATGGTGCCTATGAGAATTCATTCCATGAAAAGAAAATCATTTCACCTGAACGATATTTCGAGATAGCCGAGTTGGATCTAACGAAAGATTATAAATGTCGAAAGTTGCACGCCGACATCACCTAACTCGTCATGGCTACTGCCTATACTCGGGGATAACTTCTCTTGGCAATGCAGTGGAAGGCACAGGCACGCGCTCCTTCTCCCATTCTGAGCACTGATTAAAGCTGCGCATGGGCTCTCCTCCTTTCCCCGGAAATGCCAAGAAAAGTTGTCCGCGAGTATAGTCGGCCCGTGGAGTGCTTCTACGCCGGTAAGCGGTGGTGTTTATTTGGCACATTCTTGCAGCCAACTATAGCACTGCTATGGCTACAAGTGTCTCCTAGCAATGCATTTGTGGTCTCCTAATTTCTTTCCACAAGTGTCTTGCTTACCGCAATCCTGGCAGTGTCAAAGCAGCGGAGGTGGTAGCTTCTGCTGTCTTTGCGGTCAGGCTTTCCAGCTTGACCGCACGACACTCACATTGCTCTTACTCAACTGGCAGGATCACAACATCTGACATGGCGGCTCCCATTGCCAGTACGTGAAGCACGGACAGCATAGGATGCTAAACAGACCAGTCCAAGACGCATTTTAGGCACCATATTGACGCTCCAAGAAACCACGACCGACGTAGAAGCCATTTTTAGTGATGCAGGCACTCACCTTCTCCGGCCGCTCCTGGAAGACAAAGACGTCGTAGAACTGGGACTCCGTCTGCGTGCATGAGACCACGGCGACCACCAGCCTGTATGCCGCACAGCGCAGCTGCCGCCACAGGTCGGCAAACTCCACGTCTCCGCGAACCACCTCCTTCTTGGCAGAGTTGGCGTGTCTGAAAAGGTGCAGAGGGTGCTTCACCAAAGCCAGCCCGGGACATCGTCCCTTGCTGAAGCCGCAGAGATCCTTCTAATCTCGGATGAACTACCGCAATGGTCACAATTAAAAATAAGCGCGTCCAATCTGATAAAGACACACAGAAAGTGTTGCAACGAACTGGGTGTGTACGACATCACATGTCACGTGATGTCGTGGAGTCACGTGGTGTCGTGTAACGCCAAGGTCCTACAAGCATTATAGACCCTATGGGGCTAGACTGCTTGTGACCTTGACCTTTGTGTCGGTCGAGCGCAATGTATCGCTTTTCTCATGAAACTCGGCTCTCCGACGCATTTTGTGCTCAACAACTCGCCCCTTTCCCACAATATTGCAGCAAAGAGAGGGGTAACGCAGACCGTATTGTGTGTTGCTTCGTGGTGACATTGCACAGGTGAACTTCTTACCTATCTTGTGCCCTGACCGAATCAGAGTGTTTCGGGTTTTTCTCTCGTGTTGCAAAAACAAAACGCCACGAGACAACCCTGACAGGTGTTACTGTTTCCCAAGTGCACAGACCAGGGCGAGATTCACATCCTTTTTTTCTAATCAGGGCAGGATGGGCAACAAATACTTTCTGCTTGTGTGCTCGAAGTGAGCCTCCAAATATTTTGGGAGTAATAAAGCGTCTAAAGACACTTCTTAGCATCCCCATTTCACTTTACGCCCTACCGCCGCACACAGGTGATTGAAGGTATGGGCCACCTTAATTTATTTATTTTTCGAATAATCTCGCTTTCTCCCACTTGTATTTATCGCGACGTTCTGCACTCGTATCAAAATGTTATGGACAGAAAATGGCCGCGCACGGTGCAATTTTTCCATAGTTTTGGCATGTCGCCATGATCCCTTTAGTTGCTGCACTGAAAGTAGAAGTAAAGGAGTGCAAACTTAAAAAGGGGCAGTGCAACAATTTTCAAACTTTGGCCAAGTAACTGAAGGAATTGGACAACGTCACCTATAAAATGAAGAAGAGAAAACCATCTTTTCTTGCGTGCGCTAGTTTGAATAAAATAAAATAAATCGAAGCTTGGGTACCCTCAACTCAAATCTTTGAGTGCACAGTGATGTCACGGAGAGTATCACATTTGGTTTTATCTTCAGGACTCCCAGCTCTCCCTCGGTGATTGTCCACTTTTCAAGATCACATTCGGCTACAATGAAGCACCAAACCAGCTTACCACTGTTGAAGGTTGTGGCAATCGAGACAAAAGACGGTTCGCCACGAGAAAGTTGGGGAGAGTAATGGCGAAGAGGAAATGGTTTTGGTGACTTCTGATAGATGGCGCCATGAAAACTTGTGCACTTCGACTGACGTGGCACAGTGGCTCCAACGACCAGCGCACGTAACTACACGTCGGAAAAAAATTATTTTTTCCCTAGCGATTATGCAGCAGAATCGTAGTACAGTCTAAGCTCATTACAACAGACCTGGTTACAACAGACATTTGGATATAACATACTGATTCGTGAAGTTCGGTTGGTTTCCCTCTACGTACCATTGACTGAACTTCATATCTGCATACAACATACTCCTTTTACAACAAACCGAAATCTTGGTCACAATCAAGGTCTGTTATAACAAGCTTAGATTGTATTTCAGGGGAAGGTGGCACATTTTCTATCACTTGTGCCGAGGAAAACAACATAAAAAATAAGAGCTTAAAATTGTTTCGACATTAAAATTGTTGCACTGGCCCTTTTATCACGCCCACTGATGAGCGGTCGCCATGAGTGTTACTAATGCTTGCGGGCGATGACGCAGCGCTTCTGCTTTGTCAAGTGGGTAGCATAGATTTAGTCTCCATGTCGTTGGCACAAATGTTTTCCCATGAAAAGTGTACCGATATGAACTGTAGGGCTTGTGAGATAAACAGATCAAGAGCATAACGAGCTCTACGGACAAGGACAAGCAGAAAAAATAAATGGGACAGGTGCTAACTACCAGTACATTCCTGGACCCCAGGTTCCTGAAGCTCTCTTTTTTAAATTTTTATCCTTTGCTGCATAAGGAGGCCTATTTTTCTGCCTCTCTCCGTGTTTTTATCTTTTTTCTCGACCCCAGCCTAGCCACCTCGCACGCTCCAAAGCAAAGCACCTGCCTCCGGATACCCAGTTGGCGGATTCGAGTCCCGGCCGAGGTGCCCGCCATCTGACAGGGATTGCGTATTCGCAATTATTGCGGCATCATTCTCGTTTCTTTGCCACCGCTTGGGCATGATTTTGAGGATTTTCACATCCTTATCAGTTCTGCTCTCGATCCTGTGCCCGCTTCATACTCTGTCTACAGTGAGCCTCCTCAGAGCAACGTAACTGAGTCTCGTTCTTTGGGCCCACTACAAACTTCCTGAGGTCTCGCCACATGGCGTGCAAGTCCGTCTGTTTGGATGGTTGTGCGCCGGCGCAAGTTAGTGTTGGCTACAGCCCCTGTCAAAGTGAGAACGGCATCTTTTTCAAATGCCTGGCTTCCAAAAACGCTCTTTTTTTTCTAACGCCCGGCGTCCAGCATGCGGTCACTGCTTTTTGAGGTGCACCCTGGCTGTGCGAACTCGTTCGAGGCACGGCGAGTTTTCGCAAAGGACAACAACGCAAAATTTGAATTTGGCCACCCCAGTCTCTGGATTTACCATCGTGCTCAATATCTCGCATTAACTTTGAGCATTAAGATGCGAGTTGCTAGTGAGTGCTTGTCCCGCTCATTTCCTCTACCGGTTCATAGTGCTGCAATCCTGCTATCGAAAGTTTACTTGGTGATCTCCTTGGTGAGTTCATTCCCCACGACGTCGACGATGCCTCGCGAGCGGCAGAAGGCGACGTTGACGGACGACTGCTTCCCCGTGACGTCGTCCTTGGGGCAGCAGGAGTAAAGGACCTCGAGGCAGGACAGGGCCACGATCTTGCTCGTCAACTCGAACTCCGAGCCCTGGGCAAACGACGCAAACAAACGGGAAGACGCCTTTACTGTTTCCTAAAAAAGATACTACGCTTGGAGCGGGGCTGCTCAAACTTTTAAATATTAGAACCCTCCACGGGCCTTCCCTGCTAGCCTCGATCTCACCACGTCACATCACAATGTCACGTGACAGCATGGTGCCAAGTAACATCAATTTCCCCGCTAACGAGAAAATTGACGTCGGGGTGTCAAGTCGTGGGGTTGCACGATACCGCAAGACCTGGGGTCACAGGTCGCGACGTCGTGGTGTAACGTGACCGTGTGGATAAAAGCAGCTGATCACAGACAGAGTTTAGCTGGTTCTATCCACGAGCATGACCCAACTGGCTGAGCTCACCCTCATCGTAACGTGACCCAACATCTCGTAGCATCGGGTCACCTGACGTAGTAAATTCCCCGCTAAATTTAGGGGGAAAAAATCCCTGCTAAAGTTTGATAGAAAGTGCTGCTCAAAAAATCCCATCATGTGCAATCACACCTTCGTCGAATTATTAATAATTTTTATTTGCACAGTTTTATTTACCCGCTCGGCAGCATGCAGATGGAATGTCTAAGGCAGGCGATTTTTGATGCAAAGAAATGCCTACCTCTCTGAAACGGCAGCCTTTTTGCTTTTGAACGTCTTTACTTAATGACCAAAGGAGTTAGCGTTTTTAGCGCAGTGCTGCTTGGTCACGGGTGAAACATCTAGGTCTCCCTGTTGTCACCAGAGAGAATTAGACAACGAGAGGCGGCGATAAACGACTTGTAGGGCCGCCTGGAGCCAAGCGAGGGCGCCTGAGGGTCTTTCAAGCACTCTAGGAGTGAGTGCGATGCTGCGAGGACCTGACCAGGCTCGGTTGAAGAAGGGGGGTGTTGAGGCAGGCAGGTCTGGAGACGAGTCGGGGGAGGTGAAAGGGAAAGTCCAGGGGGTTAGCCCGAATTGTCAGGTATTGACACCCTTGGCTAGTTTGAACCCTTCTCGAGCGTCATGAAAGGAGCCGGGTGTAAGCTCCGGAGGCATGGGCTAGGTCGGGGCACCGGCTTGCGCCGAGAGATGTTTAGCGCGTGCAAGTCGGCGAGCCCTTTCATTACTGGGGATGCCGCAGTAAGCGGGTACCCAGACGACTAGGAGAAAGTGACCAGTCGTCCGGATTGAGAGGGCGGCCCGATGAATTTGAAGAATGATTGTGGATGACTGCGATGGGTGGCGGAGAACGCAGAGGGCTTTCTGAGAATCCATGTATGTCGTGATGCTGGAGGAAATGTCGACGGAACTCGGGCAGGGATGTATTGCACAAAGTTCAGCAAGACACGAGGAGCAGGAAGACGTGAAAACTTGGGTGCCGCGGCAGCCAAAAAAAAACCCTCCTGGTCTCAACATTGACGACATAAAGCACAGCAGACTCCTAGGAATCTTGTAAAAAATAATACACATGCTGGGAATGTTCGGCACACGCATCAAGGGATGGATTTTCCTAAATAGTGCTTAAACTGAAAAAACACTTGTTAGACGGCGGCCGAGGAAATTTGGGAGGAAGCCAGGAGTGTACCCTGGGGAACCCAGATTAAATTATCCATTCTCAGATTGTCTCGTTGGTGCTGCCATTTTGCTGCCAACTGCAGAACATACAATTTGAAACTTTCTGAGCTTTAGATGTGAGGAACATCGAACTTTTTGCTCGGTTGCAAACTTTTTTTTTTTAAATATTTTTAAGAAAAAGCGTTTTAAATAAAGCTTCGGATGCAACGATGACATTTACCCTTCGAGTACCCGGCCATACTCGGGTGCGTTCCCGTCTGGTTTCAGTTGTGGTTTGCTCCCTGCTCCTCCAAACTATCTCTTTTTACTTTTACATAGCATGAATGAGCAAGCGACGAAAACACATTGTGGTCATTTTGATGGCATGCAATTTTGTTTGTTTCTTCTCTTTTGGTTTGCGCCTTCCTTGTTACAGAATCTATGTCATTCAACCTCACGCTTCGTGAACCTAGATATTACTACTCGGTATTCCCTGCTAATGTACTCATCCTTTTTTTTGCCAAACTTTTCCAGCAATCTCTCGAGTGCGGCACGCTCCGAATTGAATGGAAAACTGCGAAGGTGGTTCCACTGCATAACTCCGGTAACAAGCATTCCCCATTAAATTATCGACTCATTTCACTACCAAGTATTCCATGTAAAATCATGGAGCACATACTGTACTCTCATATTTTTAATTACCTAGAATCAAATTCATTTTTCGCTTCTGCTCAACATGGTTTCCGTCGCTCATTTTCTTGTGAAACGCAGGTGCTTCACTTCACACATTGTTTGCATGCTATACTGGACAAAAACCATCAGGCTGACTGTATTTTTCTCGATTTTTCTAAAGCATTCGACAAGGTTAATCATAAGTTACTAATGCTTAAACTTTCTTCATTAAACCTAGATCCTAATTTGTTAACCTGGCTGGAATGTTTTTTTACCAACCACTCTCAATATGTATCTCTAAATGGCCATAATTCTTCCCCGACTGATGTGGCATCGGGCGTACCCCAAGGTTCGGTTTTAGGCCCGCTTCTTTTTCTAATATTCATTAATGATTTACCAAGTTGTGTTTCTTCCTCCATGCATTTCTACGCGGATGACTGTGTAATTTATCGGGAAGTTTACGATGATGACGATGAACTCCGTCTGCAATGATTTAAATAATACTCTTTGGTGGAAAAAATGGCGTATGGAACTAAACCCTAACAAATGCAAACTAATGCGAGTTTCCCAGCAAGGCGCGCGCCTTTCAGCATATACATTGACCGACATTCAACTTCAATCCGTAAACTCGTACCGTTATCTACGTGCTACTAGGTATATCATAAACTTTAAACTGGAAACCTCATATCTATATAACAATCACCAATGTTAACCGCATGTTAGGATACCTACGAGAGAACTTCAGAACGGCCCCAGTTAACATAAAACTTCTTTATAACACTCTTGTACGGTCAAAATTAGGATACGCAGCCTCTATTTGAGATCCTATAACTACGCCGTTCTACATAAAGCTCTCAAACTATTTCAAAATAACGCCGTTCGTTTCATTCTGTATAATTATAATCAAGCGGCCAGCATATCATCAATGAAGTCCAGTTTGTAGTTACCCTGTTTGTCATTGAACAAAAAGATTTTTTCGACTTTGCCTGTTTCATGAAGCGTATCATCATCAGTCGTTATGAGACCATTTCTTTACATTGCCTAACTACAAACCCTTCCCGTGTGGAACATCAGAATAAAGTGTGATTAACACGTTGCAAAACGAACACCTATTTTTATTCATTTATCCCGGATACATCAAACGACTGGAACCACCTTCCAGCAGATATCGCAACTCTACCCGATAATTTTCTTTTTTGCCAATCTCTGTTTACATTTATGTTTGATGAGCCAACATATGAGACATTTGTTTGTGTTTATTTTGTTCGTACCAGATGTTGCTTTCAGCTTTTGCCAATTGGAGTGTATTTTTGATGTTTGTATTTCTCGCAGCACCTTTTTTTTTTTTTTTGTTTGCTTTACCCCTCCTATCTACAATGCTTCGGCGCCTGAGGGTATGTACAATAAATAAATAAATAAATAACTCCCCACTTGTCAAAGGCAAAGATGAGGGGAAACTACCGGAGGGTAGTGAAGACATTCGAGTACTACTGGGACACCTAGCAGAAAAAGGTGTATGAAATATATGTCCTCCGTACAAGGATGCAGCACGAGGCAGAGCCAATGGAGCAGTTCGTTCGTGACCTCGGGAAGCAAGCAAGGTACTAGAACTTTGATCAACTCTCCGATGCCATGATTTGTGACCTAGTTGTATTTGGCACAAACAACGAGAAGTTACTCAAGAAAATACTGAGGGAGGGAGTATTGAAGTTCCAAAAAGTGAAACAAATTTGCGAGGCCACTGAAATTTTTATAATAAACGAAATGAAGCGTAGCACACTCACAAACAAACTTCTCCACGTGGTGAATGATGTTGATTGGGGCGAAGCACAGTTTCATTGTCAGAAAGCCATGTTTAAAAAAAAGGGTTCTAACTAACTTTTATAAGTATGTGTTCCGATTATAATCACTTCACAGTACTGAATTGCCACTAAGGCCCCAGCATCTTTTACCGAGCACCGCATTTGTTGTTGTTTTGTTTTGTTCGCCGGACGAGAGACCGCCTCCGCAAATCACTCAAATAAGTAAACGCTGTGGCACCAAGTAACAGCGTCAAGGGGCGCTGGGCGCTTCTTGGGTCATGTGATTGTCTTTCTTACAAGATCATAGATCAAGAGTTTTTTTTTTTTTTTTTTTTTTTTTAAATAAGCCAGTTTTATGTTAAGCAAAACTGAGATAAAGTGGAATGTTTGCGCCAGAAAACATAAATAGATCCCTCGGCACACTGCCGACCGTCTACGTGAACGGACTTCGCCACCTCACCGATGCAAAACGATAGACACTGCCGTAGAAGAAGAAGAAAACAGAATACTGCTCCTCAACGGCCATAGCCGCAGTCAACCCTGAAGAAGAGACCGAGCCGGTCTCGAAACGTAGGGTTCCGCCTTTAGGATTTGGTTGGTGTATATTTTATTTATTATTATTGTTGCTCCCCAACCAGAGAGACTTCTCTCAAATGTTCACCTTCAAACGCTTGCATTCGTCCAATCGTGCGACTCGTCACGCCTGCTCGGCCGTGGAGTAGCATGCGGTGTCGACACGATCCACGCTAGCAAAGCTCGACAAACTGCCGCTGCTGCATGGAGCCGCGATGTCTTCGACTGATGTTTCCGGAAGATCCAAGGCATCCGGCGGTGCCGATCGCGGTGGCGCACTTGCAGCAGACACCTTCGGCTTCTTGTTCCATGGTCGCTTCCTCTTTCTTCCGAAAGCTTGCCGCGTGCTCGATTTCAACCGAGCGTTGTCCGGCATCTCGAGAACTCAAAGCGAAACAAAACAAAACACGCGCAACTTCGTAGCAAAACGAACCAACAATGTTCAACGCAAGCGCGCAAACGGGAACTAAATCGTGCGCTCGACCACGGAGGAAACAAAGCAGACAGGCCTAAGGAGACGGGCCCGGGAGCAGACGACGCACCTTTAGCCAGCGCGGGAGCAGAAAGGAGGAAAGGAGAAAAAGAGCGGAGGGGCGCGTTTAGGCCAATAGCAGGGGCGCTAGGCGCCGCGCATGCTCTGACGTACGGGCACCTTGCTAGCCGGCCAATGAGCGATCGCGATTGGGGCCTTCGAAACCCACGAAATGCGGACATTCTCCGATGTTGTCGCGATAACGAATGGCATGAGGACGTAAGAAAAACAAGCGGCTTTCCAACAAGACCAAGATGGCAGCGATCCGACGAGCGATCGCGAAACGCGCGGGGCGCAAGTTCCACTTGCTTTCATTGAACTCGCTGTGTTAGGGCTCTGCGGAGGCATCGTAATTATCATTTTTTTCATGCTTAGATATTGAATTCAACATTGAAGCTTTGCAGGCAGGTACCTTAGACTATATTTAATCCAAATATGTTGGTTATGAAAAACATGAAATTTCGCATTTTTCTACCATTTTAAGGCCCGCGTCTCCCCTTAGGCCCGCTTCAGACGGAGCAATTTCATCCAGCAACTTGACGTCACAACACCTACAACACGGGCCGCCCGCGTTCACACGCAGCAACCGAATTGCTCCGACTTGCCATCATCATCATGAAATTTGATTTTTCTTTCACTATTGAGACGCACAGCTACGCGCTATAAACGTGTTTTTATATCTTTGAATGGCGATGAGAATACTAACTCATCTTACTGAAAACGTTTATTTCCAAAAACAATCATTTCAAACCAGAACTAAGTCTTTAGCTGTCATCATCACCACCACAGGGGTGTCACATGAAAATATTGCGTCCCTGATTGGCTGCTGTTGCTTCAAACGTCTCCGAGCTGTTCAAGTTGCTCGTCCGTTTCAAGCCGGACCCGATCTCAGCAATTCGAGTCGATCTAGGGAAAGCTAGGGAACAACCCACCAGCAACCTCGAAATTGCTCGAAAAGTTGCACCGTCTGAAGCGGGCCTTAAAGGGATTGTCCGGTTGAAACCGGAAGTACTTATGTTTTTGCGCTCGTTACGTCGAGGGAGC
Source organism: Ixodes persulcatus (assembly GCA_013358835.2). NCBI lineage: Eukaryota > Metazoa > Arthropoda > Arachnida > Ixodida > Ixodidae > Ixodes > Ixodes persulcatus. Next base: position 234,967 of record JABSTQ010009714.1, read on the forward strand.
CTTCATGTACACAAACGTCATTTTTATTTTGATATATGATCTCCCGTTATTAATTAAACCTTTCATGAGCGTATGTACAAAACTGCACCCCGAATTTCGCCAGTGTCAATGGCTGACATCCGTAGCTGATGCGTGACGTCACAAAACGCAAAGGTTTGTCGGATGGTCGGGATAACAAGCGTTGGTCGATGGATGTCTTGTATTTTGTTTCGAATTATATAGTCTCCTAGGCTGTACCCTACTGAAGTACGGTTCTTTTAATGCAATTTCCAAGCGTGTGCAAAAAAAAAATCACGCCTTTTAGCAGGATATTACTCGAAAACAGCCATAAGTTTCGAGCAAACATATGCCGTTTCGCGCAAACGCAACTGCGACGGCCGCCGATCGAACTAGGAGCGCTTGCAAAGCAAAGGATGCAGATTTCGCCTCTGAAGCAACAACTAGGTACACGAAGCGGCATCTGGGTACGCATTTCTGCGGATCCACTGAATCGGTGATGAGGCTGTGGGTCGTTCCCTGGGAGGCGATGTCCGCGGGTCGAAGGCAAACGGCGAATCGTTCAAATGCATGTCGTCACTTGACTTGGACGAGCTTGGTGAATCGTAGCCACGCTCTATTTTCACACGCGGGTCAAACAGAATTTGGCTGCACGCATGCTAAATACAACTTCTGATATCGTTTCCAGGTGGTCTAACTGTTGGTTTCGGTTTCGCAGCGTAATCAAATTGATTGATCCGATTTGGGCGAGGAGTGGATGGACGTAGTTTAATATCGTTGGCACAGCATCACACCTCAGCTTACGAGCCTTCTGTCCGCTTTGAGCTCAGCTCGTAGCTCTCTTCTGTGAGATGATTGCTGCATAAGCGGGATCTCTATCTTGACGGGAACCCAGTCCCTACGCACGGCGACGGTCCATTTTGCTCGTCACGGCACATCTCGCGGAAAAGTGTGGAACGTCATGTCTTGGCTCGCATGTGCTGCCCGGTGGTTGTGGCACCCAACCGTGCAAGAAAAATCTCACCCAACTACGAAACAAGTTGAGCACAAAAACAAAAACGAAGCACGCTGAGGCGTACACTCGCAGGTAAACGACGAGACAGAAATGCTTGCTTTGTGTTGTGTGACGTGCCACCAAAAGCAGCGTTTACGCTAGAGTGCGATTGGAGCAGTATAAATTCAATTACTTAGGCAGAGGGGCATATAAAATTCAGATATTGCACTTACGATGGGTCTCGAGGCAATAACAATGATATTCAATTGTTTTCTCGAATACAAAATTTGACCGGACAATCCCTTTAAGGCGTGACACTGGTTCTAAAATGGACTATTTATTTTCGCAACTATTCTAATAAAAATCACTGCGCATATGTGTTTCTTCTTCCTCTATTCAAATGTGAAATCAGTTTTAAAATACCTCAATTAGTTTTCAAGTGATAAAAATAGCATTGCCTAATTTGGTAATTTCTTACGGGCCATTAAAGCCATTTCCAACAAAAAATATTTTTTTTATTAATGTAGATGCATAGCTAAAGGCCTGCCATGCATTATAAAGCTATTTATATTTTCACAAAATTACATTATTATATAAAAATTGGCTAATTATGTCAATCATGACACTAGTAAGGTCATATTATTTATCGTAATTTTTTTTCTCACTCTAAACTGTAAAACAAATAGCTTTACTCCGTAGTCCAGCCCTTTCTGAATAATACGGTATCAAAAGTTTCAGAATGCTACGATAAAAACCTCATGAAAACCCCGTAAGGCTAAGCATATTGACAAAAAAACACGAAGATGAAAAAATCGAAGTTAAAGTTTTGACATTGAACATGAATCATTGTGTGAAGAATGATAAATAATAATTGCCATCAAGGTGTAGCGTAAGTCTTCCTGAACAACTTGACATAAAAAATGCTATAATCCATTCGTGGGAACATTAGAAAAAAAATATGGAAGAAGTAAAGAAGTGAGTGAAATATTGATAAAATCACATTGGGAGGAAGTGGGTTCTCAAAAAATATTTTTGGTTATTGGCCTATCTGTGATCTTTTGCACAGGCATGCAGTTTACTGTGCCGATTCCATAACTGCAATCTTATTTCAGATATCTTTTCTTTGTCAAAAGTTATCGACTAAATAAAATATTAATTAGCTAATTTCAGGATGGGTTTTAAAAAACCTTATTAAAATTTTAATGCAAAAAAGGTATCAATTGCTTCCTAAATAAATGCCATGCAAGCTAAAGCTATTTTTATTTCTTTAGCACTACATAATCATGTGAGATAATCAAATGAACAGAACACATATATAACAGAGGCTATAAGAATGTCTAAAATGAAATGCCAGTTCTATATGCCAAAAAACATCATAATAAAAATAGCTTTAGCTTGCAGTCTAGTTTATTCCAAAGAAAATAGTACCAGGTTTATGAAAATCGGTTGAGTGCAAGTGAATCAAAACACCTACCAGGCCGGAGAATATGCGGAAAACAACAAAGCTGGGAAAATTCGAAATTTGAGTATGCACAAGTAACAATGTTGAAGCTTTAGATTGGATGCCTTTGGTTTGAATTTCACGCTAAAAAAGAGACACGGGTAGGGAAAGCAGCCCCATATGCAACAATTGGTTAGCCCTGAGAGCTTTTTTAGTTTTTTTTTTTCCGATTTTTATTTCCCGATTTGAGGGCAAATTTTCGAGGTGCGGCCCATACACGGATAAAAAAAAAATCTGTATCCACATTTTGAAATGAACGTACATGAGCGCACTCGGCTGCGCCGGTTGGAAACGCCTTCAGTCCGGATTCCGGACTCAGTCGTCAGTCGGATTTAATTAGTTTACATACTGCGCAATACACTTTTTTTTTTTTTTTTTTTTTTTTCGTAGTTGATAGCATGCGCTGCAACTTTCGACTTGAATCCCGTATGACTGTTGAACTGGTACTTGCCCATAGCTCTAAGATTGCGCGAAAAGGCAGACAAATCAAGACGCCAGACAAATCACGACGCTTTGATATGAATCGAAGAACAAAAGGAAACCTCCCCAGAGCGTACAGTGACGTTCGGAAACCTGAGCGCACGCGCGAGCCGAGCCCGCTGAATCCCCATTCCTCGCGCTTACCACGGAACCTGACATATCGTTCATCTTTTCTCAATGCCTTTCCGCAACATAAATGGATCCCGACAGTGCGGCCGACCACGACCGAGGTCGACAGCCATTATGCCATGCGGTGATACGGATGGGTGGAGAGCAAATATCGGAGATGCGGACGCGTGCTGCTACGTGCTCGGGCGGTGGCTAGCACCACCTAGCGAAATATATTTATAGAAACGTGGCATTACAGTCGGCGCGCCTCAAAAACAAGGGGGTGCGGCGCATACACAAATAATTTCTGTAATTTTTTTTTTTGCAATACTTTGTCCTAAATTGGGAGTGCGGCCCTTACACGGGTGCGGCCCTTACACGTGATTATACGGTAGTCTTCTGGGGATGAACAACACCACTTGGTTTCACAAATACACGAACATGGAAAAAGCACAGCATCAGCGCCAAGCGAAGTGCGGACGTGAGTTTTAAATATAAACACCGCAGTGCGAACAATGCCAAGAATATTAAATTTTATATATTGAATAAAATATTTCATAAATGAGCTTTTCTCCGGATTTGCCGGTTTTGCAGCGAGAATTTCACCGGTGAGCTTCTCTCCGGTGGGCTTTTCTCCGCCGCCCAACAGTAACAGCCGACCAAAGGCTCATCGCAGTCAAGACACTGCAATCGACAAACACCACAATAAAAGGTGTGCGGGTTCTTGTCTAAAACGCTCGCCTCTATTTCCTAAAATACTGAATGAAGAGTGAAGAGAGAAGAGAGAATTTTCAGCGTGAAACTTTCACAACTTCCAAATATCAACGTGTGACGCCGACTACCAAAAAGCTTTTTCTATTTTTAGCTTCACTGAATAAATTTTTGCAATGTTTGTTTTATTACGGTAGAAATGAGCTTCCAAAACTTTACATGCAAATCGAATGTCGAAATTAAAACAAAATCGACAAACTAACGTATGTTTCTTCCGCATTTAATATAAGTAAACATTTTAAATGCATCTCTGCAGAATATTTGAAATCGCCAGATCAAATCACCTCTCCTACTTCAAACAGAAAGAAGTGGTAAGACAGTATCGACCCTTTGACGCTTTGGTAGCTTTTGTCTGCCTGCAGTTGCTAACTTCAGCCCTCACGCAAGGACCGCTTGAAGCATGAAATCTTTCACCCCCATTTTTGTGACCCAAAACGCCAACAAAGAACGGAACATCCTCCCAACGACACGGTCGGGAGATTCACGACTTATGACTAGGGTTCCGTGTTTTCAAATAAATCTGAAAAAATCCGAAAAAGCACTCGCCGGTAAATTTTTCGTCAATTCGGATTTCTCCGAAAAACTCAGAATTCCGAGGTCACAGCGACAAACTAAACGGAAAAAAAGATGAAGTTTTACAATTAAACTTTATAAGAGCACAAGGTCAGTGGTCCTGAGGAGATTCCACTTCAGTTTCCTTAGAAATCTAGAACTACTGAAAAGAGGGGTTTGCCTTTTAGCTCGTCGAGCACGTTAGCACGTTTAGCAGCGTTGAACTTCTCGCTCTCGAAAGCCCATAGGATCTCGGCCTCAACTTTCACGTACGTGGCCAAAGTGCTTCTCTTGACGTCGTAACTTTCCATGACTTGTTGTCGAGAGACGCCGCCCTTCAAGGCCCTCAGTATTTCCACTTTCGTCGCTAAATTCTTGGCCTGGTACAGCTGCAACGGAAAAAAAGTAGCACAAGTGGCCGATGACCGGAGCGGCAAAATCGCGAGACCAGGCGCTATTTTTCCCGAGCGCTCCAATAGCGAGAGTGGCAGTCCCATTGCATGTTTCAACGCGGGGGCGGCCGGCAAAAAATTGAGGGATAGCTGTTAAAATGCGGGCTTTAGGATGGGCTGCTTTCTGCCAGCCACCGCGCATTGAGGCATGAAACGTGACTGTCACTCTCGCTATCAACGCGCTCGGGAATAGCACCGCGTGTCGCGATTTTGCCGCTCCGGTTGTCGGTCACTTATGCTTCTCTTTCTCCATTGCAGCTGTACTTCTGCACTTCTGCCGCTTCCATGCCAGGGCAAAACTGGTGTGAAACATGGGAAACACGGAGAACTGAAAGAGCCAAGAACCATGGGAAAACCGGAAAAACCACGAGTGCACCTCGGATGGATAGCGGTCATACCCTTTGGAACGGACGGTAGCTTGCGCCACCTGTTGAATTCGTCCAAATTAACCATAGAGTGCCACGTTCCCTTCGAATTAATGAGCGTTTGATGCCATTGACTAATACACACGTTTTACGGGACCGGATCGGGAGTTCAAATTATCCGAATAAGCGGGGGGTTGAATTAACGAGGTTTTACTGTACATACTCAGTTTTCTTAATATCTTTCTAATAAAACCATTCCCAAGTCAATCCATTCGGTGGTTCCTGCGAAAAAAAACTAAAAAGTTGCCATTGGAATTGCATAGGGCTCGGGAGCTGCGATATCCTCTTGAGCTATCGCAAGTCTTCAAAACCGGTCTTGTGTCAGTCGGTCATAGTCCAACGCAAGTGTGTGAATTGGCATTTACAGCACTTGGTTCTGACTTACATGGCGTATCTTGGCAGCCATTGCATCCACCATGGCAGTGACATTGTCTACGAAGAAGTGACGCAGGGCGGGCTTGGAGCAGCTCTTAAGCAGCAGCGGCAGAAGCTTCGATGCCAGGGAGAGGCGGGCAGAGATCAGAAGGCCCTGATGGGTCGCACCACACTTGTAGGCAGCCTCTATTAACTGCTGCTGCTTAGTCTCCCCACACCTAGGAAAACATAACGGAACAAATATTAGCGAACCAATGTTTACGTATTGGTACAAGCACTACAGTTCAAAAACTCGAAACGGAAGACCGCAGTTAAAATAAATACAAAAACGGAAGAGCTTCGTTAGTTCAATGTCAAATAAATCGTTCCTTCGTCTAATAAAAAAAATCCAAAATCTTTGGTTGGCTCGCTATTATTTCAATGCATTGGTACATTGCCTAAAGTATTACCCACACAGGTACATGTGTCATCGTTTTTTCGAGTGCATGTTTTTTTAGCAGATCAAGCCAAGCCAGGCTGCTCTCGTAATGGCCGCAAGTGCGTAGTTGCGGTAGTTATGGAAGTGATCAACCGTGAAACCGAGCGGCGCGCACACTTGACGAAGCTTAAGTCGAGGAATTGCCCAGCCCCGGACATTCTTCGCCTATCGGATGCATTGATGTCAACAAACAAGCCGTCGTCTGTCGTCCGCTTTCGGACATTGAAATCTTGAAAGTGGGTAGGCCTAAGAACGGTCGCATCGCTCTCAGTGCTGAGTGAGCTTCGTAGGGTGCTTTTCCTTCAGCAAAAGGCTTGCCGAAAGCGCCCTAAGAAGGTTCGCAATTTATAAAGCATGGTTACTGTTGCGTGCCCCCAACCAGCCGTGGGTGCGCCTCCATCACTGGAGACGTGCCACAGTACCTTGCCGTGTCATATTGGCACCTAATATGACATCTGCACAAAGTGTGTAAATGCAAACATTTTACCCCGCGTAATGAACGCCCCCCGCCACCCCCCCCCCCCCCCATCCACCCCCAAATATGCGTCAATGTTTTGGAAAAAAAGGTGTGCTCATTATGGGAGTAAATATGGTATTTACGCTTAATCGTAATTATTGCTACTTAATCATAATTAAGCATAATTATTCGTAATTAGCGAGATTGGCCCAGCTGTGCAGCGGGGATCATACCCCAGACTATGTGATCAGCGATTCATCACCACGAGGAAGGGTAAATAAAAGCGTGAGCAGCGGTTAAAAAAATAGGACTCCGAAGAGCCTGCTATAGCAAGTGGCCGTCGGCGCATGCAGCTGGCTCTCGAATGATAAAGTGCAACTCCCCACAAAATCTTGTGACGTCAAGAGTCCCGAATAAATTTAATCTTGTCTAGACTATTCTGATAAATCCAGGGAGCACATGAGCATATTGTGCGTGTATCGCATCAGAAACCATTCAAAGTACACTGTGCCAGAGATCTCTGCACTTCAATGCATCAATAAAAATGTCCTTGCCGCCAATGGGGCATGAAACTAGATTTAGTGACGAAGTTGACAACATGTGAAGCGCAAGTGCCAAGTTCTCCATGATGTGGCACACTAAGTAAACAACTTTAAAAACAAGCATGTCTCCCATAAAGAAGCATGGGAAACTGGACCTGCAACCCGAAAACCACTAGCCGATCAGTCATCTGGTGGCGTCGGTTGAAACCAAGGCGAGAAGAGGACTTTATCTGGCATCTGCAGTGCACGCAGTGTCCTCAACCTATACTGTCGCGATTGTTTATAACGAAGTCAGTTATAATGAAATAGCTGCTATAGCGAAGCAATCACGATTTCACATTCCCGTTAACAATTTTTCAATGTATTTGTGTCTGTTTTTAGTAAAGGAAATCGATCGGCTCCCACGGATATAGTAAAAGAAATTGCGCGATTATTTATAAAAGTACCGTATTTGCACGAATATAACGTGACCACGACTATAATGAGAGGGCAAGTTTCGATGCCCTCACAAACAAAGAAAAAAATATTATTACTATTATAACGCGAGCCGAGGCTGCATAAATTTACCGCACTCGGAAGCATAGCAAAGTGCAAAGGCAATCGAAATTAAAGAAATATCAGTGTATGTTTTGACTGCACTCATCCTCACTGCTCAGGTCTTTCCATTTGCAAGTCACTTGGCGACTTCGAAGATATCGCAGGCAAGCACTTGGCAACTTTGCAGACAAGCGGTGCCCACTTCGCAGAAGACCGCACCACTTGTCTGGTAGTCCCTTTTTCGTTCGTGCGAGCTCCTCGGCAACCCACAAACCCACAATCGAAGCAAGGCACGAAGCAGAAGCACCAACATACAAACACCAGACCACTGTGGAGCAGAAACTAAAAAATGTACAGGCAGAAAAAAGATTGCTAGACCCAATGATACACGATCACACTCACACTCATTCTCGGTCTGGTCTCTTTGCATAAACAAACACCTCGTGCTGCAGGATTGCGTAAACACGATTGCGTAAACACGGTCGGTGGTCTTGGCTTGGCTTGTGTTGACTTGACTTGACCTGGCTTGACTTGGCTTGAATTGGCCAGCGCTCGCATTGCATTTTTGGGTGTCGCCGCGCTGCATTTCTGCGGCGTGCTTTTCGGCATGCGTTGTCCAAACACAAAAGCGATAAAAACGCTTTTTACGTTTTCCATTCTTCCTTTCACGTGGCCCAATAGCTGATAAATTCCCTCCCACACCCCAACTTCTTTTTCAGATTGGCGCCTGCATTTGGTTGTCTCGTGGTCAGCGTGGCGAGGAAACTGGGTGGAGAGGAGGACACGTTCGCAGACGGTGAACGACTCCTTGCAGGCTGCAGCTCGTTTTGCAAACGCGGCCCCCAAACCACGTGACCCCGAACGAGCAGTTGTCCCCTCACTTAAAGGGCAACTTCGCTTCATTTTTGGTTTTGAAAAAACAATGCAGTCCTCTTCAGTATCGCCTAGGAAGACCACATGTCAAATATTACGACGCAGTTCTGTCTAAATGTTTCTTAAACGGTCCGGCAAACTTTACAACTCGCCAAGTTGTCGAAATCGGCTGACTCGAGCAGGCGAATTCAGGCGCAACCAAAAGTGCAGTCAAGGCTACGGCGTGGGCGGAGCCAACATTGAGCTAAACGTCATCATCATGGCCCCCTTTTGCTTTTTTTTACTTCTCCGGGCGAGCGTAGCGCATGACATCAGCAACGTTGCCTCTCGGCGCTCAGCGGTGTCCACGTGATTGGCGTAACGCGCCTGTGCAGCGCGCTTCTTGGGAGCCGTCCGGCCGCCCGCCGTGGTCCCGCCGTTTTCCGCGTCACAACCCCCGTCGCCGTCTCACCGATTGTGATTAATGTTTCTCGGAGTTTCGTCCACACTACGGACACCACGTGCGCAGATTTATGACGGCAGTTGTGCAGACGTCGTCGAACGCCGTAGACACAAAAACGTGGTGAAGAGTGTAGTGCAGACGACACTCGCGCCTGCCACACGCCCGCCTAAATCCCGCCCGTTGTTGGGCCGAGGATCCCGTGACATCTCGTACCACGTGATGGCCATGTTCTTGGCGGCCCGAGGCCAATGTTGCCTGACGGAGCCGAAGTTTCGGTTTCGATTTCCGCTTGCGTTTAAATTAGATTTAAAAATATATATCCCATTTTTCGCGAAGCAAGTGACGCAGCGTCTTTTACTAGGGCTTTTTAATTCGAAATCACTCATTATCCTAAAATCTTCGGAATTGAGCGGAGTTGCCCTTTAAATCTAGGCGACGGCCGCCGGTGTCCTCCGTGGCGGCCGTCGAAGCGGTCCGTACATAGCTCGCAGGATCTTTTCTCAACTGAAGCTTCTCGGAGTTAGCGAGAAGCGGCTCCGATCTAGCAGAGAGTGCGCGCAGGAAAGCCTCGACCTTTTTCTGTAGGTACGATGAGCACGTGCCCGTGACGGCCCGCGTTAGCTTTTTTTTCTTTGCACGTTTCTTTTACTTTAGATATAACGAAGAAGCAGATACAGCGAAGCGATTTACGATTCTCGTCCCCTTAATTATAAGCGGTCTCGGCAGTATATATTCTACGCCGTGCTCAGGAGTGAGAGGGAGTAAATTCCATAACACTTGCCTGGTTACGGTGCGCTGTAGAGCGAGCAGAACTTCCGCCTCGAGAAAGTGGCTGCCACGCTCGCGGTATAGGCACCCGGATGAGGAGCTCGAGCAGCACCGGGCTTCCGCTCCGTTCCAGACCCGCCACCATCTGAAGAAAACATCCCCCGAATCAGGGTCCTCCTAAACAATATTGCAGATACTAGAGGGCTGTTGTAACTAGAAAAAGAAAAACCCACAAAATAAAGGATGCGCAGAGCCCACGCGAGCCCTGCGGAAATGATGAGGATCTCAGATGCCGATGAGGCAGTGACCGGCAGAGCCTGGGGCGGGGAGAGCCCCGGAAGGAAGGCACGTCTGACACAGAAGGTACCTCGAGCCGTACTGACTTTACCAACTGGTCAACGACATGAGGCTCAACTGCCCTGGGGCAGCCAGCCTGAGGGCACGGGCCCAATGGTGGTTGGTGGCGCCATCTATGTAGTGTAGAACACTTGAGGAGGAGAAGAGAAAGCGCTGTCTCCTGCCCTCTCCCGGCGCTGCAGCTGTCTTGGATTGCCGGCGGCCTGTTTTTGAACTCTCTGAAACGGCGCGCAGAATGCTTCCGCGTTGCCATGCCGCCATCCCCCTCCTTATGCAGCCGTCGAATTCGTCGCACATTTCTCGCCGGAACATCGTATGACGCAGGATGCGTAGAATTGCGCGTCGTGTAAACCTAACTTTTAATACATTATTTCTATGGGGAGTTCTTTGGGACCCAGCAAATTCGTCGCAAAATGCGGAATATCGCATAAACCATGGACGCATAATCAAGATTCCACTCTAATTGTTTTTGTCGCATTTTTGTCGAAGATTTTGTGGTGTATATTTTCTTGTAATACGAACAATATATTTTGTTGTATTCACTACTGCTTGGACCATCATGGTTATAAATAAAAAAACAAAAACCTCTGCCAAGGTTCCTCTCTGCCACGCGACAACCCAACGCATGTGCATTTCTGCCAGTGGGCCCAGAAAACGTCCGCCAATTGCAAATGCTTTCCATGGTGGGGAGTTGCTCCCTCTCTTAAATCTAGCATCTCCACGTCAGTATGTTGTCCCTAGTGCTACCAACACCCCTATCGGCATGCTACGATGGCCTCTCCACGTGCGATGCGGAAAAGCCACTTCCCAGGTAAGAAGCAGACGACGATGCAGAGGCTGCAGCCGCAGGCTTTTGCAGCATCGTGTGCTGCCCGTTCTGGGCGACTGCTCGGCCGAGGTAGCGAAGTGCGCCACTCCACGCCTTAGTAACATTTTTTTTTAGTCTTTTTTTTTAATTATTACAAAATTTCTCTTCGCTATATCCGTGGAATCACTCAATATACTTCACTAAAAATAGACACAAATACACTGAAAAAGTACACCTGGAAATGGGAAATCGTGATCGCTTCGCTATAGCTGCTATTTTGTTATAACCGACTTGGTTCTAAGTAGGCACAAAAATGCCTAAAAAAAATACCAACATAATTTAGAGCAACATCTTGGGTTGCGAGATTCATTTTTAGTATTGTGATGTGCCAGAATACAAGTACATAGTTTGTTTCGGATTCACTCCTACTAAGTATAAAGGACACTGACCGGGTATTTACACTCGCCAAGGTTTTTATTTGTACACGACGTATGAGAGCCCAACTCCCCAGAACACAATTTGCGGCTCCAAATTCGTTTACTTTCCGCCGGAAAACCGCCGATTGCCAAACTGGCCGGTTTGAGTCGTGCTCATTCTCTTCTCAGTGGTCACGGGCCGTTTTCTATGGTTTAGACACAACCACCAAAGATAATCAAAGTCATGGGTCATCGAAAATACACACTCGATACTAAAAGTAGACAAAAAATGATACCCATTTTACATGGTTTCTAACAAACTGCAAATACGTTGATTAAAAAAAAAATGTAGCGCAGTTTTGTGATTTTTGGTAACTTTCTCCTCTATATTTCTTCCTCCCGAGTCAGTTTCGGTTTCGAGCAGTTGCTTTTTTTAACTCTATTAAAATACAAGCGACGCTGTATCAAAATATTGATTCGGTAGTCTTCTGACACCGTAATAGTAATAAGAGTGACACCTGGCAAAACAAACAAAATTTTTTGGGGGGTGTCAGTGTCTCTTTAAGATTAGCCTAGCAATGAAGACACTGCCCTAACTACTTATGTGTTTGTTTTTAATGCGAAAGCATTAACTGTCCCAAGGAGCGAGCTGATGTCATCAGTTTGAAGCGCGAAAACGGCACCTAGTTCCCCCGATCCCAAAGGAGCGAAGTAAAGCTGATGGATTTCGCCTTCGGTTCCATTGGCTGGCGTGCGTCGACGGGGCTCCCATTGGCCGCTGCACTCGTCAATTTCCACGACCACTCACCCCATGGCGCTGCGTGGCCATCAGCGCGCCGTTAACACGAAGCATCCAAGGTCAGCAGGCCCAGGGGAACCCGCGCGCTGCCCGGCGACGAAAAGTATGCAGCGGACGAAAAAGGGGGCGGACGAGCGGCTTGCATGCTTTCGCATTCACAACTCATAGTAAGTGCTTAGGTGTATCTCAAGCTTTTTTCCGGAAAGGGCAATTATCCCATTCAGGCGTTTGAAAACAACTATATTTTGTGAGTATCGTGTCTGTTTGGGAGAAACAGCTGAGCAGAATGTAAAGTGGACGTGCCTTGCGCATGGCACCGACGTAGCAGAGATACTCAGGGGCCCCAGGCAGCAACGTCGAGCTGTCCAGGGGGAAGTGCTGGGCCACCATCTCTTCCAGGGCGTCTCTGAAAGGGAGCGTCCACCAAACGCTCTTCACTGCGACTGGTCCACACAACGACTAATACTACCAGTGCAAAAATATTAATGCAGAATGTGTTTTAAGACCTCTATATGTTTAGAGTGTCACGAAATGCCCTAACGAAAAGTACACAAGCAGCTGAACTTAAGGGGGGACACTACCCAGAAAAAGAAAAATTCTGCAAAAAACACTGATTTTGAAAAATTACATATTTACATCCACCAACATCTAGAGAGTATTCCCAGAAATTTTCACTACTTTACACTGCATAGTTAAATTTTTATAAATTATTTTCTGTCCACCGAAGCTAAAGAAAAGGTAGGGCTTGGAGCAATTTGAACGCATTTTTCTCCGTTCCACTTTTTGGTATAAATTCCATTTTAGTCAGTCTATCGTTTGATAATGGCAATACAGGGAAGGCTCGTTCTTCACTTTTCCTGACTGAAATTTAATAAGGAATGCGGCCATGGAATGCTTTTGTCACTTTACGGATGTCTTTTATAAAAAATGTTGACTTTTTGTCGAAGACACAGAAGACTAAGAAGTTAACAATTTTTTCAGAAGAGAAAATTGATAGAAATAAATGACTTTTTACAAAAAAATTTCCATAGCCGCACCTCCTAGGCATTCTGCTAGATATCTAGCGAATAAAAATTTTGAATATTGTGATAGTTTTCCGACGATAGATTAACTAAACAATGTAGGCGTGTTGCTGATAGAAGCTGCCCTAATTTCCTTCCCACTTAACTGACAGACCTGAAATTTTGTTATGCACCCTCTAGCTTGACTACCAGCCTACTCTGTGAATTTCATTAATCTAAGCCAAGGGTTCAAAAGTTGACCCTCCCAGGGGGTGTCTCCCCTTAAAAAAATCACTTTGATCCTTATTGCGTACACTTACGTCAAGATATGATCGCAAGCCACCGGCACAGCTGTGCTTCCTATTCCGCGAGTCAAGCTACTCCTTTAAATGCTTGCAACGTTTTGTACGAAGCGTGGACGTGCCGGTGACTTGCGGTCGTATCTCGACGTAAGCGTACGTATGCTTCGCAGCGTAAGAAAACGATGCTGTTTGAACCAACGTTAACTCCCACTCAGTTGCTTGATGATCTACCTACCCTTGCGCGGAGACGCTTCCCGCTAAATTTAGCCGTCGAGCCGCGACGGACATATGCACACTATCTCACTGTTTGGTAGCCCTAGGAATGTTATTGCATTTCAAACTCCACAACCTTCGTCTCTTTCCTTTCTCTCTGCATTGGTCAACTCACTGACACGTGCTATTGTCAGGCTTGTGGCTACAAGCATCAGGAATTCACAAAAAAACAACAGGAAAGCGATTAACAAAATTTATATGTACCTCCTTTAATCCTGCAAATGGAGTCGAGAGACAGAATACGCAGCATGCTTTAAGTTGCGCTAGGTGTTTATTTGAGGTTCTCGCAGCTCGGGAACCACGCTGAACTCCACTAAGCGAAATTTAGCGTGACAATTCAGGTTCCCCGCTAAATTTAGTGGCGGTACGCTTCCCACTAAATTTATCGAACCTGCTAAATAAAGATTGTTACACCTCAGCATTACACTTTTTGGGGAGACTTTTTTTTTTATTAAACACCGGCCTTAGAACACAATATGAGTAAAAACAAAAACGCGAGGGTTGTCTACCATTCCCAACATTCAGGATACTATTAAAGTGTTCAAATTAAACCAGCTTGCCCGCATCATTGCGTTAAGTTTGACGGAACTTATCGTAAAAACATTGAACGTCCTACCTCAAAATTACAAAAATGCAAAGAAAGAACTCCCCAAAGGACAGTAGAATGAAATGAAACTTTGGTTGGACCTAGTTGGTACACATAGATTAAAAGGTTAAAAGTAGGGGTGTGCGAATATTCGAAACTTTGAATACTGTAAACAACTTAATTTTCGCGGGCAAATTTTCGCGAATCGGGCCAAAGCTGAAATTTTAAAATTATTCGCGGATTCTAATTTTCGCGAATTGACTGTAGCTTCCGTAGCCTTCACATATTGCCAGAATTGTTCACGGGACGTATTTTTCGCCAATTGTAGATGATTTTGCGAAATTCGCGAAAATTCTAGTCGGTTACAAGTTGAGAAGGTAGTAGAAGCTCCTCCCCATAAGCGTGATGCGCCCGCTTCAGACGCCTCCGCAGTCGAGAAAATAGTTCGCTGAAAACGCCCCTTCTGCTTCAATGGATAGATATTGACTACAGACAGACCTTGTAGCGGGTGGCAGCTTGCGCCACCTAGCCGAGGCAAATTACTCGCTCCGGAAGGTTGAAGTAAAAAGAAGGCTTCAGTGCAACAAAATTTGTAACTTTTATAAGTAATGCATACAGTAAAACCTCGTTAATTCAACCCCCGCTAATTCGGAAATTCGGATAATTTGAACTGCCGATCCGGTCCCGTCAAACGTATGTATTAGTGAATGGCAGCAAACGCTCATTAATTCGGAGGGAACCCGGCGCGCTATGGTTAATTCGGACGAATTCGGCAGGTGGCGCTAGCTAACACCCGTTCCAAAGGGTATGACCGCTATCCATCCGAGGCGCACACGTGGATTTTCCGGTTTTCCCATGGTTCTCCGCTCTTCCGGTTCTCCGTGTTTCGCACCAGTTTTGCTTTGGATTGCCGTGCTTCAGCCCTTCAGCGCGCTACCCACTACACTCCTGGCATGGAAGCGGCAGAAGCAGCTGCAACGGAAAAATGGTAGCACAGGTGACTGACGATCGGAATGGCGAAATCACGACACGCGGAGCTATTGTTCCCGAGCGCGCCGATAGCGAGAGTGACAGTCACGTTTCATGCCTCAACGCGGGGATCCTAAAGCCCGCTATTTTAACCGGCCACCCCCACGTTGTAAAATGCAACGTGACTGGCACTCTCGCTGTCCGCGCGCTCGGGAAAAATAGTGCCGGGTGTCGCGATTTTGCCGCTCCGATTATTGGTCAGTTGCGCTACTCGTTTTCCGTTGCAGCTGTACGAGGCTAAGAATTGAGCGACGAAAGTGGAAATACTAAGGACCTTGAAGGACGGCGTCTCTTGACAAGTGATTGAAAGTTACGACGTCAAGAGAAGCAGTTTGGCCACGTACGGGAAAATTGAGGCCGATATCCTACGGGCTTTCGAGAGCGAGAAGTTCAACGCGAAAAGAAAGCGGCCGTGGAAGTTGGTGCACCCGAAACTAGAAGAGGCCTTGCTGTGCTAAATCGTCAGCGCACGGGATGCGGAGCTCCGACAGTGCGAGTGCGGTGGAGCACTCGACCGCGCTAACGAAAGTTGCCGTCTCCGCCCAAGTGTCGTCCAGAAAGCAGGCGGTAATAACAGATTTCTTCTCAGAATAAAGGTATGTCACAGGGAAACGTTTTCGCGCAGTTTTCTTTGTCCTTTCGATATTTCGACTTTCGGATAATTCGGACATTTTTGCCGGTCCCATGAGATCCGAATTAACGAGGTTTTACTGTATATGGTTGTTGGTTTTAGCTTGATAACCTTCCTACACAAATTAGGTACATTCCATGCATTTGCTGCATTTGTTAAAAAAACCATGCGTTTCGGGTTTTGAAACCCCCTGCGATTCGCATTTTGAAAAATCCGAAGTCATCTTTTCTTTTCCGTTATGAATCCCAACGTGGAGACAGCGGAACACAATTCCTCCGATTCTGCTTCGTCAAGAGAGTCCGGTGCAGCCTCGCCGTCTACGCCAAGGCGCCTCTACAAGAAGGATAAGAGCGGCGATGTCCTCAACCGAGTTGCACGGCAGCTGATAATGAACGCGTACGTTCAGATGCGACACGAACCGCCCGCCAAGCCCGGCCAGCCCGGCCTCACTGTGGAAGAGACCTGCATCAAAGTCAGCAAACTGCTTGGCGTTGGTGTACGCACCGTCCTCGAGATTAGGAAGCAGGCGAAAGAAACCGAGGGACAAGTTGTGACACCTTCTCGGAAGCGCCCAGCAAGTGAAGGCAATAGGCGGCGCAAAGTCAGGTATGGCGACTTCACGTTGTGCGCGCTGAGATCGTGCGTCCACCGTTTCTTTCGACAGAACGAGGTCCCCACGGTCAAGAACATAACGGCCGAATTCTGCACGAGCACTGAACTTCCCTCGTTGAAGGCTTGGACTGTGCGTCGCCTTCTCCACGACATCGGATTCGAGCATGACAAGAGGGAACGAAACTCGCGGCTGATTGAACGAGAGGACATCGTCGCCTGGCAGCAGAAGTACCTGCATGAAATCGCACGTCACCGACAAGATGGTCGAAAGATCTTCTACTTGGACGAGACGTGGGTGACGGCAGGGCACACTGTCTCAAGGGTGTGGGTAGACACGACCGTGGCCTCGACTCACGACGCCTTCATGCGTGGTCTCTCGACTGGCCTCAAGCAGCCATCGGGGAAGGGCCAGCGTCTTATTGTCCCCCACATCGGCAGCGATGAAGGCTTCGTCGACGCCTGCCTGGACGTGTTCCGTGGACAAAAGACCGGTGATTACCACGAGGAAATGGATGGCGCCCGCTTCAAGAAGTGGTTCGACGGTGTCCTCGACAAACTGCCGACAGGAAGCGTTATCGTCATGGACAACGCTTCTTACCATTGACGGCGGTTGGAAGCAGTGCCGACGACGAGTTCCCGCAAGGACGACATCCGACAGTGGCTGACGTCTAAAAACGTTTCATGGGACCCCAAGATGCTGAAGAAGCAGCTGCTCGACATTGTGGCCTCGGTGAAGCCACAGCACCTGAAGTATCGTGTGGACACTGCTGCCGAGACGGCTGGCTGCACTGTGGTCAGGCTCCCACCGTATCACTGCGAGTTCAACCCCATTGAACTGATATGGGCGCAGATCAAGAACGGCGTTGCTGCCCGAAACACGACGTTCAAGATTGTCGACGTGGGGACACTCCTCAACGAAGAAGTTGACAAGGTCACCACTGACAACTGGGTTAATGCTGTCAGGCACGTTATTGACATCGAAGCAACGTTCCGACGAGGCGGTGCCACAAGTGCCCACATCCAGCCCATCGTCATCCAGCTGGATGGAGAGGACACCCCATCCGAGAGTGACCTGTCTGGTGTCGAGCCCTTTGACGAAGCTTAACGCCACCATTATGGAGAAAGCGTGGAACATCTCCGAACACAAAACGGTCCTTTTAAGGACCACTCATATGCTTTAAAATCGGATCGTT
This sequence comes from Ixodes persulcatus, assembly GCA_013358835.2. Taxonomy (NCBI): domain Eukaryota; kingdom Metazoa; phylum Arthropoda; class Arachnida; order Ixodida; family Ixodidae; genus Ixodes; species Ixodes persulcatus. Next base: position 252,726 of record JABSTQ010009714.1, read on the forward strand.
GTTCTTGTCCACCACTGACCTCCCGTGTCTCATGTTGTCATGCTTCTCTGCTCGTTGCCGTATAGCATTTCGATATGCAGCCACCAGACAAACTTTTTATTTTTGTTGCGATAATGTCTAAGCTGGTCTATACATTGCACTGTGCTATGAATCACAAGTATAGATTTCAACTTCGCGAAAACAAAAGTTTGCAGCCCATCTACGGCAAAGACATCAGATGCCATATTGGCCCTTCCTGCTGTCCAAACATCTTTGCTACGCAACAAATAGAATTTTGATTGCAAATAAGCTCTTTTGTGTCTAAGAAAAACGACAACAGATCACTGCCAGTGCTCTGCTTGGAAGCATAAATGGGACATATGTGGCCATTCACACGACTGAGGCCTCTGGAAATAACAAAACCGTGTGTTAGCACAGCGGAGAGCGAAATCGCAGTACCAGTGTACTTTTTCGAAGTCTAAAGGAAACGCCTGTGGTCATTCACATGACCGAGGCCCCTCTGAAAACAACAGTAACGTGTGTCAGCACTGTGGACAGCAAACTCTTACTGCCAGTGATCTGTTTCGAAGCATAAACTGGACGTCAGTGGCCATTCACACGACCAAGGCCACTCTGAAAATAACAGTAATGTGCGTCAGCACTGTGAGCAGCTAACTCTAACTGCCAATGATCTGTTTCGAAGTATAAACTGGACGTCGGTTGCCATTCACACAACCGAGGCCACTCTGAAAATAAGAATAACGTGCGTCAGCACTGCGGGCAGCTAACTCTAACTGCTAATGATCTGTTTCGAAGCATAAACTGGACGTCGGTCGCCATTCACATGACCGAGGCCACTCTGAAAATAAGAATAACGTGCATCAGCACTGCGGGCAGCTAACTTACCGTAATTACCCGATTCTAACGCGCACCTTTTTTCCGGAAAAATAGGCCAAAAAATCGCATGCGCGTTAGAATCGGATACGAAACCGAAACTGTCAAAACAGCGTAAATTTCGTTCCAAAACTTAACTGCCAATAATCTGTTTCGAAACATAAACTGGACGTCGGTCGCCATTCACATGACCGAGGCCACTCTGAAAATAAGAATAACGTGCATCAGCACTGCGGGCAGCTAACTTAACTGCCAATGATCTGTTTCGAAGCATAAACTGGACGTCGGTCGCCATTCACATGACCGAGGCCACTCTGAGAATAAGAATAACGTGCGTCAGCACTGCGGGCAGCTAACACTAACTGCCAATGATCTGTTTCGAAGCATAAACTGGACGTCGGTCGCCATTCACATGACAGAGGCCACTCTGAAAATAAGAATAACGTGCATCAGCACTGCGGGCAGCAAACTTAACTCCCAAAATCCAGCAATGCTATCGCTGGATTTTCACGCTGTCGCGCAGAACCTATTGCGAATAAAAGTGGACGCGGTTACGACTCAGCGACGTATGGTCGGGTAAGCAAAAAACCGCGTTAAAAAACAGAATAATTGCTGGAAGATACTGGAGTCGTAGAAAATCTGCCCGATAGCCATGTTGAAAATATTCATTTGCCAAAACAAGATTGGTTCGGGCAGGTCGTGACGTCACGGAAACAATGGGACGCGATTGGTGGCGGAGGAATACAAAATTCCCTTTGAGGGGCATAAGCCGCTACCTTCTTGACTTGTAACCGACTATAGGTCCTCGCGAAAATTTTGTCGTTTACAGTACTTCGCGAATAATGCTTGCTATTGGATTCGATTCACACTTTCGCTGTTCAAAGTGTTTGAGTTCTTCAAATACTTCAAAAACTATGAATAATGCGGAACTCGCTGATTAGTGTCAACTCGCAGTCTAGTTCCCTGTTCTGTTTTTGGACTGCGCAATAAGGTTTCGAGCTTGGCAAACCCAAAAAAAGCCAACCTAAGTGTCTTTTTTTTAATTTTTTTTTTTTTTATGAAGCACTGGAAAGTTATTTGCACGCAGTAGTGCGATCTGTCCTTTGCTTACCCCTGGATTGCGGACTTGGCGAAGTGGCCGTGGAACAAACGCTGCGACAGATTTGATGAAGGTCTACGATTTGCAACGGCACTTGCATCGTCGTGAGCACAAATGCGACGGACTCCACTCACTACAGTCCTTCCTACATTCACTACAGTAGCCAAAGTACTAAGGATTCGGATATGGATTTACGACTGACCTCGGCTATCAGCGATATCTGGCTCGTGTTATTTTCCGCTTGATTTTCCAGTTCATCAGTTTGCCAGTATTCCTTTTGTTATCTATTTCTACCCCTTTTCACTGGCAAAAGTGAGACTTGCTCCGTCCGCCAAAAATAATGTATTCTTAATTTATTGCTTCTTTGTGGTGCCCTCTAACGGCAGAACTATTGCATACGAAAAGAGATTGCGCAAAGTCAGTGCAGCTGCACGGCCGAATCTCCAACTCTGCTGTAGCCTGCCGACCCGCCTCCGCTTATGTACTTCTGTTAACGTTCACGTGGTTGCATTCTCCAGCGTAAAAAGAGATTGCACAAAGTCAGAGCTGCTGCGCGACGTGATCTTCGACTCTGTATTGTGGTTTGCCGACCCACCACCACTAATCTACTTTTGTCTACATTCTGTAACTTCACTCCTTGAATGGTGTTTTACTGATTGATCTTTTATTTCATCGGTTTTTGATCAGTCACATGTGTGACATCTTTCTTATTGCAATAAAATTAACCTTTTCATAAAGGTTTGGTAAAAAAAAAAAAAATTCCAGTTGTGTTTTGACTGAGCATTCTCGTTTAATTCACATCAAACAGAAAAAATTTGTTTTCAAAAATGTGCTTATTCGAAACAAATACTCATATTCGAAAATATTTTATTCTATTCGATTCCTAACCTTTATTATTCGATTCGATTCACTTCGAAAGATTTTGATATTCGCACACCTCTAGTTAAAAGGCGCGAACTGAACAGGAAGAAAAAAAGACATGCACACTTCATTCGCATTTCAATAAATCAGTTGGAAGTTGGTGCTTGTCCGTGTTGTACGTGTGTCTTTTTTCGTCCTGTTCAGTTCGCGCCTTTTAACCTTTTAATCAGTAGAGTGAAACAATTTAAGGTTTGTCAAAAACTACAAATCATTGAAAAGTGAACAGAAAAGCATGAAAAGTACTGCGTGCCAAAATTGACCGACATTGTTTTGCACTCATTTATGTTGCGGTGTTATTAAAGATTGACTATCCATGGCTTACGGTCGTTTGAATGCCTTTTCATAGTTCGTATATAGACTCTCGATGCTTTTTGAGGGTCGCTACCTACGCCTTCTCCCTATTTGTAAAATTGTAAGTAATGTTTTTTTCTTGTTTTGCAATTTTACCGATCATCAATTGCCTGTCTCTCACTGACTGCATCATCAACAGTGTCCGATTCTCAGCAGGCAACAAGCAGAGGCCACCGGCGAAAGCAGAAAAAACAACCGGCAAGCACAATGGCCAAAATAAAAAGAAAAACCTACCTCAATTTGAGACCAGTATCTGGCCGAATGTCGCTTGCGAAGACAGGGAGCAAGTCTAGAACCAACACCTACAAAGAATAGAAAGTATAGAGGGAAGTTTCACGTGACATAATGGCGGCTCGAAATCTCGCCAGACGCCATGTTCATGAACTTTCTCGCAATGTCTATTTATGCGCAGAGGCAGCCTTTTCCAGCTTCCTCGAGTTATTTTGCGTCGTGGCCGACTGCGCCTGCCATCTGAACATAAAAGAGTCTGGTACTCCATTTTTATACGTACCGGTCATTATTCATACTTTAGATGTGCCGGCCATCGACAAGACGGCCAGTCGGTGGTCAAAATGGCAACAGTACATGTCGCCAGAGCAAATCCCAAAGAAAACAAATTCCAGTAGTATTCACTCGAATATAAGTCAACCATGAATAGAGACCCATGGCTTTATATTAAACTCACCGAGAATAATAGAAAAAAAAAAGATCCAAATATAGGTTGACCCCTTTTTTTAAAAGAACAGAGAAAAGTTTGGGCAAAAAAAAACAATTTTATTTACTGTGCTCTCGGATAAACCACAGCGCGATGTCGTCAAAACTTCCGGACAATGTCATTGTCGTCGGAAGCTTCTTCAGCTTCATCGACATCCTCACAAACTCGCAACAATACCTCAGCGACACTGTCGCAAGATGGCGACAACGACAAGAAATGAAAGAAGGTGGAGACAGGCAAAGCGACGAAAGACAAAAACAAAGACACGAGCAATGCCACAAGCTGCCGCAAGCTTCCGTATTTTGTTTTGCTGCGCATCCGCAGGGGGTCCCTATCGTTTTGTGGACAACTTTTCATGGACACACGTTTCATGGACACACGTTTCGTCTACACAAAAGTTTCATCGACACTCCCTACGCGAATTGCAAGCTGTAGGGACATTTCGTCACGCATGTATCACTGGGGTGGGCGTTAACTTGCCCTCCGCCTGCATTCACGCCGCTCTGCAGCGACAGTCTGCAGCGGCTCATTACAAAAATGTTAACCCACTTGACCGACCCTGCAGCTTATTACAGAAAAAGGGTAATCTGACCTGTCGATAAAACGATTTGTCAATTAAACAATCCGTCAATGAAACATTCTGTGTCGATGAAACAATCTGTCGATGAAGCGTTGTTGAATGAACTGACTGCCACTGGGGGGGAGGGGGCAAGCTCCGTGGCACTGCATGACGCGTCGCGGAGCATCCCTCTTCCTTTCCCCCCTCCTCCTCCTCGTCCTCCTCCTTTCCCTTTCCCTTGCATCGCAAGGGGCACGCGCAAGCGGTGCCGCCCGCGGACGACCACAAAACTCGACGCCTGAGTGACGCGCGCGAGTGGCGGCCATGGCAGGCGAGTCCCTAACATTTCGTCAAAAGTCGTTTCGTGCACAAATCTTCATGGACATAGCTATTGTCAACACAAATGTTTCATCGACACTCGTCGCGTAATGTCCCTACTGGCAACAATGATTTTAAGGGAAAGGTGGCTGAAGTGTTGCTATCCTGAACTGTAGCTTATTCAGGAGCTTTAACTAGAATGACATAAATGAAACAAGCGCGAGATCTTACCTTATCTGTCAAGGTCGCTCCACTTCGTTCGAGAAGCTTGAGGAATACTCCAAAGAGTCGTTCAAAATGGGGACCCTTTGGGGAACCAACCTGTGGATGCATTGTAAACAAACTTTGCTCGCTCATGCTCACAGTGCAATTACATTGTTCTTCCGTTTGTTTCTTAATGTCTCCTGAGTGAGAAAAGCTGTATGAAATGTGATCTCGTTTTATGCATCCCTGTACGAAGCAAACCTTTGGTTTACTTTATACCCCACACCTGCAGGGGCCTAGCGAACAAGTAAAAACTGCCTTTCCCTTTGCTATATTCCAAAGGCACTCTAAATGCGTAGCATTTATAGACCCTCCATGACATTGGGTCCTGTCCTGCGACGCAATGACATCACAGCGTTACACAAGGTCGCATGACCATAATCATGTCACCATGTGACCCTATGTCACGTGACTATGTGACAGGATGTCGGGTCACGTGACGTCAAAGTGTCACACAACATCATTGTGTCACTTGACGTCACGGTGTCACGTAAAAGTCATGACCCGAAAGTTTTCTTTCTGAGGACCCATTTCTGTTCCAGCACTATGTTCAGACAGCAGCTGTCAAGAACGCTATGACGAAGTCAGCGTTACGTCACCGTCGAGGCTACATCCCAGGTGCGGACATGAAAAAGCCAACAACTGACCCTAGAAATGCTACGCATTTAATAACAAATAAAGAAAAGGCCCGCTGAAAGCGAACTGGAGATTTGCTCCGTACCTCGGGTGCGAGGAGCACCAACTTTCCCAGCATGTGCAATGCTCCGTTGACGACGTCCTGCGGGGTCCCCTCGCTCCAGAAGCGTTCCATCGACGGCCAGCACCGCATGACTTCCAAAGAGAGCTCCGAACCGCGCCTGAAACACATAGTTCCCACAATACAGGCGTCGCTCGTCAAGAATTTTATTCTTACGTCGCATGCACTGTCAAGCATAAGGAGGGACGCACCTAAGCTGCAGTGAGAACTCTCAATAATAGAAGGTTCTAAGCTCGGAGGCATTGTTGCGCGCAAATTATCCTATTTTCCCACGTCACGTGCACTCTCAGGGACATGGGTTCTCACACTGTGTTCCTAGGAACTCGGAGGTTCCTCGGAGTACACTCACGGATCCCTGAGTGTACTTGACCATCCCTGCCCTAAGTGAAGTAGATTTCCATTGTGGAAACAGTGCAAAAACACAAGGACGTAAAAGAAACACAGGGGACGAGCGCTGGCGATCAACTGAGAAATTTTATTAGGGAGACACGAAAACGACCCTTCACTTTATGGGAGTGTGATCCCGCGCAAGCGCATTACATGACTGTAATTACAGGGGTTAAAAAAGCTAGCCCAAATCCAATAATGTCATCTCGCTGTCTAGCAGTGCAAACGACGGCTGGCTGACGCAAGAGGCTCCCATCTTTTCTTATTTTGTACGCCTCCACTATCTTTCTAGGCAGCTAGTCTTTGTGCTTAAAAATTACTTCCTGTGTCTTGGTGCTTAAAAATGACAAGATAATGGAGAGTGAGACACCCGCCATTATCTTGCTTACAATGCTTCTCCCACATTGCTTCGTTGTACCAATGGCAACGAAGGGTTCCTCAGCTGCCACTGAAGGGAAAGCTCTCGAAGAGTGTGAGAACCCCAAGGATGTGGGACATTCCCGTACACCAAGAAAATGGGTTATGACCGTATCATACAACATCTTAGGGATTGGAAGCATCCCCAAGCCACGAGTACTTTCAGATCTAGGAAAAAAAACATTTTATACCCCAAGCATTCCCAAGGGTCATACTGTAACCATATCACGAGAATCCTCAAGGGTAAGAAGCACGATGCTCCTGAGCTAGGGGCATTCCGAAGAGTGTGGGAGATACCATCCTTACGTCACAACCAATAAATATTTTGATAGCAGTAAAAGTAAGGGAGTGGACGCTTGCCTAAGCATGTGCGCTCGTAGGCGAAAAATTAAACACCTAAATGAGAAAAGAGAACTCATTTTTTTACAGCGGAGCTCTTAAGGGCTAGTTTCCCCAGGATTGTGTCCCCCACAAAGAAATGTCGACACAAAAGCTCTGGACAGCTACCGCTATCTATGAGCGACGGCGGCAACCAGACAATCGGTTTGCCGGCCTTGCTCATAGATGGCGACAAGCATTCCAGCCTTTCCACTCTGGTTTCCACCAGAGTGGTGAAATTGTTTGATTACTCAATCTCTCGATATTTAATGTTTTTGTGAAGTAGTAAACCTAACAACACTGCCTGCTACAAGATCAGTGAAAAAGGTCTAGTGTGAAATAACATAAAATTGGTGGGCTAGATGATGAGGTCAACGAGTCATCAGTCTCTTTGGGATGAACTCTTTTGTAAAATAGTGCAGCTCAAAAATGTAGAGCCCTTCCACTCCACGTGAAGATGGAGGACCAGCAAAGCTGTTATCTTTAAGACATCTAGAACAATGGCTAGGGGACGACGTCTAGGACGACCTCACGGACGACGCCTAGAGGACGGTTTATAGGACAACGTCTAGGACGACCTTGAGAACGACGCCTAGAAGACAACGCCTAGGATGAGCTCTAGGACGACCTCAAGGATGACTTCAAGGACAACCTCGAGGAGAACGTCTAGGACCACCTCAAGGACGACTTCTAAGACGACCTCGAGGACGACGTCTAGTACGACTTCTAGGACAACCTCGAGGACAACCTCTCGGACGACCTCAAAGACGACGTCTAGGACAACCTCACGGACGACGCCTAGAGGACGGTTTATAGGACCCGTCTAGGACGACCTCTAGGACGACCTCAAGGACGACCTTGAGAACGACACCTAGAGGACAACGCCTACGATGAGCTCAGGGACGTCGTCTAGGACGACCTCAAGGATGACTTCAAGGACAACCTCGAGGAGAACGTCTAGGACCACCTCAAGGTCGACTTCTAAGACGACCTCGAGGACAACCTCGAGGACGACGTCTAGGACGACTTCTAGGACAACCTCGAGGACAACCTCTCGGACGACCTCAAAGACGACGTCTAGGACGACCTCAAGGACGACTTCTAGGACGACCTCGAGGACGACTTCTAGGACGACCTCGAGGACGACTTCTAGGACGACGCCTAGAGAAATTTAGCCTTTCCACTCTGGTGAAAAACGAGTGGAAAGGCTGCCGCCATCTATAAGTGAAGGCGGCAACCAGACAACCGGCAAGCCGGTTGTCTGGTTGCCGGCATCGCTTATAGATGGCGGTAGCTGTCTGGAGTTTTGTGTCGACATTTGTTTGTCCATGGAAACGATACTGGGAAAACTAGCCCAAGGGGGGACACTACCCAGAAAAAAAACTTCTGCAAAAAGATCTGATTTTGAAAAATGGCATATTTACATCGACCAACATCTAGAGAGTATTCCCAGAAAGTTTAATTTGTTTCCCCTGCATAGTTAACCCTTTCATGGTCACATTTTTTCTCCAAAGGCGCACCCCCGTGGTCGGGTTTTTTTACTCGGTGTGATAGCAAGGAGAATCCACTCGTTTATTGTAGCATAAAAAATGTAAGACTTAAAATAAATAGTAACACACACTTCAAAAGATCTGCGGCACGCTCACTCGAGGTAGAACAAAAAAAAAGGGCTAAAAATTTCTAATTGTCAACTTTCTAATACTTCTTCAAAGTGTGGTAGTCCTTGAAGCAGGGTTCCACACACAGGCCCTTGTCACATTCGGCGCACATGAACCTTGTGTCCTTTCTTTGCCTCGGTCTGAGAACTGTGTTGGCACACACGTGGCACCTTCGTTGGGTGCGGCTGCCTTTCGCTGATGTTTGTGGCACCCTCTCGAGGAAGTGTCGGGCTGTCAGCCTCGTTGGGTTGTCTCCGCTGGGCCTTCCACCCTTCCGCCTCTCGGTGTGATGCTCCTCAACGAGCTGGTATACGACTCTTCTTCTGAACTCGGCGAACGTGATCTTGGAGGCACTCCTTTCACGATGAAGAAGAAACGCATTCAAAAGAGACATATCCAGAAGGTGAAAAAAAAACTTCAGTGTCTTCCTGATGCTTTCAGTGAAGCTTAGCTGCATGTCTACTTTGTCGACGAGTCCCATCTTCTGGTTGTACTCGAGTACGCATGCTGGCTTTTTCTGTGGAGTGCCTGTTCTTCTGTCCACCTTGCCAGTGTCCTCAAGACTAGCTCCATACATTGAGGTCAACATATGCACCTCCCTTTTGTCACACCACTTCAGTGCCAGAAGTGTACCAGTGTGAAATGAATCTACTTCTCCCTTTCTCATCTTTTTTTTTTTAACTTTGGAAGTCCCTTTCTGTTCTGTGGAACTGTTCCGCAAGCATTGGTTTTCTTCCCTTGAAGGTATTGGAAAAGCGCCGGACTGGTGTACCAGTTGTCTACGAAAAGAGAATGCCCCTTTCCGAGATAGTGGTTCAGCAACTCGAGGACAACCGAGCCCGAAAATCCTAACTCCTTCATCATCGTCATTGTGGTGGAAGCTCCGGTATACACGATGAACTTCAAGATGTATCCGGTCATCACGTCGCACAGAACAAACATCTTCACTCCAAAACGGTGCCTTTTTGAAGGGAGGTACTGGCGAAATGAAAGACATCCTCTCCAGGGCATCATCGACTCATCGATACAGAGATCTTGGTATGGGACGAGGAGACTCGCAAATTTTGCCTGAAGTGTCTCCATGAGTGGCCTGATTTTTCTTAGTCGATCTGCTGCATCAGTGCTGGCACTGAAATGAAGCACTCTCAGCAAAAGGCAGAATCGATTTACTGAGAAAAGCCTTGAAAGAAAAGGGGTCTCAGTCATTGGATCGGTGGTCCAGTAATCCCTCACAGCATTTTTTCGGACGAACCCCATCAGCAGAACAGCTGCCAGAAAGCAGTAGATCTCAGAAAGACCAACGTCTACCCATGCTTTCAGTCGCGATTTCCGCACGAGGTCGGGCTGCGCGATCAGCTGGTGCGCGTAATCATTCGTCTCGTCTGCAATCAAAGACGCAACTCCCTCGTCAAAGTAGAGTTTGAAATAATCTGCTTCTTTGGCATCTGGCTGGAGTAGAGTGCCTGCAGGCTGTCCGGAATGCGACGCGTCAAATGGAAATATAGATGGGGAGAAGTCTTCACCTTTTTTCCAGTCGGTTTCGTTTTGTCGCGCCCGCTTCCGAGACGGTCCAGCAGACGGTGCAGCTGAGTCGGACTCCGATTCCGAGCTGGTTTGCAGTTGTTCGTCGGATGTCGAGCTGTCATCCGACTCAGAGTCCGAGAAGGGTTCAAAATCTGAATCCGAAGAGCCATCGCTCCAATCTCCGCTACCTCCGGAGCAGCCGGCACGCGCAGCCATCTCCAAAGTTATCGCGTGCACAGAGCTTTCAGTTTCGCAATTTCAAAAGCCCCTCCAAAACAAACACGACGGGAGATATGCGGTCGTAGTTCCCTACAAACGTATCAGATGGCAGCACGTCCCCGCGAGCGCGCCCGTTCACGCAGAGGCGGGAATTTTCGAATGAGCAGTCGCGGACGTACATGTACGTCAGCAACCATGCGGGACGCACCCGTGCTGACGTACGGGTACTTCAGTGACCATGAAAGGGTTAATTTCTCATAGATTATTTTCTGTCCACCGAAGCTAAAGAAAAGGTAGGGTTTGGAGCACTTCAAACACATTTTTCTCCGTTCCCGTTTCACTTATTGGTATAAATTCCATTTTAGTCAATCTATCCTTTGATAATGGCAATACAGGGAAGGCTCACACTTTTCCTGACTGAAATTTAATAAGGAATGCGGCTATGGAATGTTTTGTCACTTTATGAATGTCTTTTATAAAAAAATGTTGACATTTTGTCAAAGACACAGACGACCAAAAAGTTGACAAATTTCACAGAAGAGAAAATTCATAGAAATAAATTACTTTATACAAAAGACTTTTCATAGCCGCACCCCCTAGGCATTCTGCTACATATCTAGCGAATAAGAATCTTGAATATTGTGATAGTTTTCCGACGAGAGATTAACTTAACATTGTAGGCGTGTTGCTGATAGAAGCTGCTCTAATTTCTTTCCCATTGAACCGACAGACCTGAAATTTTGTTATACACCCTCTAGCATGACCACCAGCCTACAGTGTAAATTTAATTAATTTTCAGCCAAGAATTCAAAAGTTGACCCTCCCAGAAGTTGTGTCCCCTTAACAGCTCCGCTGTAAAACATTGCATGCCAAAAGACTAGTAGAAAAGGCACAGAAAATAAAGCCGAAAATGGAGGGTTAGATGATAAGAGATGCAATTTAAAGCAAGGATTATGAGGGAGGGTTGTCCTAAATGTTTGCAAGCTGGCTGGCACAAGATAGGAAGTGCTCTCCCTATCAGCTCCCTACCTGGAAGTCAGCTCCTTATCCTGCAGCATGTGGCTCATCACTGTCGTCAGCATCTTGGGTGCCTCCTCGGCAAGCGCAAGTGCGGCTGGCACATAGTCGGACGCCCGCTCGGCGAAGTGGCGGCACAGCTGGGCTCCCAAAACTTCCCAGGCCCGGCTGGGAAGCAGGGCCTCCAGGACATCTCGGGCCTGGTGCAAAGAATTAACACAAAATTGGTTTTATGAGTCGTTTTCTATCAGAAAATTGTAATGAACAAGCGTCATAACGAGCAATGTGAACGAGCATTATGAATGAGTGACACACTGGGAGCACTCAGACGTTAAGGTTCACGCTTATATATTGTAAGATTTCCCTCGCTGCTACCCGCCTCGGAAAATGACACAACGCACTGGTTCAACGACACTATAGCCATTTACTGACTCTTATTGCCACGCGCCGCGACTCAAAAATGTCTCTGCGCATATGGTGCGCCAATCTTTTATCGGCAGCAGAGCGCCGCTTGCGTGACCCATTAAACTTGGCCGTTTTGTAGTGTCCACAGACAATTTAACATGGGGCAATCTGGTCCGGATGGATGGATGGATGGATGGATGTGGCTATACCCTTTGTAACGGGCGGCAGCTTGCGCCAGCTAGCCCAAGTCTAAAAGCCCAACATATGATCCTTCCCGCCCTTCTAGGCCAATTTTCTCCCCCTAACTATCACCAGACAGTGTGCGATATCACCGAGATTACCTTTGGAGGATTGGGCAAAAAAACTAAAACCATCACCCCCCGCCTCTTACCCCTGGCGAGGGAGTCGCCAATTTTCCTCTGGTCAGACCTTGTCGGCGTTACCCCAGGCGGACAGACAGGGTTGAGACTTTGGGCCGGAGCCACGCGGGAGGGAGTCCCAATTTTCCTCTGTCCCGCCTGTCCCCAGCTGTGCTAGGTAGTTGTGCATCATTCAGTTTTCCCTATATAATTTCACCAACCTTCTAATCGCCTCTTTGTGACTGTAATCATTTTCTCGTCCATCCTTCCATCGTCGCCAGCAGAACCTAGAGCCCTGGCCAAATCTGTTATCCCTTCAGGGAGGGCAGGGCATCGTCTTCTAAGCTCCCGTTCATGCCTCAAACGGTAAAGAACTTCCCAGTGAATTGTCAAACACATTTTTCTTTTTTATGTCCTGTTTTTGTGACCTGTACATAGTTAGTCGATTTCTCCTGCATTCTTACCTCCCACATTTTTCTTTCTGCCTCTTTCACTCCCTTTTCCACTGAAGTAGTCTGTTCAGCCCCATCACCAGTGTGTAGGTATTTAAATGTAAGCTTTCGGGTTCGGTTTGTCCATTTTGTGTTTAAACTTTTCATGTATAAATACTTGAATACCTTCCATGCCCACTGAAGCCACCGAAAGCAAGTCAAAAGACGATTAAAACAAAAAAGGACATAAAAAGACAACAGACAACTCGCTGTTTCTAGAAAATGCACGCACACACAAAAAATTAATTTAGCAGCAGCCAGGGCTCAGGGCGAGTGCCGTCCCAACGCCGCAGTGTAGCGCTCATCGTAGCTTTGACTCTTGTCGCCTCAAGATTTTGCCACCGCAGAACAAATGCACAAACAGCCGCCAACTTTTTTTTATTTTATTCTGATGATTATGTTTGCTTTCTCCTTCTTTGAGGAATATTGCTTAGCAGCAAGAAAAGAAAATACACACACACACAGAAAGAATAGCTCCTTAGCTTCTCAGCATAGTCAGCATAGACGTTACGAGCTACACAAGCCAATCCACAGTTTGTAGCTTGTCTCGTGACTTCGCACTTCCCGTGTCGCTCCGCCCATCCTGAGGGACTCGTGACAACCTCCGAGCTATGAATTGTGATAGGATTTCTGCTGCCTTTTATTTTTATAGTTGGCTTTGGTGTCGGCAGGATTAGCCAGATCGTCTTTTCGACAAGACGGATATGAGCAAGATATTCATGAAAACGGTAATGTCAACAGCAAAGGTAAGACGTATTGATTGATCAGAACATTAGAGCTGAGTTAGTCTAAGCTCGTTATAACAGACCTTGATTTTGACCAAGATTTCGGTCTGTTGTAAGAGGAGTATGCTGTATGCAGATAGGAAGTTGAGTCAATGGTATGTGAAGGAAAACCAACCGAACTTCAGAAATCGGTATGTTATATCCAAATGTCTGTTGTAACCAGGTCTGTTGTAATGAGCTTAGACTGTATAGCCAAGTTTGAATTTTAGATGTTTAAGTATTTCAAAAAACAATGTGAAGGTAGATTCGAGTTTCACATGCCTTACATAAACTGGGACATCAGAATGCTTTCTTGACTAAAAAGGCAAAACTACGCTAGTCAAGAAAAACATTTTTTCACGATGCCGCGGGAGTTTCCAGTATTGGTTGCCAAGGTATTTGTTACATAAATATATACCGTATTAGCACGAATATAACGCGACCACGAATATAACGCGAGGGCAGGTTTTGATGCCCCCAAAAAGAAAAAAAAAAATTATTACTATTATAACGCGAGCCGAGGCCGCGTCAATTTCTCGCACGTGGGGGCATAGCAGAAGTGAAAAGTCAATGGAAATAGGAGAAATATCAGTTTATGTTTTGACTGCACTCATCCTGACTGCTCAAGTCCTTCGTTTACAATCCACTTGGCGACTACGCAGATAGGCAGCAGCACGGCACCGCTTGTCTGGTAGTTCCTTTTTCTTCGGTGTGGGCTCCTAGGCAGCCCACAATCCAAGCAAGGCACGAAACAGACGCACCAACACACAAACACCAGACCACTCTGGAGCAGAAACTAAAAAATGTGCAGGCAGAAAAAATACCGCTGAACCCGATACACCATCACACTTCTTGTTCTGGTCCCTCCGCGTAAACAAACCTCGCGCTGCACGATTGCGTAAACGCGGTCGGTGGTCTTTTGGCTTGGCTTGTGTTGATCTGACTTGGCCTGGCTTGGCTTGGCTTGAACTGGCCAGTGCCCGCATTCCCGCATAGCGCGCGCGCTGAGTTTCTGCAGCGTGCGCGCGCACGTTGTACAAACACAAAAGCGATAAAAATGCTTTTTTATGTTTTCTATTCGCCCCTTCACGTGGCCCAATAGCTAATAAATTCCCCCCCACACCCCAACTTCTTTTCCCACCCGATCTCCAGCATTGAGCAGGAGGGATGGCTTTCTCTGGCTTTCTCCGGACTCGCGCGCCTCGTGGCTGAACTCGATTCCGAATATAACGCGAGGTGCGTTTTGGAGCACGTTAATTTCGAAAAAAAAACTCGCGTTATATTCGTGCAAATACGGTATACAAGTATACAGTAGAACCTCGATAATTCGATCTCGGTTTATTCGGAATCCCGGATAATTCGCAAAATTTCCACGGTCCCGTGGCTTCTCATGAAAATATGACCGGATAATCTGAGCACTCCGCGTGTGCCTACCCGGTTAATTCGCCGATTTGGTCTTCCAGGTTCCATTTTTAGTTGCTAGGTGGCGCCAGTTGGCATGCAGATTCGGCAGCAAAAACAAAGATGGCGCGCGTCTTTACTGATCCATGCACTTAGTAGTCCCTTTGTTTTCTTGAGCTCGGCGTTAGCTATGGCGGCTATGGTGTCAGTGATCGGTATTCTTGGCGTCGCGTCGCTGTGGTTCGGGCCGTTACTAAACCGCGTGTAAGGGATTTTGCGAGCGAGGAGACGAGCGACGGCGACATCGGCGAGAGTCAGCGACAAGCGACATAGATTTCTCACTGTGGCCAGTCGCGTTGCTCATCGCCTTGGTCGCTCGCTCCCGTCGCTTTCATGCGGTTTGCCTCGTCGCGCGATTGACCAAGCAACAGCGAAGAGGGTCGTCGTCGCTTGTCTCGTCGCTCGCAAAATCGCTTACATACGACCGGCCGTGGAGTGGGAGGATACCAGCAATGCTGGTGCCAGTATTGTCCCTGGGATTGACGATGAGGGAGAAGAGCTTTGCCCCCGCATTTCGGACAGTGACGGTGAGTCGGTCGGCAGAAGTTTCACAGACTACTTCAACATGGAAGAGAATGAGTAAACCTGCTACGCGGATCTTGAGAGCGAAATCACTGAGTGTGACGGCAGAGATTGATGACAACGATGAGCCGCCTCGGGCCCCTGCTCTAGGGGAAGTTATACAGTCGCTGAATATCGCGTGCAACGGCGGTGATTCTGAGATGTTGCGCCTAGTTAGCCTTCTTAAAAATATGACGGTCGGTGTCGCTAATTACAGAACGTGGCAGTCCCATATCATCTACTACTTCATATCCTCTCGGTTTGACTACTCGTTTTGAATAAAATGTTTCCTTCAAGATTCAAAGCTTCGCGCACAATTTTCAGTCGTTTTTGGATAATTCGCAAATCCGCTTAATTCGCAAATTTTTTGCAGTCCGACCGACTTCGAAATAACGAGGTTCTACTGTCTGTATATATATATATATATATAAGGGCTGGGCAATTGATCGATTAACCTACCGATTAATCGATTAATGCTTTAATCTCGATTAATTTGTTTAACCGGTTAATCGGTAAAATTTTGACAAACTAAAATTAAATAAAAATGAAATGCTTTCACCATGCAGACATGGACGAGCACACCTATATGAAGTGAAATATTTAGGTGAAGTATTAACTTAAGGTAAACTGTAAGGGGGAGATTTGTAACTTCAGACATGTGCAGAAGGTTACACATGTCCCAGCGACTTCAACGCCGTGCGAGTGTCCGTTTAGCGCAGCAGAGACTACTGTGAGCAATCAAAGGAGGTCGCCCTTCTCGGAGAATATCAACGAACATTTTTGCCTCATGGAGCTGAAGTAATAATGTGTGAGTGTGAGTGCTTTTACACTGTTCTCAACTGTATATCGAAGCTGATTCACAATTAAAATTATTGCGTCGTTTAACACATATTCAGCAAAAAAAAATGTATATATATATATAAATATATAGACGCAATTTTTATTTTTAATCAATATTATTATGCATGAGAATGAACGAGACCGATTAATCGATTAATTAATCGATTAAAGGATGGCGATTAATCGGGTTAAAATTTTTAATCGACGCCCAGCCCTAATATATATATATATACATACACGTCGTGACCACATCATGTGGCCTCAAATCATGCGACATATCTTTCTTCGGTAAATTTAGCGAGAAAATTAACGTCACGTGATTTGGCACGACAACAACATAAATTTCCCCTTTAAATTTAACTAGAAAATGAAAAGTCATATGAGCTGGTCACATGACATCAGTTCCCCCCCAAATTCTAGCGGGGAAACTGATAGAAATAGTGTTGTAAGACAGACTCTCCCCTTCTAACCAACTTCAGCAAAAACTCCGGCCGATTCCTGCGACCTTAGGACCGAGTCACTCCGACGACGACTGACCTGAGCTCCGAGTGCCGCTGCCAGCTCGAGCACCCGAAGGCACAGCTCCTTGCCAAGCGGTGTCAAATCCGCACCTCGGCTGCCCAGGAGTTCCGCGAGGGAGCGGACCAAAGCACGGGCAGCGAGCGAGTCCGGCACTCTGATGATCCGCAGCTCCGCAAGCAAGCAGTAGCCCGACGCAAGTCCGACCCACTTGAGAAGGTCGTTGCGCAAAGAGTTGAGGTTGGTCAGCGGCATTGCCAGGACCTTGTCGAGGCCGCACTCCGGAAGGTGGTCCACAAGGTCCACGTGCGCTCCGACAAAATTGTCGGCCAGAAGCTTCGGAAAGGTTTTCGAGACACATTTGAGGAAGCGGAGCATCTGCGACGTGCAAAAGGAATGATCGGTTCGAGGCAGACTCGTACGAAATGTTCCACAAAAGTAGAAACAAGCGAAGAATGGATACAGATAAATAATGCTTGTATTGGGGCTAGTTGGTTTCACATTACGAAGTATACTGTGCTGCGAAGTTACACAGAGCACCTAAACTGTAAGACGATATTACAGTGGCTTCGAGGGATAGTGTAGCGGCCGCGTAGTCTCTGCTTTGCATCGAGAGCGGCCGGCGCTTGGAACACAATGACGTCACCATGTGGGGGACGCTCCGCTCCTTAGCACCACGACGTCCCCGGCTCCACGTACAGCCGAGTCATAATGTAAGACGATAGTTGGATATGCTGAAATGTGTCTCATTGTTTTCTCGCACCTTTTGGATCGGTACGTTGATTGTTTATTCTGACAGTCATTGATATTCTCCTTACTGTTAGTTATGTAAAACAATGGTTGAAATTATTAAATATGCATCGTTTTCTCTATCATTTGCATCTCTTGGATCTGTGCCACACACCTGCAAGGGCTTAATGAAGGCCCGCAGTATGCAATAAATAAATAAATAAAAATCTCTCAGCCTTTCCACTCTGGCGAAGAAGGAAGAGCAGCGGAGCTGTTGCTGCGTACGTCGCGCCGCTCCTTCCGCACCCGGTCTTCTTTCCCCGAAGAAAGGGCACGCGGCCGACCCATCGTGAGTCCAAACCGAAACTGATAAGAGCGTAGGAAACAAAACAGACGAGAACAAAGAAGAAACACACGTGACGAGCCCTGCGCATGTCACGTGTGTTTTGCGTGCTGTTAGCTACGATGAACAGACCTATCTCACAAAGCATTCGGCGCATGCGTGACGCCGCCATAACTTTAGTTCACAGGAGGTAGACGGCAGTGAACGAGAGGGCTCGTGCCGCCGTGTGCTCTACACGCGCAGTGCTCCAGCGAGGTTGTCGCAAGTTCTCTCGATGCATTGCGGCAGCGGTGGCGTAGTCAAACTAGCTGGTGAGATCGGCCTATTGGTGGGCCACCAACTCGCCCAACTATCCATTCTTCTACGATAGCTGGAAAGGTTGCCGCCATCAATGAGCGACGGCGGCAACCAGACTGGTTGTCTGGTTGCCGCCGTCGCTTATAGGTGGCGGTACCTGTCCAGAGGTTTGTGAAGGTTTGTGTCTACATTCGTTTGGTACTGGACACAATCCCGGGGAACCTAGCCCTTAACAGCTCCGCTGTAATAAAGAAATAAAGAAGCTCGTTGTACCTTTGAAGCGCACCTTTGAGACGCGATATCAGCGTTTCAGATTTTTGTAAATACCCCAATTAAAAATACCTCAAGAACTTTTATAATCTAGGTCCAATGAACGGACAATGGCGGGGCTTATATTGGTGAGAAATAAATATAAAAAACAGAATTCCAAACGTGCGCCCTAAGGAGGTCGTGGGAGTCGGTTTTTTGCACGATGCAGTTGTTCGCTTAAATTTATTCTTTTCGCTCGACAGAAGTTGCTACACTGCAAAGTTGGAAATGCCTGGACGACAGCTGCTCCTTTTTGCTATGTCAGCCCTCGCACGATGGACATAAGATTATTTCATTTCATTTTCTCAGACTATTCAAAGCGGGTTTGAATCCTATGGTGCATGCAAGGCGACACAATTTTTTATAATTTGAACACCTACACAAATAAAAATATCTCTACTCTATTTTTTCATCACTTGATACACTGAGTGAGAAGTTGTTTGAAGGTGGGTGAGAGATGTGAACTAATTCTACAGTCAGATATGTAAAATTCTTTATCCTAGTCTCTGCAGCTCTGCATTGTTGTGCCTTTGGGCTTGCTCGCTTCATTTGCGTGCCACAATATTTGTGCAGAAACTAGCGCAAAAAAACATGATTGCTTTTTGAGGCCCATGGAAAAGTTCCTTTTAATACATTGAGCGCCCCGCCGGCTTCCGCGACGAGGCATCTGCGCTGCTCTGCTTTTCTGTGTTTGATTTCTAAAGAGTGCGGCCGGCGCTTGGAACACAATGACGTCACCATGTGGGGGACGCTCCGCTCCTTAGCACCACGACGTCCCCGGCTCCACGTACAGCCGAGTCATAATGTAAGACGATAGTTGGATATGCTGAAATGTGTCTCATTGTTTTCTCGCACCTTTTGGATCGGTACGTTGATTGTTTATTCTGACAGTCATTGATATTCTCCTTACTGTTAGTTATGTAAAACAATGGTTGAAATTATTAAATATGCATCGTTTTCTCTATCATTTGCATCTCTTGGATCTGTGCCACACCCTGCAAGGGCTTAATGAAGGCCGCAGTATGCAATAAATAAATAAATAAAAATCTCTCAGCCTTTCCACTCTGGCGAAGAAGGAAGAGCAGCGGAGCTGTTGCTGCGTACGTCGCGCCGCTCCTTCCGCACCGGTCTTCTTTCCCCGAAGAAAGGGCACGCGGCCGACCCATCGTGAGTCCAAACCGAAACCGATAAGAGCGTAGGAAACAAAACAGACGAGAACAAAGAAGAAACACACGTGACGAGCCCTGCGCATGTCACGTGTGTTTTGCGTGCTGTTAGCTACGATGAACAGACCTATCTCACTAAGCATTCGGCGCATGCGTGACGCCGCCATAACTTTAGTTCACAGGAGGTAGACGGCAGTGAACGAGAGGGCTCGTGCCGCCGTGTGCTCTACACGCGCAGTGCTCCAGCGAGGTTGTCGCAAGTTCTCTCGATGCATTGCGGCAGAGGTGGCGTAGTCAAACTAGCTGGTGAGATCGGCCTATTGGTGGGCCACCAACTCGCCCAACTATCCATTCTTCTACGATAGCTGGAAAGGCTGCCGCCATCAATGAGCGACGGCGGCAACCAGACTGGTTGTCTGGTTGCCGCCGTCGCTTATAGGTGGCGGTACCTGTCCAGAGGTTTGTGAAGGTTTGTGTCTAAATTCGTTTGGTACTGGACACAATCCCGGGGAACCTAGCCCTTAACAGCTCCGCTGTAATAAAGAAATAAAGAAGCTCGTTGTACCTTTGAAGCGCACCTTGAGACGCGATATCAGCGTTTCAGATTTTTGTAAATACCCCAATTAAAATACCTCAAGAACTTTTATAATCTAGGTCCAATGAACGGACAATGGCGGGGCTTATATTGGTGAGAAATAATATAAAAAACAGAATTCCAAACGTGCGCCCTAAGGAGGTCGTGGGAGTCGGTTTTTTGCACGATGCAGTTGTTCGCTTAAATTTATTCTTTTCGCTCGACAGAAGTTGCTACACTGCAAAGTTGGAAATGCCTGGACGACAGCTGCTCCTTTTTGCTATGTCAGCCCTCGCACGATGGACATAAGATTATTTCATTTCATTTTCTCAGACTATTCAAAGCGGGTTTGAATCCTATGGTGCATGCAAGGCGACACAATTTTTTATAATTTGAACACCTACACAAATAAAAATATCTCTACTCTATTTTTTCATCACTTGATACACTGAGTGAGAAGTTGTTTGAAGGTGGGTGAGAGATGTGAACTAATTCTACAGTCAGATATGTAAAATTCTTTATCCTAGTCTCTGCAGCTCTGCATTGTTGTGCCTTTGGGCTTGCTCGCTTCATTTGCGTGCCACAATATTTGTGCAGAAACTAGCGCAAAAAAACATGATTGCTTTTTGAGGCCCATGGAAAAGTTCCTTTTAATACATTGAGCGCCCCGCCGGCTTCCGCGACGAGGCATCTGCGCTGCTCTGCTTTTCTGTGTTTGATTTCTAAAGAGTGTCCACTTTGCAGCCAATGGGAATTTATGTGCCGTTTCACTCACCCAATGAGAATTTACATGCCATTTCGCTCGGCCAATGAAAATTTATGTGCCGTTTCACTCACCCAATGAGAATTTACGTGCCATTTCGCTCGGCCAATGAAAATTTATGTGCCGTTTCACTCACCCAATGAGAATTTACGTGCCATTTCGCTCGGCCAATGAGAATTTAGGCGCCGTTTCACTCACCCAATGAGAATTTACGTGCCATTTCGCTCGGCCAATGAGAATTTATGTGCCGTTTCACTCACCCAATGAGAATTTGCGTGCCATTTCGCTCGGCCAATGAGAATTTAGCGCCGTTTCACTCACCCAATGAGAATTTACGTGCCATTTCGCTCGGCAATGAGAATTTAGGCGCCGTTTCACTCACCCATGAGAATTTACGTGCCATTTCGCTCGGCCAATGAGAATTTATGTGCCGTTTCACTCACCCAATGAGAATTTACGTGCCATTTCGCTCGGCCAATGAGAATTTAGGCGCCGTTTCACTCACCCAATGAGAATTTACGTGCCATTTCGCTCGGCCAATGAGAATTTATGTGCCGTTTCACTCACCCAATGAGAATTTACGTGCCATTTCGCTCGGCCAATGAGAATTTAGGCGCCGTTTCACTCACCCAATGAGAATTTACGTGCCATTTCGCTCGGCCAATGAGAATTTAGGCGCCGTTTCACTCACCCAATGAGAATTTACGTGCCATTTCGCTCGGCCAATGAGAATTTAGGTGCCGTTTCACTCACCCAATGAGAATTTACGTGCCATTTCGCTCGGCCAATGAGAATTTAGGCGCCGTTTCACTCACCCAATGAGATTTACGTGCCATTTCGCTCGGCCATGAGAATTTAGGCGCCGTTTCACTCACCCATGAGAATTTACGTGCCATTTCGCTCGGCCAATGAAATTTAGGCGCCGTTTCACTCACCCAATGAGAATTTACGTGCCATTTCGCTCGGCCAATGAGAATTTAGGCGCCGTTTCACTCACCCAATGAGAATTTACGTGCCATTTCGCTCGGCCAATGAGAATTTAGGCGCCGTTTCACTCACCCAATGAGAATTTACGTGCCATTTCGCTCGGCCAATGAGAATTTAGGCGCCGTTTCACTCACCCAATGAGAATTTACGTGCCATTTCGCTCGGCCAAGGAGAATTTAGGCGCCGTTTCACTCACCCAATGAGAATTTACGTGCCATTTCGCTCGCCAATGAGAATTTATGTGCCATTTCGCTCGCCAATGAGAATTTAGGCGCCGTTCACTCACCCAATGAGAATTTAGGCGCCGTTTCGCTCACCCAATGAGAATTTATGTGCCGTTTCACTCACCAATGAGAATTTACGTGCATTTCGCTCGGCCAATGAGAATTTACGTGCCATTTCGCTCGCCAATGAGAATTTAGGCGCCGTTCACTCACCCAATGAGAATTTAGGCGCGTTTCACTCACCCAATGAGAATTACGTGCCATTTCGCTCGCCAATGAGAATTTATGTGCCATTTCGCTCGGCCAATGAGAATTTATGTGCCGTTTCACTCACCCAATGAGAATTTACGTGCCTTTTCGCTCGGCCAATGAGAATTTAGGCGCCGTTTCGCTCAGTCAATGGGCCTTTAGGTGCCTTTTTTCACTGCTACAAACATCAGATAACACCGGCTTTCGCTCCACGAGACAGTTAGTGCTTTCGCATTTAATAAAAGATTGCGCGTGCACACTGCGCGGTTCCACTCCTGTGTTATCTGTGCGACGTCCATTTCTGGGACCAAGTTTTCGTGACATCGACCTCCCAACTTTGCACCCCCTTCCAAGCGCGGAGAAAGACGTAGTTCTACGTCAAAACACCTTGTATAACAAGGCACGGTGAATGCAGCCTCTCGGCACTTTTCCACGGAGTGAACATTCCTGAAACCCCTCTTCTTTCTGGTGCAAACAGATCACATCACTTAGCCCGTGCATGAAGGATGTGCGTGCAATGCGCGGAAAAAGACAGCACCATTTTGTTGTTGCGCATACATGCCTGCATACAGGCTCGAAATGCACGTTATAGGGTCGGCTGGATTTCGAGGGGTGCCGAAGACCGCTTCTCCCTTGTCTCTGGAGGCTTCTGCCGACCCTTCAGAGCACGTCTACACTAACACATCAAATCCCGCGCTGGCTTTTCCACGCTAGTACGCCTCACCCCTCCTCAAGGGATCTTTCAGAAGGAAAGCGGTGCACGCGAGTGCTGCGTGTCCGACTGAACAAGAGCTGAACGATGACACGTTCAATCGACACGAGTTCCAGTCGCTGCTATGGCGAGTTTCACTGCAACAAAAGACGCCCGAGAGGCAAGCAATAAACACCCAATTAATCGGTTACTCCTCTTCGACCTTTACGGGTTAAAGTTTACCCATTCCCCGCAGCGACTGTGTGCTGTTTTTACGAGCGGGCGTACCTCGATTGGGAGTTGGTTCGCCACCTCGAGGTCGGTGAGGTCGAACCCGGCGTCGGAAGGGGACAGGACGCAGACGACCGTGCATCTCCAGAATGGTCGAGACCTCCAGAAGGGGTTTGCGACGGAGGCCATGGAGCCGTGAGAGGTCTCCATCCAGGTCGCAAGGAAGTTGAACAGCCGTACTGTGACGGAGCACTTGGCGCTGCAGGAAAAAGTGGAACCGTTTCGTTCATAATTTGTGTCTTACGACGGATCTAGTGGCCTACAAAAGAAGAATGCTCTTTTTGTTCTTTTCTGGCTCAGAAGAGTCATTACCTCAAAATATGAGATGCGTATCTGTCCTATGTCAATTTTTGAAAACACAGTTTTTTTCTCAATAAGGACATTCACTTTAATACAAAATAAAGTAGATAGCCCTGATTCCCCGGTAAATTTCAATTCAGAAACATCTTGAGTGTGGTATCAGAATACTTTTACCTTCGAACAAAAGGTTCCTTCGAATGAAATTGCAGCAAAAAGTGGAATGAGAAAAATGCATTCAAACATTGAACTCCTTTACTTTGTTACTGCCTCACAATGTGTTGAAGATATTTTATATCAACATAACTACTTGACGTATGGTTATCAAATTTAGCGTAAGGGTGTATAATTAGTTTCTAAAACCAACAAGCTAAATTTGAAAAATTAATTTTTTCAAAAAAATTTGAAATTTAGGTTTATGTTTCCTTTGAAAAGAAAAAAACATTTTAAACAGTTTGGTAGGGACACGCGTGTCAAAAAATTAATTTTACGCAAAGAGAAAAGTTTTTTAAAGCAATATTGACGGCGCGAGACGTGATCTAGTCAGCAGTCGCCTCCTTTCCAGTTGTTTTCTCTCTCGGCATTTTGGGCGCATGGAGGAGAGGTGGATCGGCTTCACCTTCACGTTGAGGTGGAAAGAGCAAATGACCATCTCGTTGAGGTCAAAAGAGCAAATGACCATTCTGTGACGTCATGGACTTTGTGTGCAGAATTTCAAATAAATCTCACGCCGTATATATCGGTCCAAAAAAAAATTTTTTCGCATAAAATTTATTTTCTGACACGCATGTCCCAGCCAGACTGTTAATAAAAAAACTTATTTTTTTTCTTTTCAGGGGCCCTTTAAGGACATTCTGCAATTGATGGGACAGAATCAAGTGGAGCTGGAGTGTGCCCAGGTCTTGTTGGTGCTGCAGTCGACAGTGTGAAGTCTGAAGTGGTTCTACGACATCTGACACATCAGGTTTCGGATGGGCAGGTGCTGAAGGACTGTCTAGGTCTGCTTACAGACCACAAGAGAGCTTTCTTTCAGAAAAGAGTGGCTTCTCATGATGTAATCGGAATCTGCATGGCAACAATGGCTCAGTCCAAGTGTGCACAGTAAGATGTTTTACTTTCTCAAGGGTCAGGGCGCATGTTTGCACCTATCTTGGGGTGTAGGGTACGTTGGTGGGCTAGTTGGTTCATCTTAGTTAAACATAAAAAATAGCGCAAAAAAGACAAGGACAAGAAGTATACAGGACAAGCGCTAACTTTCAACTAGTTTTTACTCAGGAAAAGCAGGCATATATATACACACGACAGTCACAGCAGCACCACATAAAAGTTGACTAATTTTGTGCACGATCATTCAAAAACTGAAATTCATTACTGTGAAGTACAATAGAAGTGTCGCTGACATATGCCGTCCCATTTTTCTTTATAAAGAACGCTTCCAATAGCTCTCTAGCGACCGTCTCTCGGCTTCTACCTAGAATCCTTATCTGCTGAAATCGTGGAACGCAGCCACACGTGTTGCAATGTGTAGGCGAATGCGAGGCATGTTTATTTTTTACTGATAATGCGTGCTCCCGTGCTCGGTCATTGATGCACCGCCCCGTCTGGCCGATGTATACCTTTCCACAACTCAGTGGGATTTCATAGACCACACCCACTGTGCAGTCCACGTAAGGGGTGACGTGTTTCTTCTCACATGGTGCTTTTGCCTTCTCATCACAAATGCGGGAGCACAACCCAGCCAACTTGTTTGGGGCAGAGAACACAACGGGAACATCGTACTTGCTTGCCACTTTCTTCAGATTGTGGGCAACCTTGTGGATGTACGGAATAACTTCTGGTCTTTTTGTTCTCTGCCTCGTTGGAATCTTTCTTTTCAACCCCTTTATTTTTTGTAGGGCGGTCTCCGTCACAGAAACCAAGATCTCCGCCACAGAAACCGCTGTTGATCGTGATTTGATCACGATCAACAGCGGCGGATGCTAGTTTTAAATATCAGATTTCTAGACCGGAATTGGCTGCCTTCCCGTGTTTGGTCTTGGTTTCTGTGACGGAGACCGCCCTACAAAAAATAAAGGGGTTGAAAAGAAAGATTCCAACGAGGCAGAGAACAAAAAGACCAGAAGTTATTCCGTACATCCACAAGGTTGCCCACAATCTGAAGAAAGTGGCAAGCAAGTACGATGTTCCCGTTGTGTTCTCTGCCCCAAACAAGTTGGCTGGGTTGTGCTCCCGCATTTGTGATGAGAAGGCAAAAGCACCATGTGAGAAGAAACACGTCACCCCTTACGTGGACTGCACAGTGGGTGTGGTCTATGAAATCCCACTGAGTTGTGGAAAGGTATACATCGGCCAGACGGGGCGGTGCATCAATGACCGAGCACGGGAGCGCGCATTATCAGTAAAAAATAAACATGCCTCGCATTCGCCTACACATTGCAACACGTGTGGCTGCGTTCCACGATTTCAGCAGATAAGGATTCTAGGTAGAAGCCGAGAGACGGTCGCTAGAGAGCTATTGGAAGCGTTCTTTATAAAGAAAAATGGGACGGCATATGTCAGCGACACTTCTATTGTACTTCACAGTAATGAATTTCAGTTTTTGAATGATCGTGCACAAAATTAGTCAACTTTTATGTGGTGCTGCTGTGACTGTCGTGTGTATATATATGCCAGCTTTTCCTGAGTAAAAACTAGTTGAACGTTAGCGCTTGTCTTGTATACTTCTTGTCCTTGTCTTTTTTGCGCTATTTTTTATGTTTAACTATCTTGGGGTGCTTTCGAGAGATCAAGCTGTGTAGTGAGGCTTAATACTATGTGAAACTTTTCTACCCTTTCCACTGGCAAATGAGTGCACAATATCTGGATCCGGTATGTTCAATTTCGGGCTTTTTTCTTTTTCATTGTGTTTTGGCCCGGGCATGTGCCTGGTGCTGAAGATTACTTGCAAATAACACTACTTTCCATGAGAGCTGCACACTCTGTTCCTCAGATTAAAAATCATGTTCTCGATACCGACAGGTGGTAGCAAGAGTGTGCAAGGTGCGAATCTCGAGCTCAATGGCACATACCATCCCCTGGACCAGGAAGACTCCACAGGATCTCGATGCTTGATGAACACCACAAGCTTTTCAAGCAAAGCACCATCTTATGGTAACTATTTAGGCTTTGAGCGTTCACAAGAGATACTAACACTATTTTCAATTACACAGGCCTGCAAACTGAACCAAAAGCAAGGCAAAGATTCAAAGAAAAGTTTGGAACGAGTGTCGTGGAGGTACTTTATTCGAATAGCCTTGAGAAATTCTTAGTTGCGGTGAAAACAGTCCACAATTCAAAGTAGTACTCAAGAGGGTACGACCAATTTCCAAAACATCTACGCATTAGTGCCTTCCATCATTTTTTATCATGGGAAGCAGTTTGCCCTCCACATAGACATTCTAAGACACACAAAGTTCTCGCTGCATCTTTTCAGTTGCATCTGGAAACTGACTTGCCGGTGTCTCCCATTTCAAGTATCTGTGTTCATGAGTGCACATGTCACAAGTATATTAGCGCAAAAATTATGCACTCTATCAAGCAGGTGACTGTTTTCTGCACGATGTTGCTAAGGCCAACATAATTTCCACAGCATTTTTAAAGCTACTTGCACAAGTGCATGGCTTTGCTTGGCAACTCTTTCGCACGTGAGAATGAGACAAGGGAAAGCAAGGCGCTTGCACAATGGTGCGGGGCTGCACTACGTGGGAACTATATTTGCTTCAACGGCGTTGCCCAGAAAAGTTGACGCCGAGAATAGTGGTTGAAGCGGACAGGTGTAGCCACATTATAAAATCATGACTGTGTGTACTTTCTGCAGTACTATTTCGCTCCTTTCATTCCAGGTGGGCCTGCTCATGCACGGAGAGAAGCCTTGGCTCTGTGGCACAGCTGACGGGCTGATCCAGCAAGGGAGCGAAACTCTCCTTCTGGAGATCAAGTGCCCTAGCTCAATAAGAGGGCAACCGGTCGTTGACACCAACGAAAAGACATTTACGAGCTGTTTAGTGCATGTTGATGACAAGTTATGCCTGAAGCCATCGCACGGCTACTATACACAAGGGCAGGTGTTGATGTATGTGCTAGACTTACAATCATGTTATTTCTATGTCTACACATGTAAGGATCATGATGCCACTGTGTTCGTTCCCAGTTTCTGAACAATGAGATTCCTTCTCTGAAACGGTTTTATTTCAGTTGGTACCTGCCAGCCCTTGCGCAAAAGTACCAGATATAAGCACTAAGCACGTCAAGATGAGTGATGCAAAAGACTGCAAAAATGAAGTACAGTAAACTTTCATTAGTTCGACTTCGATTAATTCGACTTTTCGTTTAATTCGGTCGTGTTCAAGAGTGCCACTTCCTCCTCGCCAATCACATCCAATTCGAGCTCTCATGAGAGGTGCTCGGCGACAAAGGTGCATTGGCTGCCCCCGTCGAACAGACAAAGGGCAAGGCGATTTTGGTATCGTCCATCCACCCATACTTGGGCCGCCTGCAATGGCACAATGCTCTTGCTGCTCTACGATGACTGGAAAGAGCAAAGAGGGCACCTTTCACTCGAGGGTTTGGCACCATCAGCAGGAGAAGCAGCTGATCCTTTACCTCTGTTGTCGCTGCTCGGTCAATCTTTGGCACCACGATCCCTCGGAAAGTGCGGTTGGCTTTGCAAGCTGCCATCGTACACCATCTCTCGGCTTTCCAGCTCCAGGTGAAGCAATCGCAAGATGGATTCGAAAATCGATTCTTCACAATCTTTTTCCCGCTTGCGCCGTGTCTTATTAAAGTCCACAGCCCGGTCCGTGGGCAACACACGGTACAGTGCGGCTTGCAGCATCACCCCGTTGCCGTCAAACTCAACACTGAGAGATTTTAACCTAGCGATGTTCCTGCGGATGGGGCCATATGTAGTCGACGTACGACATCACTTGGCACTCTCACTTGCGGCAAGTTTAGTAACTGTGTAAGGTACTCCTGAACCAACACGACCTGCTTCCCAAATTGTCCTTTCAGCAGCTCCACGGCGTACTCATAGTTCTTGTCAGTTGCTCGGATGCCCCGGCGCCGCCGCTTTCCCCGTCAATACCATCTGCAAGTACAAAAACTTCTCCACGCTTGACAATGCATCGTTTTCGTGAATCCCATCTGTGGCAGCGTAAACGCAATGCAACGGGTGAAGCTATTCACTTATTTGAATATGTTATTCCTCCTAACTTGCATTCACGTCTCGTAGAGTCACCAAATCCACTAATTTTGCACCGCAACTGTGGTAAGGTTAGACTAGGTTCGACAAAGCATTGGCGTAGCAGACGACAGAGCCGATACAAAGTAGAGGGATGACAGAGGGACGGCCTTGCAAGATAGCCAATGCGATACCCTTTCCCCCCTTTCGCTCGTCTGACCTGTCCGACTCGGCTGCTCGAACGTCGGTTGGTAGCCCGCGCCTGCTAGCGTATGTCACGTGGCAGCTGGAGGAAAGGCGATGGGAGGGGCGCACCGAGGACTCCCGTTCTTCCTTTTGGGGTATTTTGCAAAGGGTCTATCGAGACTTTGCCGTCAAGACCCCGAGGTGCGTGAATGCGATACTGATACCCAACGACTTTGTTGTGATGCGTCGCAGCTATTGACTGTGCATTAACGTGGGACTGCTCATTTTTTTAAGATGCCTCTCACGCTCTACCAGCTCACATTTTAGTGAAAAAATTATAAGACCTTACAAATTAAGATGTTCCTCGTATTTTAAAATAAAATAAATAAAAAAATATCCAATATCACCGCGCAGGATTTTGGCGACTGTTGAACCAAAGCTTTTTGACTAATTTTATAAAAGAAATCTGTGTCAGGTGATCAAAGCAAGGACAAGCAACATACCCAGCTTGGTGAAAAAAATTCCTCATTTAATAAATTGATTGCACAAACATATTTTCACACTTAATGTTGATTAGTTTAATCTGGTATCGAGTCATATCTTAAAGTGATAAAACATTCTAACAGATGTGATCTGGTGAAAGTAGTAACCCAAAAATAAATGAGCCTGTAGTGAAACTAAATTCAAATAATTTAAACCTAAATGGACTTGAAAAAGAAACGAAGGCATGCGGGCCTTGCCAACATCGCTGGTACTTGAGCAGAAAATGTGCAACTAACTTTGCTACTACGGGAGGCTGGTAACGAAAAAAAGTAGGACTCACAGGTTAAAGGCAGAGAGCTTGGATGAAGTGAGTGGTTCACTTTCCGCATCCCGCAAGAGTTCCTGCGGACTCTCGCAGACAGCAAGGTGCTCGAGGAAGTGATCCACCATGCCGAACAGTCTGCTCGGTTTTTTGGGAACTGCGCGAGAATGAAGCGCCAGCTTCGTGTGAATTACCACAGACGTTAACAACACCCGCAACATCAAATATAGCTTCTACACTTGGTGTCAACTTTTTGTCTCACGTTGTCATAGTTTCCACAGTGCTCCAATGCTGCTATAGCTACCATATTTACTCGAATATAAGTCGACCACGAGTATAGGTCGATGCCTTTGTATTAAACACTCAAAAACTTTTTTCTTTAAATTGTAACATAAATCAACATTTCTTTTTTTTTTTAAGAACAGAGGTAAGTTTTGGAAAAAGAATAAAAAACGAAGGGAGAACTGTACAGTTCTCCCTTTGTTTTCGTCCGTGTTGTTTTAGAGTATTACACCATGAAAGAAACCTTTATTCACAGCGCTCTCAACTAAATCACAGCGCGGTTCCAAAAACTTAATCATCGTCAGAACTTCCGGACATGTCATCGTCGTCGGAAGCTTTGTCAGCTTCGTCGACATCCTCACAAATTCGCAGCAATACCTCGCTGACACCGTTAAAAAATGGGGACAACAAGAAACAAAACAAGGTGGAGACAAGTGAAGTGACGAAAGACCAAATATAATAAAGCGAGCACCGCTGAGAGCCGCCGCGAGGAAGCCGCTAGCAACGGCAACATTGCGAGCTGCCGTGAGCAACAAGACGCGAAACTTCTGTTATTTCTTTTGCTGCCCGTCCACGAAAGGGAGACGGATAGAGGGGAGGGGAGAGGGCAAGGTGCGGGGCACGTCGCATCCCCCTTGTGTCGAGAGAGGCATGCGTGAACGGCTCCGGCAGCTACAGCTACGGAAAGGACTGAAACCCAACACCCGAGGGATGCACGTGAGCAGCAGCCCGCTGGCTGCTGCCGTTTCGGTTCTTTTCGTGCACCAAAAGCCTTCTGGAACAAGAAGTGGCGCGGCACTACGGCGACGCCAGCTCAGTGACTCGTTAGCGCCATGAGCACGATAAGGTCGCGAAATTTGGTCACGAATGAAGGTCAAAATTCTCTGGTCACGAGTGTAGGTCACCCTTAATTTTTTACATTTCAAAATAAAAAAAGATAGAGGTACACCTAAGCATTCTTTATGAGTTCTGAATGCGAAAGCATGCAAGCCGCTCGTCCGCTCCCTTTTTCGTCTGCTGCGTACTTTTCGTCGCCGGTCAGCGCGTGTGCTCCCCCTGGGCACAGTGACCTTGGACGCTCCGTGCCCAGGGGAGCAACGGCGCGCTGATGGACACGCAGCACCATGGGGTGAGCGGTCGTGGAAAATGACGAGCGCAGCGGCCAATGGGGGCCCCGTCGAAGCGCGCCAGCCAATGGAACTAAAAGATCGGGAAAACTATGTGCCGTTTTCGCGCTTCAAACTGATGACGTCAGCTCGCTCCCTGAGACAGTTAATGCTTTCGCATTAAAAAAGCTAGACACATTAGAATAAATACGGTACATGCAAGACCACATGGATTTGTTCGGTGCTTGCTCGCTTGCTCACTCGTTGCCCATGTCTTTTTTTTGCTATTCTGTTTACTTTTGAGAAGCATTCGCGCTGAGCGTGATTACGAGAGATGTCTATCAGCAGTGTTTATCGCACATAAGCAAGCAACAAACTTCGCAATAGTAAAACATTGTTTCACGAGCGTTTCTCGTATAAAGCAATTAACACTGATTCGAATCTTGAGTTCACTATCTCCTCTGCAGCCACACTAAATGTGTACAGCAAAGTGGGCATTTTTGTAGCTTTCTCCTAACTTTTTCTGTCCGCCGAACGAAACATGGCCGACCCCACCTGTTTTATGCATTTCAGGCAGCGGGGGGTGGGTGATGACTCGGCATATTATTATGCTAATTAACATTAGCTTATTAATGTATGTTGCCACGAGTGGCAGTTTTCGCTGGCTCTCTTTCATAACATTATGCACATTTCATGAAAAAGAGCTCTATAAAAAATCCTGGGTCACAACTGGGTTGTCGTTATTTTAAAAGGAGGCACTGCTCCTTTGAGATAAAACCGGCTTAAAAACACATTTTCCAAATTGTGTTCCTGAAGATGGACAAGCCCTTATAAACTTGACCTGAAGTATTCTTGCGAAATAAGCCGCTTTTATCTTGGAAATTTTATTTGAAAGCATACTAAAGTGGGTCTCTGCATGTACTCTTTTAGTCATTGCAGCATGAACTTTTTTTTTCATTTTGCTATTTTATGAAAACTGTATCACTGCTTGGACGCATCCAATATTTTTTTTCTTTTTTTCTCTGGTAGGTGTATGTATAAGATTAGTTTCATTTGTAGATGCCTACTAAACCTGCAAAAAATAATGATGAAAATGAAATAATTGTAAGAGTTATTAAAACCTTACAAATTTCGCGGAGCCTTCATTTATAGAATTCCGCAACCTTCCAGTTGACAGATTGATTTTCTGATTTTATTATTTGAATTTGTCTTTAATGCTGCCCATAATATTTTCAAATGAAACTTGAAACATCAACAAAACTAATAATGCTCCATCAAAACCAAGTACATGTTTCTAAACAGATTGTAAAGGCAGATAACTTAGAAAAATTGTATTTGTATTGAATCCCACGTTATATAAAAACAGCTTTCGAAGCAGTGTTCCCCTTTAATACATGGCCTCTCGAATGGTGCAGCTCACCCTCGAAGAGATGTTTGGGTTCTAGCAGACGCTGTTCAAGTATCCAGGTGTAGCACTCCAGAAGACCCAGCAGCTGGTCGCAGAATTTGCAGACGGCCGAGAGAGTCGCCCAATGGTGCTCCGGCGCTGCCACGTTCCCTTCAAAACTGGGTGACAATGGATTTAGTAAACAATGCTCGAAGCAACTGTCCGTCATCCGACAGGGAGTGCTGCCAGTTTTTTTTATGCCCGCTAATCCTTCTGGAGCCTGACCTGCCAAATCAATGCCAACTGCTCAATGAATACCTAAATTATAAATCTTTCGCGGCAAAATTATTCAAATTCAGAACTACTCTTTCCATTTCGACTGCAGTGGGTTGCAGTCTATTGAAGACAAAGAAAAATGTGTCGGGGGCATTGCTGACACCTGATACGACGTTGGTGTGATTTGTTGTCACACCGGTGTTGCACAGTGCACGGTGGTAGGCTTCAAGGTGTTCATGGTGAAAAAGTGTGCTGCCAGCAAGTGCTTGGAAGCTACCTTCGGCGCACAACTAGATATGACGCAAAATATGCCCAGTAAAGATTTTGCGAAAAATGTTGGTTTTCTTTCGATGATAAATTCACGAAAAAAGGCTAATATGGTACTTCCTTCCAGAAATGAAAAAAAAAAACAAAAAATATGTTATAATCCAGGTTTCCTGCCACATTTTTAGAAAAATAAGGGAACCAGGTGGTACAGTCAAACGCCTTTAAAAAGAAGCCTACGAGACTGGAGAAATCTTTCGTAGTACTGAAAACTTTGTTGTAGTAGTTGAGTGCAAAAAATCTATCAGGTGAAACCGAATTTGTGTTGTCGCATATTGATGTACCTGCACGCCATTCGAGGCGTTTTGGGAAACAGTATAGCTTCAAATATAGTATGAGCGACATCAAAAACGAGGTGCTGTACATTGATAATCGAGTCATCAAAAAATGGAACGGTGGCCGAGTCTACTAGCGCATCAGAGCTCGGAGCACGTGGGGCGAAAGCTTGCGCTGAAGAATCCAAGCATCTTGAGCTTAATTATCACTTTTTTTATTTTTAAATTGTACTGGTACGCGTTTGTGTACTCAACACTGCGTGATGCAATTTAAAGACACTACTGCTAGTGGTCATACCGCCAGTACCGCCAATGGCAAAGTTTGTCATATACAACTAAAACACCTGGCTCTCCTAGCTGCAGACTAATTTCCAGCTGTCCAAGTTCCACACAACAAACTTAACTGATTTATCAAAATATGAATCGCAATAATCACCAAACCCCCGACATCGACCCCTGATCACGCAGCGAATGAAAGGCGCTCCCCGACTGCGTAAATTTGGCCTTTCCTAAATCGGGCAGTGGCTTCCGCCGCCGTGCGCCATTCAAAGGAGTCTCTCGAAGGGGCAGCGCCGCTCTCAATTCCATGTATAGTCACTAGATGGCGTAGGAGCGGGCACGACAAAATCAGCCACGCTCTCGGCACATGACAGCTGCAGCGTGCAGCGAGGAGCGAGAATGGGGAGAGGCGCACAAGCGAGCCGACTGAGCGCTTTTTCACACCTGTCCGGCACGAATGAAGAGGGCATCTTTCTTTCTGCATGGCTCTTCTGATTTCGTTCAAATTTTGTCATCTCGGGTAGAGCCGCAGATCACGTTTTCTTGACCATATATTATCGCTCCAAGGTGGAACAATTTGGGACTCGCATCGAGCAAGATTGGGCATCTTGGTGAATCCTGACGAAGATCGGCGGGTCGGTCAAACAAATGCAGAGACAGCATAAAAAGTTGCAACTGCCCATGAAATTATTTTCCTTTATATATATAATCCTCGTTCGCGCGGGTCCTTTCACGTGCTTCGACATACGTGCAAAATAAAAAAACGAGTGTGTGCACTGCTCGGACAGAACATTGAGAAAAACCTCATCTTGGAGTGGAGTGGCGTGTACTCGAAGGCGTGAGCAAAACGGAAGTATGCACAAACCGCGCGGGCATTTGGCAGCAACGTAGTCATGTAATGCCATCTAGACACAAGGTTGCATACTAGCAATATATTTACACCCAAAAACGTGCGGGAGGGGGGGGGGGGGGGGGGTCGGGGACGGAGGTTGTGCGGTGGAGGCGGAGGCAGCACGCTGGAGGTGGAGGTGGTCGCCATATTTTCATTTTCTACTCCCGTCACTTGAAGCAGTGGCGGATTTAGAGGGGGGGGGGGGGGGGGGGGTTCAGATGTTCGGACCCCCCTCTTGAATTCCGTATGTGTAAAAATTTAGGGTGTGGAAACGGGAAGGAGGGGGGGAGGGTGTTCTTAAACTTATGAAACGCTGATAAACACCTGACCACACCCTCTGGAAATACCTGCATCCGCCCCTGCTTGAAAGCGACACTTTACGTGAAATAGACTACCTTTCACCCACAAAGTTCGTAATCCTGGTAATTTTTGCTTTGTGGGGCTGTGCAATTGGTTCGTTAAATAGAAATATTTGTCCAACAGAAATTTGTTGTAGTAGTCAGAGAAACACATTGAACACATAGGGGAGAGGCCAAGACTTGCTTTGACCTCGTTAAAAGGGAGTTTTTATAGAAGAGGCGTTCGTAATAAAGGCATTTGACTATGCCTCAAATTGCCATTCAGACAACCGATGACTGGCTGTAGAATGAACAAAGCTAACAATGGCAAAAATGGCACTTGCCTCTCCACAAAGAAACCGGGTGAATTGCCGTGCAAGAGAGACGACAGGTAGCTCTGGTGGCTCGGTGCCCCTGAAAAGAAAAAAACCTCCCAATACTGAATGCAAGATCTTATTCAATTTGTCTCGAAGCGAAACGAAAAAGCTATTAGTAGTGTAATGGACCGTTACCAGATGGCGTCTGTTCATGGTCATATCTGTTTCTACGGGCCCTAAGCATCCTAAAAATCCAAAAATTACAATAATGCGACGTCGCCCCTCGCAAGTCGCCCCTCAATTGCAAGCCGCTTCTCTCGGAGAGGCGGTTGCGATTGGCCGACGAGCGCCTATCGTCACCACGCTCACACTGCTGCTGGGGTATGCCCCGCCTTTCCCGAGTAGAAGAATCCGCTCAGAAAGGGGGCATGAACCAACCTTTCATCGCGTTTTGTTAAGAAAATCGGCGTCGCACAATCGTAATTCTTGAATTTTTAGGATGCTTAGGGCCCGTAGTATTAGTTAAAACCAAGAACAGACGGTTGCAGAGTCCTCTTTAGTGCCCGTTTAACTTCGCAGCGCCACTATCCAAAGGGGGGGAAACAATGTCCCTGCCACAGTTTTAAACACAAAAAAAGAATGTGCATTTTAAAATTTGACATTCTTCCTCTCGATATTTGCCCTTTCTGTTTGGCAACAAACTCAGTGGTGCCATCTATTGGGTATCTCCTCTTCCGGTTCACGTATATTTCCTCATTTGTTACTCATCATTCTTTTATCGTAAGAGTGAATTAACTCTTTCCTGACCACGGGGAAAGTAGCAATTTTCAAAAGATTCGTGCAAATAATTTTTTTTTTTCTAACTAACTTGCATGTGGAGCAATATGACAAATCAAAATGTGACCAATTAGTTGTTCTTTCAAAAGAAACAAAGGTTGATATAATGTGGGAAAAAGATTTTAAAATTGTATTTCTTGAAAGTACAATATATGTGTGGAGCCGGAAAACGTATAGGTGCCACAACTTCTACAGCTGTGTAAAATTAAACGACAAAAAGAAAAATTCAGAATACAGAAAATGTGCCCCACACCCACAGCGACTACTTCTGAAAGTTAGTGTACTCTAACCAACACTGTCTATTTTTGATTCGTCGGAAAGTTAGCCCCCGTAACACGTGTGCTTTCCAACGAAACAAAGCTTATATTGGTGAAACACAAATAGCACACCTCACATCCCCAGCAAAATGCTTTTTTTGTGTTCTACATTGGCTTTGTCACAGCCTTGATTGCAGTTCTATATTAGCATTCTTGTCCACCTTGCTGGGAACATCAAATGTGCGCGCCAACTCAGGGCAGCATTGGAAATGGTTGTGATGCTTACCGACAAACATCTGTTAAGTGAGGCCTATAATATCATTTAAATTGTTCCCAGAGCGCTTGAAAAAAAAGATGTCGCAATACAGTTGAATTATGTAAATAATGCCATCTTTGTTACGAAGACTGATGCAACCAGTTAGCCATGTTAGAAAAGTGCAACCACCGTTCCCAGAACTGTTCTTGACAGTCCACAAGCTTATGATAAAGCTCAAACCTACGTTAAAATTTAAACTAGAGTTCTTCCACGAGATTGTGGAACATAATTCTCCGCACTAAATCGAATTTCTTGACGGCGCTTGGATACCATCCATCACCGGTGATCGACGGGTGCAGTCAGGAAGGAGTTAAGTCTCGCTATAAGTTTCAGAAGATATATTTCACTTACTGCGAAACCTAGTTCAGAACTGGAAGTTGTTGGGGGTGCACACTGATGCCACCACGTTTCAATTAACGCGAGAAAGAGTGAATAGGAAACCCGGGTGCGCGTTGGGAGCGGCCAAGTATGAAACCCAGTTTCTGCCAAGGTCACCGGCTCAAAACAGAAAATGGCACCACTAAAACTACTCACCTCTGCTATAGCACAGCTGCATCAGCACTAAGGTAAGCACCGAATTAAAATCAATTGCTGGGCTAGTTGATTAATCATATATAAAATAGCGCAATAGGTCAGGAACATGAAAGGGACAGGACAAGCGCTACTTCGGCGCACCTCCAGAGCTACATTAGCACTAGGTTAGTGCCGTGCCATAGGTGTGAACGGGCCTCAAAGATGCCATAAAGAATCTTCGACCACTCTGGAAATAAGCGTAATGAAAAACAGTGCGAAAAGACAATGAATGAAGAACAAGAACTGACGGGACTAGGTCCTGCCTATCAACTGAATGTTTATTAGAAATACACACAACACGTGACTTCTGCTCCGATGTATTCGACACTACCAATCTTCCTCGAGAATACAAAACAAACACTCTCGACCTCGCCCACCATCCTATCTATTGGAAGTGTCGATTATATCGGAGCAGAAGTAATGTGTTTTGCGTAGTATTTTTAATAAAAATTCGGTCGACAGTCAGCACTTCGTACTGTCAGTCCTTGTTCTTTGTCCGTTGTCTATTTGCAGTTTTCCATTAGGCCATCTTACCAACTAGTCCAACCATCCATCTTTGCTAGAAAGAAGCAGGTGCAGCGAGGGGCTCCCCCTACCTGGGAGCTTTGGGATGAGCGCATGCACCAGCTCCATGCACTTGTGGCGGCAGTCCGCCTGTGGACGGCTCGTTTGCAGCAGCAGCCACCGGACGGCCGTGGAGAGGACCACGGGCTCGCCGCCAGTGTCCCTGGACGGGCAATGCGCCATCCGACCGTCGCAACACTTTATGGCGCCCCGCAATTCCGCGAAGGCACCACTCTCCGTGGCTTTGTGCTCGCAAGGTGGCAACTAGCTGCCCCGTTCCAGACGCGATTGGGTGGTCCGTAGCCACCTAGTGGATCGGAAGAGCAAAGTGGACTCCTGGCCTCCGCTTGCCCTTCTGGCTGAGAGACGGTACTTCGGCGCCCTCCGGTAGTCGCTGGGAGAAAGCTCCTTGCCAATCGTCGAAAAAAGGTGGTGCGCTAGAGGGTGCGAGGCTCTCCCCTGAATGTCGGCATAGGACCCGGGCGAGTGCAAGGTCGCGCAAGTATGGTGTTTCGATGGTTGACAGTGCAAGCACAAGTGTCGGCCTGGGGGTCGGGCCTAGCTCTTCGTGAACTCTGTGGCACGTGAGACAATTGTCTCGCTGCCATAGTTAGTCCATGCATTATCGACAGCCATAGCTGGACTCACGTTTATTGAACGTTGGGTAAACAAAAGTGAATCTCAGCTCCTCGGTTGTTCCACGCATTTCTTTTGGCTGTACAACTCGAGAGCGCACCGCAAAACGAGAATGCATGCTATTAGAGCACACCAATTGGGCAGCCAGTTGAGCGAGCGTCACGGGAGCGCATGTGCACACCGTGGAAAGTTTTGAGGATTGTATACGCAAGTGCCTGTGTTTTGTGTTTTGTTGCCGGCGCTGTGTAGAAGTCACAAACACCGTCGCGCCGTCGTGTAAACGCACCGGTGTTTGTCATCTTCACCAACTAAGCTGTACTGTATTTAACGGCTCTTAGAGGTTCTATTTGGTAAGGTTCCGTTTGTCGCGGCCTTCGGTATTAGCAGAGACGCGCGGAAATTTCAACTGGAGCTTAAGCTAACATATTTTTGTATATCAAATTATCGATACAGTCAAACGCCACTACAATGAATGCTTCTACTACGAAATAGCCTGTACAACGCTTTAATAGCCTGTACATCTGCTTTATTAGGGTCATTAAAGTGCGCGACGGATATAACGAAGTGACGTGTATAACGAAGAATTATCGCGGTCCCACACGCTTCGTTATACAGGCGTTTGACTGTATATCCAACTCTTTTACGATCCCCTTTGAATTCGATATATCCGGGTTCGACTGTATTTTTACCACTCAAAATTGAAACACACTCGCTTTACCCAGAATGTTCCCCAAAAGTAACCTTAGGCTATGGCCATCGCTAGATTGAGATGCCAACCAGTGCAAACAAAGAACCCAATCGACTGACCCTGTCGCGGTGAGAGAAAAATAAATTCTGTCCAAAATCATCCCTTAGAAAATGGTCCAGGACAGAATTGCACACTGAGATAAATCTAAGAGGCTACGGTCGGATTCGGCCATCTTTCCAGTGCATCGTACCATTTTGTCCAGCATGCAACTGCCATCACCAGTTAAAAAAAAAAAAAAGAAAGAACATTGGTTGCGACGCTACACCCAATTTATCGGCCCCGATAGTGCTCTCCTGACGCGCACTCAACCGGTTGTGCGGTGGCATGTTGTGCTCTCGAGGTACTTTTTATTACCTTTTATGTTTTTAACATATTGTCAACGGATGGGTCCGGTCCAGTCCGCTTGGTCGTGGACCATGGTGGAGCCGCCTTGCCAGCGAGTGTACATAAAGTTCCCACATCTTAAAACCCACGTGATACGAGGGCATTGTTTGCAAATACAAATTCGTTTTAGGCAAACCCCCATTTTGTACCCAGAGCTTTCCAAGTATCACGTGCGTTTTCCATTTTTCTTTATTTTTGGGTCCCCAGTAGTCCGCTGAGTTGCGGACCACGTGAAAGTCACCTTGCCGGAGAGGTAGGGTACATATATTTTCCCCAACTTCAAGTTCTCCTAGCCCTCCAGTAATTGCCCCAACCATTGCAATATTGCTCCTCCAGCTCCTCGACAAAGAAGCGAGAGTCCCACAGCCACTGAAGATGACCACAACCAGGGGCCATTGCAGAGGGTGACATCCCACCAGAGCGGAACAAACCGGGACTGGATTTAGGGCCTCAATTGATGTTTGTACGGTTTTTTTATTGCTTGCTGACGGAAGCGAGCAGAGTCCCAATTAATGCTCGGTTTCTCCTCAACGTGTAAACTAATATTTTTCTTCGGTTTTCTCATACACTCGTCACATTTAAATGGTATACCCAGATTATTTCCAAACTTTGCCAGACCATAACATATTTGGGTTAAGCTGTACCCCTCTATCCTCGTTTCCAAAACTTTGATTGGGCAAATGTAGAGCCCATCGTCAATAACGACTTTTGAATTGGAGCTAACTCACGAGGGCCACTTCCGCTTGACGTTTGGGCGATTCAGCAGCTCGCTCTTGGTCGAAACAATCCGCAGAACGTTGTCCAGGGCGCAACCCGACAGCTCTCTCGTCCCTGCAGCAATTCATTGTATGCGTTAGATACTCCGAAACTTCTAGCTACAAAATACATCGAGCCATCTCTGGTAACAGACCAGTTGGGACCACTTGGAGCCACCGCTGCGCTTAAATTCTCGACACCCTCTTCCCCAACACTCCCGCGAGTGGGTGCCGCCATTTTGTTGCCTAGTGCAGAGCCTGTGCAGTAGGCAATTAGCCCCGAGCGAGACTGATTAGAGCGCTGCAATCGCTCGATGGTGACGTAGCGACCAGTATCCCGTGACGAGGCGAGGCATTTTTTCCGCTTTGCTTCGCTTTGGTTGTGTGTTTTAGTGCATAACAGCAGAAACTCTTCGCTAAGTGTATTTTCTTTTTGCTATCACGGAAAACGTGCATAGGACGAAAGCTAAAAACAAATCCGAATACGCCGAAAGAAACAATCGGAAGTTGCGTGTAAGCTACGATGGAAACCTGCGATAGCTTCATGGCCACCAACACCGCTCGGATACTTTGAAGCGGAGACCAATGAGCATACTTCTACATGCTCTGTGCGCGCTTCCCAACTTCAAGCAGCAAACGAAGGGAAATATGTACTCAAAACTACAATTCTCGGTGAAGGCCCCTCGACTCACAGGTTCTGGAAGCAACGACAACAATCTCAACAACTTCAACGGTCGCTCAAGTTAGTAATAGGAAGGCCTAGCAAGGCGCTCGCCACTCGCTGCCTACGACCGGCGGCCTCGTTAAATAAATTTGATCGTGCAATCTTTTTTTCTTTTTCAAGTGGATTTGTTTTGTATAAATAGTTTGAACCTTGACCTAGATCTTTTGGTTAGAAGGCGAGTTATCTCTTCGGCGTCCCCTCGTCACTTTCGGAGTGTTGGGCGGTGGTGGCGGATGCTGCCGTGGCAGTGACACACTCGTCAATTCTATTTGCTGCTTTCTTCGACGTAAAGCTCTAATAAACACGCTATGGATTACCCTCGCATAATGCGGTATGTGCGCTTCATTTTTCGTGTGTCTTTAAAACTGCGCGAGCAAAGCGCCAAAGGAGTTGACGATTTGAATGCCAAGTTCAACACCTGCTCAGCCATCCTCGCGATTGGTTTCTATTTGCTCTGTCTGTTTCCGGCAGGCTGGGAAAAAAACTCACCGAAGACACTTAAGGCTGCTTACGTGTAGGAGTGCAAATGCATTCCTACATGCAGCACATTCTTAGAAGCAGCGTGCCACATCTTCCTTTCACACACGGCGCTCCGTTGGTGACAGCACGCTCCCCCACTGCGCAGGTGAGGCGAACCCCGCCGGCCTCACGATGGCTACAGTGACAAACTACCATTGTAGTACTGCTAATGTCACATCAATGAACGATAGTTTATCTTTACCACTTCTCTCCTTGCGCCCTAAGATTTCACGCCTGTGTCTACTCCATAAAATGTATTTTCATGAACCGAGACAATCAGCTGAATACTCCCCCCTTTTACATTTCATCCCGTCTTGACCATCAGCACAAAGTTGGAGTTCCAAGTTCATTGGCCACAACATTTCAATGTTTTTTTCTACCCCGCACAGCCGAAGAATGGAACCACCTCCCCGGGTTGATTGCTGCTATAACTGAAACTAACCTCTTTAGAAATTCCATCACTAACTATTTTAGCAGCGACCCACGACCTGTTGTTTTTCTTTGTCTGTTGTATATTTAATATTGCTGACTCGTTACTGTTTTACTCTCTTTGTTTTCATGTACAGTTGAACCTCGATTTAGCGAAACCCGATTTTACAAAGTTCCCGATTTAAGGAACAAATTCGGATTCCCCGCGCAGTCTATGCCCAGAAAATGTCTTTCTCGATTTTACCAAGTTCCCGATTTACCGAAATAATTAGCGGGTCCCGGTGACTTCGTTAAATCAAGGTTCAACTGTATGTGCCCTTCCCCTCTGCAATGCCTTTGGGCCCTGAGGGTA
Organism: Ixodes persulcatus; assembly: GCA_013358835.2. NCBI lineage: Eukaryota > Metazoa > Arthropoda > Arachnida > Ixodida > Ixodidae > Ixodes > Ixodes persulcatus. The sequence continues at coordinate 295,282 of JABSTQ010009714.1, forward strand.
CTTTCAATAAATAAATAAATAAAGATTCTGCGTGGCTGTGCTTTTCTTTGCATTTTATTTCTGAGGCACATGCTTGATGACATAGTTTTCCGACCATCTTTTGGGGACAACGCCGACGGCTTTTCGCATAATGGGACAAGTAAGGCTACCGCCTTAGAAAGGAAACTCGCCCCAGGAACCATGCCGTCCCAGAATCTACCCGTTTGGTCCCTTGACAAGCCTCCGAAACCATGACGACGACTGATTTTGGTCGTGGCCAGTACAGTAAAACCTCGTTATAACGAAACGGGATATAACGAATTAACGGATATAAAGAAGTAATTGTAATTCCCCTTGAAACTCCCATAGAAGCCCATGCATTTAAAACCTCGTTTTAGCGAAGCAAAAATTTCCCTGCAATGGCTATAACGAACCATTTTTTTCTAGATCTAAATGGTTATAACGAAGTACTAATTACGGCCCCCTTCAACTTCGTTATAACGAGGCGGTAATTCAAAACTCCCGCGCGCTAGAAGCCGCAAACTCCCGTGCGCTAAAAGTCGCCTGGCAACATGCACGAGCGCGCCGAGGGCGCCGAGTCTCCCGGCCTCCCCCCTTCTCGTGGAACGCATGGACCCGTCCAGAAGCAAGATGGACGACGACAAGCGGAAGCGTAAAACGATCTCGGTCGTGCGTGCATGCTGTGACGGGGGTGCCTGATGAGGACAGCGATGAATGTGTCAACGACAGCGAGGAGCCGAATGTTTGCGAGTCCGAAGTACCGATGTTCCTTTCAAGCGCTGGATGCGGCGGATCTGCTGCGCCGTATTTCGGCGCTCACGATGACGGCGAGGATGGACTCGAGATAGCAGCTGCCGCAGAAAAAGCGATCATTCGCCTGAAGAAGACGCGACAAACATCGATCATGGACTTCTTTGCTGCGAAGTGAGCCGGAACAGCGCGTAGCATTCAGCGATGTGATGCACGGATAAAGTCGTATATGATCGCTGTTTTTTTTTTTTCTTCTTTCGTTAGTGTTTTTCTATATGCCACAGTAGTTTGCTCGCGTCGCAGGCTTCTATATCGGATTCGGTGGTGAGTACATCCTTCCTAGCTTACAGATTTGCGGTAGAAGTGGAACAATGGTTTTAACGAACTAATCATTATAACGAAGTAATTACGGCTCCCCCTTCAACTTCGTTATAACAAGGTTTTACTGTAGTATAACACGAAACTGAGTCAGCTGGGCCATGGGGTCCTGTTCCGTAGGCCGCGACATCACTGTTGTCGCGCTGCTCGAGTTTAATTTTGATGAGAAGTACGACGAAAGAATTACCGTAAAATACCGGGGGAGCACCCAGCCCACTTTCACTGAAAACTGGTTTAATCTAGGAATGGGCACTTGTCCGATCAAATCGGGCGCTTAACGTATAATTTGCAGAATTCCCAAGTTTGGGAAATGGTAATAGTGGGTGCTTTGACGAAGGTGGCGCTTCCACAGTATATTAGGGTAGGTCAAAAGCAACCCTAAACTCTCGTTCTAATTAGCAAATCAAACATGAATTGTGAAAGACACCTACATGCTAGCAACAAAGTGCAGAAGCAGTCCTTGCTACTAGATCGAGACAAGAAGCCGCCAGGTGGCGCCACTCCACCTTCTGGGGGCTAACAGCTCAAAACTTCCTGGGATACGGCGGCAGGAAGCTCGGGCGACATTATTTAGCTCCGTCGAGGACTGTTTTGAACATTTTTGAAGGACCAAAAAGCCTTTCGTGCAATTTCAGATAAAGCTTGAGTATATGGCAAAAACTATCTAAAGCACCAAGATGGCTCAAGTGTGGTTACTCTAAAGTGTAGCTTATTCCGTGGCTCCAGTTTTTATCTGTTGTGAACCATGTTAATGTGTCTGGAGGATGAAAAAAACCTTTTTTGCAGTTTCAGATCAAGCTTCCAATAACAGTTATTTCAAGCACCAAGATGGCTGCCGTTACTCTGCGTAGCTTATTCCGTGGCTCCCCCAAAAGTTTCCACAGACAGAAGGAACAAGAGTAAAATGCGCGAGAGGCAGAGTAACGACCGTTTTCCAGTCTCAAATGAGTATTCAAACGTGTCGGCTCGTCTGCAAGCTTGCAAGTTCAGAGTCACGCACCTATGGTCCTCTCGTCCGAGTGTGCCAGCTTGAGGCTGTCCACGAAATGGGCCAGGATGTCGAGAATGAAGACGTCCACCAACGACTCCTCTTCCCTGCAAAAACAGGAGGCCGACCCAATCGCCATTACAGCGGTTACACTGTTCAGCCGTAGTTCGCTTCTGCACAAACGAAGGCAACCTCTTTCTAAATGCGCAGCATTTACGAGGCCAGAACTTCGGCTTTCTGTGTCTGCGCTCACACGTAGGCTCGATGGTTACATCACTAATGACGTCACGGTGCTCGCAAGATTTGGTATCTGGCCAAGGGTGCCAGAAGGTGACGAGTCCTAAGAGAGGAAACTCTGGGGTCATCATTCTTTATGTGACGCTGGTATCATATGACACCATGACGTCACGTGACACGGTGATGGCAAGTGACACTGTGATGTCACATGACACCGTGGCATCACGTGACACTTCGAAGTGAAGTGACACTGTGACATCGGAAGATGCCATGACGTTGCAGGAAACCTATAATTGCTGCACTTTTAGAGCGCCTTTCGAACATACCAAAGAGAGACAGTTCGAGATGCAACGCATTTAGGTTCAGCCACAGCCTCCTTTATTCTAGAAAGCTTGTCAATTTCACGGCAGAGCCATTGAGCGTGCAGCCGTCGGAAAAAGGCGAACAGCAGCACCAAACGGTTACTCATATGGTAGAGCAGAGCCACTTCTGGGGTAACCCTTCAGCCAGCACCAGCAGTACACATGGGAGGCCTCCCTACGACACAACAACAAACCGCAACGAAGAAAAAAGAAAGAAGGCAACTGGCACATGAAGAAACGGGAGAGGGGCAAAATAAAGGAGGGTTGAAGCACAATATTATTTTCTGAAGAAAAAAAAAAGGAGTGTGTTCGTGTTTCCAGACTGGGGCATTGTTTGGTTCTGCTGGAGAGAGCCCCTGCACGCGCACTCTCCTCTGATCTCTTTTCCTTTTTACAGTTGCCACATTCTTTCGCGATTCGACAGGCTCTCTGGAATACAGGGAGCTATGGTTCAGCCTTAGGGATTTTCTGTCTGTGGATGTAGCCTTTATGTCAGTGTTACATGACAATTCAACATCATCTCAAAGGCACTTTAAATGCATAGTATTTATGGTCTTCTGCAATGCCATATGACATTGTGACGTCATTGATACCTTGACGTCCCATGACATCAGGTGGTACCATGAATCATGTTACATTATGACGTCATGTGACACAATGACCTTATATGAGAAAAAGACGTCAGGTGAAACCGTGATGTGACATAACATCACATCACGGAACACCGTGACGTCGCATAACGACATGCAAAACTATTACATCATGTGACACCATGACGCCATATGACATTGACGACAGAAGACACCGTAACGTGACACTATGACATCATGTGACAGTGTGATGTCATGTAACATGGCGTCACGTGACACCATATAACATCACAGAGCATATTGGCGTCACGGGATGCACTGACGTCACACAACACTGATATGTCATGACACCATGACATTATGCAACTCACTTGACACGTGATGTCATAACGCATCATGCTGTCTTGTGACACCATGTCACATAATACAGTGGCATCATGTGACACTATGACGTCATGTGAAACTATGACGTCATGCAACACTGTAAGGTCACGTGGATTGACGACGTCTTATGACAGTGGTGTCATGTGATACTATGAGGTCACATGACATCATGATGTTCTGTGACACCATGATGTCGCATGACACGGTAACATGTGACACCATGATGTCGTGGGACATCAAATGGCAGTGATGTCACAAGAGACCATGATGTCATGCGACACTGTGGCGTCAGGTGACACAATAATGCGACATTGTGACGTCGCATGACAATGCGATCGCTTTACATATTCACAAAACCCTCTAAACATTAACCATGTTGATTTAACCTCAGACTGGGGTAGAGAAGAAGAAGCAAAACGTAGAAGGGACAGAAAATAGACAGGACGACGTCTCACACTCAGCTAACTGGTTTATTTAGTCCACCTCCTTATATAGTCTCAATCCCAAGGTCATCTCCATTAACACAAAACACAAAAGGACGAAGTCTATACAGTTCAAGCGCCACAGTCGTCCTTTTGTGTTTTGTGTTGGTGGAGATGACCTTGAGATTGAGACTATATAAGGAGGTGGACTAAATAAACCAGTTAGCTGAGTTTGAGACGTCGTCCTGTCTATTTTCTGTCCCTTCTACGTTTTGCTGCTTCTTCTCTACCCCAGTCTCAGGTTAAATCAACATGGTTAATATTCACCAGCTCGCCTGCACCCTTACGATTTCCTCTAAACATACCCTTAGTGGACTCCCCTTCAAAAAATGCAAGACAGCCAATTTCTTTTGTGTTATAAATTGTTGCTATGTGGTGGTCTATTAAAATGTCCAGTTATGAAAATTTTGAAACTCACTTTATTAGTTTCACTTTCAAACTCTGATCCCACCCTAAAGGAGTTAAATGACATGATTAGCTACCACCAGCTCGCCTGCGCACTTAGTCTTTTCAATAAATGAAATGGCTTTGTCGTTTTCCGCGCATCGTGCGCAGGTCCTTCATGCACATGCTGTGTGACCTGATCTGCTTGCACCTGGGAAAAGAGGGATTTTGGGAATATTCACCCAATGGAAAACTGCTGAGAGGCTGCATTCACCATGCTTTCTTGTATATATAACCACTGGGCGATATGCTAATGCATTTCTTAGAGAACCAGCGTAGCATTAGCAGCGATTTCGGCCCATTTTCCTCTCATTTTATGTAAACAGCAATGCTAAAGCCAGAATAAGTGTTTGCCGAAAAAAAAAAAGAAAAATTACACCATCTTCCCGAGGGGAACCATGGGGTGATGCGGAGCATCGCGGATCATTATTAACGGTGTTATTAACGGTGTTAGTAACGTTGTTAGTAACATTGTTAACTTGGGTTCCGCCGCTCGCTTCGTACGTTTACGTTGAACTTCACGGTCCCGAACCTCAGGTTCTGCTGCTCGACGTTCACGAACCAACGCGGCTTCCCGTTCTCAAAGGTCGGGTTCCGCCGCTCGCTTCGTACGTTGTGGTTCTCCTTAGGGCCACTGCCTTTGGGAGTGCCACGTTCGCGGCGAGACGCTCTACCGCGAAGCGGGTTTGTACTCGCGTGGCATGCTGCTCGTCGAGCGCAATGAGACACCAGTCACGTTGGTAACGGTGATAAACTCTGTTTATTTACAATACAAAACAAATAACAAAACGACAGCGGCTATCAGCTAGTGAACGCCGTCGGTGTGGAGATCGCCCACGGCCGAATGGTCGTTCACAAAGATACAAAGGACGGGGTAAACGCTCACCGGTGTGCCGGACGGTTCCCCGTTGTCGCCGCCGCCGAAATCCCAGGAAGAAAAGACCGCGATCCTGCTGTCCGCTGGTTTTAAGATAACCGCGGGGGCGAAAGGGCCAATCAAGGAGCGACACGTCGATCTCCTTTCTGCGGGGGTTCGTTACGGAAATCGCCCCAAAGGGGGAGAGGAGGAAGCCACTCACAGTGGTAAGCAGCGCCACCTCTCGCTACGTAAGCGCGGCCGCCACGGCGCGCCAAAACGCTGACGCGACAGAATGTTGAGGGATCACAATCCCCACACTCCCCCCTCCTTAGCCAACAGTCACCCGCAAACGGGTAGACCGACACAAACAAACACACAACATCTAACTAAAATAATAAAAAAAAGAAACAGGCCGCCAGTGGCCACAATGCCCGGGACAATCCCCCCAGTCTCTTACGGCCACGTTGTCGCCCAGATCGTCCAGCAGGCCGCCACGAGCATCTTGTACTTGGGGTTGAACTGGACGCAGTGGACGGGGTCCGTGTGGTCGCAGTTGAGCACCGCCGTCCGCAGATCCCCCACGCCCTCTGCCGTGCTCCACACGTGCACACGGCCGTCCGTCGACCCGCTGAAGACGAACTGCGAGTCCAGGCTGAAGGAGGCCTCCAGGGGCACCGCCTTGTTGTTGGTGTGTCCCGTGAGGCTCTGCTGGGGCATGCCCCGGAAGGCGTCGATGAGGTGGATGACCGCCCCGTTCAGTCGCACTCCTTGTCCTGGGGCAGCTTGAACGTGTTGAAGGGGCCCTTGTCGAAGGCGCGCAGGTCGTAGAGCTTGACCGGCTCCGAGTAGAGCCGTACGGCGAAGATGAGGCCCTCCGGGTCGAATTTGTCCACGGCGCGTCCCGTCAGGTGCGTCACCCCCTGGCAGTTGGGAGAACGCAGGTCCCACAGCCACAGAAACTTGTTCACGGGACGAACAAGAACAGCTGGTCCCTGGTCGGCGAGCTTTCCGACCACGGCGCGGGTCCCGAAGATGATGAGCGGTCAGTCCCTGGCCGGATGTCGATCCCGAAGGCCCACGAAAACGACGGGTTGCTGGTTTGGCCCGCGGCCGGCTGGGGTAGCGGGGCCGCCTGACGAGTCACGCGCAGCCGTGGTCCATGAACGCCGCTGAACTGCCGTAGCCAGGAGACAGCAGCTCCCGAATGGCGCGAAGCAAAGGCTGAATGTCCTCTTCGTAGGTGCGAGACGTACTGCGGTAGAATGACCACTTGGTCTCCGGCCGCTTGTGACGACGCTCGGCAATAGCTGACCAATGGCCGTTACGCCTACCGTTTCCCTCGGAAGCCGTTGTTTGGGGGATTCCCCTACGGGTTGATCGGAGAGCGAACGCTGAGGTGACATAGGTCACTGCTTGCCAGTAAACAATGGTGTCTGGCGCGTTCACGAAGGCAGCAGGTGCATTGTGCTTTGCACTTCCCTTAAGGTGACATCTCGCCACTTACTAGGGCTGCCTCTACGAAAACTTCGGATAATAGTTCCTCCGTCTACGCAGATTGTAGCGGGGCGCCTCTCGCTCGCTGCTGGCGTCGTCTCGCGCTGCGTGTGCATGTTTCTGCGGGGGCTGAGTTTGCTCGTTGGCCCCGTTTTCCCTCTCATGGTAGGGTTTCAAATCGCACACATGTACCGGCCCACCGACTTTTCTTGATTGCAAGTTTGTCAGCTTGTACACGAGTGGGGAGAGAATCTCTTGCACTCGGTACGGGCCACACCACTTCGGAGCCAATGCGACCGAGAAGCCTTTGCTGGCATCGCTCAGAACATGGTTCCGCCTGAGGACGAGATCGCCCACTTGGTAGCGGAGCTCTCGATGCGAGCGGTCGTACTGAGCTTTTTGTTTAGCTCGCGCTACCCCGAGATTGCGACGTGCCTCTGAGAAGGCTTCCGTCATCCGAGTTTGTAGCTGCCGCGCGTGGTCCGTTTGCGTCGGCTGCGCGTTGTCCACCCCGGCGCTCGCCCCTAGGACACGGTCCATGGGGTTCGGAAGCTCTCTCCCGAATGTGAGGAAAGCGGGGGTGAAGCCCGTCAAACGGTTGAAGGGGCACTGACACACCAAAATCATATTTTTTTTAATTATCAGAAACGATCGAAAACGATGCCAGGACATTACCCTCAAAATTTGAAACTTTAAAATTCAGTATTTGTGAATTAAAAGAACAATTTCCAAATGCCGAATTTGAAGTTCCCGCGCGATCCGCGCGATCCGCGCCAGTGCAGTGAGTCAAATTTTGCGGTCTCCTGCGACTCGACTTTCGTTCGGACCTCCGCCGTTGCCACGGCAACCCCAAGCGAGGAGGAGGTGAGGGATACAAGGGCGCCGGCAGGAAAAAAACGGTTTTTCTCCGACTCGCCAAGCTCGCCAACGATCGCCGCCAAGTTTTCCGAGGGAGGGTACAAATCTAGGAAGCAACATCACACCGAACTCTGATTTCTGGTATTTCAAAAAGAGGGGCCGTAGTGCGTTCGCAATTGCGTTAAAAAACATGTTTTACGATTGCCGTTATTAAATGTTATAGAAATGTCACCTACAAAGCTTCTAAATTTCCTGATTTTTGACGTCACCGATCAAAAGAAGCAAGGAGGTGGCGGCGGGAGATTTAAACACCAAAACTGAAAAGGCGCACGCGCGCGCGCGAAACATTTTTTTTTTCGCGATGCGGTTTTTTTTGCGTGTCTATGACTACAAGTTGCATCGTTTTAGACAATAAAAAAAATACGAACTTTGGGTTGTCAGTGCCCCTTTGAGAGTGGTCCGAAGTGCGAACCCGATTTCGGGGATATATGCGTCCCAGTCACGGTGCCTTTCCGCGAAGGCGGCAAGCATTGGTTTGATGTTTCTGTTACATCGCTCCGTGATGTTCGACTGCGGGTGGTACGGCGTGGTTGTTTTGTGCCTTATGCCAAGGGCATTGCACGCGTCCACGAATACCTTCCCGACGAAGTAGCTCGCTCGATCTGTCAAAAGAGCTTCGGGCAACCCGAAACGGGTGAAAACCTCCATGAGCTTCTCCGTGATTGCTCGGGCTGTCAGCGTACGGAGTGGAAAAAGTTCCGTCCATTTGCTGAAGTGGTCAGTGACAACCAGCAGATCCTGGTGACCTTTCGGGCTCCTCGGTAGGGGGCCGACCTCGTCGCAAGCTGCTAGAGACCATGATTGCTGGCTCGGAATCGGTTGTATTAAGCCCGGCGGTTTGCCGCCTCTCGGTTTGAAGCTTTGGCAGGAGTGGCACGTGCGGGCGTAACGGAAAACGTCCCGTTTCATGCCCGGCCAGGTGGCGATGCGGCATAACTTTGAGTAAGTCTTGGAGCCGCTCGCGTGTCCGGCCAAGTGCAAGTCGTGATAGTAGCGCAAAACTGCGTTTCTCAGACTGCGGGGTACCACTACCTTGAACGCCTCGTCGGAGTCGTTGTCGGAGGGTATGTACCTCAGCAAAAGCCTGTCATTGCTCAGCAGATATGAATCCTCTGTGCCCGCACCAATACCAGATACGTCCCGGCACTCGGCGCCTACTACAATACCAGTAGTGTTGCGCCCGGCGGTCGCACCACCCGCCTCCACGGCGTCCGACTCTTCCGCGAGTCCGTCGATCACCTTTCGACAAAACGGATCATTCTGCTGCGCTTTCAGAAGCTCTTCTTTGCTGAACACGATTCCCACTGCGCTCACTGCATCTAGGTGGTTGATCGTCTCGTCCGGGTGGTCAGTTCTGCCGCCTCCCTTTGGGACTGAGTCACGGCTTCGCCTGGCACTGTGAGTGTCGTTGGCTCGGTCTGGGTCAGTGTTGCCAGGTCTACTGATTTATCAGTAGATCTACTGATTTCGTTGCGGGTCTACTGATTCACTGAAAAAAGGGAAAATCTACTGACTTTTTTTTAAAGAAAACATTAAAATTTATTATTTGGCCCCGTCAGTTCCCAGAGTTGCTTATCAAGGAAACTCATATTCTCCCAGAATTAAAAACGAAGCACTGGCTAGATGACCCAGAAGCCCACCTATTCGAGTGACTTAGCCGTATATTCATCTAGCTATTCACCCAGAGCAGGTTTGACGGTGACATCCGAGCCAGGGCCATAATGGGGAGGGTTTGGCCAGTCTATGATCTCGCCGCCGTAACGTCCCTCTACCGAGTGAGCCAATCAGCCCTCGGCGCAGAGCGAGAGGCGTGAGCGCATGCGCGTGAACTCTGCTGCTCCCAGCTGAGCGGAGAGGGCCGCCATTTTCATTCATTCGCCCAGCGGAATGCATGGGATCGACATCCACATTTTGGTTCTTTACTTTTATTTGGCAGGCTCTGGCAAGAAAATGATATAAACTTATTCCTGGGTGGCTTAAGAAGCGAACGAATTAAGTGTCTCCACGCTTGAACGCAAACTTTGAGTCGGGCGAAAAAGAAATAAGCCCGTAGCAGACCACGCGTAGCCTCAACAGTTCTCCGCGCCGACAGCGTTGCATCAAAAACCTTCCATAGCCCAGTAAGGAAAGATGGCAGCTTGCAGAGGACTTCCATTGGACATGAACGCGCGCACTTGCCGGAACATCTTGTTTTGGTTTCGTTTCAATAATAGCGACAGGCGGATGTCGCACTGTCGCCCTCATCTGTTGTTCCCAAAAGTGGCTCAGACTCAATTTCAAAGAATAATCCTCGAAATCGCAACACTATAGTAGGTTACAAGTCAAAAAGGTAGCGGCAAATGCCCCTCAAACGGAATCATATATCCCTCCGCCACCTACGCATCCAATAGCGTCCCATCGTTTCCGTGACGTCGCGGCCAAGGCGCGAGGAGGGTCTTGCCTTTCTGTATATGTTTGCTTTATCTTTCGACTTTGACTTAGCATTGTGGAAGCCACGAGAGGGAGATTAGAGTCTTCCCCTTCCGATGCAAACAATGACGACTTTCGGGGATTAGCGTCCCCCTCCGATTGATACAAAGGCTGCTTTCAGGGGCTCGGTTCCCTCTCCGATGAATACAAACATCGGGGGTCGGAGACAAGTTGCCACCACTCTGTGGCCATTATCTATCCATTGAAGCGGAACAAGGAGCGTTTCCAGTGAACTCTTCTTTCGATTGCGGAGGGATTTGAAACCGGCGCACCACGCTTGTGGGAGGAGCTTCTCCTACCTTCTTAACTTGTAACCGACTATAGTCAATGCTGACAAAAAAAAACAAAAAAACATTCACGGTGTTATTTTAATTCGTCCTCCATAAATTTCTCCAGAACTGGTCTTGTTTTTTTGTGTTTTTTTTCATTTTTATTTGTGTTTTATACCATGTTTCTATGATATTTCTTCGAAGTGGCGTTTAACGGAAATAGCAAAACATGGCAAAACACAGATTTCGTAGAATCTACTGATTTTTGTGCAAATCTACTGACTTTTTAGGGATCAATCTGCTGACTTTTTTTTTCTCCGTCTGGCAACACTGGTCTGGGTCTTTGTGGAAATCTGTGTGCAGTCTACGGGGGCTCGTGACAATGCGTCCGCCACCACGTTTGTGCTGCCTTTCCTGTATCGCACGACGTAGTCGTATTTTTGCAGCATCAAAGCCCATCTTGCCAAGCGACCCGCGGGTTCGCGAAGTCGGGAGAGTCATATTAGGCTTTGGTGATCTGTTTCGATCACGAAAGTGGTCCCGTCGACATAAATGTCGAAACGCCAGAGTGCAAAGACGATGGCCAAGCACTCTTGTTCGCATGTGCTGTAATTCCTTTCAGCTGGCGTCAACGAGCGGCTGGCAAAAGCCACCGGTCGGAGCACACCTTAGTGCTGTTGGAGCAGGACCGCGCCCAAGCCCAGATTGCTGGCATCTGTTTGGATCAGAAAGGGCTTGTTCAAGTCGGGTAGCTTGAGTTCAGCTGTGTCTGCGAGCGCTCGGGAGGTGCGGCGAAAGGCCGCTTCCTGCTCGGGACCCCAGCTCCAACTCACGGACTTTCGCAATAGGCGTGTCAGTGGTGCTTGAAGCGTTGCGCAGTTTGGGATAAATTGGCGATAGAAGTTCACCATTCCCAGGTAGCGGCGAAGGGAGCTTACGTCGGTTGGCGCAGGAAACTCCAGGATTGCCTGTAGTTTGTCGGGATGTGGCGCAATGCGCCCGCGATCGAGTTCAAACCCGAGCAGGGCGACGCAAGTTTCGGCTATTTGAGCCTTTTCGGGGTTCAGGGTCATTCCCGCGGCCTTTAGCCGGTCGAGTACGTCCTCGAGATGACGTAGGTGATCTTCGAAGGTGTTGGAGTAGACGACAATGTCGTCGAGATAGGCCATTGCGTGTTTCCATTTGGCTTCTCCCAGTACTCGGTCGATCAATCGCTGGAACGTCATTGGCGCTCCGCACAGACCGAAGGGCATTCGTGTGAATTCGAAAAGCCCGCGGTGACAACAGAAGGCTGTTTTTGCCTCGTCACCTGGCTCCATCCGAACCTGGAGGTAGCCTCGGCTAGCGTCCAGGGTGGTGAAGTACCGCGCACTGCCCAAGTTGGACAGAATCGAGTCGATGCTCGGTAGCGGGTAAGCGTCCTTTCGTGTGACGTCATTCAGACGGCGGTAGTCCACGCAAAGACGTGAGCTGCCGTCTTTCTTCGGGACCAACACCACGGGGAATGCCCAGGGGCTGTTAGATCGCCGGACAACTCCGGTGTCGATCATTTCGTCCAGGGCACAGTCGATGGCTTTTCGTTTAGCCAAGCTCACGGGCCGCACGTTCTGCCTCCTTGGCAGTTCGTTGCCCATGTCAATGCGATGTCGCACTTCGTTTGTGCAGCCCGGTCGGTCCGTGAACATTGCGTCATAGCGGCGCAACAACGACGACAGTCGGGCTTTCTCTCGCCCTGACACGCTGCATGACTGCGTGAGCAGTGGGTGCGTCATTTCCCCAATGGGGGCGGCGCCCGCTGCCATCGGCGCTGGACTCGGTGTCTTGGGGTCAATGACCCGGTTTAGGGAGTCCCTTGCTTCCTCTCGACTGCTCGTCGCGTGCGCCAATGGTGGCGTTGGCGGTACGGCCGGGGGTTCGCAGAAAGGTTTCAGGGGTGCAAACGTGCCCTCCCGACAGCCTGCGCTGCTGACGTCGATTACAATGCCTGTTTTGGCAAGGAAGTCTCTGCCCAGAATAATGGGCACCGATAGGCCAGGGAGATGAACGAAGCGTTGTCGTCGTACTCGATTCTCCCATCTCGCGACCAGCCGCGCGGTACCAGCCGAAAGGGCGGTTCCGCAGGCGAGGCGAAAGGCAGTGTTGCCTTCTCGGAGTCGGACAGAATTCTGTCGGAGGTGAGTCAACACTTCGTCGCCGAACAGCGAAGCGCTTGCTCCGGTGTTGAGGAGTGCCTTGAATGCCTTGCCGGCGATCGTCAAAGAAATGAACGGGGCCGGCGTGCCGGTCGGGAAGCCTATTCTGTAGGCGGTCGGTAAAAGAGTGGCCATGGGACCCTCTGATTCTTTGTTAGCCACCGGTCGGTCCGTCCAGGGTCCGTTTACCGGTGGCTTTGCTCGTTTCCCTCGCGGTGCGATTCTGTGTTCGGCCGCTCCGGGCACTGGCGAGCGGGATGACCGGGGCGATTGCACCGAAAACATCTTCTGTCGTCGCCTCGCCGGGGGTTCCGCCGTGCGTTTTGGTTTTCGCCGGCTATGTTGTAGCGTGCATCGGCTTGCTGAGATTGAGGGATCCTCGTTTCCTCCGCGGGTCGGTGGTTCTGAACTGCGGCGTCGGCCGGCTTGTTCGTCTACCGTAGGAGTACGGGTCGAGCGCACGATCTGAGATTGCGTACGTGTCTCGGCCCCGATCTTCCGCATAGTTTGCGGAATCGTAGCGCCTCGGTGCTCGCGATGGCGTGTCCCCGCTCCACGCGCAGCGCGGTTCGAGGGCCGCTGACGCTGGAGGCGGAGGCCGGTACGCACGGGCAGCGAGAATGTCTCCCTGAAGGCGCCGGGCCTCGGAGGCGAGCTCGTTCAGGTCGCGGAAACGGCTGCCTCGGAGATACGCAGCGAAAGTCGGGTGGCTTTGGCGTATGACGCGTTCCACTCGCTCTGCATGGGGAGCTGAGGGTTCCGCGAGCTCGAAGAGCTCTTGCATGGCTCGTACGAACTCCAGCAGGGACTCGTCCGGATGCTGGGTTCGCTGTTCGAGCTCCCGCCGCATCCTTCTCTTGTAGTCGGCGGGAAGGAATTCGCGGCGGAACGCTTCTCGGAACTGATCGAGCGTTCCGGGTTGGTCACCGACAAGTCGGAACCAGCGGGCGGCTTCATGGACGAGCGCGATTGGCAGAATGCGCTCAAGTATTTCACGATCGGACATTCCCATCGCGCGTTGGTACTTCGTAAATCTTCGAGGAAGTCCGTAGCGCTCGCTCTGTCTGCGTAACCCCGATAAGTCGGGACGGGAATTCGGACCGGAGGTCGTTGGGTCTGTGGTGCGAGTGTTGTCGTTCGCAAGGCACCTGTCAGACTCTCAATCACACGTGCCGCGTTTTCAAGCAAGGTGTGATGAGGCGCCGCAGCGGTTTCTCCGTGGGGAGACCGGTAGGCTTCGCTTTGTGCCGGCGGCGGAGCAGGTGCACTCAGGGAAGATCCGGGAGCAATGGCGCCCGTCCGCAATGGCGTCGGAGCCACGCTCGGCTCCAGGGGTGCGTCGAAGGGCGCTTCTCGTTGGAGGGTTGGCATTTCGCCTTCCCGTTGAAGTGAGGACCAAGCGAATGCATCGGCCACGGTCGCCAGCGTGAGCAAACCCGAGAAGTCGGTCTGCATCGCCACGGTACGCGCGGGTTGCGCGAGGACTCGTCACTCGGCAGCAGTCGCCACACACAGACGTACCGGAATTCTGGTCGTCAGCCCTTTTGTTGGGCGCCAAAATGTGGTTCTCCTTAGGGCCACTGCCTTTGGGAGTGCCACGTTCGCGGCGAGACGCTCTACCGCGAAGCGGGTTCGTACTCGCGTGGCATGCTGCTCGTCGAGCGCAATGAGACACCAGTCACGTTGTGAACGGTGATAAACTCTGTTTATTTACAATACAAAACAAATAACAAAACGACGGCAGCTATCAGCTGGTGAACGCCGTCGGTGTGGAGATCGCCCACGGCCGAACGGTCGTTCACAAAGATACAAAGGACGGGGTAAACGCTCACCGGTGCGCCGGACGGTTCCCCGTTGTCGCCGCCGCCGAAATCCCAGGAAGAAAAGACCGCGATCCTGCTGTCCGCTGGTTTTAAGATAACCGCGGGGGCGAAAGGGCCAATCAAGGAGCGACACGTCGATCTCCTTTCTGCGGGGGTTCGTTACGGAAATCGCCCCAAAGGGGAAGAGGAGGAAGCCACTCACAGTGGTAAGCAGCGCCACCTCTCGCTACGTCAGCGCGGCCGCCACGGCGCGCCAAAACGCTGACGCGACAGAATGTTGAGGGATCACAATCCCCACAACGTTTACGTTGAACTTCACGGTCCCGAACCTCAGGTTCTGCTGCTCGACGTTCTCGAACCGCCGCTGCTTCACGTTGTCGTAGTTCAGCATCCGCCGCTCGACGTTGACGAATGGACGCCGCTTCTCGTTGCCGTAGTTCAGGGTCTGCCGCTCGCTTCAAGCGTTTGCGCTCAGTGTCGCGTGCCCTTCGCTGCGCAGCTTTGTCTTCAGTGGACGTAGCGTTGCTGTTAGTTTGTGGGGTGGTGCTGACGCTTGCTTGCGCCAACCCACTAACTGACGGGACTGTTGCTTCCATCACACTTCATCGGAAGAACGGAGTGAAGTGGAGTCAACAGCGCTGAACTGAACGCGCGCAGCGCGCTACCGCTGCTTATATTCACACTTGAAGGAGAGGAGACTAGAGGAGGAGAGTTGCACATGCGCGCGCGGTGCGAGTAGAAACGAACGCACGCGAAGTGCACGCAGCTGGTAGAGAGAGAGAGCGGAGAGAGTAACGCGCAGGTGTTGGAGAGAGGGAAGGAGGAGAGTTGCGCATGCGTAGTGTGAGTGCGGACTACGACGCCGCGGGACATAGACCCGAGCAAGAGTGCACGCAGCTGGTAGAGAGAGAGAGCGGAGAAAGTAACGCGCAAGTGTTGGAGAGAGGAAAGGAGGAGAGTTGCGCATGCGTAGTGTGAGTGCGGACTACGACGCCGACGCCGCGGGACATAGACCCGAGCAAGAGATGCTCCGCATCTAAAAGTGTTTTCACCGCTAAAACCGAAAATATGTGTTCCAAATAGTAAAAAGAAATGTAGAGCCCTTCCACTTAACATGAAGATGGAGGACCAGCGAAACTGTTATCTTTACGACGTCTAGGACAATGCCTAGAGGACGACGTCTAGGACGACCCCAAGGATGACTCCCTGGACGACCTCAAGGACGACGCCTAGAGGACTACATCTAGGACGACCTCAAGGACGTTGTCTAGGACGACCTCAAAGACGACTTCTAGGACGACCTCGAGGACGACTTCTAGGACGACGCCTAGAGAAATTCAGCCTTTTTACTCTGGTGAAAACCAAAGTGGAAAGGCTGGGAAGATTGCCGCCGTCGCTCATAGATGGCGGTAGCTGTCCAGAGTTTTGTGTCGACAGTTGTTTGCCAACGGACACGATACTGGGGAAACTAGCCCTTAACAGCTTCGCTGTAAAAGGTATGCTGAATTAAAAAAAAAAAAAATGAAAACGCTCAATTTTAATTTTAATAAGAAAAATACTGTGTCTTT
This sequence comes from Ixodes persulcatus, assembly GCA_013358835.2. Classification (NCBI taxonomy): domain Eukaryota; kingdom Metazoa; phylum Arthropoda; class Arachnida; order Ixodida; family Ixodidae; genus Ixodes; species Ixodes persulcatus. The sequence goes on from JABSTQ010009714.1 coordinate 311,489, forward strand.
AGATTGCCTGCTTGACTTGCAAGTTATGCAATGTGTGACATCGCCTCATCGGAGAGAGTGAGAAATTTATTGTTGGTTATGACATCACTTTTATTTGCAGTTTTTACAGCGGTAGCTGTTAGTGCCCTTTCCTGGAATAAGATGTACGAAGGCAAAACTCTACTCTACATAAGGGGGATATATGCCAAAAAAATTAGGACAAGATGAGTGGCACACAGGACAGGGCATATGCAGTTCTGTAGCCTCTACAGAACAGCTCGCGTACATACTTTCGCTTCTTCCACGGCAAGCGCAGTCACGGGCGCCCCCGTTCTGAAAGCGTTTCAGCCAAAAAAAAAAAAAGCTTTGTGTCTTTTTCAACACATGCAACATGTTGCACAATCGTTCTACCAAAGCACACATTTCAGATACGTCTCCTACATCAATTCCGCTGAAAGCAAAGAACCGATTGAACATTATGCAGCACACTGGCTGAAGGCAAATCTCCTTCAACATGCCTTTCCAGAATTCAGCGGCTACCGCTGTGAATCGTAGCACGCTTTGACTGTGTTTCAAATCTTACCTAAATATATCCCAGTTTCTTCGGTGGGCCGTGTCATGTGAGGACACAGACAGAGCAATGCTGGTCACGGGTAGGTTTTCAAATGCCAAGGTACAAAACCCTTACCCTAGAGTGAGATCAAGTAAATTTTGGAATACAACCTTTGCATGGTCACTTGCAATTTTTTTTTTTTTTTTTAACAGCTATCTCGAATTAAAATATAATAAATAGCATGCTGGAAAGAGACTGGGCATTCCGAAAATGTATTTAGTTGGAGCAGCTCGGAAAACCAGCAAAGCTTTAAAAAGTAGCATTTTCCAGAAGGACACAACCTCTCAGTGTGCATGCAGAGGTTGCCATGCCCACCTGAGCAGGACATAGAGGTTGTTGAAGATCAGAGCTGCCCCAAGTCGCTTGAGGGCACTTGGGTGGCGGCAGTAGCTGCACAGCCTCCTCAGGACCGACTGCACGTTGCTGGGGCCCTTCTCCAGCTCCTGGCCATGAACAGAACCGCAATGTACAGCACAACGCTCTTAAATCTATCCGTTGACAAGCTCCACAGAAGAGTGGCATTCAGAAATGTATCCTCTCCACTGCCTGCATGCGAGCAACTGGGTGCAGATAGCATTCCTAGTGCCACCAGCGGCGACACTGCACCAACGTTAAATTTACGCGCGAAAGAATCAACAAATATGGCGGAGCACAGAACACGACATCTAAAAGATGACGTGTTTTGTGCTGCGTTGTATTTGTTTATTCTCTCCCACGTAAAATTAACGTTGGTACAGCGTCCCCTTTTCAAGGTGTCTCGTCTTAGCTAACCCATTTGCAGTCGAGCTTTTCAATTTTAAAAATGCGCGTTAGTGGTTGGATTGTCATTCCAGGGGACGGTTAAACAATGAGTAAATGTGCCGAATTATTAAAAAATGGTCTAACTGGAGCACGTACAGCGTTCGTGAGCTGTCCGGATTGAGAAGCATTGAATGGAAATATTGAGAGTGAAACGCCGTCACCCGTCTTCCATTCGGTATCATTTCGGCGCGTCCACTTCCAAGACTATGCGGTGGTCTCGAGCTCCAAACCGAAGGTACTGTACAGAACTTCTCCAGCAGATGATGAGCTCTCATCCTTAAAATTTATTTCCGAGAAGCATCGGAGGTCTGAATCGAAAGAGGACACACTCCCATTTCCACCACAGCCGACACACAAAGTTGTCATCTCGAGAGTATCACGTGCCCCGAGCATTTCATTTCGGAACTACATATAGCCCCGGCAAAATGACACATGGTGCAAACAGAACTATAGTTTCCCGAAGGCATAATGGATAGCAGCACCTCCCAAGGTGCATGCGATTTCGCGTTTACCGTAAAATACAGGGGAAGCGCCCACCCCCCCTCACTGAAAACTGGATTAATCGAGACATGGGCGCCTGTCCGGTCGAATCGGGCGCTTAAGAGTATAATTTGAAGAATTCCCAAGTTTGGAACACAATAATAGTGGGCGCTTGTGGGCGCTTCCTCAGCATTTTACGGTAGGCGAGAACTTTTAGATATGTTATCGCCTCCATACAAGCCTGGCGGCAACCTTTAAAAGGTTAAAGGGAAACCGAATTCCCGCAAAGTCTTTTTGTTAGATGACTAAATAAAACAAACATATTGAGAGGCACATTTCAAACAGAAATATGTTTCAGAATCGCATCTAAAGACACTGAACTCCCAAGATTGCCACAGTGATCGCTTGGTCGTCCTTCACTTTGCGCACCAGTGTTCGGATCTGTGCGACCACGGCGTTACATGTGTCCGTGCGACACAACTTGCGGAGTGCCTCTTGAGAATCTGTATATATGCGAGTTTCTGCGATGTTGGCTCTCTTCAGAATGGCTGCCTGTGTCGCCATCAAGATCGCCCGCAGTTCTGCAGAGCACGTGCTCTTCGTGTTCTCAGTGATTTCTTGCTGCGTGTCCTGTTTTGTAGGGAGTACCAGGCGATAGCCGTGCGGCCGGTCTCAGAGCGCGACGCGTCTGTGTAGAACACTTCGATGTGCCCTCCGAACCGCGGACTTCTGCCATGTGGTTAGAGGCCTGAGGGACTCTTCGTCCCGGCGAGTCGTTCCCTTCGTTTTTTGGAATCGGTTTGGCGACGGTGACCGCCTCCGTTTCCCATGGGGGCGGAGGCGTCGGCATAAATGGGCCTTCAATGAGATGGGTGCGCCCACTCAGTGTCAGGATAGTTCCGCCTGGGGGGGTCCGGGACAGGCACAGGGCTTGGCTGATTCGTTGTTCTTCGGCGATTTCTTGAATGGTATTCATCTGCGCGATGCGTTCGAGCTCGTCCACCCGCGTGAAGCGAGGGAGACCCGTGACAATCCTCATTGCGGCCCGATTCATCGTGACGAGTGTGGTCTCCTGCGTCCTGAGTTAGATTTTGAAAGTTCAGTCCATAAATAACCTTTGACACTAGAAGAGTCTGCACAAGGCGGCGTAATAGGTCTTCCTGAGCCGCCCAAGCTTTGTTGGTAATTGCTTTGAGGAGGGTCAGACCGTTTTTCCACTGCTTTTTTACGTGCGTCATCCATGTGTTGGCCCTTCCGTGGTGGTCGAAGGGGACACCCAATATTTTCACACTGTCTGCCTGTGTGATGGGAGCGCCTTCCACGTGAAGATGAATGTCTGTTCGTGATTTCTTGCGCTTTGCGGGAATTACCATATGCATGGTCTTCTCCTTAGAAAGCTCAAGTCCGGTGTTTTGTGCGAAAGTGGTGACGATGTCTAGGGCACGTTGCATGTGGTATTGCTGGTCGGATGCCAGTCCGGCTGTCGTCCACAGGGTGACGTCATCCGCATAAATGGTATAACGCACCTGTGGAACGGCCTCAAGGGCGAGATCGGTCATGGCGAGGTTGAAAAGGAGCGGCGACAGAACCGCCCCTTGAGGTACGCCGATGTTGTTGGCCTTCCAGCACCCTTTTGTATTTCCGATCGCCACCTGGTAAGTGCGATTTTCTAGAAAGGTTTTGATAAAATTTAAGGGGCGGCCCTGTATGCCTCGCCTCTGTGCAGCAGCGACCACGGTGGAGTGCGGGATAGAGTCAAAGGCCTTTCGCAAGTCAATGGCGACGAGTGTCCGAGGCTGAAAATTGGGGAGGTGGCGCTCGTAGAGGTCGTGATGAATCATTACCAGGCTGTCTTGAGTTGACACTTGAGGTCGGAAACCAGTCTGCATGGGATGGAGGGCGCCCGTAGTCTCGAGGATCCATTGCAGGCGGCCGGTGACCATGCGCTCCAATACCTTGCTTAAATTGGAAGTGAGGGATATCGGTCGGAGGTTTGCTATTGCGTGTGGAGTCTTGCCGGGCTTCGGAATGGGTATCACTGTGGACCGTTTCCACTCCGCCGGCATTGCGCCTTCCATCCAGACCGCATTGAATGTGTCGAGGAGTTCGTTCATCGCTTCCATCGGAACGTTCCGGAGCGCCGTTATGGTGACTTGGTCTGGACCAGGTGCAGAGTTCGCCTTCGCCAAGCTAAGGGCGTCAATGAGCTCCGCCATAGTGGAATGGTGCGTCCCCCTGTTGTTCGTTTATTATGGGCAGTAGTGTGTAGACCTCGGCCGGTGGCGGCGTAGGTTGTTGAGGAAAGAACTGTTCCCCGGCTGATGGCATCTCAGAACCCCCTCCTCTTTTTTTTCTTCTTTTTCTTTTTTCATAATTTTTTTCATCTTTTTTTTTCCAATTTTTTTTTTGCCCTACACGAGCACATGAGCATGTGCTCATGTGCTCGTGAGCACGTGATCTCACGAGCAGAAGCACTAGCACCCAATGCCGGGCCTACGGCGGACGGCGGAGGGCGGACGGACATGGCTAGCCCCTAAGGAGCTTCGCCCCTAAAAACTACTTTTATAATAAATTGAAACGGTTCGCGCCACTTATATTTTGTATTTCGACTAAAAATAAGCTTTCAGTGGCTCTGACCAGTAGTAAGCCCAGGACCAAAGACGTCACATTTCGCGCGCTTTCGGCAACGTGGGTCGCCCTCGTAGGCGGAGGAGGTGTCCGCTTTGTCCGGTTAAAATATGACGCACTGATATTTAGTTACTCTCTCCGTGCCCGCTGGCTTGCCCGAACCCCAAGAGACGTGGAAACGGCAAAAAAGAGAGGCTTAAATATGATTGCAGGGCCCCTTTAAGGTACAAGCCTTGACCGAACAGGGTCAGGCGTTCTATGCATAGTTTTGCCTTCACCTAGCTAGAACTACTGTGATGATAATATAAATTATTTTAAACTCGGTCAAAACGGGATTATCAGATACATTAGGGAAAGATGCGGCAAACGAAGAACGAGAGGACCAAGCGTTGGTCCCGTCAGTTCTGTTCTTTGTCCGTTGTATTTTCTCCTTCCGTTTTCCGTAATGCATTCGTACCAACTAGCCACACTTTCTATCCAATTGTCAGATGCTGTCGTGGGTTTCTAAAATAGTGTTTCTTTTTCAAAGTCCAGTTGTCAGACGCACCTTTGGAGTGGACTGCTTGATTCCCCACTGGACAAACTCTCTCAGGCAGCGGGCTGCAAAATCTTTGAGCACCGTCTCCTGAGGCTGCGTCACCGTGTCCTGCCACAAAAATAAGATACCTGAACAGAATGCAAGGATGACACAAGGCCGATGCCACCAAGGGCTTCTAGGGCCAGGCTACAACTGGTGCCAGAATGCTTAAACTTAAAAATGCAAGGGGATGAACCCGCTACAAACTTGCCTGTCACAGGAACCGATATAGCATGCGGATCGCGGACAGAAACGCGGGAATCCGCTACAATCTTTATGTCACGAGAACGAATACCGCAGATTGTGGATGAGGCAGATTCGCATCTTAGGGTGCAACATACACGCAAGAACAACTCGCGTGTTACGGGAGCAGATTTCGCGCATGCAGATCGCGGACAAAAACGCAGGAGTCTGCTATGAACTCGCTTGTCAGACGTGCCGGTACAGCAAATTGCGTGGCTGATGTGATTCCCGTCGAACATCGCGCAACGTCCGACAGGAGTCAAGGGGTGGACAATGTTTTGGAATTTTTATGTTACAGATATTTAGCCAGAAAAACGGGAGGGGCAATCTCTCGGGGGCGGCCGTTCTCTCGGAACTTTACGGGTCGTCATATATTGCCACTTTAGGACCTTGAAGTGCTCAAATAACAGAAATACTAATGCAGTAAAGAATCTTTTTATTTTTATTTTGAGCTAAGTGACACATGAAAAGATTAACATTTCCATTCCCCTTATGATGGAGAGCAGAGGACAATACGAGTCAAGTGCCTTTTTAGGGGCGAAGCTCCTTAGGGGCTAGCCATATGTCCGTCCGCCGTCCAGCGTCCGGTGCTCGTGCTCCTGCTCCTGCTCGTGAGCTCACATGCTCACGTGCTCGTGTAGGGAAAAAAAAAAAGAAAAAAAAGATGAAAAAAAATTATGTCCGTCCAGCGTCCGGCGTTCGGTGATCGTGCTCGGTGCTCGCGCTCGTGAGCTCACGAGCACGTGAGCACGTGAGCACGTGCTCATGTAGGGCAAAAAAAAATGAAAGATAAAAAAATGACGAAAAAAAAATGTTTGCGCAGTTGACAGGATTCGAACCTGTGCGGGGAGACCCCAATGGATTTCTAGTCCATCGCCTTAACCACTCGGCCACGACTGCGGGACGAGTAGGGGGCTCTGAGATGTGGTAGTAACTCAAGAGCTAGGGTTTCTGTCATGGATGAAACGTTGCATGTAGCCGCTCAACGTCTATACAGGAGAGGGCGCTGCGGTCAAATGCGTATATAATCGCGTTACACTTTGCATGCATTGGCTCAACGTTTATAGACGAGAGGGCGCTGCGGTCAAATGCTCAAATGCGTATATAACCACGTTCCATACCACACATTCTCTTTCTGACATGGATGAAAACGAACGAAAGGCTCGGCATGCTGCGGCTCAGCGTCTACGCAGACAAGCACCACCAGAGCTTTGCCCCAATCAACATCATCCACCACGTGGAGATGCGGTCAATTTTTGTAAGGACATCCGGCGAGCGCCGAGAGACTTGCCCAAATTATTGTGTTTTCGTGACAACTTTTTGTGACGCTCTAGACTTAGAAGCCAGCCTCACAATGCATTCTGCATTAAAATGAGGCAAAAAGGTAATGAGCATGCAGCTACACTAACTGCAACATATGAAAGGTATTGACTCGACTAGAAGCAATGCATCCCGGGAAGAGAAATCGTCTTGCGACCACCTTTGGTACGGTCAAAGATGCGACTTGCGGCAGGCGTCGTGTACAGTTAGTTCGCTATGCCATGGTGCGTTCACAAACAAGTAAATTACGGGTGGAACTCGCTTAAATAGACATTTCATACTCCTTATTCCGCGTATAAAATGAATACTCCGTGTGAATACTCCTTATTTCGTGCGTAAAAGACTTGAATTTCCTCGAAGCGCCTTGGCAGAAGTGACCCACCCAGAGGCACTCGACGATGGCGACGCTCTCTCTGCTGCCGCGCGTCGACCCGCTGCTGAACCAGTGCATGAGCTGCAGCACCAGGGGACGGAACAGACGCTGCGTCACCTGGACGGGAATGCCAACCGCCGTCAAGCCAGCAAGTCCACCATGGTAATGATAACATCCTTTATTTTCCAAAACAAAATAATGTCATTTCACTTATTTAACCTCGAGGCATGTAGCATTACAAGGGCAGAGTGGGAAAACGACAATTAGCAGATAATTACGCCTGGAATAGACAAACAAGAAAATAATTTGGGTTTCACTTTCTTGGGCGATCACAACTGGCCATCTAAACAAAAGAGGTGGTTCTGCTCCAGGGAGCTGAGTCGTAAGAAAGATTAATAAAACTAATTGAAATAATGGATGCCGACTTTATAATAGCGATCGACGCGCAAGGAGACATAAAAAACGGAGAAAAATTAGTTGTCCATATGCTGTAATCTTCCGTAATAAATTTTTAAAGATAAATGAAACAGAATGAGCCAAAGATAAGCACAAAAAGCATACTTAAACATCTACATCTCAAGTACTTTGCCAATAAAAAATGTGAATGAATACACTTAAGTGATAGGAAAACAGACACAATGCAAAAAGTGATAAAAAATGTAAAATATTATTTTTTCAAAAAATAAACAGGTTTAATACGAGAAAACATTGGTGCACTGGTGCAACGGTGAAAGCAAAAACGAACAGGAACGGACAACGCACATTGCGTGGGAAAAATCCACCCTTTTCCTGCACTATTGTGGTGAAGGCTGTGGTAACACAGAATGTAGTGCGCGTTGCTTCAAGGTGAGGTTGCGGAGGAACTTGGTAAGTTTTAATGCGAAAGCATTAACTGTCCCATGCAGCGAGCCAACATCATCAGCCGCGCCAAACGGCATATAAATTCCTAAAGTCACGATCTGAGGGATTCCAGCTTTGAAATCACGCAGAAAGCCCAGCAAAACGGCAGTGATATGAAGCCGCCGCGCGTCAGATTAAATTAGCGCCATCCCATGGCGCTGCGTGTCCGCGAGGCAGCGGCTCCAACGCTCCACGCCCAAGGTCAGCGCGGCGAGGGAAGCGTGCACGCTCGATTGTCGACGCAAGTATACGCCGCAGACGAAATAAGGGAGCGGAGGAACGGCATGCATGCTTTCGCATTCACAACTCATAAGAAGTGCTTAGGTGTACCTCGAGCCTTTTTCGTGCCTTCGATGGCGCAACATCGTCGTGCATAGCTTTACTGAAAGAAAGCCTCGCCAAAGCTGGCACTTAGGCGAAAGTACCGTACTTACCCGCATAATGAATGCACCCTCCACAACACTCATCAATATTTTGACGTTTCTTCCCCACACGTAATGAATGCACCTCCAATTTTTGCCTCCGCAAACCCCCCACGGCATCCAAACCAACCATCCACCGAGTGAATTTTTGTTGTTTTTTTTGCACCCAAGCGATTGGGTTATGCCAGGCCAAGCCAAGAATGGCTGCAGGTCACAAGTTGCGGAAGTGATCAACAATGAAACCGAGCGGCACGCACGCCTAACAAAGCTGGGGTCGAGGAACTGCCGAGTCCCCAGAAATGCTTCGCCCATCGGATGTATTGATGTCAACAAACACGCCGTCGCCTGTAGTCCGCTTTCGGACAGTGAAATCGTCGAAGTGGTTAGACCTAGGAATGGTCGCATTGCTCTCTGTGCCGAGTGAGCTTCGTAGGGCGCTTTTTCTTCGGCATAAAAAAATGACGAAGGTGCCCTAAAAAAAGTTTGCAATTTATAAAAGATGGTTACTGTGGCGCGCACACGACCAGCCGTGGGTGTGCCTACGTCACTGGAGACGTGCCAGAGCACCCTGCCCCGTCGGGTCGGCATCGAAAATGACATTTACGCAAAGTGTGTAAATGTGCTAAATTTTGCCCCGCATACGAATGCACCTCTCAAATATGCGCAAATTTTTCGGGAAGAAAAGTGCATTCATTTTGCAAATAAATATGGCGTGTCCCCCAAAAATATTTACAGGGTTTTTCTCACCGCAAAAATAAACGACACCCAACGCTCAGCCTTCGCCCAAATCTTGCGGTCCCAACTAGAACTAATCCTTATTCAAAAGTTAGAAGCAATTTTCTCGAAATTTATATGGGGGGGGGGGGGCTCGTTTTTCATAACCGGTGTCATTCAGCTCTGCCTATCCGAGGGCTCTGTCGGCTGCCATTTTCCCATTAAAAATTTCAGAAGATCGCTCTTAACTTTTAATAGTATGACGGTCAGTTTCGAAACATCGACATCCGGTTCCGACCGCCAGCGCTTTAGTTGTGCGGACAATGAGCGTTCGGCGATGCACAGTTTGTTTTTGTGGCGAAAAAACCTCGCAAGATTTTTGTTAGGACACCCCGTCGAATATAAAGTTAGCATCTTCCGCAGTCGCACACCCAGACTTCGATCCACCGCAACCCGTTCCCTTCGCTTCCTGCACACTCTCCCGCCGTGCGTGCAAGCACGCTGGCTCAACACTTAGGCAACGACGCCGGAGTGTCGCATTTCCTACGTCGCCCACCGGAGGCTAGGGAGATTGGACGTCGGCTCTGCGTCCAAGTTTGTCAGGGAGCCGCGCTTAATCGAGGAGAGCACGTGTCCTGGCCAAACTCTGACGCAGCCCTCTCACTCTTCTACTACTCGAGTGTTACCGAAAACTGCAAGGAGCCAGCCATGCAACACATTCTGCGTCAAAACTTAAGACAGACAAAGCAAACCCGAGGGGTCCAGGGCACAAGCGCCACTTACCTGGTCAACATCGCAGGCAAGATGCAGTAGCTCCGGAAAGAGGTGCTTGAACAGGTGCACCATCGGGAACTAGAAGAGAAAAAGAGAGGCTCTTTTCTCCATAATGGCTGTATGGCTAGACACCGCACGATAAGAGTGCGCCGATGGGAGAAGAGCGTGACATAAGGGCGTTGCGACACGACACCATGTGCCATTAGAGCGCACAATGTGAAAGCGCGCAACCACTTGAGCGTGCGTCACGAGACCACATGTATGCGCCCTGGAGAGTTCTGACGATGTTATTTGCGGCTATACAGCTACCTAAGGGGTCGCTTCTCTATTTATAAATCAGCACTCAAAGGGTCACCTTCTGCCGGCTCAACGGAATTCTTGGGACAGTTCTGCGCTTGTTTTTTCTTCTTTGAAATGGTGGGTATCGTATCTTGCATATATTTAAAAATATTTGTTTTATATCTTTACTATCCAATATTGATTTGGGACAAAAACTGAAAATGGCCCAAAAGTAACTCCATAGGCTAAGGCCATCGCGAGATTTCAATATCAACTACAAATAGCCTAGTTTGGCTATTAATAGCTCAATCTACTGACCCTGTCACGGCATGGGCGAAGGGAGGCAGAAAAAAGATTCTGGCCAAAATGTTCCCCTACAAAATGGTCCCAGAAAGAATTACGCACCGAGATTAATCTTAGAGGCTATAGTCGGATTCTGACATCTTCCCAAAGCGTCGTATGATTTGGTCGTGCATGTGGCTGCTGTTGCCACTAAAAACATTTATCGCGATGCTAGAAACCATTGCGATGCTAGAAACCATATATCGGCCCCATAAGCGCTCTCGTGTTGCGCGCTCACCTGGTAGCGTGCTCTCTAAAGGCCCGCGCTCTCCTGTACGGGGCTTTCATATATCTAGAGCTCTACCATTGGCACTCGCCTCCAAATGCGCTCTCAATTATAGAATTTATAGGTCTTCCATGATGTCATAAAGTCACCTGACATCACAAAGTCACGTTATGTGACGTCATGGTGTTACTCAATATCACAGTGTCACGTAATAAAACGGTGACCCTCTCTTAGGACTCGTCAGCACTGCCGCCCCATAATCAGAGTAATTTCGCGTCCATGCTCGTACATAGCCTCGATGGTGACGTCATGCTGATGTCACCATCGAGGCTATGTGCGAGCATAGATGTGAAAACCCCATACGTGCTACGCATTTAAAAGGATGTGCAAAGTCGATGAGACCTCCAAACTTCAGTCCATCTGCGCTGTCGTGTTGGTCGGCCACCAGCCGAGTCACCAAATGCGAAGCTACCACCAAATTTAACCTATAATGTTGATAATTATATTACCTCGTCTTCCACCGGATCGTCCAGAATCAATCATGCCAAATCTTTCCAGCAGTACAAATTTAAACAGAATGTTTTCAAATATTTTTTTTTTTCCTCAGGCAATACAAGAATGGAATTTGCTAGAGAATGAAGTAGCTACATTTTCTTCAATTGAGAAATTTACTGATGCTATTAACAACATCTTTAATTACATTACTTTTGTGTGCATGTTCCTTTTTGTACAAAAAGGAACATAACACACGTATGGTATTCCAGATGCACCATGGACGGCATCGCATGTTCGCATGTTGTCATGCTTGTTAATGCACAACTGCATTCTTACTGAATCTAGTTCGACTTAGACCTAAAAATGAAGCGTGCCAAAGAGAGTTGGCATAGTTGGCTGAATGTTAAACATCTGCACGCATACTTCGCTGGCCACACGAGACAGCTGTAAAATAAAAAGAAAAAACAGGAAAGAGGACTTTCAAATGCTTCAAGAAATCATTGGAAGCTGCAAAAACTTTTTAAAAAAAAAGAGGACGAAGCGACGTTAGACATGGTGTTGCGTGCCTGGAAGGCTGACACTGGAGTTAGCGTCTGCTGCGTTCCTCATAAAATGCAATTCTGCATAGAACAATTTGGTCGATACACTAAAATAAAACTGCAAACGTTTTGTGTGTTTTCTGTATTCTGCCAGGTTACAGCTGCAGGTGAGCAACAATTTCACAGAGAAAAGCAGACTGGCAACATTTCTCTATTTTTAGAATAAAACATTGGATGTGAACACTTGCTCCTGAGCGCATCCAGTCAACTCTGGTCCGGCTACTTCACATTGAAATGCTCCGTTGACAAACAAATAATTTACAGCAATAAAACAATTTTTTTTTTTTTCAGACCATTCAGCTTTTGGTGCAGCGTACAAGTTGCAATGGCCAGCGCAGTAATACTTGTTCGTCTCAAGGCAAAAAATCGTAGCCTCTGGGTGCTCATTTAGAACTCACGAGCTACAGATGGTGGAAGCATTTCACCGATGTCCGGGCCTAATGAGCCTTTGGTAGCAACGTGACTGTGCAACGAACATGACCTGACACGGGTCCACATACTGGTGGATCAGGAGCACAATTATTCGTATTCTCCTACAAGGCAATGCCGGCGGGTCATACGCAAACGGCGAGTTTCTTGAAATTTCGCCACTGAAGTCTACCAGCAATTGTTGATCACATTGCTCCACTAAATTAGCTAAACCACAGTCATTGTGATTGTTCTCCCAATCTGCCAGCACACTGCTCAGGTACTGGCTGTCCGAAATGGCAGGTAAGTCAAGTTGCAAAGTGGTTGCGGTTTAGACCAGAATATGATTCTATAAAAACAAACTGACTTTTTTTGCAATGGTCCAAAGCCTGTGCCAAAGACTGTGCGAACCGACGTTTCGAGTTGTACCGTATTTACTCGCAGAATGAACGCACTTTTTTCCCCGAAAAATCGATGCAAAGTTAGGGGGGGGCGTTCATTATGCGAAGTAAAATTTTTGCGTCCGTATTTACTCCCATAATGAACGGTACTTTTATCCCGAAAAATCAACTTAACTTCTTATCTCTTAGCGCGCGGCGCCGTGCGACTCCAAAACCAAACTGCGATGCGCAAAAAAAAAAAAAAAAAAATGCTTTTTCTATGTTTTTTTTTTCTTGCTTCCGTGTTGTTGTTTTTTCCCCGCCTTTCGCAAGTTATTTTGTTTGCCCACGCTGCCCATGCATTCGCGACCTCGGTGTACCAGGATAGAAAAGTGCGTACATTTCGAGGGCTTCTCGCTTCTCTTTCCAATGTGCGAGGAGGAGGAGGCGAGGGCAGGATGCCTTCCTTATGTGCGCTTTGCTTAGGCAAGGGCTTCTCCGTTTTTCTTTTTCTTTCTATCTCCTGCGGGCGACGCTCAACCCCGAACCAAACTGCGCTGTGCAAAAAAAAAAAAGAAATAGAAAAAAAAAAAGCTCCTCTTTATGTTTTTTTTTCTTTTCTCCTGGTGCTTTGGATTTTTTTTTTTTTTTGCCGCCTTTCGCAAGTTGTTTTGTTTCGCTTTGCTTAGGCGAGGGCTTCTCGGCTTCTCTTTCTTATCTCCTTGCGCACGGCGCGCGACCCAAAGTCCAGACTGCGCTGCGCAAGAAAAAAAAAAAAAAGCTCCTCTCCATGTTTTTTTTTTTTTCTTGATTCCGTTGGATCTTTTTTTATTTTTTGAACGCCTTTTGCAAGGCGTTTTGTTGGCCAACCCTGCCCATGCATTCGCGACCTCGCTGCACCAGGATAAAAAAGTGCCTTCATTTCGCGCGCGTGGGGGGAGGGGGTCAAAATTTTGACGCCAGAGTTGGGGGTGCGTTTAATACGCGAGTGAAAAAAAAAGTCGAAATTTTGAGAGCCGACTTGGGGGGTGCGTTCATTAGGCGAGTGCGTTCATTGGCGAGTAAATACGGTACTCGGCACGAGCGGGGCTGGCCCAACGGCAGTTGAAGAAAGAACTTAGAATACGCAACAACTGGTGACAAGCAGCCACGCGGGCCTCGCCGAGAAATCGACGCCGCACCGAAGCCGCACTACTCGCCAGCGACGGCGCGACGCAATGGCGACCCTTGGTTATATTGAACCCTTTGACGGAGTGGGCACGGACTGGCCAACCTACATCGAGCGACTCGACCAGTTTCTCGTCGCAAACTATGTCAAACCAGAAAGGCAAGTGGCAGCGTTTCTAAGCCTCATTGGCACGAAGATACATGCAGTCTTAAAGAGTTGATCAATTTTGAACTGCAGGAGGACAAAGACAAAACTGGGAATAATGACATGAACACGAGAAGCGCAATTGCACTTCTCCTGTTCGTGTTGTTATTCCCATGTCTCAGTTTTGTTTTTGTCCTCCTGGCAGCGCAGTTCAAAATCAATGATGAACCACCCCCTCCACCCAAGCTTTGTCGTACAGCCACCCGACATTCGTATTGCGAGAGCACCTGGCGCCGAAGCCTCTAGTCATAGTGGAACGTTTTTGGTTTCACAAAAGAAACCAAAACGAGAATGAAAGTGTTCTCAAGTTCGTGGCCGAACTGAAGAAGCTGACGCAGACATGCGAGTTCGGCAACAAGTTGCACGAAGCCTTAAAGGGACAATGAAGACGATTTTATTTAATTTTTTTAAATGGTGTTTTTATGCTTCTTGGGAACATAGCATGCAGCCCAATTTTTTGTAGACATTTGTGACGCGTATTTCTGTGCCTACGAAAGAAGTAAAGAAACCGAAACTGAACAATCTCCATTCTCGTTTCTGGGCCCCCGAAAACGGAGGTGACGTAGGGAGTGACGTCAAGTGTGAATAGTCGGTATCGGTAGTATTTAGGAGATCGAGACTCTGGTTACCGCGGTGGATTATAGCAGCGCGGTTGGCGCGGTCGTTTCGCCTAAGCTGTCAACATGGACGGCAATGCCGCTCTCGCGAGCGAGTTCGAGCTTCCGTCTTCCATTCAGTGACCGAACGCCAACGAAACGGGAGTATGTGTGTGGCGGCCCCCGACGGAGACCGCCCAGCCGGCAAAGAGCGGCCCGCATGCCGAAGGACGGACGAGGGGAAGATGCCGAGGGGAAAGCGACAGCGATCCGGCCGTTCCAGGATCAGATTCCTCCGCGGACGTCCTCTTTTCGTCGTCAAAGAACACGAACAGCAACCCACACGTGAAAACTAGCGTCGCCCGAACGAATACTGCTCTTCAGTTGACCGTTGGAACAGCCATCTACATCTACCATTTTGCAGAATCCTTCGAGAACCGTGTTCTTTTTTTATTTTATTTTGTTTGCCCATAGTTGCTCGTTGCCCGTTTCGCATCCAGCGTAGCAAAGAAAAAAACAATTATGCTGCTTTAAATACGGTTTAGTAATCATTTCCGGTCCGATTTATACTTTTCATGGTTATTCAAGCGGAAATTAGAATAGTATTCCTAAAAATCGCGAACCAAAACGTGACCGAGGGCACGTTTCTCGTTTCGACCAATCGCTGACGCGTCTTTTGTGACGTCACGCTTCTTGGCCCCGCATCGGTCACGTGAGCTCCGCTTCTCCTGGCTTCTTCCCGCAACTCTCGGGGCGTCGCCCCAGTCGATCCCGGTACGATTATTACCGCGACTGTTTAATTGATTTGCGCGGCACAGAAGCGCCGGTTTCGGCTGAAATTTGGGCAACGTGGCCTGAGACGTGCCTGGAACCCAGATCAATCGCCAAAAAGATGTCCGAAATTTTCTTCATTGTCCCTCTAAGCGACTGCAAGGTATTCGGTATCAGTGACTCCATTCAAAAGCACCTGTTGTCAAAAACTTACCTCACATTTAAGAAGGCGCTACAAATCGCAGTGGCAATGGAAGCCGCCTTGGAAAACGCACAGGTTTTACACAGACGGTATGCAGATGCCACGGTGTTCAAACTGGAGCGGAACAAGACAGAATGCAAGCACTGCGGATTTACGAATCGCACGACAACTAACTGCAGGTAGAAAGGCTTAGACTGCCACAGGTGCAGAAGATGCGGATAACTCGAACGAGTGTGCCAGAGCCCGGAGTTTGGGCCAGTGGCTTCGCAGCACCTCGGAGCAACGACACAAAGTCGGAAAAATCAAGGAAATAAACTCAAGATGCTAAACGTCGACATGGAAAATGAGGTCAAGATGTTCCAACTTCGGGGGACTTGTCCAAGGCCCCTGGAAGTGAAAGTGAACATGATTCCCCTTTCAACGGAAGTAGACACTGGGGCGGCGGTGTCTGTACTCCCGCTCAACTTGTACAAGAAAAGGTTCCCTAATCTGCTACAGGAAAGGAGTGGAGTTGTTCTTCGAGCCTTTACAGGCAAAAAGCTGAAGCCAGTAGGGAAGGTACCGGTAGAAGTGGAATACCAAGACCAAATTCACAAGTTGCCACTACAAACTGTGGACTTGAAGGGCCCCCTGCTTTTGGGGCATGACTGGCTGGAGGTGCTGAGGATCAACTGGGCTAGCATCAAGGCTGTCTAGAGGGTTGAAAAGGAGGAAGAAGTCGACAGGTTGTTGAAGGACTTTGCTCAGGTGTTCTCGGACGACCTGGGCCGTCCTCAACCCAAGCTAAAGAGTGGGTCCACACCAAAGTGGGCTGCCTTCCCGCCAGCCCCGCGCATGCCGAGTACAACTCAAAAAGTCTGTGTGCAAAACTTTGGCGCAGCACACCCCCATGCTCGCAGAGCCCTCTTGACACCACTAGCAATACGGCAGGGCCTACCTCAGGACGTTTACAAGGGAGAGTCAATGTCACGTCCGTTCTCCTCTGGATTTCAGCGTGAGCATGCAGCCGTGCAAAAGTTAGGACACCTTCCCAAGACAGGGAATCTCACCGTATCGAAGCAGCGCATGAACGCCAGTGCTCACAGAGCTATTGCTATCATTTTCCTTCAGCAAGATTAACTCGTGTTCCCAGCATAGTATGTCCGTGCACCTGTCTTAGAAGTTTTTAATATTCTGATACTCCTAAAACTTGTTACCGTATTTTCCAGACTATAGTCCGCACCCGGTGTAGAGTCCACAGGCTGTAGTTGAGCTTGTTGGTGCATAATACTAAAAGGCCAGCTGAACTTAGGAAAATAGAATACAGAGAGAGAAAGTCACGCAGCGGTATGCCTGTCTCTTTCTCTCTCTGTATTCTATTTTCCTAAGTTCAGCTGGCCTTTTTAGTATAGTCCACAGCGGCGAAATTGGGGTCAAAAATAAGTTTCTGCTTAGATACTCCGCACCTGGTGCTTACTGCGCACACGGTGCATTGTCCACACTTAGTGCATAACCCGAAAGCAAACACTGTTGTACACAGGACACCTTGACAAATGCCTGCTGTATTAGCTCACAAAGAAGCTTGTATCATACCTAAATCACCATTAATATACTTGTTATTCATAAAATCCTTCATGTCTTGTCACAGTGAACGATCGAGAAAAGAAAACCTTGTATGGTCCGCAGCTGTAGATACTGAGTAAAATTCAAACTTTTAAACACGTATAGTCCGTGGACTAGATCCCGGAAAATATGGTGCAAATGGTTTTCGTGTTCCTTTCATACCGTTTTTTTTCTTTAAAACGTTAGTGGGCATAAAAAGATCCGTCTCCAAAAGGTTCAATCTACATCATTCCAAAGGCCTTGCGAGTAACTGAGACAAAAATCGATATGCAAAAAGCCCCTGCAATGCACTAAGAGATGCAGGATTAAAAGTACAGTAGAACCATCCATAGCAAAGTCAAACTTTTCAGAAAAAATCTTGGTTACATCGGTGCCTTACGACACGAGTACCTTAAATTCCTGTACAAGTACTACAGGCATAGTTAAACTATTGCTGCACCATAACCGCTCTAAATCAGTCTTTACTAAAGCCACTACATTGCTTAAAGTTCATTCACTCCGTTTCCCAGCCGCCATTTCATTGCCTAATGCAGATTGGGCACAATTAGTCCCAGTTACGATGCAAATATGCAACTTCCTGAGCTTTAGATACGATGGCAGGAAGCTCAAGTGACGCCGTTTCGCTCTGTCACGCACTGTTCTAACGGTTCTAGAGGACGAAAAAGTGTTTCCTGCCATTTCAGTTAAAACTTCAGATAATTGCCAACAACGATTTTAAACAACTAGTGACTAGACATTTACGATAACACCAAGAAAGTGGTCTATCATTTGAGGAACTCTGAGGGACTCTCTAAACAAGGCAACAAAGAGACCACTTCACCGAAGACCTGGAGACCACTTGCACCATCTGTGGGACGGAGACAGAAACCATTTCTCACGTAGTGGTGGACTGCCAAGATCCGAGGCAGGAGCCAGAAATAAACTCGTCCCCAGAGGCTTGTGAACGGTGGTGGAAGTCAATGTGTACTCGGTTGATGCAGCGTGCATCACCGAGAGAATTACAGAATGCACCAAGAGGCGACTGGTGGACTGGTGGCATCACAGCACAGAGATTTATTTTACTTCGGATGAAGCAGAGCGTGAACTCAGCTTACTTCTTACAAAGGAAATAGCCAACACAATCCAATCCAATCCAATGGCTGAAGTGTCTTTACTCCGATGCATGCCTTACTTAGTGGCTGATTTAGTATTGCCTAGAAAAGAGGAATGCTGTTATACCGCGACGCATAGAAAACAAAAACGGGTCCCAACCTTAGCTCTTCTCTCGGCCGATGTCTGGACCCCCGTGCCAACGGCATAGAGCACCATGGCATGAAGCAGCTCGCATCCGGCCACCTTGGTCTGACGATCGCCGGCAAAGCGAGCCAACTCAACCACCCGTGGCAGGAAGGCGTCTGCAAACAACATGGCGACTGATTGCTTCTGAACACAAGCAGTGCTTTGCAACAACGTAATCGACACTTTGGAGAGTTCAAGCGAAGCACTGTGAAGGGTTGTGGCGGGAATTTCCAACACAACGAAGGTCTCCTTTCCTCTCATTAGACCACTGCAACGACTCTGGAAAAAATAGGCGAGTCGTAGAAAGATGGTATGAAATGGGTTCCTGAAGGCGCAGTAAACTGGTACACTCATTTTCCGTGGACAAAAAGTTACGAGACGGAGAGACGCTACAAATGCACGAAAATGAAAGGAAAGAGGTAGTGAGCTATGTGGCTTGCAAGAGCACCTGCCTCGAGCAAACAGCGATTTGTTTCATCCACATGCAGGGTGTCGTGTCACGACCAGAACTATAGAACGGTCAGCAACACTGCAACGGTGGACACCCATTGGCTTTGCGCCAACTGCCCTAGCAAGCCTAGGTCACCCATAACCCATTCAGCCGGTTAGGGAAAGCTGCAAGCTGAACAAGTGCAGGAACACCTTGCAAGCTTGGTTTCCTTTCCAGCGAAATTTTGGCACTGATCTGCCTCATAACTGGTTCAGCACATTGATAGACACGTATCAGCTAATAACCCAATTTACAAGTCACAATATGTTTTTTTGCAGAGCTATTGTTTCAAATTTAGTCCGACAAACTGAGAGGCTCTACAGCAGTGGTTCTCTGAGTTTTGGCCGTCACAGACCCCCAACCCACCGAGGCCAAGGACTCCAATGCATTCTGCCTCAGAGCTCTTGTGCGATGGCATACAAAGGCATTTCCTGGAGAGCGGTTTTTAAAGCGGCAGCTTTATAAGCCCAACCACGCTCACAGTCATGTCCTCGTCCTCAAGGTCACATACCATGTCCCCGTGGCTGAAGTGCAAGGTCACGCAACACCCGTGGCTGAAGTGCAAGGTCGCGTAACCAAGGACACGTGAGCGTCAGTTGCGCAAGCTTCGTTCACATAAGCGCCGGTCCCGTAAGCACGTAAGCGCCGGTAGCTGAAGCTGACGTGACTAAAGTCACTGGATCCTGGGAAAGTAGCGCCGCATGGACTGCTACCATTGTGGCCAAACGCTTAGCAAGCAGCCACTAATTGTGCCTTATTATGCCATATAAGGGAACTTCCTCGTTGAAATTTATCTTAACATACACGTAAAATAAATAATTATAGTTTATTACTTAAAAAAAAGCTTTATTGAAGAAAAATAAACTGACTATAATTGGGAAATTAAAGGGTTTTCAAGCACCGCTAGAAATTCCAGGGCTTTCAAGGTCTGGAACACTCGTTCAACGCCAGAATCCGTACCCAGAGCAATCTCCACCTTGGTGTCGGGGAACGGGAGAGCGAACACGAGGTGCTCCTTCGTCTCGGGATCCCAGGCGAGGGCAGCCCTAAGGGTGTCGCGCTCGAGGTCGGCCAACAGCAGCGCCCTCCGGTGTCCCTGCAGACCCCCCAGGAAGGAGAGGACGTCCAGCCGGAGGGACTCCCTCTCGGGGACCTGCGCAGGTGTCTCAGGATTATTTATCATCCTGAGCGCCGCAATCTTTTTTCCCGCATGCCCAACGCAAATTTCGGTCTCTGCAACACCGTAGCATGCTCTGTGAAGAATGTTTATTAAATGCGGCGGCATCTATTGCCCCGGTGCGTGCAGCCATCTTTGGCTTGGACTGGACTGGACTGGTTTCGTGAGGCTGTGGCACGGTTCCCGCCGTCCTCTTTCACTCCGCTGTTGACACTCACTTCTCTTACGACGACACCGGGAATAGGCATTTGGTTTTGTTTCCCCAGTATGCACAATGTATGTCACAATGTAAAACCGAGGCGTAGCACCAACGCCGTTTGCGCGAAACCGCTGGCTCCCTGGAGGAAAAATTGGCTCCTCCAAGACAACAGTATGCAGACCGTAGGCAACGATTGAGGAAAGTTGCGGTGGCTGCATCCAAAACTGCCCACACCCAGGAGACCACACTGGCTCTCCGAAGACAACAGTATGCAGACCGTAGGCAACGATTGAGGAAAGTTGCGGTGGCTGCATCCAAAACTGCCCACACCCAGGAGACCACACTGGCTCTCCGAAGACAACAGTATGCAGACCGTAGGCAACGATTGAGGAAAGTTGCGGTGGCTGCATCCAAAACTGCCCACACCCAGGAGACCACACTGGCTCTCCGAAGACAACAGTATGCGGACCGTAGGCAACGATTGAGGAAAGTTGCGGTGGCTGCATCCAAAACTGCCCACACCCAGGAGACCACACTGGCTCTCCGAAGACAACAGTATGCAGACCGTAGGCAACGATTGAGGAAAGTTGCGGTGGCTGCATCCAAAACTGCCCACACCCAGGAGACCACACTGGCTCTCCGAAGACAACAGTATGCGGACCATCCACACAAAAAAAACATTGCAAGGTTGGAAGTACCATCCTTCCGTGATTTAGAAACCCTGAGCTAAATGCCAACACACTTCGTCGAGGGTAAGCGTAGCGACAGCAGCGATTTAGACATCATTTTTTATAAAAGACACACTACTGCAAGTTGTAGTCATAGACACGCAAAAAAATACCACAACGCAAAAAAAAATTTCCCAACATGCGCGCGCCTTTTTATTTTTTGGCGCTTTTCTCTCCCGCTCCTCACCTCCTCATTTCTTCTGATTTGCGACGTCAAATATCATAAAATTTGGAAGCTTTGTAGGCAACATTTCTGTAACATTTATTAATTGGCATTCGTAAAACATGTTTTACAGCGTAATGTTAAGGGCTAGTTTCCTTTAGGATCATGTCCGGTACCAAACAAATGTCGACACCCTAGGCCGACACAACACTCTGGTTGCAACCGTCACTCATAGATGGCGGTAGCTGTCCAGAGTGCTGTGTTTGCCGGTTGTCTGCTTGCCGCCGTCGCTGATAGATGGCAGCAACATTTCTTCGGAGGAAGAGGAGCAGGAACGGAACGAGCGGCGATGTGCGCAGCAGCACGAATGGTTCCGCAACCGCCGCGAGGCCGCTATCGCCGAAAGTTCCACTGCGTCGAGCGCTTCAGATTCCCTAGCGAAAGGAGAGCAGATCGCTCGCCTGGAAAGCCACCGCCGAGAACAGAAGCTACAGCTCCACTGCTCTTCCTTCTTCACCAGAGTGGAAAGGCTAAAAGTTTTTTAACGCAATTGCGAACGCGCTACGGCCCTTCTTTTTGAAATATTGAAAAACGGAGTCTGGTGTGACGTCACCTCCTGGCTTTTTAGCCTCCCTCGGAAAACATGGCGGCACTCGACACATGTAGCAGAGGATGATCGGTGAGTTGGGGAATCGAACTAAGTGTTGTTTTTTTTTAGGTGCCCGGCGACCTCTCAGACTTTGAAAAGGAAACCGTCAAACAAAACAACTCAGTTTGGTGTCTTGGTACCGCAGTTTCGGTTGTGACACCGTCGGGGCAGCCTTTCACACAGAACCAGCTAGAGGTGGCCCCTCATGTCGCTCACAAAAGTCCACAGCGCGTTCTCTTCGACCTCACACCATCTGAAAGAATTTGAGATTGCTGAAAGGGTTCTAAAAGAACTTCAAACTCGAAAGTCAAAGTATACATAGCAGAGCGCGTTGAAAACTACAGAATACACAGAAAGAATAAAACACGTAAAGGACGAACACAGACACACAGAGTTATTTCAATGAGCAACGAACATTTATGAGATGTCCATGACGCTACGACCTTGAACTCCAAAGAATTGAAAGAAAACGAAAATACCCAAAATTTAAAATAAAACCAAATTACTCACAAATTTTAAAAATATCAAATTAAAATGATAGAAAAACATTATGAAAATTAACCCCTGAAAAAGGGGGGAAAGGAAGAAGAAAAGAAAGAAAAAGAAGGCAAAATTAATAGTTGATCAAAACAAGCTTTTTAACGATAATTCTGGTGCGAGGAACTCCAGCTCTTTTGACGATAACGCCAAAGAAGGCTCAGAGAAATTGTTTGCGGCGTATCTGATCTTAAACGCTTCAATTATTTCGCGCCCACACTTATCTCTGTGTGAATCAAACACAGTGGTGTTTTCAAAGTTCGGGGTGCAATCGTGGCAGGTATACGGGCATTCACAATTATTGGGTGGAATGAGTCCGATGATGCCTCGATAACTTCTAAATGGTGCTCCCCAAGGCGAACATTTAGGCATCCTTTGAGTCTGGCCGAGGTACTGGCCTCTAAAACTCAATGGAATCGAATAAATTGGCTTTTCTTTCCAGTTACCATACTTGTTGAAGTGCATGATGGAGCATTCGGGTGGTCGACTCTCGTCATTCACCCTCATTTGTTTTCACCTCATTCTACCAGTGAAGACCACCTTCGTGTCGAACCGAGCAGCAAGAGTCTTCAGGCGGTGGGCGATGTTGTGCACGTATGGAATGCAAACCGGACGTGAATGACTATTTTGTTTCAATGGAGGACAGATAGGGTCGGTGATGAGACGCTGAAGGGTTGTACGGAGGAGGTCGGCTGGATAACCGGCTTGGAGCAGGCGGTCATGCGACGTCCTCAAGGTCTATGCTGCAGTTTCCAGCAACGATCCAAAAACCCTGTTCTTCCGTTTTGCAGTAACCACTCCAGGTCGGTAAAGCTTGGAATCATCCGAACCGTGTTTGCCTCTTCTCGCTCGAAATCCTGTTCACACCTCTCATCAGAAAGCGACCGAGTACCGAGCCCTGGGGCACTCTTGAAAGAACAGGCATTTCTGTAGACTCTGCCTTACCAACAGTCGCATACTGCTGACAGTCTGTAAGGTAAGAGTCAATCCACCGTAATAGACAGTCACTTTCCAGTACCTGCTTAAGTTTATACAGTAATTTACGATGCGAGACACTACCAAAAGCCTTCGCGAAATGCCGATGGGCCTGGGGTATTTAAATAAATAAATAAACAAAGCTGCAGTTGGCTTTATTTATTTATTTATTTATTTATTTAAATACCCCCAGGGCCATCGGCATTTCGTTAGGTGTAGTTAGGTGGTAGACTGGGCATAGCTAGAGCTTCTAGAAACAGTTACAATGCCACAATTGACAACACTATTCCTTTTCATGTAGGTAGCCCAGAAGAAGGTGCCAAAGAGGGTGCCAACGACCATACAACTTTGGCCAAACTCCTCATAGATTTGTAGACAATCACAAGTCTTCCCGTCGGAAGATTTCCTGCCCTCGCAAAAGCCTCAATCGCTCGGACGTCGCATAAACTGCAGTTTGGGGATCGAATCAACATTTTGGTGAGGAAGTACCTTGATCTGATCTCTTTTCTTCTGGTAGAGCAGCTTGAGAGAGACCTTGTGGCGACCTTGCGACCGGGCTCTCTTGGCGCTCTCCACTGGCTCTGTGATGCCTGAAGCGAAACAGTTGTGTCTGGAGGTACAGTAGTGCGAGGGGTTCAAGTCATTCAGCAAGATCTTTTCGCAGCTGCCAAAAGTGCATTTTAGGGAAGCAAAAAGAATTGAAGACACAGACACAAAAACAAAAACTTTCAAGAACATGGAAAACAAGAGCCTCCAAGGACAGCGACAAAATGGAAACCTGCAACTGTCCAGGAGACTGACAGACAAACAAGGATATCTAAGGACAAGAAAAACCTTAAACACATGGGCAGAAAAACAAAACTTTCAAGGACACAAACAAACCAACAAATAAGAATGACGCCGCTAGAGCAGAGTCGCACCAGGCAGACGAGCAAGCAACATCACTGACCAATATAGGTGAAGCAAGCTTTTCACCGATCTCAGCAATTTTCGGTACTACAGTCGCCGACAGATTTTTTGGACTTCGCAGGGACCGAAGAAATGTCCGAATAATTGAGCAGTCCTGAAAAATCGGCAGATTAAAAGACTTGCCTTTATTACGTCTAAGCGGGCTTAAAAAAGCCGTCAATAGTTCCTTGCTTCAAGTTATGTCTCCTTTTGCGTTCGGCCACTTTCTACTAGCTTAAGAATCGCTGCCTTCTTTTCTAGCATTATGGTTGAGTACTTTGAGCACTTCTTAGCGACACTTCGTGGCGGCAGAAGAACAGATGGGGCCATGACGTCCGAGCCAGTGCAGTCCGAAAACACGATTCACCCAGACGAGACGAGAGGCAAAAGTCCACGACTGTAGAATGGCGAATGAACAAAGCAAAAATGTAACAATGATGATGATGATGACGACGCGCAGCTAGAGAAAAAAAAGTAGCAGAGCATCACCTAGCAGTAGGACTTAGCAGCACTCAAGTAGCACTGCCAATTCATCTGCAACCAATATAGAATCTAAAATGGCAACTTCTCGGTAATGTTTACCGCCGATCGCTCGCGACGATTTTATCCAAAAAAATTGAACTTTCGGACTTCAAGCTGTCCGAAACATCAGTCGTGAATATCCACTACTTCTATCGGGTAGGTCACGGATCCTCCTTTAGGTTTGAAATATCGAACAAGTTTGAATTATCGAAGTCCGAAAAATCGGTCGGAAACTGTACACTGCTTGTTCACAGGCATTTTCTTTCAATGTCAGCTGGTGATGATCAGGCGTAAGAGAGGTTTCTAGAGTGTTTTTTGTAGGGATGAGCAAGAAGGTATCTCCACTCATGATGAAAAACAGCTTGACACACAAGGGCACAGAGAAGGGAAATACATACAGGACAAGACGCTGCGAGAAATACTTACAGGACAAGGACCGCGCCTTGTCCTGTCTGTATTTCTCTTCTCTGTGTCCTCGTGTTTCGCGCTGTTTTTTCATCATGAACGCTTCCCAACTAGCCCAACTGTCCATTCTTATAAGCTCATCTCCGCTCACCTGCACGCACGCCCAGTGCCAGGTAAGGACACAGCCCGGGCAAGACCTGTCTGAACACGTCGTCCGCAACGTCTGCGGGCAGCTGCTTCTCCCAGCGCCTCAGGGCATCCAGACTGGCCTTGGCCAATGGGAGGTAGCTCAGGCCCTGCTGCAGTGCCATCTGCAAGGAGTCAATGCAGGCTCAACTACATCACCAAGCGTTACCATACAGTGGAATCTCGATGATACAATCACGGTTCATCCGAATTTTGGGATGATACGAATTTTTCAAAATCCCCAGCCAAAGTCCCTTAAGACTAATGTGTTACATTTCGGGATAGTCCGAATGCTCTTTCGGGCCACAGGTGAGAATACGAACGATGAACCACAATGTTTGCGCATCCTTTAGGGCGGCATCACTCGGCTCCAACCTTAGCAAGTGTTTTTTTGTCATTTTTCTTCGCCATTCTTTCTACACACGCGCCGTGCCATCCCAATAACCGTGGCCGCGTTAAAAACTTCGAACACACACCCACGTCCAGCGTTGCTGCACTGTCTGTGTTGTCATGCGATTTGAATTCGACTTGCTGGAGTAACTCGCATTTACCTACTCCGGGGTTGCTGCTTTATTTTTGTTGTCACGCGATAAACAGGTTTTGGTAACTCTCAATCGCTCGAGCAAACATGAGAAATGACATTCGGAAGCAGAGTTGATTGTGTGGTCGTCAGCAAGCGAGCATCCGCAGAACTGTCTTTGCTTGCACATGAACAGTCCGTTGAACTCCGTGTACCGCAAGGAGAGTCAAGTAGCGGCAATGATGACGGCGACGTAACTAACGACGAGCAACCGCCGACGACTGCTGAAACACTGCATGCCCTCGACATGCTGCGGCGCATAGTGAGCTCAGTCAACGTCAGATTCTTCCTAGTGGCGGTGCCGCAGCCAAGGCCATACCGTTATTCCCATGCATTGTTTCTCTCCTGTAGTTCGCATACAGAACTATTTTAATCGTCTTGATACGCGCCTCGACTTTTTTAATAATGACATCACATCATCCAAGAGAAGCGTTGACAATCTGATATAGTGAGTTGTCGTCGGGTCGTTTTCTGGATTTATTCGTTTTGTCGCTTTCACCCGTGTAATGTGACTTGGTGCTCTACCGTCCTAGGCTTCTGGCTGTTGCTAGGCACTGAAAAAAAATATATCTATATACTCCGTCCCAGGAATGAGCGCAGAAAAAAATCGGCTTCCGCGGCTCGCGACTGGCGTCGAGCCCACACTGACCACGAACCAGGCACATAGCCAGGATTTTGTTTCGAAGGGGGGGGGGGGGGGGGGGCATCGCTTTTCCCCCCCCCCCCTTCTCCTGGATATGTGCCTGCCACAAACAAGAGGCTGCCCGTGCCGCGTGTACTCAATGACGTGAGAATCCCGAGGTGTTTAAATGTTCTAAAGTACTTCATTACACAATGTGGGCGAAAAAGGTAGCCTTTTTTGTTACAACGTTCTGTGATGTTCCAGACCAGGGGTCGCAAACTCATTTGAGTGTGGGGGCCAGACAGTCAACCCCGAAAAGGTCGAGGGCCAACATAAGGCAAAGGGGTGGGGTGGGGGGGGGGGGGGAGTTGAAAAGATTTATAACGGAAGAGACCTCATGCTTTCTGCTTTTCGTAAACTCCGAGTTTTGCGAATGCCATTTTGGGATTTGATTTGTTTATATGGCTACTTTTTGACCCTGCCTCGTTTGTGATATCGAAAAATTAAAATGACACCGCCTTTTAGTAGAACTAGAAAGCAAGTACACTGCCGTTCACCGTTGCTCAATTCACTCTGGAATTAACCAAGCTCAACATGTCTCTAAAAAGACAATCAGTTAGTTTGACAGTTCTTGCTGTCCTGACGATTTTTATTACAACACTGAAAAAATACTTGTCATTTAATTATAATATTTTTATGAAGACGAGGATCCCGAGCCCGTAGCTTTATTTTTGGCAGTTGCTCCTGCTCATCGACAGTTCGCGCAGCCGAGATGCATCCTTCAACCAAGAGCTCGAGCTTCAGCCCTAGTAGCAGAATTATGTACAGGTGTTTAACATGACAAAAAGCAGGGCATGAAATAAAACAAAACAAAAGGGAAATGAACACCGATAAATATAGACCATGTGAATACGTAAAAGAACAGAGCTACACTTTTTGAGTGAAAATGAATCAGCGAGATGACATCAATATGGCACATGCCATTTCTAGCGATCGAGAGATGGGAACCATGACTCGTAGCCGGTTGTTTGCGGGTCGCGTCTTAGTGAGTAGCGGGCCGCATGCGGCTGCGTAGGCCGTGTGTTTAGGACCCCTGTTCTAGACTTAGAAGCCAGCCCTCAAACGCATTAACGTGCAGAGCTCGAGGAAATAGAAAGCACACTGCTCATAAAGTCGGGGCGCAAACAAGCTGGTGAAGATCAGACACAACGCAACCCCGAGACTGCAGGAAGTATGATGATATAGAGACTTTCTGTGCACGTGTGTCATCTTTTGCTTTGTGCAGTCTCGGGATTGTGCTATGTCTAATCACACTCCTCCAGAGGTATGAGGAGAGTTTGGCACGGCCTCGCGTACCCTGACGGCTGGAACCAGGGCCCGGGCGTGCTCTCGCACCAACGCCAGGGGAGTCCCGAGGACGAGCACCAGGCAGGAGGCGAGCAGGTCATCCTTGAGCTGCTGCAGGCGACCCAAGACGTCCCGCAGAAGACCCGATACCAGCCGCAGACAGGCCACGGCCTCTCCAGACGGCTGCTGCATGCGTACACCATCCAACATTCGTCAAACTTCTCAACCACTTAGCAGTCTTTTTCTTTTTTTTGGCAATTTTTGATTTTAAACAGTTTTTTAAAAATGTTTATAGCACGTGCAGCAGGGGCCGCACGTCCCTCCACTACCGGTCGCCATTTTTAGAATGTGTACAATCAAAAAGCATGTGCTGCCATCTCTCGGCAGTGCCACCAACTAAGCTCCGAACGAGCTGGGTCATCCAAAACAGCCAAGGGGCGAGCGAGGATGCATGGACAAGCTAGTAAAACATATAAAATAGCGCAAAAAAGACAAGGACAAGAAGTATACAGGACAGGCGCTACATTACCTTTGTCCTAAAGAGTTTGAGGACGGCTCAAGGTGGATGAGCTAGGCTTGTCGAAAACGGTTAAGGGGTTAACGCAGAATTGCATTTTTACTGATACTAGCTTTCATTTAGCCTCGAAAAAGAATGCATGCCTCGGGGCACCAGAGTCAAAGAGTTTATCGGCTGCCAAACACCTGCGCTGCAACACCTTGTGCTTCTTGGCGCAGAAGCGTCGGTCTAGCTGGAGCAGCCAAGCTCAAAAACTTTCAGATGTCATCCAGGCCTTCCGATTCGCTTGATAGCAGACGGGAAGTCATTCGAGGTTTTCGGAATATCTCGGCTTCTTCGCCTTTACAATGACAAGAAGTGGCAAGCGCTCCGTACCAGTCATGTTTGCACCAAGGATAACTGCAACTCTTTCTTTACTTCCTTCGCCGTTTGTGCCGGGGTCTCCTTTCAGTCTGATGGTTTTGTCTGGTAGGGCTTTGTAAAACAACACTGTCTCGTCTTCATTAAAAACGTCCTTCGGCTCATAGGCAGCGAGGTGCTTGCGAAGTTGACGTTCTTCCAGTCATTGATTACGTCGCCGTCGATGGCACCTTTCTCTCCACACGCGTTTCTGAAGACCAGTGCGTGTCTGCCTTTGGAGTGGGCAAACCAACCCTCTGATGCTTTGAACATCTTCATCTTCAGTGTATACTAGTCTGCTTGCGTGCAGATCAGAGAACCACCCAAGGGCGGCTTCACATTCTGAGCGCTGACGACCCACCGCAGCAAGGCCTCTTCTATAGTTTCGAATGTGCCGCCTTCCGCGGCCGCTTTTTTTTCTCGTTGAACTCCTCGCTCTCAGAAGTCCGTGAGGATCTCGGCCTCATTTTTCACGTACAGAGCGCAACACTGTTAGCGCGAACAAGTGATCGCCGGTTTTTCCAGTTTTTCTCTTTGAAACCAAGGGATGTCATCCAAGTTAATATTGCTACGGAAAGAGCTAATTTAGTTCTATAATGTAAGCAATTAAATTTCGTGCTCGCTATTACTATTTAGAAGTAAAATGCGAAAATGCGCCGATGTCGTGTTCGCGCTAACAGTGTCACGATGTGTACATGGCCAAAGTGCTTCTCTTGACGTCGTACCTTTCCATCACTTGTCGAGAGACACAGTCTTTTGAAGTCCCTCAGTATTTTCACTTCCGTCACTAAATCCTTGGCCTGGTACTTCTACCGCTTCGCTGGCAACGCCGCCATGGAAGTTGCTGCAGTTGTTGCACATGATGACGACATGAACCGGAAGAGATGGGAAAACCCGGAAGAACCACGGGTGTACCTGGGATGGATAGCGGTCATACCCTTTGCAACGGGCAGTTGCTTGCACTCCCTGCTGAATTCATCCGAATTAACCATAACGCGCCCAACTGCCTCCGAATTGATGAGCGTTTGGTGCCATTGACTAATACACATGTTTGACGGGACCGGATCGGCAGTTCAAACTATCAGAATTTTCTAATTAGGGAGCGTTGATTTAACTAGGTTTTACTGTACTTTTCGTCGCTGATGCTGATCGTCATTCGAGGATAAGCAAGTGCGCTGAAAAGCGCTTGAGAACCCCATTGAAATGCGAGTATCTGCGCGAAAACAAATGCTACAGGCGCTATTACTGGTCGGAATAATGAAACCTGAGCTCGTGTTGGTTTTCACACCCCGCATGGCTGCCATCTTGCTCTTCGCACTTCAGTTCTCGTTTGAAATCTGCTCGGACTGCTTGGTTATTTCGCTAACTTTGGTATTTTTTTAGTTCTGATCGTGAACTCAACGGTGAGCGATGCCCGTGGTGAAAGTGCGAACGCAGAAACAGTTTGGCCGCCGCTCGCAATCTAGAAAGCGCGAGGATGGAAGAATCGAAGGCAAGCAGCCGCCGTCGATGACAACATGCTCGTGCGTCCGATGTCTTCGCCTGTTTGACCAGAGCCGGCGGCACCCACGGCCTCAGCAACCGGAAGTGCCTCGTTTGCGTGTGATACAGATGACGCACTCACCGCGTTTGAGTGGAAGATTAGCTTTCTTGAGGAAAGCGAAAGCAGCAGGAGAACCGAAGATCCCGAAGAGCCCTCCAGTAACAATGCAGCTGGTTACCGTTTGTTAGATGTATCTTGTGTTCAACGCTTGATTGATGCGCTTCTCTGCCCAACCCTGTCGTGCTCAGAGAAATTGGTGCGAGAGCTTGTCCGACATTTCTCGTCGAATGCTCTACGTGCAAAGTCATCGTTTCAGCGCCGCTCTCGTCGACGTTTGATGGCACGCGACAGTTGAACCCGCTGAGCGACTTGGGGTTTTCTAGAAAATGCAACACCGGTGTTACTAAACTAACAAACTTTTTTACCGGACTGAACGCCCCAGAACCAATGCGCCTGAAGTCTTACCAAGACATTGCGACCAATGCCCACGATGCGGCGACGAAAGCAGCATCCGACGTAGTGACGGAGGCTGCGCAGATAGTGCGGAAGACGCTGGGGATCAGCATCGACGGTGACAAGGTAATGCAAGAAGTGTCCATCAGCTTTGACGGGACTAGGCACAAGCGGGGTCACACGTCACACTTGGCTGTTGGCGTTGCCATCGAACTGGAGACAGGGCTCGTTCTCGACTATGCAGCAGTGAGCATTGTCATGGTTGCAGACTTGAACCTGTAGCCCTCCAGCTACAAGGACAACAGGAACGACAGCGAGAGCGGTGTGTTTCGGCGCCGCGCGATTCATGACAGGTGCCACGAGCTACTGAGATTCAGGGTGACGTGGTGCACGGACGTTCTACGATGGCCGTCTTCGGCATTGCAACTAACAACCATTTGTAAATATTGTAAATAGAAATGTAGTTACATAAACCAAGCTCGCTACATTTCTGGTGACCCGGACATCCGCCGCCATGGCTACAGGAGCTGACCAAGACGCCCCCCTCGCCATTGGAGCTACCGCTGTCCTGACTCTTCCTAAGTTCTGGGCAGAAGATCCAGCACTCTGGTTCGTGCAGGTGGAGAACAAATTCCGCCTGCACCGAATAACCTCCCAGATAAGGCAGTACGAGCTCCTCATCGACGCCCTCCCACCCCAAGCCGCCACCGAGGTTAGAGACATCCTCCTCTCTCTGGTCAGTCGCCTCGTCGCTTCGGAGCAGCGACGCCTCCAGCAGCTCCTTAGCGCTGAAGAACTGGGTGACCGTCGGCCATCTCAGTTCTTGCGTCACCTACAACACTTGCTAGGCGACAAGGCGGCCTCCATCGACGCAGCCATCCTTCGAGAGCTTTTCTTACAGCGCCTCCCGCCCCCCGTTCGCGTCGGTTTAGCTGTGGCCCACGGGCTTCCACTCCTGGAACTCGCCGAGCTAGCTGACCGAATCATGGAGGTCAACAGCCCTACCATCGGCGCAACACAGCGAACTTCCGACCTTACTTCGGACATCGCCGAACTCCGGAAGGCTATGGAGAAACTGACGGCAGAGGTGTCCGAGCTTCGACGAGAATCCTCCCAACGAGCTCGATCGACGGGACGACGCTCGCGAGACCGTGCCGGCCAACGCTTTGGTCGCGACAGCTCCCGTCAACCCTCACCCTCTCCCCCGTCTTCTACAAAGTCGCTGTGCCGATACCACCGACAGTTTGGCTCTGAGGCCCGCCACTGTCGGGCTCCCTGTTCCTGGGACCAGGGAAACGGGATGGGCAGTCGCTAGTGGCGGCCAGCGACCCATACCAACCTACTAGCCGCCTTTTCCACGTTCGTGACAAGATCAGCGGCACACGTTTCCTGGTCGACACAGGTGCAGAAGTAAGTGTCATCCCTGCCTCTACTTTCGATCGCAGAAATCGCACCAAAACATCTTCGCTGCAAGCCGTCAACGCTTCCCTCATCGCTACCTATGGACAAAAATCACTGACCCTGGACCTCGGTCTCAGACGTCGGTTTCAGTGGTTGTTCTGGGTAGCTGACGTAGAGTACGCGATCGTCGGTGCCGATTTCTTGCGAAACTTCAATCTCCTCGTTGACATGAAGAACAAGCGACTGATCGATGCAAGCACCAACATGTATGTGTCGGGAGTCCTATCGCGGGCTCCAACGCTTAGCCCAACTTTCGTGAAGCCGCCCCCGAACGAGTTCACCCGAATTCTGCAGAAGTATTCCGATCTAACCCAGCCAAGAAACTTCGAGGAGACGCCGAAGCACGATGTAAAGCATCACATTCTCACGACCGGACCGCCAGTTCATTGCCGACCACGTCGCCTTGGACCAGACAAGCTGCGCGTCGCTCGTGAAGAATTCGAGCATATGCTTCAACTAGGTATTGTGCGACCCTCATCCAGTCCCTGGTCATCCGCCCTTCACATGGTGCCCAAAAAGTCTGGCGACTGGCGCCCCTGTGGCGACTACCGCGCCCTCAACGCCGCAACAGTGCCGGATCGCTACCCCATCCCAAATGTCCAGGACTGTACATCGTTTCTGACGGGCACGACAATCTATTCCAAAATCGACCTCATCAAGGCATACCATCAGATCCCCGATGAGCCATCCGACATACCGAAGACCGCCATAACAACACCTTTTGGCCTCTTTGAATACGTTCGGATGCCATTTGGGCTTCGTAATGCGGCCCAAACGTTCCAACGTTTCATCGACGAAGTCATCCGTGGTCTCCCCTTCTGCTTTGCTTACCTGGACGACCTCCTCATTGCCAGTGCGAACCCGGATGAGCACAAGGTCCACTTGGAGCAAGTCTTCGGTAGGCTCCACGATCATGGAATTGTAATCAACACGGACAAGTGCCAGTTCGGCGCAACCCAACTTGAATTTCTTGGCCACCAAATTAACAGTCAAGGAATCAAACCGCTTCCAGAAAAAGTTCAGGTTATTTTGGACTGTCCACCTCCAACAACAAAGCGCGCTCTACGACGATTCCTTGGCCTTGTCAATTTTTACAGGCGTTTTGTGCCACAGTGCGCAGTGTTGCTATACCCCTTGGAAGCCCTACTCTGCAGTTCCACCGGAGAGAAGTCACCCCTGGCTTGGCCCCCTGAGGCAGCACTTGCTTTCGACAAGGTCAAGAAAGAACTTGCGGACGCCACCTTGCTTGTACATCCTTCACCTGAAGCATTGACTTGCCTGATGGTCGACGCTTCCAGCACTGCTGTTGGCGCCGTTTTGCAACAGAAGATCGACAACATCTGGTCTCCCATCTCTTTCTTCTCACGAAAGCTGCAAGACACTGAAAAACGCTACAGCACTTTTGGTAGAGAATTGTTGGCTACCTACTTGGCTGTGAAGCATTTCCGACATTTCCTAGAGGGACGCAATTTTTTCATCGCGACAGATCACAAGCCGCTCGTCCATGCTATTCAGTCGCCCAGTCAGAACCACTCCCCGCGAGAGTGCCGTCATCTCTCCTTTATCGCAGAGTTCACCACCGATTTGCGGCACGTGAAGGGAAAAGATAACACTGCTGCCGATACACTGTCTCGTTTGGACCTCAACGCTATTGCTACAGAGAAGACGCAGTTTACTTATTCTGAGCTTGCAGAGGCACAAACAGATGACGACGAGCTTCCATCCATCCGCAAAGCCGGCACTTCACTGATATTTGAGGACGTATTTTTCCCAGATCACGGTGTCACCCTCGTCTGCGACAAGTCCACGGGAACCCCACGACCTTACGTCCCAGAAAACTTACGTCGTGCTGTGTTCACGTCGCTACACTCGCTTTGCCATCCTGGTGTCCGTGCAACGCAGGAACTGATTACGAACCGCTTTGTCTGGCCCAAAGTCAAGGCCGACGTTCGTGATTGGGTACGTTCCTGTCTTGCTTGCCAACGTTGCAAAGTACAGCGACACACACGAACGCCGCTCGGAGCGTTTCCTCTTCCGTCACTACGTTTCGAGCAGGTGCACGTGGACATCGTCGGACCCTTGCCCCCATCACGCGGTTTCACCAGAAGGGCACGAAGAGTGGCCCGAAACACCGAGCAAAGTGCCAGAAAAACTTTGACTGCTCGGCAAATGCAATGAAAGTTCGTACAGCAAAGGTCATCTTTAGTCGATGGGTAGATCTTCACAACAGTCCAGTATACAACTACCCTCAGCAACGGCGACAGCAAGGTGTATGACTATCTTGCTGCACCCCAGCTATACAATGATGATGATGATGATGATTGTGTCGACCACGTTGCGAAGAGTGTCTATGCCAAACTGGAAAAGCTCAAGAAATCCAAGAAAAGACTTGGGGGACGAGGCAAACTGACGAATGTTGTAATGAAGCGCATGACAAACTACTACGCCAGTGCTCTCAAGGAAAATGCCCCAGATGTGGCAGCCATGAAGCAAGGCGTCTTGGCAACACTGCTGCACTCGACGAATAAAGAGCCTTGACACGTCGCATGCCCCAAGAAAGGAGAGTCGTGGTGTCACTACAACCGCCATCTGGCACTTCAAGCAGCAGTCACGTCATCGACTGCAAAGCCCCACCTTTCTCCAAACAAGTGGCCAAGGAGCCTGTAGTAGAAACCGATTGACACAGAAGGACTTGTTGGCCAGGTGGTTGCGCATGAAGAGCCAACAAGCCCTTCAACGCCCTTGTCTGGAAAAGGTGCCCCAAGACATTCGAGACCGCAATTGCCCTAGCTGTCCCGGAATTTAATCTGAGACCGCACTGAGAGGGCACTGCGCGAGGTGAATATGAAAGCTGGGTGTCACCACGAGTCCCAGATAAGAAAGGCGATCCAACACTGGCTTGCCAGGTCTTTGAGCCAGCGCCCATGACTTGTCCGAAGTGGCCCACAAGCGACGGAAACTGGAAGCGGTGGCCGCTGAACAGAAGCGCCTCCAGGAGGAGGGTCCCACCCGTGCCGCTGAACTGTTTTAGTGCCTTGTTTGAGGTGCTAAATAAAATTCAGAGCTGTGGAAACTTTGAGGCCCTTTTTCTCCCTTCAACTTTTTCAAAATACAGTCGCCGACCGATTTTTCGGACTTTGCAAGGACCGAAAAAAATGTCCGATTAACAAAAAAATTAGAAAAATCTGCAGATTAAAAAACTTGCGTTAATTAAGTCTAAGAGGGCTTAAAAAAGCCGTCAATAGTGCCTTGCTTCAGGTTACGCCTCCACTTCCGTTCGGCCGCTTTCTACAAGCTTAAGAATTACCGCCTTCTTTTATAGCGTTATGGTTGAGTACTTTGAGCACTTCTTAGCAACACTTCGTGGCGGCAGAAGAACAGATGTGGCCATGGACGTCCGAGCCAGCGTAGTCCGAAAACACGATTCACAAGAGACGAGACGGGAGGCGCAAGTCCACGACTGCAGCAAATGACGAATGAACAAAGCAAAATGGTGACAATGATGATAATGATGCGCAGCGAGCGAAAAAAAAGCCATGAAGCGTCACCTAGCGGTAGGGTTTAGCAGTACTCTAGTAGCGATGCCAAACCCTGCCAATCTATGTGCAGCCAACAAAGAATCAAAAATGGCGACTTCTCGGTGGTGTTTCTTCTCGCTGATCGTTCGCGACGATTTTGCCTGAAAAATAGGACTTTCGGAATTGAAGCTGTCCGAAACATCGGTCGTGGATATGCACTACTGCCGAGACCGGTTATAACGAAGTCGGTTATAACGAAATAGCAGCGAAGCGATCATGATTTCCCATTCCCATTTGCACTTTTTTAATGCATTTGTGCATGTTTTTTGCGAAGGAAATTGGGCGGCTCCCGTGGATATAGCAAAAAGAAATTTTCTGATAATTTATAAAAAATAATAAAATTAAAAAAGCTTACTAAGTGAGACCGCCGCACTCTGCTCCCGCGGCCGAGCAGCCACTGAGACCGGGCCACAGGCGATGCTGCAGAGGCCTCTGCATCGTCGTCTGCTTAAGGGGGGGACACTGGCTAGAGATTTAGCCTCTGAACTGTTCAAGTGATTGGAATGAAATTTGATGGGGATATTTAACGTCAGATGTAGCTGTACTGTGCAAACTTTTAGCTCTCTAGGACAACTTTACATACCTGCATAAGAAGATGTGTCATTCTTCCTTAAGAAATCTGTGATATGCAAATGAAACTATTAAGCAGCATTTTGACTGCTCGAATATAAAGTGGGGGATGTGGGACTTTGGGCTATCTAGTTTTTATAACTCAAATGTGAATATTTCAGGAAGCATGATTACCTCAAAATATGAGATGTCTATCTGTTCTATGTCAATTTTTGAAAACATAGCTTTTTTTCAATGAGGATTTCAACTTAAACAAAATAAAGTAGATAGCCCGATTCCCCAGTAAATTTCAGTTCAGAAACATCTCGATTGTGGTATCAGAATAATTTTACCTTCGAACAAAAGATTCCTTCGTATGAAATTTGCAGCAAAAAGTGAAACTGAGAAAAATGCATTCAAACATTGAACTCCTTTACTTTGTTACTGCCTCACAATGTGTTGAAAATATTTTATATCAACGTAACTATTTGGCGTATGGTTATCAAATTTAGTGTAGGGGTGTATAATTTGTTTATAAAACAAAAAACCTCAAAATTGAAAAATTAATGTTTTCGAAAAAACGTTCAGCCTCTCCACTCTCGTGAAGAAGGAAGACCAGCGGAGCTGTACTCGATACACTGCCGCAACGCGCATGTGCCTGTTTACCGCTTCTTCCCGTCGACACGCCGCCGATCGTGGAATACGTCTCCGGTGAACCAGAGTCAGTTGCACACTGGTGCACGTGACGCCAAACGGGTAATCCACGAACTCCCTCCGGAACCTCGCCGTCGCGCCCGGGAACTGTTCAGCCGGAGTGGAGTGCAGTCGTCGCCGAGCCTAGTGCTTGCGCTTGGCCTCCGTGGCACGATCGTCGTCCGTGGTGTTGGCCCGGCGGCACCCTTTACATCGCTGGTTCTGTTCTCGGCAGAGGCTTTCCAGGCTAGCAATGTGCTCTTCTTTGGCAAGGAAATCAAGCGCTCGACGCAGTGGAAGTCGAGGCGACAGCGGCTTTGCAGCGGTTATGGATCCATTCGCGCTGCTGCTTACGTCGCCGCTCCTTCTGCAGCCAGTCTTCTTCCCCCGAAAGGGCACGCGGCCGACCCATCCCAAGTGCACACCGAAACTGATAAGAGCACAGGAAACAGCGCACAAAACAGATGAGGACGAAGTAACACCCGTGACGAGCGCTGCGCTCGTTACGTTTGCTTCTTCGTTGTCGTCGTCTGTTTTTCGCACTGTTTCCTACGATGAATTCCCACCAACGCGCCCAACTATCCATTCTCCTATGATAGCTGGAAAGGTTGCCGCCATCTACGACCGACAGCGGAAACCATACTGGTTGCGTGCTTGCCGCCGTCGCTTATAGATGGCGGTAGCTGTCCAGGTAGGTTTGTGTCGACATACACGGACACGATCCTGGGGAACCTAGCCCTTAACAGCTCCGCTGTAAAAAATTTGAAATTTAGGCCCATGTCCCCCCTTAATACCCCTTTCTGGGAAGCGGCTTTTCCGCATCGCACGCAGAGAAGCCGTGGTGACATGCCGAGAGGGGCTTCCGGAGTGCTAGCAACAACGTACCCGCCGCAGATATGACAGAAAGAGCCTAGATTTAGGTGATGGAGCAACTCCAATTTAAAGGCAGACGCCTCCCGAGTGGGCAGACTGGCGCAAGTACGCCTGCATTTGGTTGTCGCGTGACCAGTGTGGCGAAGAAACTGGGTGGAGAGGCGGACACGTTTGCAGAACTCTAAAGCTTTTGAGCTTTGACTCCTTGCATGCTGCAGCTCGTTTCGTAAACGCGGCCCACAAACCAGGCGACCCCAATCAAGCAGTTGCCCCATCTCTTATATCTCGGCTCTCTATGCCGACGAAAGACGAGCTTGAGCGCCAACCCTGTGCCGTGCGCGCTTTGTTTGCTTCATGTTCCGTGAGGGAGTCACTGGTCCATATGGTCGCTCTTGCGCAAAAGTCTAACTTCGCTCAAGCACCAATTGGGCAAATCGAGCCACTCGTAAAAAATGCCGCCCACCGCCGGCGTCCTCTGCGGCAGCCGTCGCAGCTGTCAAAACGATCCGTACGTTAACTCGCAAGATCTTTTCTCTATCGGAGCTTCTCGCAGTTGGCGAGAAGCGGCTACGATCTAGCAGAAGACGAGTGCAGGGAAGCCTCGACCGCTTTCTGCAGGCACAATAAACATGTGACCGTGACAGCCCGTGTTATATTATTTTTTCATGTTACTTTCATGAGTTAAGATATAACGAAGAAGCGGATATAGCGAAGTGATTTCCAATTCCCGTTGACTTCGTTATAACCGGTCTCCACAGTATTTCTATCGGGTAGGTCACAGCTCCTTCTTTAGGTTTCAAATATCCAACAAGTTCGGTTTCCAAAAAATCGGTCTGTGACCGTATGTTAACATTTTGTAGAAGACAGAGAAGGCTGAAAGATAGTTTGATTGTGTAGCGCAGTATTTTTATAGAAATAAGCAACTTTTTACTAAACTGTTCACACTAAAGCACCCACCAAACATTCTGGTTCGTATATGAAAAAAAAATAACATGTTGCATTAGCTTTTTTTTTTTTTTTTTTTTATAGATGCACCAACTAATGTATTTGAACCCCTAACAGAGACTTGTGCAATTTCTTTCCCAATTGTACAGAGCTGAAATTTTGTTCTGCATCCCTTAGCATGACTAGAAATCACCGCTGTAAATTTGATGCACTTTAACCCAGGGGTTCAAAAGTTGGCCTTCCCAGGTAGTGTCTCCCCTTAATAAATCATTCTAATTAGTCCAATGACCCACAGACTTCACTTGTATAAACCCTCAGTGCAATAGATACAGCTGTTTTGAACTCATATTTTATAGCATTTGAGTTGTGATTGAGCAATCTCTAATCTCCCTGCTGTGTATCATTACCGAGACATCAGCTATTATGAGCATGTAAAATGAACATTCAATCAATAAACAAATGAACTAACTTTTTCTTTTTCATTCACTCATTTATTTCTTCAGAATGCTAAGCGCAGATACGCAAGAAGAGTGAGGTAAAAAATATTAATCGCAATGTATGTAATTCCAATCACCCAGCTTGATTAAATGGGTCAGTACAGTCGAACCCGGATATATAGAACTCAAAGGGGGTCGTAAAATAGTTTGATATATCGATAATTTGATATACAAAAACATGTTAACTTAAGCTCCAGTTGAAATTTCCGCGCGTCTCTGCTAATACCGAAGGCCGCAACAGACGCGACCTTACCAAATAGAGCCTCTAAGAGCCACTAAATACAGTAGAGTTTAGTTGGTGAAGATCACAAACACTGCCGCGTTTACGCGACGGTGTTTGCGATCGTTGCCTGCCACAAACTCCACACAGCGCCAACAACTAAACACGAAAATAATTTAAAAAAATAAAAAAAAAGCAAGCCACATAAAAAAAAAAACTCGATCCATAAAATAAAGTTAAGCAAGGAAAAAAAAAAAGAAACCTCACTAAATTCTGGCAACAAAAAAAGGCAAAAAAGAAAAAACGGGCACAGCAATAACGGCGAAAGAAAAAGGTTAACAAATATAAGGCGTTCAAAGTGCGATTGCTCAACTGTTGTTGTCAACACACTCAACTTGACGGAGACTTTTTTTTTTGCTTATTTTATTTTGGGGCTAAGAAGTCGCGCAGCGACAGCGGTGTTCAGGGAAAGAGCGCACACTAACGTTACAACAGCGAGCACTCCCTGCCCGCCCTACGCGCGCGCACGTACCCTTCCCCTTAAATTTGCCATCCTCCACTTTTCTTTTTAACAACTGCTTTTTTGTTGCTTAATCTTGTGGGTGTATGCTGGCTTGGCGGGGCCCCTCAACACGAGCTATGTGCTCCCCTCCAGCGCACTCAGACTAGAGAAGAAGCGACGGCGGGGGCGGCCGGGCTTTGTTTGCTATATCGAGTGACCCCGCCATGGGAGTTCGATACAGAAAAACAAGGCTCCTATACTATTACATGGGATTTTCAAGGGTATCTTTGGACTGTTCCATAGAAACAATAATTCGAAAGACCCGGGTGTGATATAACCGGGCTCGAATGTATTATCCAGGGCATCGAGACACATTACAACCCTAAAATTTAACTCGTAAAAATCGCTTTAGAATCTCCCCGGAAAGAAAAAAGCACTACTAGTCACGTTGGTGGGTAAACCCAAAAAGAAAGGCCAAATCAGTCTATAATTGGGCAGGAAAAGAATGCCAAAAAGGTGACAAACTCTTTTCGGTTTTCGTGAATATAATCGATGCAATAAAAGATGCAGGACAGGGGACTGACATAGCTTCTCATAAAGCACGGCTTTTGATCGCACGTTTTACGAGAAAAAGGTAGAAACTAGAGGTTTTGAAGAGATGCGTCGGAGACACCATACGTGAAATGTTGCTCACAAGAGTGAGTCACAATCCAAGTCAAGCACCACACCCCAAAGATTTTTTCCCCGTTTCAAAATGAGAATGGTCGTACCTCGAAATAAGACGACCTCTCGCAGATGCCGATGGAAGTGGCCACCACCTTGTAAAAGCCGCTCACGAGAGGATGCCTGGAGATGCCAAGTTGGGGCAATGAGAAAACAAAGTAAAAAACACTGACCATAACACAATCCCGAGACTGCGGGAAGCAAAAAAGCAGCAAACACAGGCAGCTGAAAATTTATTTCACTCGAGAAGCCTTCAAGAGGCCCTGAGGACGTTTCTGAGATCGCCTAAATATGGCAATAATTCACGCTGCTGGCTTTGAGCATCTTAGAAATCCCTAAAACATGACGACATGCGGCCGATTTCCCTATTAAAAAGCCATCAAAGATCGCAACACACCGAGCATTACTTTACGTCCAATGATTGAAGGCAGTTACGGCCTGGGAGAATGCACAGGTGCACTATGAATTACGTGCAGAAGAGACACTTGCAAATGGATTTGCGATATTTGTGCCCATTTTTCTCCTCGGAGTTTCGAGGTCAGTGGTGCACGCCATCGTACCTTGCCTCCACTGTCAGCTTTGGTTTTAAAAGACAAGTGATCTGTTTTGAAGGTGCAATTTGATACTTCAATGCTAAGTGCAGGCACCCCCACCCCTGCGACAGAGGGCGCTACATTCATTGAGGCGCACATGGCGTGGAAGAAATGAAATCATTATAGAGTTGTTGCTCCCGGGCAATACTGGGCATCAAAGGGTTAAGGGGGGGCACTCAAGTGGATACCGAGGTTGTCTATTTATGGTGATAACTCAATCAATGGGCTCCAAGCATCCTACAAAAACCCTAAATTACACTCATGGGTGGCCCATTTCCCTATTAAAAATCTAATCAAAAGTTGCGAGACGCTCCTCTTTCTGTGCCTTGGAGGAGACATTAGGGGGCGATATCGTACGGCGTTTTCAAACAATAATTGGTGTATTACGTCTCCTACAGCCAAAGGTTTGACGTCAAAATATAATGAACACCTAAAAAGAGCAATAATAGTAACGTTTGGAATCTCCACTTAACCATTTTCATCGGACAAATTTTATAAAGGTGGTGGGGACCTGAGGATGGCCCCCCCCAAAAAGAAATAGTGTCCGTGTATTTCTGCGAGTTTACTAGTACTTGTTGCTATCTAGGACTGGTCATTTTTATTGGCCCAAAAAACAATATGCCATCAAAAACAAGCTTCTACAAAAAGCACTCGAGTAAAGGACCAAAAAAATAAAATACAAGGCTGAAAGTACAAGGATGACATATGTCACTTTCCCTTCATTCCTGGAACCAGGATAACCAGTGAAACGCTCAAAAAGTCCTTGAAGAGAAGACAGAACTAAAGCACGATAATGTTGCCAACAGTCCAGTTCCAGAATTGCGAAGGTTTCTTGTTGGTTCATAGACTTCTCTTTGTTCTTGGTGTTTGACCTCAACAACCTTCCCTCCTCTCCTCCTCCCTCTTCATTTCATGTAGATTTAGTTGCAGAGTTATCTTTAGTGTCTGTAGGGAGCTGTAGTAGGGCTGGCTTCTTTCTTGTGGGATGTTCTGTCTCTTGGTGGCATTTAGGCACTTCTCAGGTAAAATAAATTTTCAGCTTTTATAGACTTTGTATGTACCTGTCTTGCTTCCTGCCATCTATCTTCACCAGCTCGTTTGCACACTTACTGTTCATAAAATACATTGCTCTTTGTTATACCTCAAAGGTGCCCACGTAGCATTTATAAGCAGGGTTCCCTGTTTTCGAGGTTTCTTCCTTACCATTTCTTCCGGAATCTTTTCTGCGTTTCTTTCCAGTGCCGGGCAAGAAATCAGGGTTTATAATCTCACAAAAAAGACATCTATAAATTTGTGACTCTTTCCAGGGTGCGTAGAACTTACGCCCATGACCCAAATATTTGAAAATCGTCATCGAGGTACCAACGACAAGAGAAGATGGGGGCCCGGGGGAGGGAAGTGGTTCCCAAAGAAATAAGCAACCTCAAAGATAGATAGTATGGGTTGTGCACAGGGGAACAGAAACAATGCTGCAGACCCCTCTTTGAGGGCAGCTCCAATCCGGGCTTTTTCCGTTTTCCTCAGTTCCGAGAAAACCACTTGGGGGTTATTTATCGGGGTTTATCGGTATTCATCGAAAACACGGAACCCTATTTGTAAGCCTCCCGTGGCGTCATGGTTTCATATCACGTCGCGTGACCATCAGAAAAGTGCAAAGTGAAAAATATTATGTCACATGGTCATATAATGTTAAGTCATGTGACCATGTAACATAACATCTGGTCACAGTGTCACACGACGTCATAATGTCAAATAACATGATTTCACAATATCGCGCCATTAACCCTTTAAGTGCCTTGGACAAGCTGAGCTCGTCGGCCACTTTCTGGCTAAAAATGCCATGCCTCAGCTCGTCC
Source organism: Ixodes persulcatus (assembly GCA_013358835.2). Lineage (NCBI taxonomy): Eukaryota > Metazoa > Arthropoda > Arachnida > Ixodida > Ixodidae > Ixodes > Ixodes persulcatus. The sequence continues at coordinate 354,793 of JABSTQ010009714.1, forward strand.
AGTGGTTTTTTTGGTAGCCCTCAATTCCATGGACGAGCTAGGCTCGTCCGAGTAGTTTGCGGCGCTGATCATAGATGGCAACACTCGTTGTAGTTGGCGCATTTTTTTTCGCCGCCGCTGATTTTTGCGTAATAATCTGTCCAAATTTGATTCGTAATACTAGAGGAATAAAACTTCTAAATAAAAAAATATGGCACTTTTAGGTTACTTTAAGAAAAAAAAAGTGCCACTTAAGGGGTTAAAGATGCAGAGTCATGCGACATCGGGGCGTCGAGCAACGTCACAGCAACACGCCATATCATGGTTTTACGTGAGGACCGTTGCGTTGATGACTACGTGAACACCACGACATCCGAGTCTTCACATGTTGACATCGCAACGAAACTTTTACAATGCCGATGACGTCACGCAAACATACATCCCACAGACACAAAAGCACTAAGAGCTGGCCTTATAAATGCTACACACTTAATGGCCAGGTACAACATGTCTGGCACAAACCCGAAAAGTAAACTTACCGTGCAGAATATTCGACCATCTGCTTGAGCACCACAAAGGCCCACTTGGCAAAGAGCTCCAAGTGCTTCTTGGTGAAGGTGTCCCTGAAATGCGGGAGGCGTGTTTCACGTGAGCACGAGAGCCCACGCCAGCGTCCCAGATGACCGGAGCGGTCGTCCGCGAAAGTGGAGGCGACAAACCGACCTGAAGAAGTCTACCAGGTTGATGAAGATGTTGAAGTCCTTCGGGCACTGTGCCTCGATTCCGCACGTAGGGTCCGAGACGTCCACACGGGCGTCCTTGTTCATGCGAGATAGATTACCGTATTTACCCGAAAATAGGTCCACCCCTATTTATTGAGCCCACCGAGAATAAAAAAAAAATAATTCGAATATAGGTCGACCTTTTTTTTTTTTTTAAGGAACAGGAGAAAGTTAGGGCAGAAGAAAGAAACAAACCTTTATTTACAGCACTCTCAGCTAAATCACACGGCGATGTCAAAAACTTCATCATCGTCAGAACTTCCGGACTAGTCATCCTCATCCGAAGCTTCGTCAGCTTGGTAGACATCCTCGCAAATTCGCCACAATACCTCACTGACACCTTTGTAAAATGACGACAAGAAGAAATGAAAGAAGGTGGAGAGGGGCGACGCGACGAAAGAGCAAATACAAAGACGCGAGCAACGCTGCGAGTCCCGTGAGCAACACGAAAGCCGCCGAAAAAAACGAACTAAAGTATGTCCGGTTTTTTTTTTCGTTTTTTTTTTGTGCGCGTTTGCGAGGGAGAGAGGGATGGAGGGCAAAGTGCATGGCGCATCGCGTTCCTCTCCCTCCCCTTGCCCAGCGTGGGGAACGCTACAGGGCGCGATGGCGAAACCCGACGCCCGAGGGAAGTGCGCGAGAGCCGTGGCCGGCGGCCCGCTGCTGTTTCGGTTGTTTTTGTGCATCAAAAGCTTTTTGAAACAAGAAGCCGCGCGGCTCTACGGCGACGCCGGCTAGGTGATTGATAGCTCCATGCCCTCGGTAGGGTTTCAAATTTTGGTCGCGAATTTCTTTGGTCACGATTATAGGTCGACCCTTAATTTTTGACAACATTTCAAGAAAAAAAAGGTTGACTTATATTCGAATAAATACGGTATCCTCTTTGACAGTCGCCACCCCTCAGTGTATGCCAGCACCTTGGAAAGTTCCAGCCTAAACGCGAATCTGCGTGCATCCCAGGAGCTGCTGCCGTCTGCTATGTCTTTGGGGAACACAATCTGTTTCATTCGCAACGTGTTTCCATTTGCTGGGGCCATTTTTAGCTTCGAAGCTTGACACTCCGCTCAAGTAATATGCTGGAGGAGGCCGCTTAGCATGCGGCAGTGGAAATCGCAGTGCAGACTCCTTCAGATAAGACTTCTAAAGGTTCCCGGAATTGAAATCGGAGGATGAAAACTCCCAATCCTAAGCAAGAAGTTTTGTAAAGTATCTCCGGTTTAGAGCCTGAGACCGCCAGAATGTTAACTGGAAGTGGACACGTAAAAATTAAACTAAATGAAAGAAAAGCGACCGCTTCTTGTCCTTTCTAATTCTGGACAACTCCCATTCAATAATTAAAAAAAAAAAAAAGATGCTGTGCATTGACCTATTCTTAATGCTATCTTACTAAAAAAAAAAAAAGGACTGGGGTATGTCTTTTGAAAACAAACTTGACTGAAAGAAGGTTAAGAAGGGACATTACCGAAAAATTAAACTTTTTTAGTGTCACATCATGAGGGGGGACATGGGTCTTTGGAGGCAAAAAAGTCCTAAAACCTTGTTCTTTCGAAAACGGCAATGTTGACCTCTACAGCTGTTGCTTTTTTTAATCTACCAGGTTTCTAATTTCATAGATGAATATTTGAGCTATAAATCAATTTATTATGTCTATGCAGGCTGAATGTGCATTGAAGTCGACTCTAAAACAGTTTTCACAAAGCACAATTTTCAGACTTGTTGAAAATTTGGAGGAGGGATACCTCAGTGTCTAGGAGAGAGAGAAATATAACTTTTCCTGAAACTTGTAGCTAAATGTAAGAAGCATACAATGTTGAGAACAAATTTCTTAATAAAGGTTTAAGAAATTTGTAATTGATTTTTTTGTTTTATTACTTGTTAGCCGCACATTGAGCACTGAACTTTATTGTGTGATAAAATCACTTATAATGGGTTAATCTTAAAAGTGCTTCCAACACTGTATTCTCTACACTTGATAGTATCTAGCCATGTGTCAAAGAGGGTATTTTGTAGAGTACCGTAAAATCCCATAAGGGCACCCTCCCCCAAGAGATCGCCCATCCCGTTTTTTAGCTAAATATCTGTAACACAAAAATTCCGAAACATTGCCCACCCCCCGATTCCCGTTGGACGTCAAGTGATGTCCGTCGGGAATCGCGCATCAACGGCGCGATCGGCGGTACCGGTGCGTCCGAGAAGCGAGTTCATAGCGGTTTCCCGCGTTTTTGTCTGCGATCTGCGAGCGATATCAGCTCGCGTAACACGCTAGTTGTTCCTGCGTGTAATATGCATTGTGAAATGCGAATCTGCTGCGTTCCGCGATTTGCAGTATCCATTGCAGAGTTCGTAGCAGATCCCCGTGTTTTTGTCCATGATCTGCGCGCACAATATAATTTTTAGCTGTAAGTAACACGCGCGGGTTGTTCCCGCGTGTATATTGCATCGTGAAATGCGATTCTGTTGCGTCCGCGATCTGTGGTATTTGTTTCTCTGACATGCGAGTTTGTAGGGTATTCTCGTGTTTTTGTCCGCGATCTGAACGCGCGATATCCGTTTCCGTGACAGGCTAGATTTTAGTGGGTTCCCGCGTCTTTATTGCACCATTAAACTCGAATCTGCTGCGTCCACGATATCCGTTCCCGTGAGATGAGAGTTCTCGGCGGGTTTCCTCGAGTCCTTCGCACCGTGAAACGCGAATCTGCTGCGTCGGCCACTAGCGGTATCCTTTCCCGTGACACAGGAGTTTGTAGCGAATTCCCGTGTGTTTATCGCATCTTGGAACGCGAATTTGCAGTGTCCGCGATCTGCGGTATCAGTTCTCGCGTCACGTGGTTTGTAGCGGGCGTCCCGGCGCTTATCATTAATTTTTGATAAAGTTTTGCTGTGGCATCCCCCAAAGATAGCCCACCCCATGTTTTTCACCATTTATCTCTTCACTTTGGGTGGGCGTCCTTACGGGATTTTAAGGTAGTTTTTTCCCTGTTGTTCTTCCAAACAAAGACAGGTAAATTTAATTATCTTGAGGACAATTCTACTGAGTGAGAAAATGACCAGATATTTGAAATGAGCACAAAAAGCTGAATAAGCTTGTGAAGTTTCATTGGGTTTGGTCATAAAATAGGAGAAAAAGCTCCAAGACCAGTGTTACCCTTAAAAGGAGGAGTTTTGGCGGTTTTTCTAGCTACCCAAACTAAACACATTTTCGGAATACTCTGGCTTTACTCTTTCCAGCATGCTATGGATTACCTTCAAATTCAAAATAGCTACTGAGAAAATGGCAAACTATAGTAATGCTAAAAACAACATTAAAATTTTCAGCTTCTCTCAAGTGGGGCGACATCACATGTTGCATGACTTGCAAGTCAAACAGGCATTTTATTAAAGTTTTTCTTTTTGTTGGCGGGAGTCCTTTGACATCATCAAACTCTTGTCGGGAACTATCTGTAAAGTCCCCACAACATCTGACGTTTTCAGTGTTGCCAACAGAGCCTGTCAGTTTCTCAGACCGAAACTTCAATGCGTTGCAAAAACAAATCATTGCGACTTGCAATTTGGTTTGCTATAGTTCACATGTGTCTATTAATATGTTGCAGAATTTTGAGGCAAATCAGAGACTCGTAAAAATTTTGGCACAGCTCCCTTCTAACAGGTAGTCTGATGAACTTGCAGAACTCCCAATGGACGCTGTCAAAGATTTTCATTCTTGCCACAAAAATACTCTTTTCCGTCGTAGAATATTTTTGAGACGCTAACACCAGCAAAAGTGGAACTACTTTGAGCTTTCAATTGGGTTTATTTCGGTTTCACTCATTGCACACAGTTTTATAAACTTCGGTTCGAGGAGAACTATCATTTTATAATAAAATGAGGTGCCAAGTCAGTCTTCAGAGTTTCTAGACTCAAATTTTGTAAGGAACACAGCTGTAAACCTTTCTGCATTTTCACACTCTTTGGTTATAAAAAGCTGCAAATTCTGTGACCTAATGCACGAAAGAAAGTTTTTTTCTTGCTCTTCTAGTTTTGGTTCAACATTTAATTATTTATGTCATTACTTTCTACAGCTGCATGATACAGATGTTAAACAGTATGTGTCCCCAAAAGAACTGGCCACTATCAATACCGTTTTTAATCTATAGTTTAAGTTTGTGCAGGATGTATTTTACAGACTTTCATATAAGTATTCGAAGAATAAATTTATAAACTCGAAACTTTGCATAGCATCCTCTTCCATAGATATAAATATGGCCAAATGTAACAGACACTTAGAAAGCTAGCCTTTCGAGGTTGTGTCCTCCCATAAAACTCTGAATGACTCCATCCGTTTGCTAGGCATAGTCTCACATAACGCAGTAGAAGCTCGATGATATGTTTTTTCGGGGACTGCGATAAAAGAACTTATGAACCGGGAAAACATTACAACCGACGACGCTTTTGGGGGCCCATAGACCAGACAGGAATTCTTTGCTTTTCTTTCTCTATTTAGTCTCAAGTGTCTAAAGAAAGTGGTGAGCTCACACAAGCTTGCCTGCACCATCACTGCCCTAATACTTTTGTTCTTTCTTTTTTTTTTTTAATACTCACTTTTTGTAATCATTTCGGAAATACGCCACTTCGTAAATATGCAGCACCTCCCATCGTCTTTTTGATGCACTACGAAAGTCCAATATAAGGTATGTGAAGGAGTACCCGCGAATAAAAGGAGTGGTTTATGTTTGTTTAGCCCCGTTCTGATTTTAAAATGCAAAGAAACCAGGAAGAGAACAAAAAAGAGTAAGTATTATCGGCTTTGTGATGCATTCCGAGAGAGGGGCCACTTGCAAGATGATAGCGAGCGCACAAGTCGAGCGTACGTTGGAACGGTTTCACTATTCCCACGCCAAGCTGTGCGACGTCCACCAGAGTCCTCCTTCCGGAAAAGTATCTTCAATCCAACGCAAAATTCCAGTCCCTACCTCATCATCGGATGACGCCTGCTGCCGGACGGACAAGTTCAGCTTGGACACGACCGACAGCGCAGACGACAGCAGCCCATCGTAGACGTCCTGCACGAGCATCTGCCGTGCCTCCAGTGAAATCTGCATCTGGTTCAACTCCTGCAGGATGGATGGATGCATTAAACAACACTAGTTTTCATAACAATCAATAGCTTGCGCCACCTAGCCTAAAATTTTTGTTTAATTATACAGGCTTAATTATGCTGACAAAGAATTGGTAAGCACAGAATGTGTGCCTTACAGGGAAGAGAAAGGTATCTGAACGGCAGCACCTAACGAAGATTCACCGTCATTTCTGACACAGACCCTCGAGATTGCGCAGCATGACAGCAAAGGCTGCGCCCCGCGAATGGCTTTGCCTTTGCATGCTCCGATCGCCGACCCAGCCAGCAAAGCACTTGGCTCACAATCTCACTTTGGTGAGTTCAAATCCTGCCGGGTGACTCAAGTCTTTTTACATGGTCTCCTATGGACGCAACGCTTTTCGGTGTCGTTACAGCCGGCCGTTGCAGCCGGCCACTACAGCCCAATGTTACAAAACTTCATGGAAATTAGCAGATGAAACGCATTCTGCGTTAGAAAAGATGTGATTCCTTCCCCCCTCTCCTCCTAAGCAAAAGCATTTCTGCAACTATCACCAGACCGCAGGGCCACAAAAAAAAAAAAAAAAAAAAAAGACCACGTGTTGCCAAGATGGGAGCGGGCACAAGACAGGCAGCATCTGCTCCGACAGGGCGATAAATGTGTTTTCGTTTCTGTTCATTCATCTACCGCATGAATCGGACCCTTTAAAGAGACTGCAAATATCAGGTTTCTTAAAGAATAGGTCGACGCAAAGCGGTGTCCTAGCGTCTTATCGCGTACGATTCCCGGGCGTACCAGCGTCCGAGCGTCCCTCGGCATCTGTCCAGGGGCACTAACAGAGCGTTTGAAAGGACAATGCCACGCACAATGGAAACGAAACCTAAAAACATCAGAATTCGCTCGCCAGGAGCGCCGCTCATAACTCGAGAGCTACTAAGAATTAGTACAGGGATAGCCAAAAATGGTGCACTTTGCATATAAATTTCAAAGAATGAGCTTAATTATTTGTCGGGATATACTGGCTATGTCGTGCCAATCAGAAACCTTTTGTTGGCAGACGAATGCCGCAGGTATGCTCCGTTTCACCTCACGGTGGACCGCAGCAGACGCTACAAGCCATCCGAGCCAATCCACTGCCCCGTGAGTGTCATGTGAACTTCCAGTAGTGATACATTCACGGCGCTTGATTGGCCGAGATGACTCGCAGCATCCACTGCGGTCCATCAGGACACAAAACCAAGTAGAGCAAATTCACGCTCTTAATTTGCTACAGTTTACTTCGATAAGCTCACTTTTTTAAATGTTTACGCACAAAATGTGGCACCTTTGGTTGCCTCTGTACAAAATCTTAACTCGAAACACTAAGAAACCAATTTATGCAGTCCCCTCAAAAGGCCAACAACCCCTTCAACTCTGGCACTATTTACTAGCTCCAGGCAGCGGGTCAATCTCAGAAAAATATGAAATGACTGTAAAGTAACAATGTGCTGGCATCGCAGCTATTGGCACGAAAGGGCACAATTGAACCCAAAACATGAACATGTACGGAACTATCCTCAAAAATTACTAGCATGGTCGAAAGTGCTCAAGACAACAACTAGGTGGACTTGGTTTCTGTTAAACACATACCTGAGCTAAGCGAGGAGAAGCACAAAAGTCCAGTCCATGCTAACAGTGTCACATAGGATGTGAACAAATGGGCAAACTTCCGTACACTGACCCAACTCCTTAATGAGCCTCACGAAAATAGAAAGCGCAAAAGACGAGTGGAAGACCACACAGGACGGGCACTTGCTCTCAGATGACGTTTTAATTCGGAATATTGCTAGTACTCTGATTCTTTTGATGACAAAGTCACAGATGGAGCACCGATGCAAGGCGTCTCCTTTGTTCGCAAAGTCTTTAGCTTCAAAAATCTCGCAAGTTTGATCATCGGAACACCGCCTCGGAATCCTGAAGCTGGACAGCAGCGGGGCGCATCCACAGTTCCTCGTGGGAATAGAGAAATGCCCCGACGGGGAGGATTTGAGTAATGTACTCCGAGCCTTGCATTAATACATCTTCCGGACTGTCCCACATAAACCTTCCCACACGGGAACGGGATCTCGTACACTACACTACTGCAACAGTTGATTTATTTGTGGCAGTGTCTAACGCCCCATTCGTCAGGCTTTTCACGCTGGGTGCTGGCTCTGGGGCAGAACTTTTTTTTAGCTGGTCTGCAACTGAAAACACGACCCGCACATAATTTTGCTGATAATTTCGCTCCGTTCTTAAATACAATTTTTCACTTTTAACATTTGGGTTTTTGATGTTTTTGTCCTCCTTCGAATTAAAACGTCAGTTAAGCGAAAGCGCTCGTCCTGTGTGGTCTTCCACTTGTCCTTGTCATTCTATTTTCGTGATGTTTAACCAACTAGGCCAACAAATTATTTTCCTAGTTCCTTAATAAGCTTGAGTGCAGAGACCACAAAAGCGTGAGAGCAATTTTACAAAAATCTAAAGGCAGAGACTATTTCGACGTCCACTTTCAAAGCAATTTTAAATATTATTTTGTTGTCCGTGACGTCACTTCCCGAAGACGTGAAATAATTTTCAAAAACATTTTGACGTCCCCGTCAAAATCTTTTTGTCATTATTTTGAGGTCTTAACTTAGCCTTGGAGTCCGGACTGGGGAGCGATCGAAGGTGGCGGTCTAAGAAATATCATCTTGCTTGCAGGCAGCGCCGCGGTTCGACACGCATTTTCCGAAAACAAATGTGATGCGGTCGACTGCTGTTTTTGTGACCTTTTAAGTGATGTGCAATGCAAAAAGACCTTCTCAAAGTACAACAGCTATCGGGCCGAAAGTAACGTTTGCTTGGTTGTGCCAAACATTACAGAATGCGGCACTGATGCTTTTCACTGATTTATTTCACGTGTTTTATATAGTCAAAAGAGCTGAATGTCGTGCCATCAAATTTGTTGATTGAAAAATGTGCGTATCTCGTACAACCGCACCAGAACCTTTATTTGTTTGCACCGGTCAAGAAACATCAAGGAAGCAATGTTTGCATTTACAACCATTTATTTAACATCCCGATCGCTTCGTAGTAAACCTGCTCGTTATACTCGAACGAAACAGAAAATCTAAACAACAAACTCACAAAACCCAGTTAAAAACAGGGCGAGAGCTAGATGCAAAGCGTGCCTAATTTCTGTGTTACGTAGTGTACACACTTGCATTTGTTACGTGCAGGGAAGACAGAGGGATATCCAGCTCGCCTTTGTTGTAAATTCAAAATAAAAAAGACACTATTTTGACGTTTTACGAGAATGTGACGTCAGAGACGTCGAAATAATTTTTGAGATATTTTGACAGTGGACGTCGCAATAGTCACTGCCATATCTAACTGCCAATATCAATTTTAGCAGTAGTACGTCCGTATCTAAGCTCAGAATTCTCGGAAGTGTTTCTTGCTTTTCCTGGTGTGGGGATTCCTGCGGTCTCCCTTTCCCGACAACCGTGATAAGGCCCACGGAATGTTCGGCCTCCACCGTGAGCTTCCACCTGTTTCGGGAAGAGAGGTCTTGGAGGGCCTTCCTCTTTCCCTTTCCTGCTCGGATGCGGCTCACGACCGACAGGCGAGAAGGTTTCGCCTCTTCTTTTTTCACTTTCGGAAAGGGGACTCGTCCGGCGACCGCGAAAGAGCTCCCCGATGCTTCCCCAAACTTGGCTCACCGGTAAGGACCATTTCTTACCTTGCTGGCACGGGGGGCAGTTTTGGATGGGGACATAGTAGTTCATTAAGAGTTTTAATAAATGCTTTAGGACTCTGTCCTTACTCTGGCACGTGTGTCTTCTCTTCCGCTATATTCGAGAGAGTGAGACAAGGTAGTCGATCATTGGCACCGACGGAGGTATTTATCAAACCGATCCGCAGTGATCTAGCCCTAAACGTCGCCTATATTGCCGCGGACATGTGGAGACCAGGGCTACTAGGTTTGACGTCTGCTTTGAGATTGCCGCCGCTGTTGAGATAACCCTTTCGTTTCTCTCCGGTATTCCTGTTAGTAGCTAGCATCCCACACTGTACACGTGTGCAGTGTCCCTGTAAGATCCATCAAGGAAAACTGAATGAACGAGTGAATGAGCGAGTATAAACGTCCAACATTCATTTACTTGAACATAAGTCGACCATGAATATAGGATGATGCCTTTATAATTAAAGTTGTGAAAAAAAAAAAGGAAATTTGAATAGAGGTTGATCTTTTTTTTAAAAAAAAGCAGAGAAAAAATTGGGCAAAAAAAAACAAATAAAAGTTTATTTACAGTGCTCTCAGCTAAATCACAGTGCGACGCCAAAAACTTCATCGTCGTCGGAAGCTTCGTCGACATCCCCACAAACTCGCAACGATACCTCACTGACACAGTTGCGAAATGGCGATGAAACAGAAGCAAATGGAGACGGGCGAAGCGACGAAAAACCAGATACAAAGACGCAAGCAATGCCGCGACTAGCAAGGAGCGAAAGTAACCTCCGCATTTTGTTTTGCTGCGCATCTGCGAGGAGGAAGGAGGGGGTGAGCGGGCAAAGTGCATGGCCAAGCCCCCTCCCTCCCATTGCCCCCTTTTGCCTCGCAAGGGCCATGCGCGAGCGGCGCCGGCCGGCCGGCCACAAACAAGCACGAAACCCGACGCCCGAGGGACGTGCGCGAGCGACGACCACAACGGGGCACCGGCTGCTGCTGTTTCGATTGTTTTCGTGCACCAAAAGCTTTCCAAAACAAGAAGTGGCGTGGCACTACGGCGACACCAGTTCAGTGACTCAACAGCTTCGTGCGCTTGGTAGGGTTCCAAAATTTGGTCACGAGCATAGTTTGAAATTCTCTTGACGCGATTATAGGTCAACCCTTAATTTTTGACACCATTCCCGAAAAAAAAAGGTTGACTTATATCCAAATAATATGGTAGCAGTTTGATCCATCGACCGATAGATGCACCAATAAATAAATAAATTTATTGCTCGATTACACAATCAAGCAACAAATCTATTGGTTGATTGATCAATTAATCCTTCAATCGATGGACAAATTAAAAAGAAATTCGAGAAGACACTTAAGAGTGCTTACGTGTAAGAATGCGAAAGCATTCGTTACACGCAGTGCCTTCCTACAAGCAGCACGGCACATCTTCCTTTTTCACACTGCACTTCGGCGGTGACATCACGCCCCTCCACTGTGCATGCGCGGCACCCCCCTAGACTCGACGGCTTCCGTGACCTTGCATCTGCGTTGCTGTGCTTTTCTTTGTGTTTCATTTTTTTCTGAGGCACGTCCGCTTTGACCTTGAGCGGCCCCGGCAGCTTAAGTGATGAAGCATCTAACATGACGCGTCGCAGCCGATGGGAATTTATGCCTCAATTCGCTGCATGGGCTTCGCTCCATGGGACAGAAGAATTAGGGGCTGCTAATTTACCGTATTTACTCGCATAATGAACACACTTGCATAATGAACGCACTCCCTACAACGAGTACCGATATTTGGACTTTTAATGCGAAAGCATTAACTGTCTCACGGAGCAAGCTGACGTCACCAGTCTGAAGCACGAAAACAGCAGATAGTTTCCTTCGGTTCCATTGGCTGGCGCGCGTCGACGGGGCTCCTATTGGCCGCTGCGCTCGTCAGTTTTCACAACCGCTCACCCCATGGCACTGCGTGTCCATCAGCACGGAGCGTCGAAGGTCACCAGGGGAGCACACGCGCCGACCGGCAACAAAAAGTATGCAGCAGACGACAAAGAGAGCGGACGAGCGGCTTGCACGCTTTCGCATTCAAAACTTATAAGGAATGCTTAGGTGTACCTCGAGCTTTTTTTTTTTTTTTTCCCCTCCCGTAATGAACGCACCTTCCAATTTTTGCTTTCGCGAGTCTCGAATTGCGTCCAACTCACCAAGCCAATTTTATTTTGTTGCCAAGCGATCAGGCCAAGTCAAGCCAAGCCAAGCTGCTCTCGTAATGGCTACAAGTGCGTAGTTGCAGAAGTGATCAACCGTGAAACCGAGTGGCACAGCACACTTAACTAAGCTTGGGTCGAGGAATTGCCCAACCCCGGACATTCTTCGCGAATCGGATGCACTAATGTCAACAAACAGGCCATCGTCTGTGGTCCGCTTTCGGAGAGTGAAATCGTGAAAGTGGTTAGGCCTAAGAACGGTCGCGTCGCTCTCCGTGCTGAGTGAGTTTCAAAGGGCGCTTTTCCTTCGGCAAAAGGCATGCCGAAAGTGCCCTAAAAAGGTTTGCAATTCATAAAGCACGGTTACTGTGGCACGCCCCCGACCATCCGTGGGTGCACCTCCATCAGTGGAGACGTGCCACAGCACCTTGCCGTGCCATATTGGCACCTAATATGACATTTGCACAAAGTGTGTAAATGCAAAAATTTTACCCCGCGTAATGAATGCACCCCCCAAATATGTGTCGATTTTTCGGGAAAAAAAGTGCATTCATTATGCGAGTAAATATGGTAAGTGCCGTTTTGCACAGCTTCAAAAGCTGATAACGCTGGTTTGGTCCATGGGACAGTTAATGCTTTCACATTAAAATTCCCACACTTACTCACCAATTAATTTGCTCGTTTTCTCGAGGGCAGTGACCAACCGCCAGACATTGGCACACGATATACTGAGGTTTGTGGCATCAGCTGTTTAGTACAGGGTAGAAAACAAAAGTGTCTCTGGGGAGGTAGTCACTACCAGCAAATATCACAACAAAGAGCAGTAACACCATGAAGTATGCACTGCTTCGTTGAGATGTTGCACAGACGAACTTGGTATGCATTTGGTGCCTCGACAGCGCAAACATTGTTGTGCGTAGCTCCTCTGAAAGAAAGCCCCGCCCAAGCTAGCGCCCCAGCGCGAGTGGGACGCAAAGTTTGCATCTCCTATGGTTGTGCAACCCAGCTCCGACCCTGCTATTTCACGTCTCTCTGCCCAGCTCTGACCCCGCTATTTCATGTCTTCTGTCTCGGTTCTGACCTTCCTATTTCACGTCTCCTGCCTCGGTTCTGACCCCACTATATTTCACGTCTCCTCACTCCAGCTGTCCCCGCCATTCCATGTCTCCCATCCCTTGCCCGCTATTTCAAGCTCCAATATTCTCATTCTCCCCATTTGCTCCGAAGCCCATGTTGATTCTCCCCCCCCTCGCTTCCTGCACACTCTAGCACCGCGTGTGTAAGCGCATTAGCTCAAAACTTTCTGAAGAACAAGGCCATGGTACTGGACTTCCTTCGTCGCCCACTGGAAACCGGGTGTGCTGCGCAAATATTAAAAATTTTGAAAAAGCAGCTTCGAATAACAAAATTTGGTATTCCCCTTGAGATCAACTGCGATATCCCTATTTTCAGTAGTGTTGATCGGGGTGGGTTAGTTGAGTGCGCTTTTTGCCGAGCACTTACGCACTGAGGAGAAGCAATACCCGTGGAAGCGAGCTCTGCCGGAGTTGCTCCTCCACACTGCACCGGTGCTTGGCAAGAAGTACACTCGACGAGGGTAACCCGCTACAATGAACACTTGGAAAAATATCAATATCCCAATTTTGTGCTTGGGAGAAAAGCACACTTCCAATGTGGGATGGTGCATGCGTGGACCTGGTGTATTTAAAAAGAAACTGAAACTTTGTGAATGTTGATATCTACATTGCAGTAAAATTTTCAACATTAAATTGTAACTGTTTCGCGAGAGTATATGTTAGGCAGAGATGCCTCGATAACCCAAGTTTATCATTTGTCATTATTTTGTTTTTTAATTTGAGAAGAAAGAAAGAATATTTGCATATGGAAGGTTTGTAAATCAACTAAGTATACCTGTGTATCTCTATAGGTTTCATTTTATGTCAAATCCGTCGTTTACTTGCCGGCAACAAACCTTCTGAGGCCACAGTCCATAAATATAATAGTTAGATTAAAATTAGCTTATAAATTAACGAGTGGAAGCTTAGGAAAAACCTTGGCGAGTTTAGCAGGGTTTTTGTTTAACCATGGTGCTACGGTAGTGTAGGAGAAACTCTATTTGGCCAAAACCTCTATCAATCGCTTCGATCTTGCTTTGAACTTAAAATCCACTATTGGCACATGACAAGGCACAAGCGCCAAGTGGGCTAGAACTCGCGTCCACTGGGCGAGGACACGGGACCCAGCTAAACGTTGCCGCAGCACTAGCGCTCTTCCGGGGGTGCATTACCAGAACTGCTGGGAGTCCGGTCAGATCTCATTAATACGGACGTTCCTACCGAAAATCGCCCGTAAGTAGTGTGGGTTGTCCATAATAATGATGCAAAGTTTTACGTATTTACATAGTAACGAGACATGAGCATAAAGACACATACTTGCGACTGCTTACGACCTCTTAAAATCTCTTGTGAGCAAGAACGCCTCTCTCGAGCGGCCGTGGAACACTTGGCCGTATAGTTCCAATTTTTTCCCGCACCATTCTTCCTCTCATAGCTCGAAAAACTTTTGACAATGTTATAAACAACCTGATAGATAGCAAGTACATTTCATCTAGCAAATACCGCAAAACTTCCTCCCCAGTGAAATGCAGTTCCAGGGTTGTTTCGTAGGTGGTGCCGCCATGCCGGTTTGTTTTCTCATTATAAGAGATTAACACGACTCGGTCCTAAGGAAACGCGAAGGTGTAAGCGGGCCTTAATGAACTCGGCATTAAAACGGATACGACTAAAGAGGGGAAGAAAAGAGGTTTACCTGCACTGCGACGGCGTTGAGGAGGTAGGCCCAGAGGAAGTTGTAACGACGGTAGGTGATTGTGCGGGACTGGGAGATCCCGTCGTCCTCCCGAGGCGCTTCCACTTGCGCCGCAATGGGGTGCGAGCAGGTGCGCACCAGCCCTTGGTAAACTGAAACGGCAATAAATCCCGACTCTATTCGTTTGACTTTGATGAAAGTAAAGAGGGAGCTGTTAAAAGCCCCGACGACACATGGCCAAAATATGCGAAACTTCCAGATGGCAGTGTGTCGTCACATGGCACATATTTCTGCCCACCGAAATGTAGTTACGTGCAGGCGAGCTGGAGGAAGTTCACCACAATGACATCAACTGAGGCACAAAAAAAGAAAGTGAATTGGCAGAGAAAAGAAAGGGGGACAGTCAACGAATGTCTCCCTTTTTAATAGCTCTATCTTGAAAAGAACTTTTCCTAAAAAGCCAAAGAACTGCGCCCCACAGAGCTGAAGAGCTGCACTCCACAGAGCTCAAGAACTGCACCCCAGACTTAAAAACTGTGCCCCACATACCTAAAAAAAACTGTGCCTCACAGAGCCGAAGAACTGTGCCCCAGAGATATGAAGAACCCCATTCCAGAGAGCTGAAGAACTACACCTTACAGAGCTGAAGATCACCTGCAGAGCTGAAGAATTGCACTCCACAGAGCTGAAGAAAGATGCCCCATAGAGCTGAAGATCAGTGCTCCATAGAGTTTCAAATCTGCCCTCCACAGAGCTATGAACTGTGTCCCACAGAGCTCAAGAACTGTGCCCCACAGAGATAAAGAACTATGTCCCAGAAAGCTGAAAAAGTGCACCCCACAAAGCTGAAGAGCTAGGCCCAACAGAGCTAAATAACTGTACCCCAAAGAAGTAGACCTTCAGGAGTTGAAGAAGTGCACCTTCAAGAGCTGAAGAGGTCTCTCGCAAGCTTTTGCTGCCAAAACTTTCCAAACTTAACATAGACGCTTACGTTCTTGCATGGATTGAAGGTTTCTTAATTCAAAGGTCATGACTTGTTGTTGTCAATAATAGTAACCCCTCCTCTGTCACTGTTGCTGTTGCTTCTGGTGTTCCCAAGGAGGATCAGCCTTAGGGTACCCTACTCTTTTTAATATATAGTATTAACGACCTTCCCACTAATGTCTCCTCATCTATCTATATGTTCGCAGATGACTGGGTGATTTATCGCGAAATTCTAGACCATAATGATACTTCTAAACTCCAATCAGATGTTAACCCTGTTTACCAATGGTGCAATACATGGTCTACGAGTCTTAACACTAACAAACGCACGGTCATGCGGGTGTCTCGCCAATCGCATGACTATCCTAACTATTTCCCAAGCAATGTCCAATTAGAGCCAGTATCATGGATCATCACATAAATATTTAGGCATACATATAACTTCTAACCTGTCATGGACAACTCATATTTGGAATAGTTCTTCTAGTGTTAACCGCATGTTAGGCTACATCAAACGCAATTTTTCATTAAACCCCGTTTGACTAAACTTCAATTTGCCCCAAGTTAGAATATGCAGTTTCTGTCTGGGGACAAGCAACTCTTAATCTACATTAGAAGCTATTCAGAACAGGTCGGTTCATTTAGTCCGAAGTAACTCCCACCGTACCGGCAGCGTCACCTCTATGAAAAATACTCCCTCATTGCCGCCTTTATTCCTACGCCAAAAAATTTCTCGCCTTTCATCGTTTCATAAATTTTATTACCATAATTCTATACTACACTAATTTTATGTTTCCTCTCGTTTCATGTACACCCAGAAATGGAACCACCTTCTCGGGTCGATAGCTGCCATCACGGACGCTGAGCTTTTTAAATGTGCCATCACCAAACATTTTGTTTACGAGAGTGGCTACCGTATTTATTCGAATATAAGTCGACCTTTTTTTTCCGGAAATGTTGTCAAAAATTAAGGGTCGACCTATAATCGTGACCAAAGAATTTCGACCTACATTCGCGACCAAATTTTGCGACCCTACCGAGGGCATCACCGAGCCGAGCCGGCGTTCCGCGCCGCTTCTTGTATCAAAAAGCTTTTGGTGCACGAGAGCAACCGCAACAGCAACAAACAGCCCCCCTCCCTCCCTCGTGGCCGCCGCTCGCGCACATCCCTCGGGCTTCGGGTTTCGAAATCGCGCCTGTAGCGTTTCCCTCGCTGGGCAAGGGGAGGGAGAGGAACGCGATGCGCCATGGACTTTGCCCTCCATGCCTCTCCCTTGCAAATGCCCTCAAAAACAAAAACAAAAAAAAAAAGAAAAAGAAACAACGGAGGTTACTTTAGCTTGTTGCTTGCGGCCGCTCGCGTGTTGCTCACGGCGACTCCGGCGTTGCACGCGTATTTGTATTTGGTCTTTCGTCGCTTCCGGTCTCCACCTTCCTTCGTTGCGTCTTGCGCAGTGTCATTTTACAACGGACAGGGTCAGTGAGGTATTGTGTATTGTTGCGAATTTGCGAGGATGTCTACCAAGCTGACGAAGCTTCGGACGACGACGACATGTCCGGAAGTTCTGACGATGATTAAGTTTTTGACATCGCCCTGCGATTTAGCCGAGAGTGCTGTAAATAAAGATTTGTTTCTTTCTTTTTCCTTAACTTTCCCCTGTTCCTAAAAAAAAAAAAAAAGGTCGACCTATATTCGAATTATATTTTTTTATTCTCGGTGGGTTCAATAAATAGGGGTCGACCTATTTTCGTGGTCGACCTATATTCGGGTAAATACGGTAATATATTTTCTATCGATATAACCGTCTCGTTATTGAGTGTGCCAAATTTCTATTTTGTTGTTGGCTTAACCCTTTCTTGTTGCTCTCCCCCTCTGCAATGCCTTTGGGCCTTGAGGGTAAAATAAATGAATTGAAATGAAATAAATGAACTGTACCCCACAAAGCTGAACAAGTGCACCCCAGAGAACTGAAGAAATGTGCCCCAAAAAGATGAAGTGCACCCCACACAGCTGAAGAACTGTACCCCAGAGCTGAAGGACAGCACCCCACATAAGGACTTACCTATCTGCGAAAGAGACGAGCGGGAGATTGGGTACACTGCAAGCAGGACAAAAAGCAGGGACTTGCAGTAACGCATCTGCAGGTTCTGCGCTACGAGCGGAAATTCTCTATCTGCAGCACCGTCAGTTTCTCCAGGAGAGCCAGCTGGGACGCCGGAACCTGCATCGGAAACAAACAAAATTGCAAGCGACATCTATGCCCAAAATTTGATAATGCATGGAATGCAGTATTCAAGATGCGATTATATACATTTTTTTAGAAGACATAGAACAGCCTTTTGGGGAGTGAAAAACATGGTTTACTAATTTTCCTGCCAAATTTAAAAGAGAAATTGACATTATATGTCACCGTACTTCACGCAATATTTCTCCGCTAATTTAGGGAGGAAACCGACCTCATGTGACCAGACATCACGTGACAAGATCACACGACGTGACCTCCTCATCAGGTCGTGGTGTCACACGATACTACGACGCCCCATGATGTCAATTTCTCCATTAAATTTCGATTGAGAAATTAACTTCACACGGTGTGGTCACGTGGTTGAGCGGTAGGTCACAGCAATACCACGACATCATGTGACGTCTGGTCATGTAACGCGCTAAATTAAGAGGGGAAATTTTCCGAGACGGCAGGTCATGTGACGTCATGTCACGTCCCCTTGGGTCACGTGATGCCAGATCATGTGACCTGATGTCACTATGTTTAGCAACAAAATGCATGGAGAGACTGAAAGATGGACAAAAATACTGGTATTAGAAGGCTCCGTTAAAAAGCGTGCTTTTAAAAGTATTTAGAGGCTCATACCCCAGAGAAATGCCCAAAGAATTCATTAAATTCGGCTGTGCAGAGAGCATTATTAAAGGCATTTCGGATGTCTCCAGTCCCTAGAAATCTCTAGCGACCCCAAAAGGGCGCCGAAAAGTTTCACTCCTAGCACTCCATAAGCTGGAAAACTTTGTTAGCGCGGCTGGTTCCAACATTGGCATTGGAGTATGAATGGCTGTGCCGTGACCACTCGCATTCCACTACAACATGTTGCACGGACCTTGGTTGCCGGAGCTAGAGGCACTAAAAAGGCCACACTTCAGGGTAAAGACACTTCAGCCATCTTGCTGCTTAAAATCATTGTTGCCAGTTATGGGAAGCTTCGCCTGAAATCGTAGGAAATGCTTTTTCATTCTCCGGAAATGTTAAAACACTGCGCGACAGAGCAAAACAACATAGGCGAGGCTCCACAGCGCGCCACTGTCGGCTGATTATCGGCGCCACCGTGGTCAAATAAGGCAACCTGGAAAGGCTAAAATAGGCAGCACCGTCGGCATACCCTCGCGAGATTATGTTATTAACAACTCCAAGAGCTGTGCTTTTGCGCAGTACACTACCAAGTGTTTTCAAAATGTATTGAACGTTAAAAATATTATTGTGTATGCGCGTGCGATTGTGTGGTTTAGGGAGTTTTAGTGGGTGGCTTCCCTAGTACAGTCAACTCGCATTAATTCGGCTTTTCGTTTAATTTGACCCTGTTCAAAGGTCCCGGCAAAAGCCCATACATTGAAATATAAATTATTGGTTAATTCAACCTAGAGAGAACCAGCGGTGGGCAAATTACAAGCACGATTGGCTGTGCGTGATGCACAAAAACAGGCCTTTTTTTTTCTAATTACGCGGTGGGCAAGTTAAAAGCACGATCGGCCACTCCCCATTGGCGAAAAAACCTGCTTTCAAATTCTGAAGTGCACGCCGAATTGCGAAGATAGAAAAAGGTCGTATTTTTTGGCTATAATGTGTGGAGAAACGAAAGCGATAGCTGTAGCACGTTCGCGCAATGTGGGTGGAATGGTGCCATCATGTACCCGAGGACGGAGGTGCGACGTGGTTAATTCTCATAGCCACCGTGGTTGGCGTCGTGGATGCCACTGACGGCTGCCGCCAGTGATCCATGAAGTGGGCAAGCGCAATGAAGTTCCTAAAACCATCCAACATTGCGCGTAGCAACTGGGTACTGCCAAAGTGGGATTTCGCATAATGCGAGTAATGTTGGAAAACGAGTCTTTCAAACAGACGACACGATGAGTCTCCTTTCGTTGCGCAATTCTTAGCGGGACGCCAGGACTGCTTGCTTCACTCTCTGCATGCGGCACAGACTACAGGAAGTCCACACTTCCTGTAGAGAGAGACGTTTTTCCATTTTCCCCGCGCACGCCGCGACGACTAGAGACGAGGACCAAATCTCTCCAAAGTGTCACCCATAAAGCTATCGCTTTAAAAGAGAGCCCATGTTGAGACACGATACACGGCCGGGTCTCAACACAAAACCATTGCAACACCGCTGCGGGGCAGTGAGCGCTGATCAGCGGTTTCTGAGAAAGGGCTGCCGATGACATCAACGTCCGCAACGGTGACTTTTGCCTCGTAGCCACCGGTGCAGTGCGGTTTGTTTGCTGGCTGCCAATCACCGCTGCTGCCGCCGAACACGCTAAGGACGTACACGGCCGCCACCACCGCCGTGCGGAGGCTCATTATAAAATTGTTAGCCTACCTGATATAAAGCGGCCGCTATTCAGAATTTCGCACTCATTTTTTAATTTAATTTTCGGATAATTCGACCCAATTTCGCATGTCCCGTTAAGGTTGAAATAATGGAAGTCGACTGTAGCACACTTAGTTCTGTGATGTCCTCAGAATGTCCTTAGGATGTCCTAACATTCTGATGATGTCCTATATGAACGTCCACAGGACATCCCCAAAATGTTAGGAATCCTAAGGACATCCTAAATCCTAAGGACATTCACAGAACTAAGTGTGCTACTAGGGTTCCTCGCTAGGTTGAGACAACCCAAAACGGGAACTAGCAGAAGGTGGCGAACTCTCCCACGTGGCGGTGGAGTCAAGTCGGCCACACGCACATTGCGCGTGCCCCCTTGATAAGGCGGATCAGAGGCGGTGCACAGGCAGTCATGGCCCGGACTCAAGCGCCGCTGGTAACAATGTTAATGTATTGATTGTCTTGTCCATGTCCAATTATATGTAGTTTCTTGTTGTTGCAACTGGTGGCCACAACAGTGTCGGTTCGGTACTTCGAGCGTAGCTTGTCATAGGCAAGCATCTCGTTGCATGCATTCATAAGTGGCCGTAGTGCTTTACAGCAGGGGTGCACAACATACGGCCCACGGGCCGCATGCGGCCCGCGGGCACTTTTTGTGTGGCCCGCGGCCCGCGGCCCAGCTGAGCGCAGAAACCGCTCACCGTGTCATTCAATGCACTGCGGCCGTTGACTTGGCAGAAAGCATTCGAACCCGTTGACCTACTTTTCTCAGAGTCCTCTTTTCCGGGGGGGAAACTCCGCGTCCTCAGTTCAAATATTCCCTCTCCACTAGACCCACAGAAAACAACAATACAAAAGCCTGTACAGCCATCCAGTGCGTTGTTATGACTCGACCCCGCGTCCCTGTGCTTGTGAGTGCGTGGAAAGCTCATCGAACCATTTTCCCAGTCATTAGGGCCACTTTGGGGGATGGATTAGCACAGGCTTAGCCGAACGCTTGGGGCCTGGCTGATCTGACTAGCAACGGTCGCCTCTGGGGAGGCACCGCCCAAGGGCTCCTCTGACGTGTCCTCCTCCTGACCTCTACCTGCGACTGGCGACGAGGTGATGGAATGCGACAATGTGTGTTTCTGGCCTTCTGGGTGCTAATCCGTCACGGTGGCGTGAGGTGAACTGAACGGCGCCAGCTGTTTGCTGGGAAAGAATCCAGGTATCATCCAGCGGCCAATTTGCGGACCTTGGAACTGTTCCCCACCCCATTGTAGAATTCGAGTGTGGGGATTAATCCTTGTGTTTCCAGTCCCAATCGTTAAGCTCCCCTTTGGGAGAGAGAGCCCGGCTGGTCCGACTAGCGTCGGTCGCTTAGGAAAGCCAACACCCTCGGAATCCTCCTCTCCCTCAGATGTTAACAAAAACCCTGACCGTTCGAGAGACGGTCGTTTTTGATCCGATATTTCGCTATGAAATAAACTTGTTAAGTTTGCCGATCTGTTTACCCGACTGACTGGCTCGGACGTTGTTCGCGAGAAAGGTTGGACGCCAGCGAGATGGCCATGCTACCCGAGAGACGAGAGTTGGCGTCGACCCCTAACAGCGTCCCTCCCCTATCCTTGTGCCAGTTCTTCTTCATCCCGCTTCCTCCTCCCTCTCTCCACAGAGGCTACAGCCCTTTCCCCTCCTGTTGGGACATGATCAGTGACAGCTTGTTGCAGATAGAGAAAAGCTAGTCGTGTCACGCTTGGGATATGAGTGCACTTCCAAAGAAGAGAAAAATCGACCAGGAGGGCCGGAAATTCAACCAGGAGTGGACATGGAGGTACTTTTTCATTGAGAACGCATCGAAGTGCTTATGTCTTGTGTGTCGAGAATCTCTCGTGGCTGGCTCCTAAAGAATACAACGTTCGACGCCACTACGAGACCAAACATGCCCGCCACTTCAGCACTCTTTCGAATTCGGAGAGAAAAACAAAGTCCGAGGACTTAAAACGGAATTTGCTTGCTGAGCAAAGTATTTTTACGAAAGCAAAGAACACATCTGAAGCAGCCACGCGGGCGTCTTTTCAGATATCTAGACAGATCGCTCGTTCAGGTTGTCCGTTTACTGATGGCGACTTCATCAAGGAATGTCTTATGATTGCTTCTGAGGAGATGTGCCCGGACAAGAAGTTGGTTTTCCAAAACCTGAGCCTATCAAGAATGACAGTACAATGACGTGTGCATGACATTGCCGACGACCTATCAAAACAGCTGGAGAGGAGTTGCAGTCATTTTGTCTACTACTCTCTTGCTTTGGATGAGAGCACAGACATCAAAGACACAGCACAGCTGCTTGTTTTCATCCGCGGTGTGAACGAAAACTTCGAAGTGACTCAGGAGCTGGCAGAGCTTTGCTCAATGCACGGACGGACTACGGGAGAAAAGCTCAGCAAGGAGGTCAAAGACGTCATCGAGAAGCTCAAGCTATCATGGGAAAAACTCGCAGGTGTCTGCAGCGATGGAGCCCCAGCCATGATGGGAAAGAGAAACGGAGCCGTTGCCTTACTTCAAGCGTTCAGTGGCGTAGAACTGAAGCAATATCACTGCGTGTTTCACCAGGAAGCACTCTGTGCCAAAGTGATGAAGTTTGACCATGTGATGAAGGTCGTGACTTTGGTTGTCAACTTTATACGTGCTCGGGGATTGAAGCACAGGAAATTTCAAGAGTACCTGAAAGAAATGGAGAGTGAGCACATGGACATCCCGTATCACACTGAAGTTCGCTGGCTAAGCCGTGGGAATGTTCTGAGTCGCTTCGTCGCGCTGAAGGCCGACATCATCGCTTTCTTGCAAGAGGAAGGGAAACACATACCAGAGCTGGAGGAAGAACAAGGGTCGTGGGATCTGGCATTCCTCACCGATATCCATCTGAACACGCTTAACATAGCTCTCCAAGGAAAAGACCATCTCATTTCGGACATGGTGAGCGCGATCTTCGCGTTCCAAGGAAAGCTGCGCCTCTTCAAATTGCAGCTTGGGGGTGGAAGCACAGTTCACTTTCCAACCTGCCAGAAGCTCTTTCCCACCGGCGAAAATCGGAAGACGGTAGCTGCGACGTACGCTCCACAGGTTGAGTACCTGCTCTCCGAGTTCCAGCAAAGATTCAAGGCATTCGAAAGTGAGAAGAGTAACTACGATTTGTTCCGCGATCTGTTTTCTGTCGCACCGGAAGACACAGGTCCGACGCTGCAGCTAGAACTCATCGACCTCCAGTGCTCGCCAGAACTGAAGAGTATGCATCTTGAGTCTCAGCTGCTTGACTTCTACAGAAGCCTTGAAAGGAGCAAGTACGGAAACCTTGTGGACCACGCATTGAAGCTTGCATCACTTTTTAGGAGCACGTATGTCTGTGAGCAGACGTTCTCACTGATGACCCTCAACAAGAACCGTCTTCGATCTTCTATGACGGACATGACACTGCGAGATGTGCTCAAGACGGCAACCAGTGCGATTACGCCAGATATTGAAAACCTGTCTGCAGCAAAAAGGTGTAACGTGTCACACTAGGTGCGGCCCGCGCAGTTTCCAATAAACAATTTTTGGCCCGCGTCATTTTTGAGTTGTGCACCCCTGCTTTACAGGTTATGCTCGAGCGCATCTAAACCAGCCTTTACATGCTGCGGAGAGGAAAGTGGGATCATTTGGCTAGTAGCAACGCAACAAAGCCCGCTTCGGTCACAGTTGGATTGGACCGTGCCAAAGCACGAAAAGCGCCATATTTAATGGGTGCTTTCCCCGGGAAATTCTCAAGAGCGGGGCTTCCCTTCAATCCTGAGGTCCCAACATTGATTCTGGTCTTGACATTGATGCAGTAAAGCAATTCGGGAGCCCACAGAAGTTGCAAACCATAGCGAACATTTTAATATAGGAAAATGCTGCCCTCGGGGAAGGTCGAGGGGGAGGAGCCCATCAGGTTACTCTGGGCAACCCCTGTGTTCCAAGGTTTTAGAACCCCTGCTCTTCAGTGTGGAGTGCAAACTCTGCATTTGACAAAGGACTACCACCTGCAACAAAAACATACTGGTTCACTTACCCGGGCAAAAAGATCCCGAGTGACTGGGTCATGGATGTGTGAGCGGCGTCCGACATTTTACAGAAAAGAGCTACCACACATGCTCAGAATCCGTTCCACAGAAAGTGACTTTTGGAATGGTCTATAGGCACTTCTGCAAAAGCAGCAGCTCTAGATACTTTGGTAGAAAACTGGCAGCTGCAGATGATCATTTGCACCCTCGGCTGCAACAAAACTCACCGCTTCAAATTGGTGCAAAAAAAACTTACATTAGCTTACTTACTTACACAGGAAGCACAAAATATGGCGTAAATGAGCCGAGCACATGCCACATGTGTGTGCTAAGTCACGTGACTGCGACATCGCGCCCAGTCACGATATTGCCGCGTGCATGGCCAAGTTGGCAACGTGTGAGGCTGCTACACGGAGGAATGGGGTTCGAATCCTGCTTGAACCCTGCTGGAACCCTGCTCGGCCCAGATCTCTTTTTTAGAACTCTGCACTGTTCTGGAAAGTTCCAGCCCATTCTCGGCTCTCATAGTCTGTTCTAGTTTACAATTTCGAATATACCACGTGTATAAAAACTGCGGTAACGCGCTGCCTCGGGTCAGTAGCCCTTTCGTAACCGCCACACAAGAACCTTTCATAGGCACACGTTTGCCTCATTAAAATTTCAGTTTCACACTCATTGACTATTTTTTTATTCGTGACAATAGCGTGACAATAGCACGTGACGTCGTCATGTCACGGGACATGACAGTGTCCCACGACGTCACACTGTCGCGTGAAGTCGCAATGTCACAAGACATTACGATGTAACGTGATGTCAAAGTGTCGTTTGACAATACGGCATCACACGACACCATGATGTCACGTCGCATCATGTGATGTCAGGGTCACGTGACGTCATAGATCACGTGACGTCGGGGTGTCGCATTACATCATGGTGTCACGTGACATCATGATGTTACATGTCACTGTCCTTCGTGACGGTTCTTTGTGATGGTTTTCTCGAAGAATCCGACTGATAAAACACATTCTGTTAACGAACTGACCTGGCCCGTGCATCGCAGGATGCTCGCCGTTGCCTCCTGGAAGCTCGAAAGCAGCGGAAGGCTATCCTCAAGCACTGCATGGCTGCTGATGCTGTGCACAAAGATACAGTTGGTGTCATAGTCACAAAGATACAGTTGGTGTCATAGTCACTCCAAGGCTAGGGAATGATTGCATGCACTCTTCAGCGAGGTGGAATTTTCTTTCCATCTTAGCATTCTATGGATATGCCAGGACTCTACTTAGAGTCCTGGCATATCCAGCATACCAAGAACAACCTGAACCGGTCGATCGGTACCCTCCCAAGCAGCTATATTCACGGACTTCGAGGAGTCACAAAGAGAAGAAGAAGATTCTAACGGCAGCGACAAGGAGAAGAAGAGAAAGACGAACACCCAGCCAAATAAGTCACCCGTGAACAAGCGCCCGAGCAGGCCGTGAAACGTCGGGCAATTTAAACCAGTTGGTTAGAGTACGTTCAGTTTTCTTTTCTTAATACTCACCTAACCAGGCAGATTTTGCCAAAATGTTTACTTTTCAATCTTAGCATTCATTAACAGATGAGAAAGAAGCCTCGTTTGTTGTACCCTCACCACCTGGGAAAATCCTCAATGGATTATCCCCCAGGATAATCCATCCACGAATATAACCTCGGATAATAAATTCACATTATTCCCTGGGTCAACTGAGACTGGGATTATCCCTTGTCACAGACATGTAATGTGTATAGAGGGCAAGAAGTTTCGGGGAGGACAAAGGGACATCCAGCATGGTGGGTGCCGGGGATGAGCGCCTGTGGCGACCGACAGTCTCTCCGAAAGCGTGACGGAATGACCGAGAATCCAGGCAGCAACCTTCTCAAAGAATTGCATCTAGATCTCGTGCCCCGTCATGAGAAGTGCCTAATTCTATGCGGTGATTATACGAGTACGTACAGTAGAACCTCGTTGATGCGTTCTCGGTTGATACGTTTTCCCGGCTGTTACGTTCAAAAACGCCAGTCCCATTTTAGTTCCATAGAGATGCATGTATTAGTTTCGTGCCTGTTACGTTTGCTTTCCCGGTTTTTACGTCCAAAAGTGTCGGCATTGCGGTGCCTCGGCGCGCCGGCCGCCAGGCTGCCACGCCAGCTTGGAAGCGAAGCTAGCGGAGCAAAGCTGAACAATGCAGTGCGGGTCGCACGGCACGCGTGGGCACGCGGACGCCCGTCTTCTCTTTCCTCCTTTCCCCCTCTTTTCTGTCTCTCCTCGCTGGGCTTTGCTGAGCTCTGCCACAACTTCCCATCTTGCCACCTTGGTGCACTGCTCGGACAGGGAGCGAGGCTGGCAACTCTTGCTCTCTCTTTCATCTGTCCTTCTTTTTCTCTGCTGCGCTTCTAGTTTCTACTCCGCTCGATTGCGTGAACCATGGTGTTTCCGAGTATGTGCGCTTTGCGCCCATTGACAACGGTCATAGCATCGCGAAAAAGGAAGGCACTCTCTTTTAAAGAGATATACTTCAGACGGTGGATCGCAATTCCAGCTGGAAGAGATCTGACATCGCAAGAGACCTCGGACTCAACTATGAGCAGCATCGTCCCATCCCCTACTGTGAATATGCGTCGCTTGACGACAACGTCGTTACCTCTGAACCGCAAAGCATAGCGTACGTCGTGGCCGACCTCACTACTGCCGACAACGAAGAAAAAGATGAAGATGTCGAGCAACAAACGAACGATTACGCCGCGCCCACGTTGGCAGACACGATCGTTGCGTTAGACACCTTGCACCGCTACATGAATGTTCACGACTGCACGGAGAGTGAGAGAGGACTGCGGCTCCTGGAGAAACGGGTTTTACTACATAACGTTAATTCGAAGCGGCAGGCGGATATTATGCGCTTTTGTGAACATGTCTGAGCCCTCAACAGTTCTGTAAGTACATCAAACCTCGATGTAACAGACGTCTATGTAACGAAACCCTCGATGTAACAAAGTACATAACTTTTTCTGACCGCAAGTGTATGCACGCCATGTATTTTTGACCTCTATGTAACGAAGTCCCGTTTGCCGAAATTTCTATGTAACGAAGTTTCACGGACAATTCGGCACAAACTTTTGGGTCCCAAAGGCGATTTTGGGAAACACATGCACTGAAATGGGCCCCCGATAAAGCGCAAAGGGTGAAATGGGCCGAATCTGGCAAGTGGGGTGTGCAGAACGGCCACTAGAGGACACTAGAGTCGCCACCGTTTCTTCCGTCGGCCTCGTACGCGCTGCGTAGTTCCATTTCGAGGCCTAACTAAACGCGTGCATTTCTCATTGTCCTGGGCGATGGAGCCTCGAAGGCAATGAAGCCACCCCTAACAACGTCGACGACTTTCTATACGCCGACTCTGCTGTCATGCGACGAGGAAATGACCGACGAGGCGATAGCTAGCGATGTTCGTGGGAACTCGCAAGACGGGGACGACATCGAGCCTGATGCGAAAAAAAACCTGCGATGTGCCCAGTAACCGTGAAGTGGTGGACGCGATCAATGTCTTGAGGCGGTTCGCAAGCACACGGCAAGACGAAGACGCAATGCAGGCCATCTGGCTGTGCGAACATCGTGTGATGCCAGGAATAATGCGAAGAGTGTCCCAGAAAAAGGTGACGGACTAGTTTCAACCGAA
Organism: Ixodes persulcatus; assembly: GCA_013358835.2. Classification (NCBI taxonomy): domain Eukaryota; kingdom Metazoa; phylum Arthropoda; class Arachnida; order Ixodida; family Ixodidae; genus Ixodes; species Ixodes persulcatus. Next base: position 382,722 of record JABSTQ010009714.1, read on the forward strand.
ATAAAGGCGTCCTCGGTGAGTTTTCTGCACCCGAGAGACATTTGTGGAAACTTTCTTTAACGTTAGCCCCGAATTTCTATGTAGCGAAATTTTAATGGAACGAAGTAAATTCCGAATTTTACCGACTTCGTTACATCGAGGTTTGACTGTACACATAAAATAAACCATTGTATAAGAGCTGCTTTCTATCTCAAGTAGAGCCCCCTAAGTGCATTATCGGTTGTTACGTTTTCCCGGATGATACTTTTTTTTCCGCGGTCCCCTGAAAAACGTATCAACGAGGTTCTACTTATTTAAATTTTGTGTACATTAAAAACTTTTTCCTCACTCTTGCTTTTTCAACTCCGTTTATTGGAGGTTGAAAAAGCAATTGCCCCGTACAATGACCGGCCCACAACTCACCTCTGGAAGACGTGCTCGGACCGCAGCAAGACGTCGTTCAGCATGTACAGCACGTCGGCTTCCTTCAGGTATCGCTTGCACGGCTGGAGAGCCAGAAGACAACAGGAACCAAACACAACCAGCGTCACGAAATTCTGATGCCTCCAACAAATTTAAAAGCACTCTATGCTTTTCGCAAGACGCTGGGACTCTGTGGTTTTGTTGTGGCCACACAAGAATGGGTGCTCACGTGGCTGTAGGTAGGGTTTCGTGTTTTCTTACCGTAAATTCCGAGCGAACGCCCACCCAAAATGAAGAGATAAATGGTGAAAAACATGGGGTGGGCTATCTTTGGGGATGCTACAGAAAAATTTTATCAGAAATAATGATAAGAACCGGGGCACCCGCTACAAACCGCGTGACGCGGGAACTGATACTGCAGATCGCGGACGCGGCGAATTCGCGTTTCACGATGCGATAAACACGCAGAATTCACTACGAACTCCTGTGTCACGGGAAAGGATACCGCAGGTTGCAGACGCAGCAGATTCGCGTTTGACAGCGCGAAGAACCCGCGGAAACCCGCCGAGAACTCGCATCTCACGGGAACGGATACTGCCGAAACCGATATCGCGTGCGCAGATCGCGGACGTAAACGCGGGAATCCGCTGCAAACCCGCATGTCACCGAAACAAATCAAGCAGATCGCGGCCGCATCAGAATCGCATTTCTCGATGCAATAATACACGCGGGAACAACTCGCGCGTGTTACAGCTAGGAATCGATCGCGCGTGCAGATCGTGGGCAAAAACACGGGAATCCGCTGAAAACTCGGGAACGGATAGCGCAGATCGCAAACGCAGCAGATTTGCATTTCACGCATTTCACGCGCGCAGATCGCACACAAAAACGCGGGACCGCAGATCGCGCCGTTGACGCGCGATTCCCGTCGGACATCGCGTGACGTCCGGCGGGAATCGGGGGAAGGGCGATGTATCGGAATACCGTTCCCAACAGATGTTGGACAAAAAGGGGCGGGTGGGCGATCCTTCAAACGTGGGCGTTCGCTCGGAATTTTACGGTAGTTCACTTTAATCCAAATCTGGAGGCTTTTTTTTTTTTTTTTTTTTTGGTGTCCTTACAGATTCGGTGTTTACTGGAACTTATTTTTGGTTTCAGCAAGAAATTTGCATTTGTTGGGGATTATGTTGAGAAAAGTAGTGGTCGGATTGTGCAACCTCAAGGCTATGTGACCCAAAGGCATAGAAAACGTCCTAGTACCGATAAAACAATACAACAAAGCATGTGATTCCCAAAGGAAAAAAAAAAGCTTTTAGACCATGCACTGCGGTGCGTGTTCAGGATCAACAAGAATAAATCTGCAGACAAAGACTTCTTCCCGCGAAGCTTGGGTTTTTTCTCATTCATAAACAGCTCTCAATTGGGGTTTTTCGGTTTCCCTCGATTTTGAGAAAACAGACTCGATGATATTCCAGAAAGCATGAAGGAAAACAACCTGGTCATGCTGACAAACACTGGCAAGCACAGAATGTGTGCCTTCCAGAGAAGAGAAGGGCATCTGAAGAGCATCTCATTTCTGACGCACGCCGCAAGACAGCACAGCGTGACAGCAGAGGCCGCAAAGAGCACAGCCGTGTGTTCGTACGACTGGCTTCGCTTTTGCATGCTCCGACCTCCGACAGCTTAGCCGGCAAAGGCTCGCAATCTCAAGGTGATGAGTTCAAGTCCTGCCGGGGTGCTCGGGTCTTTTTATATGGTTCCCTATTGGCGCAACGCTTTTCAGTGTTAGTTTTTCGTTACAGCCGGCTGGCTGTTAAAGCTGGCCGCTACTGTCGGCTGTTACAGTCAGACGTTACGAAACTTCGTGGAAAGACACATTCTGTGTTTAAAACAGACAAATTACACGAGCTTGATCATGCTGACAAAGACGGGCAAGCACAGAATGTGTGATAGGCCTCCCACTCGGCACTGTGACCAAAGAGCAAGCGACGTAACAGCACACGGCAAAACAGCACGTGTCCAAACAGCACGGCATCAAAATAGCGCAGCGACAAGATTGCACACATCAAAATAATGCGGCAACAAAACAGCACACAACAAAATGGCTCGCAACAAAAAAGAACAGCGTCAAAACGGCACACTGACAAAGGAGCCCCTGCCAAAACAGCGCAACATCAAAATGACAGAGTGACAAAAAAGCGAATGCCCCGAGGCGTCAAAATTGACGACATAGTGTGCAGCAATAAAAATGCACGTGCCATACCAGCTCTGGACAATGGAAGGGTGATAGGATAGCAAAATACTGCGATAACAAATTACAAATTACGATACTATTTGCGTTAAAAATTATAGTTATAAGCGGTGGCCTCATAGCGTCAACTTGTTATATCTTTTTTATTTTTTCGACTCTATTTTTTGTTAATTGGGTTTGGGCCATCATGTTCCCAACCATTGAATTCACTCACATTCACTAACACTACGGGTTTTATATTCGTTGTTTTTGCGCACGTATTTGACTCACCTTTATTTCGAAATAACAGTATGCCTATTGATATACTGCCAGAGAGGATGAAGGATCTCTGAAAAGCTACGAAATGTACTATCAAAGTATGACATGCAGCTCCTCATTGACATCCTGTTGGGCTGCCACTTTTCCTATGCTATTCAAACTTAACGTGAAAAGAATGTGCACATTAAAGAAAGAGAACTCTAACACTTCACTGTTGCCTTTTGTGATGTTTGCAAATTGCAAGTCACACAGCAGTATGTTTATAAAAAAAATCTTGGCATATATAATATAGTTCACTTAGAACGATAATGCACTGAAAAAAATTATGATAAACCATCCCGCTAAAAATTAAGATATTTACAAGGTTACAAATTATTTGCACCCAGACAGCAGTGGCTGGATAAAATATACAGTTGAACCTCGATTTAACGAAGTCACCGGAACTCGCAAATTATTTCGTTAAATCGGGAACTTCGTAAAATCGTGGAAGGGAGACCTTGCGCAAAGGCTGCGAGGGGAATCCAAATTTGTTCGTTAAATCGGGAAATTCGTAAAATCGGGTTTCGTAAAATCGAGGTTCAAGTGTAATTGCACACATTTTAAATGTGCACACTCTCTTGACATGCCATTAACGCAAGCTCAGAATGCTGAAGAAAAAAGAGGGTATACATTACGTGCAGGCTGTTTTGTAGGTGTGCCGTTTCCACACTGTTGTTTTGGCATGTGCTCTTTTGTCGCTGTGCTGTATTGACGCGGCACTATTTCGTGAACTATTTTGACGCCATGCTGTTTTGAAGCTTGCTGTTTTGACACATGGTGCTTTGACCGTGATGTTTTGTCATCTGCTGTTTTGTCGCATTCCCCTTCCACTTATCGGCATTCTACTGCGGGGTTCCAAGCAAAAGCTCCTCTTGATGCTGCTGCCGTTTCTTACGTTCCCCATAAGCTCGCACACATTCTGTCGCCGCCCACTTCGTAGGAGCCATGACCACGGCGGAAGAAAAGAAGAGCACCTGAACGGCAGCACCTATCGAAGATTTGCTGACATTTCTGACACACGCAGTGAGATGGCACAGCATGACAAAAAAGGCCACAAAGCGTGCAACCACGCCTTTGCACACCGTGCCAATGAGTTCACTTTTGCTTGCTAGCAACCTCCGACCCTGGATAGGATAGGTTGGTAACCTGCAGCGTATGTGACCATTCAATTCTTTTGTTTCTTTGACGCTTTGTACATAATGTAAAGTGTATATAGTGTTCTCGTGTATATAACCACGTAAATAAACACTTTCAACAAAGAGAAAAACAAGAAAAGCCTGGATAGCTTAATGGGTAAAGCACTTGGCTCACTATCTCAAAATGGTGAGTTCAAATCCTGCCAGGGACTGAAGGCTCTTGGGTGATTCCACGAGAGATCGAACCAGCAGGTCCACTCAACATTTTTATTTTTTCTGGGTTTTTTATATGTGATGTGCACTCAAATGAATCGCACGAAACGGAACTTTTTGTCTCGAAACCGCGTTTTCACTACGAGAAAAAAAATGTTTCAAGATTGCGCGACGGCCCCGCTCCCACCGCGGACTGCATTAGGTGCCCACTTTGCGGTCCTGTGGGAGGCAGGCGAAGAGTGGTACGCCAAAAATGTCTCCTGTTTCATGTAACACACCAAAGTTTAAGTCAACTGCATGCAAATATTGTGTGCTTTATGAATCTAAAAAATTTATAAAAAATTCCCAACTTTCGACCACGTGCAACAAACACACTAACTTTCAGGCCTTCTACCTCAATCTGTATGCCATTAACGAGTTTGAAAGCTACACATAATATAGGCCAGGGAATCTAAATAATTCGTCAAAAATATGAGCTTCCGATAAAAATATAAACATAACAAAAAATTATTTTGAAAAAACAAATTTTCAAAAAAATGCCCATATCGAAAAAACAAAATAAAAAAAAAACCCGGTCTCGATTTCATTAAAACTTAGGGGTACAACTCTCCTTAGGCGAGGCAAAAAGAATGTGCAAAAACATGTTGCATCATTTGCTTGGTTCGAGAATTGTAACCGGTCAAAGTGGCGGTTGCAAAGCGTCTTGACTCCGGCGTTTTTCGTTTCTCCCCGCTGCTAACTTTTTTTTTTTTTATAAAAAATTGCAACTTTCTTTTTTCTTTTTGTCCCAAATAAGAAAATTTATGTGTTGTAGCTTGCTGTCACAGAAGATATCTTTCAGATTTTCTTTTGCTTGTGGCTGTCTACGGGCACTCATGAAAGTTTACGACGGGTGATTCCACGACAGATCGAACCTGCAAGTATACTCGACATTATTTTTCTTTTTATATGCGATGTACAAACAAATTAATCAGACGAAGCTCAACTTTGTTTATCGAGAAAGCGTTTTACTTCGAGAAAAAAAATTCTTTAATTAAGATTGCGAGACGGCCCTGCTTCCACCGCAGACTGCAATAGTTGCCAACTTTGCGGTCCAGTGGACGGCAGGCTGAAGGTGGTACGACGAAAATGCTTTTGTTTCTTATAACGCATCAAAGTTTAAGTCAACTGCATGCAATTATGTTTTCTATAAAAAAAATATATATAAAAAAATGCATAACTTAGACTAGGCGAAACAAATACACTGACTTTGTGGCCTTCTACCCCAATATGTATGAAGTTAAAAAGCTTGAAAACTATGCACAATATAGGCCAGGGCATCTAAAATATACTTACAAAATATGATTTTTTTTGTAAAAATATAAACATTAAAAATCATTTTTTAACAACACATTTAAAAAAATACATATATTGAAAAAAAAAAAACGGTTTTCATTCTATTAAAACTTTGAGGTACAACTCTCCTTAGGCCAGGCAAAAAAACATACAAAAACATTGCACCATTTGCTTGGTACAAAAGTTCTAACCGGTCAAAGTGGCGGTTGCGAAGCGTCTTGACTAAGGCGCTTTCGCTTCTCCCCGCCGCTGGTCTCTCTTTGCACTCTTTGAAAAAGTTCACTTTTTTTGCCACTCCATAGAAGAAGTTCAGTCTGATAGTATGTATTTACACGAAACACCACAAAAGTTAGCGATGCTTCTGTCGCTTAGAACGGGCACACATGAAATTAAATTGTTGTTGGCCTTCCTGGCTGCCTTGCGAGTTCGAACGATGTCAAGATAGCACATTCGCTATAATCACATTTAAAAAGGTTTAATTGCAGTGAGCTCGGTTGCAGCAGTTCCCGCCACCAAGAAGACATGACCGCACTGCTCATCTTGTGTGCCTTTCCTGGGCACACACGCACAAACACACAGCTGTCCAGATGATATCACTGCCACGAAGACATCAATTCTGCCACCGCGCATTCTAGAAGAGTCTAGATGAACTGTCACAGTAACCCACCTTGATGCGATCAGAGGTCATTGGATTTTCCAAATTTCCTTCAAGAGAAAGCGTTGACGAGCCGTCATCTTTAGGTAGCTGTTACGTTTTTAGACCCAAGGAAAGAAGCGCATGAACGTTCGTGCAGGAGTCAGGCTGAAGACTGCTCCAGTTTCGTTTATTAGAACTGTAGAGAATAAATGAGCCACGCCTCAGGTACAGGAGTACGGTGCGCTTATGTTACAGCGGAGCCAAGGAGGATGTGTATGTTTGCCCGGTGGTAAACGCGAGCTCAAATATCTTACCAGCTCCTGACAGCGAGAGCGACCGTGAGCCACGTATGTATAGCGCGGCAAACGTAAACCTCCTCCTTGGCTCCCCCGTAACATAAGCGTCCCGTACCCTTGTACCCGAAGGGTCGTTCTTTTATTATCTACAGTTCTAATAAACGAGACATGCAAAGTCCAAGCGCGATCAAGTTCAAGAAGTCCTGCCTTGCCCAGCCTTCTTTCCCCCCCCCCCTCCTTTTTCCCAAACACACACATGCAGTGGTTCACCGAATAGGAGCTCGTATTTCGCTACGGCCCGCGCCCGAAACAGGAATCATCGTTTTGTGTTTGTATGTTCTTCACAAGTGCCCGGGGCAGCTACAAAACTGATGCGAACACAGAAGTGTGATATGCTGGTTCTCCACCTGAACCTTGCACGCATGAGCGTAAACTTTCATGAGTGCCCGTAGACAGCCACAAGCAAAAGAAAATCTGGAAAGATATCTTCTCTGGCAGCAAGCTACAACACATAAATTTTCTTATTTGTGACAAAAAAAAAAGAAAGTTGCAATCAAAAAAAAAAAAGTTAGCAGTGGGGAGAATAGAAAAACGCCGAAGTCAAGACGCTTTGCAACCGCCACTTTGACCGGTTACAATTTTTGTACCAAGCAAATGATGCAACATGTTTTTGCACTTTCTTTTTGCCTGGCCTAAGGAGAGTTGTACCACAGAGTTTTAATGAAATCGAGACTGGGGTTTTTTTTTATTTTGTTTTTTCAATATGGGTATTTTTTTGAAAATGTGATTTTTCAAAATAATTTTTTGTTATGTTTATATTTGTATCGGAAGTTCATATTTTTGACGAATCATCTAGATGCCCTGGCTTATATTATGTGTAGCTTTCGAACTCCTTAATGCCATACAGATTGAGGTAGAAGGCCTGAAAGTTAGTGTGTTTGTTGCACGTGGTCGAAAGTTGGGAATTTTTTATAAATTTTTTTAAATTCATAAAGCACACAATATTTGCATGCAGTTGACTTAAACTTTGGTGTGTTTCATGAAACAGGAGATATTTTTGGCCTACCACTCTTCGCCTGCCTCCCACAGGACCGCAAAGTGGGCACCTAATGCAGTCCGCGGTGGGAGCGGGGCCGTCGCGCAATCTTGAAACATTTTTTTTCTCGTAGTGAAAACGCGGTTTCGAGACAAAAAGTTCCGTTTCGTGCGATTCATTTGAGTGCACATCACATATTAAAAAAACCAGAAAAAATAAAAATGTTGAGTGGACCTGCTGGTTCGATCTCTCGTGGAATCACCCTCTTTATATAGTTCCCTATGGGCATAATGCTTTTTGGTGTCGGTTTTTCATTACAGTCAGCCGTTACAGTCAAACGTTAACAATCTCCATAAAAAAATTGGCTGATAAAACACTTTCTGCATTAATACAAATTTAACTAAGCCTATGAACAGACCCTCATTTACAATACTTCAGAAATCGTTAGTCCCCACGTCTGCACAGCGGATATCTCAATCACGCTCACATTGCAGATCGCACCTGGCCAACCACCTAAAAAGTTAGATGTTACAGCAATGCGATACCCGGCAATCAATCAAAGGGATTAATCTAGTCGGATATGTTACAATCACATGACCTATATCAATCAATCGTGGAACCACCAGGAGGGCCTAGACACCTTTCTGGAGCCTACCACCCTGGCGAAAAATGTTGCATCGCCGGGCCATGCACGCATGCACAGCATCCGGTAGTCCGGAGAAGGGAGCTACTTTGTACGCTCAAAACATGTTCTATGGTCCAGCACACAAAGATGGCAGCACATAGAAAGCAGTTCTTAAAAGGGCCTATTTGTTGCGTATCAAGCTGCCGCTGAGACTGACTGTGCAGCGCAAGCCATGCTCTCGAGCTGGTGGATGCGCGGAGGGTGTGGAATGTGGAACTCGTCCGGGTGCCATACCAGTTATGTCAGTTCGGTCGTATTAAATACCGACGTATACTATAGAGTGCAGTTCCCCAGAAATAGGCTCTTAACCAGAAGACTACTCACGAGGGCAAAGAGGCCGTAACCCTTGAGCGCTGCTGCCAAGCCGTGATTGGACGTCTCCATCTTCAGTGTCCGCTGAAAGTCTTTGATGAAGAACTGCAATGCAGTAACCGGGGCATACATTAAGAATGCTTCGCACGTCGGGATAATGGCTCAGCGAAAACCAGCCCCACTCCCCCACACAAAAAACAAAATGTCCGTCTTTTGCCGTGTCCTCTAATGCCAGAGTCCCACTGGAGCGACAAACAGAAACAAACGACACGGACGAGCCTTCAACGCATGCAGCATGCTCGCGAGGGTACCTTTAACAGGCAATTAGTCGTTCCGTGCTCGTGAAGTAAGCACGAGTGATTGAAAGCCTGCCAAAGATACCCTCGCGTGAATGATGCTTGTGTTTGAGCACAGCCTCCTTTATTCTACGAAGCCTGTCAAATCACAAAAGACTCTGGTCTGAGGCTTGTCGCTGTCATTTGCTTCCGTTTGTCGCTCTAGTAGGACTCTGGCATAAATGAGCTGCAGGGACAGCCGAGGCATTACAAACTCCTGCACACAGACTACACAAATTCTCACTGCACAAAGACACTCTCCACCACCATTCAAAAGTGATTAGCATACAACGCACATTATAGGCCTACGAGCGCTGAAGTGGGTCCCCAGGTGGGGACAATCGACCCCGTTAAGATATTTGCCAAATGCCCAACAGAGTGTGATTCTTTGTTGCGGTGTTTGCGTCATCATTATACGTGTAGACTCAAAATTCTTGCGTTATAAAGTCTTTTAGACGTATGTTCCGGCCACGATAGATATTCAAATTAAAATCCCCCGCCATGAGAAGCAGAGTGAAGTCGCGGCATCACGCAATGTCACAATGTCACGTGGCATCATAACGGGACGTCGTATGGCATCGAGGCCCTGCACGAAACACACTAGGGATCCACTGCGACACCTTGTCAACAATGGCGTCGTAAAAGTAATGCTTACTTGAAAGATGTCGAGGTAATCCTGCCTATCCGCATGTTCCACCAGTGCAGACGCAACCTGCGGAAGATGTGGAGGTTAGAATCTCGGAAGGCCCCTTACGAGAGATGCCCCTCCAGATGTGTAACTAACAGCTGACTCATTAATTAGACAACACTCGCCCACTTAACCAGTGTCCAGTTGTCCTGGAATCCAGTATTCAATTGGCTAAACGCAGGACTGCAATCAACACCGAAAGCCAGTCTTGGACCAACTATCTGCAGGCCATGCAATCCAGCAAATTGAGCATTATGTAAAAAAAAAGAGTGGGGCCTCTCCATTACGCGCTCTTTCGGAAGCTTCCTATGGCCTCTAAAAGTAACTTATTCATCTTTGTTTGAAGTATAACAAAAAACTAAGATGAATAAGTAACTTTTAGAGCCCAAAGGAAACTCCTGAAAAAGCGCAAGCAGACGTGATCGACCTGTGCGCCGGTCAGATGACGGCGGCGGCGCCCCGAACCAGACGAACTTCTGCGGCGGCGGCGACGGCGGCGTGGAGAAACGCGTTGAAGCGGCGTTCGCACAACGCTCAGCGTGCGGCGGCGGCGGCGTCGCTTTACGGCTCGGCGACGCAGGGCGGCGGCGCGCGGGCCTACCACGTGACCAGCGGCGGCTCCAGCGGGCGCCAACTACAAATTCGTATAGCGCCGTAAATATAGCTCTAAAAATTTTTTTTTTCTTCGTTGTAAAATCGTTTTATAATATCCTTTTTCCATCTAAGCTGTTTAAAAAAAATGTTTTTTTTCTTTGCATGTGTCCTTTAACTCCCTTCCCAACCGTGAAAATATGCCCGTTTTGTGTGCCTTTTACGGCAGTAGCTGTTAGTGCTTCTTCCCAGAAGATCTTGTACGAACGCAAAAGCCCACTCTACAACAAAGGCACTGCTCTCCCTCTCCTCACACATACATGCCAACTGTGGTCTCTCGCTCTTCCTCCCCCTGCGGGCCGCCACGGTCCCAAAATACCCACGTGATAACGGGGAGAGCTCTCTCCGCCTCCCCATCATTCCTGCCACATCCACGTAGAAGCCACCGTTGCAAAACACCCACATGGTCGCGCTGCACAGACACACTCCCTCGCCTTCCCACTGCCACTGCCCAGGTTACAACTCTCGTATAAACTCGTTATATCAAACCCAATGAAGATTTTGTCCTACTACAGACTGATGCAAATTATGACTGGAGTCTGTTCTAACCGGTGAGACATATGAATGGATATCTTATTGGAGAGGTTTATCGAAGCTTTTAAACTTTGAAATAGAGTGGACACCACTGCGCGCTTTGGGTTGTACGAGGTTTGCAAGGCACCGAGCGCGATGACAGCAGTTTGCAAAATGGGTGCCACCCACAAAAGCAGCATAATGTCCCACATAAGTATTGACTGCTGTCCAAAAGATTGCTATAATAGAACGGTATTGATACATATCACCAGTCAACGAAGACGAGGTTCAAGAAGAGCATGCGCTCACCGCGAGAACATTCTCTCTCATTCCAACCAACGCCATAAGCAATGGCTAGCTTCTTTTCAGCTCTAACTATAAATAGTGTAAATAAACGCGGTGTCAACAAGAACGATGTATTAATTGGCGACTACGGAGTTTCGCAAACCCGCAAGGTCGCAGCGGACTGCAACTTCAGAACGGTGACTAACAGCCGGCCAGGGCTACTTGTACGGATATGCCAACCGCTAGCTCGTCCAGCGAGGAGACACAATTGTCCTAGGCCGCACAAACCCCAGGAGCTGGATTTTCTACCATTCTGCATTGGAGGTCACGCTCAGTGACCGTTTCATCTGTGGCATCAAGGACTCGCATCTGCAACAACACTTGCAGGTCGAACATCACATCACCTTCGACCGAGCTTATGCGATTGCCTTGGCTACTGAGTCTGCTGCCCGACAGCAACATCACATACAAGGGGAAAAAGAAGGAAAGGTCCAGAGCTCCATTGCAGTGAAAATCGCCAAGGGCGAAGAAGGAACAAAGAAGTCTTGTTTCCGCTGCACAGGATAGCACTCGCCGGATGTCAGCAAGCACATCGAAGCAACTTGCACATTTTGCCGCAAGAAGGGACACCTGGAAGAGGCTTGCTTCAAACACAAAGCCCAGTGCCAGTCCCAAGACGAGGCGAAGTGTCGCACACACCATGTGGGTGCAACAGAGCATGAGACGCACGGTGATCGCTTTGCTGTCAACGGCGTCACCTAGGGAGGTATCTCGCGGATCATCGCGGAACTAATCGTGAACGAACGACACCTCGACATAGAAATGGATTCCGGAGCTTCCCACTCCATAATCAGCTCCGAAACATTCAAACGCCTTAGGCAGGAACGACTTCCTAAGCTAGATGCAACTGGCTGGCAAGGTGCCTGTCAATGTGCAGTTCAAAGGAAGAGAAGCTCGCCTGGAACTCTATGTGGTTACCGGAAGGGGAGCAAGTCTTCTCGGTCGGGATTGGTTCCCCACGCTGGACATCAAGGCTTCTGGGGTACATTCGGTGTCGTTAGAAACACATAAAGACTTTCCCGCAAGTGTTTCGAGGACAGCTTGACGAACATATCGGCGAACCACTGCACATAGACCTCAAGCAGGACGCAGCTCCAAAATTCCTCAAGTGTCGACCAGTGCCTCTTGCCCTGCAAAGCTGAACAAGCTTCAGGCCATTTTGGAGCTGGTAAAGCCGTCATCCTGGGCAACACCCTTAATCATTGTTCGGGAAAAGAATGGTAGACTTCGGTTGTGTGGAGTCCATCAGTGCACGGTCACCCCCGGCACTCGAGCCAATTGCATATGCGCTTTTCACGGCCCTAGAACTGTTGTCCATCAACCGAGGAGGAAATATCTTCTCAAAGATAGATCTGCAACAGGGTGATTCCACGAGAGATTGAACCAGCAGGTCCACTCAACATTTTTATTTTTTCTGTTTTTTTTTATATGTGATGTGCACTCAAATGAATCGCACGAAACGGAACTTTTTTTCTCGAAAACGCGTTTTCACTACGAGAAAAAAAATGTTTCATGATTGCGCGACGGCCCCGCTCCCACCGCGGACTGCATTAGTTGCCAACTTTGCAGTCCTGTGGAAGGCAGGCAAAGAGTGGTAGGCCAAAAATGTTTCCTGTTTCATGTAACACACCAAAGTTTAAATCAACTGCATGCAAATATTGTGTGCTTTATGAATGAAAAAAATATATAAAAAACTTCTAACTTTAGACCAGGTGCAACAAACACACTAACTTTCAGGCCTTCTACCTCAATATGTATGGCATTAACGAGTTCGAAACATACACATAATATAGGCCAGGGCATCTTAATTATTCGTGAAAATATGAGCTTCCGATAAAAATATAAACATAATAAAAAATTATTTTGAAAAAACATTTTCAAAAAAATGCCCATATTGAAAAAACAAAATAAAAAAACGGTCTCGATTTCTTTAAAACTCTGGGGTACAACTCTCCTTAGGTCAGGCAAAAAGAAAGTGCAAAAACATGTTGCATCATTTGCTTGGTACGAAAATTGTAACCGGTCAAAGTGGCGGTTGGAAAGAGTCTTGACTCCGGCGTTTTTCGTTTCTCCCCGCTGCTAACTTTTTCTTTTTTTCTAAAAAAAAATGCAACTTTTTTTTTGTCACAAATAAGAAAATTTATGTGTTGTAGCTTGTTGTCAGAGAAGATATCTTTCCAGATTTTCTTTTGCTTGTGGCTGTCTACGGGCACTCATGAAAGTTTACGATGGGCGATTCCACGAGAGATCAAACCTGTATGTAAACTCAACATTTTTTTTTTCCTCTTTTTTTATATGCGATGTTTACACAAATGAATCTCACGAAACTCAACCTTGTTTATCGAGAGAGCGTTTTCATTTCGAGAGAAAGAAATGCTTTAAGATTGCGCAACGACCCTGCTTCCTCCACGGACTGCGATAGTTGCCAACTTTGCGGTCCTGTGGACGGCAGGCTAAAAGTGGTACAACAAAAATGCTTTTGTTTCTTATAATGCATCAAAGTTTAAGTCAACTGCATTCAATTATTATGTTTTCTATAAAATAAAAAAAATATATATAAAAAATGCATAACTTAGACTAGGCGAAACAAACGCACTAACTTTGTGGCCTTCTACCCCAATATGTATGACGTTAACGAGTTTGAAAACTATACACAATATAGGCCAGGGCATCCAAAATATACTTACAAAATATGATTTTTCGGTAAAAATATAAACATTAAAAATATCATTTTTAAACAACACATTAAAAAAAACATATTAAAAAAAACGGTCTCCATTCTATTAGAACTTTGGGGTACAACTCTCCTTAGGCCAGGCAAAAATACATACAAAAACATTGCACCATTTGCTTGGTACAAAAGTTCTAACCGGTCAAAGTGGCGGTTGTGAAGCGTCTTCACTCCGGCGCTTTCGCTTCTCCCCGCCACTGGTCTCTCTTTGCACTCTTTGAAAAAGTTCACTTTTTTACCGCTCCATACAAGAAGTTCAGTCTGATAGAATGTATTTACACGAAACACCACAAAAGTTAGCGATGCTTCTGTCGCTTAGAACGGGCACAGATAAAATTAAATTGTTGTTGGCTTTCCTGGCTGCCTTGCGAGTTCGAACCAATGTCAAGATGGCACATTCACTATAATCAGATTTAAAAAGGTTTAATTGCAGTGGGCTCGGTTGCAGCAGTTCCTGCCACCAAGAAGACATGACTGCACTGCTCATCTTGAGTGCAGATCCACACATGCCACGATTGTATTCCTGGCACACGTGACAAAGTTTTCCACTCGTCAGTCTTCTGTCTACGAAACTGCTCGACGGCTGCAATAGGCGCATGAACCAGTGACACGTTCTTCGGCGTGTCTGTCAGCTGAGCAATCACTTCAGATGTGGACTGGATGAGGTCGGTGTTTCCTGATCTCAAGTTGTGAAGAGAAGCGTGATGCTTGATGACCCCACCCACTCCGTCCCATGCGTTCTTCCCATGCCCTGTGGCAGAGAACAGCCATTTGGCGGATGTATAGTTGGCACGGCACAGCTCATGCAAATGAAACCTGTTCTTAAAATGGCTCGCTGCACCATCGCTACCGTAGGTTACGTGCGTGTAGACATGCAATGTTTCCTCCAAGAGCTCGTGCACCTTTCCTATTGCATATAAGGCGTGCGCTTAACCATGATGCAAGTCATCGCTAATAACGGCAAAGCTCTTAGTTGACTTTCTTGTCGTGACGACGCAGGTAAAGATAGAAATACATAATGATTGAAAACCTGAGACTGTGGTTTGAAAACGGAAAATCGTGAAGTAGGAAGAAAAAAGGGGAAAGAATAGAAAGATAGAAACTTGATTTTTGTGCCAATGGTAGGACTGTGTTTCATTCGGGAGGAGAACTGTGCAATTCTCTGCAAAATCAAAATGCAGAACAATGCTTGCTCCCTGTTCACATTCCTTCGACTCATGAATAGCCGCGGCTTGAGTGCGACGTACATAATCATGAAAAATCCATTTGGTCACCCATTTGCCGAGCTCTTTCACAAAGCTGGTTGGGGAAACTGTCTTTTTGATTAGGTCGCCGCGTTCCCACAAAGCAAATGTGACCTCACCTTCGTCGGTCACCCCTAAACTATCCATGGTAAGGCCATCACCCATTGGGCAGCGCTCACATTGACCCAAGAAACATTTTGTGGACGGCAAGCTGCAAAGGCGAAGCGTTTTCAATCTTTCTATTGGTTTCTCACTACCCGTTGTGTTGTCGAGTGCGGAAACACACGGTGGCCTTGGCGCAATAGGTGCAGACGCAGACTTCTTGCTGAGGGGTGTGCAAAACCCATTTTGGACGCAAAGTTTAGAACTTTGCCAGACCAATTGAACTGCGAGGGTGAGCTTTGTGGAATATTTGAAATGTTTCCCGTATTGAATGTGTCATAAATCTCTTTGAGACATACTCTCTTTTGCCAGTATTTATTCGAATATAGGTCGACCTTTTTTTCCCAAAATTATTCTCCAAAATTAAGGGTCGACCTATAATCGTAACCAAAGAATTTCGACCTATATTCGTGGTCAAAGTTGGCGAACGGACCGAGTGGTTCGTTTTTCCGTCGCACCCGCCGCTCCTTAGTTAGAATCGGCAGCGCTATTATACGTACATTTGTAGCGCATTCTCTTTGTATTGAGCATATAAAAATAGAGTCCAAAAATTAAAGAAGGAAGTTATACAGGAAAAAGCTTGAACAAGAAGACCACCGCACTCGCTGTCGGCCATCCGCGCTCCACGCGATTTGCGACCGAAGGGGCCGGAGCGAGCTGGAGAAGCGAAATACGAAACTAGCAGCGTGGCTGGCTTGGCGTGCTGCGTTGCGCGCCCGGCCGAATCCCCCTCCTCCCGTGCCCCTCGTCGCCACCTCGGCTGGTGGCTTGCTGGCTTGCTCCGCTTCGTGCTGCGTCGGTTCGTTGTCTTGCTGCTATCTCTCCACGCCTTTGTCTCCGTTTCTTCTTACTTCTGATTTTTGCTCCTGCCATTTCGCGATTGTTTTTCCTTCAACGAGACGTTTTGGTTTTGCCGTTCTTCCGAGGATGTCTCGTCGAATGAGCTACCCAGCCGAGTTAAAGCGTCGAGTGATACTCTTTGCTGAGAGCTCAAATAACTGCGCCGCTCAGAGAGAGTTCAACATCAATGAGAAGTTGATTAGAGGATGGCGCAAGCAGAGGGATGCACTTTTCGCGTGCAGTGGACTACGTCGTAGCTTTCGCGGCCCTACAATCGGGAGGCACGATGCCCTCGAGAAAGAGCTAAGACTTCACGGGGAAGAAGAGCGTGCGAAAGGGCTGCAAGTGTCCTGCGAGGATATTCAGATGAAAGCTCGGCAGTTGACGCAGCGAGATGGGATCGACCGGTCTACCTTCAAAGCGAGTCGGGGCTGGGTCCAGAAGTTCATGCGGCGGAACGGACTCTCCCTTCGTCGCAGAACGACCATCTGCCAGCGTCTTCCAGCGGAGTTCGAGGAGCGGCTGGTGGAGTTTCAGCGCTACGTAATCAAGCTGAGGCACGAAAAAAACTACCTTCTCGGCCAAATTGGAAACGCGGATCAAACCCCCGTCTACTTCGACATGCCCAGCCGCAAGACGGTAGCAACGAAAGGGGCGAAGGACGTGCGCCTGTTGACGACAGGGCATGAGCATATGCGGTTCACTGTGATGCTGTGCTGCACAGCTGATGGCTGGAAGTTGCCGCCCTACATTGTGTTTCGCCGCAAGACCATCCCCAAAGGCGAGGTTTTCCCAAAGAAAGTGATCATTCGCGCAAATGAAAAGGGATTTATGAATGAGGGAATGGTGAAGGAATGGTTCGAGATGGTCTGGATGAAGCGACCGGGAGCAGCCTTGGAACTTCCAAACATGCTGGTCCTTGACTCTTTTAGAGGCCACATTTGCCCGGGAGTAAAGAAGGCCATTCAGGAGGCCGGCACGGACCTGGTCGTTATACCGGGTGGTATGACTTCCCAGCTGCAGCCCTTGGATGTGGCGGTAAACAAGCCATTCAAGGTCCGCGTCGCTGCGTCCTACAAGGAGTGGCTGGCGAGGGATGACGCCGCCAAGACCCCAACGGGACGCCGCAAGAAGGCTCCCCTCAGCGAAGTCGCAACTTGGGTGAAGGACGCGTGGGAAGGCCTGCCAGCGGACATCATCCAGACCGGATTTAAGAAGTGCTGCATTTCAAACGCTCTCGACGGCACCGAGGACGACGTCGTCTGGCGCGCAGAGGACGCTGGCGAAGACGCCAGCGAAGCATCGGACGACGACGACTTCTCTGGAAGTTCTGACGACGACGCTGCGTGCGGCTCCAATCAGTGAGATTTGAGCGACGGCGCTGTTAATAGGGAGTTTTAGAATAGCGCACGCTAAAGCTTTGCGTACGCAAAGAATAGCGTCGTCGCCACTGCGCATGCTCCGAACGCAAACCAAGTTTTGCGCTTTGCGTGCGCAATTTTAGCGTGCGCTATTTCTCGGAAATAGCGTGCGTACGCAAAGAGTCTTTGCGCTTCTCCAAGGCGGATTCGTGATGGAAAGTTGTCTAAAGCCAAGACGAGCAGAGTTAAAAAAATGGCGGCTTCCAGGATTATGTCGGCGGCTGCTTTGGCGGCGTCGTGAGTGCGACGTCGGCGGCATCCTCGCGACTGCGATTTTCAATACGGGACGACATCGTACTCGGTTTGGCAACGATCACCGGCAACTTGATGCTTGGGACGCGCGAACATTTTTCGGCGAAGGTACGATGTGCGAAGGTCAGTACACGAGACCTCTCTTGCCGAGGCGACGCAAGCGGACACGACCGGTCAACCGCTCGCGTCGCATTCTCATGTTTAAACAAATCTAAAATAATACTCTGGACCAAAAAACTTGTTTTTTCTAAAGTTACAGCATTTCGTGTGTGAAATAAAAATTGTGACTGTATCTTGGTGGCGTCGCAAGCGCGAGATGCTGTGGCTTTTGCGTCGCGACGGAGAGACGCTATTCTAAAACTCTCTCGCGTCGCGTGCGCTAATACAAGTGCTAAATTTAGCGCTAGCGTGCGCTAAAATTGCGTACGTTATTCTAAAACTCCCTAATAAACGTTAACGCTGTTAATAAACATGTATCTTGATACATTTTCTCCGTTTTTCTCCTAAAAACTTGGGTCGACCTATATTCAAATTTTTTTTTTTTTTTTGGCGACGAGTTCAAGATTGGGGGGGTCGACTTATATTCGTGGTCGACCTATATTCGAGTAAATACGGTAGTTGACTTTCTTGTCGTGACGACGCAGGTAAAGATAGAAATACATAATGATTGAAAACCTGAGACTGCGGTTTAAAAACGGAAAATCGTGAAGTAGGAAGAAAAAAGGGGAAAGAATAGAAAGATAGAAACTTGATTTTTGTGCCAATGGTAGGACTGTGTTTCATTCGGGAGGAGAACTGTGCAATTCTCTGCAAAATCAAAATGCAGAACAATGCTTGCTCCCTGTTCACATTCCTTCGACTCATGAATAGCCGCGGCTTGAGTGCGACGTACATAATCATGAAAAATCCATTTGGTCACCCATTTGCCGAGCTCTTTCACAAAGCTGGTTGGGGAAACTGTCTTTTTGATTAGGTCGCCGCGTTACCACAAAGCAAATGTGACCTCACCTTCGTCGGTCACCCCCAAACTATCCATGGTAAGGCCATCACCCATTGGGCAGCGCTCACATTGACCCAAGAAACATTTTGTGGACGGCAAGCTGCAAAGGCGAAGCGTTTTCAATCTTTCCATTGGTTTCTCACTACCCGTTGTGTTGTCGAGTGCGGAAACACACGGTGGCCTTGGCGCAATAGGTGCAGACGCAGACTTCTTGCTGAGGGGTGTGCAAAACCCATTTTGGGCGCAAAGTTTAGAACTTTGCCAGACCAATTGAACTGCGAGGGTGAGCTTTGTGGAATATTTGAAATGTTTCCCGTATTGAACGTGTCATAAATCTCTTTGAGACATACTCTCTTTTGCCAGACACAACGTCTTTTTGGTTCGGGCTCTGCCGCGAGCATCCCAGTTCATCTTTTGTGAAGTAGTCCAGTGCAACCTGCACATCTGACGGGCTCAATCTTGACCTCGTGTAGGGATCCGAAACTGGCCACACCCCGTTCTTCTCGCGCCAAGACTTCCCTAGCATGTATTTTGTGACAGCTGGAACTGCCTCCTGAAGTCGTTTCCTAGGCAGTTCAGGTGGAAGTAAGGTTAAGAGACGAAGACGCTCTTGGTAGGATGTTCAAACCTCATAAGCTTGCTTAAAATTCCTTAGCCAACCAGTGCATATGCCACATTCCTCCTCTGTCTGTCCAGGGGTACTGGTGCTTCCATATGCGGTACTTAAACTTGAGCGTATTTTTGTCAACACTTCCTTTTCAATCTCTGCCTGTTTTCTCTCTCCATAAGATGTTCTGAGGCGTTTCCGAATGGAAGATGCTGGCTTCAACGGAGAAACTTTGGAAAGTTTGACGTACCTGGTGAGGTCACTGACTGCTTCTTCTTCCTGAAGAAATGTCTTGTCGGTTTCTTCAGGTGTGCCGGCAGATGAGGATGTTAGCTCTTCTTCCTAAAGAAGTGTCTCGTTCGTTTCTTCAGGTGTGCCGGCAGATGAAGATAGGAGCGCCTTCAGGCGCCGAAAGCAGTGCTGGCAGACCTGGTCTGTATCCTTCAAATTACCGCATCCTGGTAGCAGCTTCCGCAGTGATTCAACATCTAGGAGCTTGACACTGCGAAAATTTCTCTTGCAATGTATCTTCTTCTTGTAAACGCTGAGGTAATCGGCGCAAAAAACTCTGAGTGAGCTATGAGCTGCGTACATTGCGTGCACAACGGCGACGTCTGTCGCTTCTCCCGTTGCTTCGTCTGCGCCGCCAAACCGACTGAAACCCGAAGGTTTCGCAATGCTGTTGCGACCGAGGAGTTCCCCCGCTGATGACCAGCGCTGGTGGCCACCAACCTTGCAGAGTCAAAGCTCATGTGAAGTGAAGCTCCGCCTTTGTGCCTTTCCTGGGCACACATGCACAAACACACAGCTGTCCAGATGATATCACTGCCGTGAAAACATCAATTCTGCCACCGCGCATTCTAAAAGAGTCTAGATGAACTGTTACAGTAATCCACCTTGATGCACTCAGAGTTCAGTGGATTCTCCAAATTTCCTTCAAGTGGAAGAGTCGACGAGCCGTCATCTTTAGGTAGCTGTTATGTTTTTAGACGCAAGGAAGGAAGCGCATGAACGTTCGTGCCGGAGTCAGGCTGAAGACTGCTCGAGTCTCGTTTATTAGAACTGTAGATAATAAATGAGCCACGCCTCAGGTACAGGAGTACGGTGCGCTTATGTTACGGTAGAGCCAAGGAGGCCCGCGGTAAACGCGAGCTCAAATATCTTACCACCTCCTGATAGCGAGAGCGACCGCGAACCACGTATACCGCGCAGCAAACGTAAACCTCCTCTTTGGCTCCGCCGTAACATAAGCGTCTCGTACCCTTGTATTCAAGGCGTCGTTCTTTTATTATCTACAGTTCTAATAAACGAGACATGCGAAATCCAAGCTTGATCAAGTTCCAGAAGTCCTGCCTTGCTTAGACCCCCCACACACTCCTTTTTTCCAAACACACACTGCAGTGGTTCACCGAGTAGGAGCTCGTATTTCGCTTACGGCGCGCGCCGAAACAGGAATCATCGTTTCATATTTGTATGTTCTTCACAAGCGCCCGGGGCAGCTACAAAACTGATGCGAACACAGAAGTGTGATATGCTGGTTCTCCACCAGAACCTTACACGCATGAGCGTAAACTTTCATGAGTGCCCGTAGACAGCCACAAGCAAAAGAAAATCTGGAAAGATATCTTCTCTGACAGCAAGCTACAACACATAAATTTTATTATTCTGACAAAAAAAAAATTGCACTTAAAAAAAAAAAAGAAAAATGTTAGCAGCGGAGAGAAACGAAAAACGCCGGAGTCAAGACTCTTTCCAACCGCCACTTTGACCGGTTACAATTTTCGTACCAAGCAAATGATGCAACATGTTTTTGCACTTCCTTTTTGCCTGGCCTAAGGAGAGTTGTACCCCAGAGTTTTAATAAAATCGAGAACGGGTTTTTTTTTTTGTTTTTTTCAATATAGGTATTTTTTTGAAAATGTGTTTTTTCAATATAATTATTTGTTATGTTTATATTTTTATTGGAAGCTCATATTTTCCACGAATAATTTAGATGCCCTGGCTTATATTATGTGTAGCTTTCGAACTCGTTAATGCCATACATATTGAGGTAGAAGGCCTGAAAGTTAGTGTGTTTGTTGCACCTGGTCTAAAGTTAAGAATTTGTTATATATTTTTTTTTAATTCATAAAGCACACAATATTTGCATGCAGTTGATTTAAACTTTGGTGTGTTTCATGAAACAGGAGACATTTTTGGCCTACCACTCTTTGCCTGCCTTCCACAGGACCGCAAAGTTGGCAACTAATGCAGTCCGCAAAGGGAGAGGGGCCGTCGCGCAATCATGAAACATTTTTTTTCTCGTAGTGAAAACGCGGTTTCGTGACAAAAAGTTCCGTTTCGTGCGATTCATTTGAGTGCACATCACATATAAAAAAAAACAGAAAAAATAAAAATGTTGAATGGACCTGCTGGTTCAATATCTCGTGGAATCACCCAACAAGCGTACCAGCAATTGCGAGTGGACGACGCTACAGGAGAGCTGCCGACTGTAACGACACCGATGGGGCTCTTTCGAGTTAAATGAGTTCCTTTTGGAGTTTTGGTTGCACCTGTCCTATTTCAGAAGTTCATGGACACGCTGTTGGCAGGTATCGAAGGCACGGGAGCATACCTTGACGACATAATGGTCACAGGGGCAACTCAAAAGGAACACTTAGAATGCACCGTATTATTGTATATTATGTATCTGTATTGTATCCATATTATGTATCCGTATTATGTATCTGTATTGTATCCGTATTATATCTGTATTGTATCTGTATTATATCCGTATTGTAATAAAGGGTAACTGCAAAGAAAAAAAAGTGTATTTTTAAACAGCCTAATTGGGACAAGCACGTCACAAAACAATTTTTCCACCAAAAACAAAATTTTTTACAGCAATATTTATTGCGCGAGACTGATTTTAGTTTGCGGCTATTTCGTCCGTTTTAAATCGCGCGCCACAAAGTTGGTACAGTAAAACCTCGTTATAACGAAACGGGATATAACGAATTAATGGATATAAAGAAGTAATTGTAATTCCCCTTGAAACTCCCATAGAAACTCCCACCAATGAAAACAATTTTTCTAAGCATGGTGGACGACGTCCTCTCCATTATTAAAGCTTGTATGAATCCTTTAGAAATCACCCACCAGCTGCCAGTTGAAGGATCCTTAAGATCCTTGGATCTCCGACTGGTGGAGCTACCCCACCACATCTGCTGGTTCTATGAACCCAGGGGAAAAAAAACACTCCTTCCCTTCAACTCCACACACCCAAAACTAGTCAAGAGTTTCGACGGGCAAATCGCAAGACTGAAGTCCGCAGGGTACCCTGTTTGCTTGTTGGTGCCAGTGGTTGAAACTATCCTTAAAGAAGTGAAGCGAGGAAGCTGCGTCAAGCAAACGCACAGCGACGGGACAGGAAGACCTGTCCTCGTCCCCTACATCTGCAATTTTTCTCACGACCTTGAAGGGATACTGAACCAAAATTTGCATTTCGCAAAATAAGGCCGCAGAGGCGTTGAACGGGACGCCACAAACTCCAAGACATCACTCATACGATATCTCAAACGGATGGCCAGTACTTTTGGAAAAGAAGAGCGCGATCAAGCGAGGTCTTTGACGTCATTGTCCTCCGGGAATGAATGAATTTGGAGTTTTCTGGCGCAGCAGCAACATAGGCCATAGTGCGCTACTTTGTCCTCCGGGAGAATTTGAGATTGAGGGGAAGCGGCCTCGTGTT
This sequence comes from Ixodes persulcatus, assembly GCA_013358835.2. Taxonomy (NCBI): domain Eukaryota; kingdom Metazoa; phylum Arthropoda; class Arachnida; order Ixodida; family Ixodidae; genus Ixodes; species Ixodes persulcatus. The sequence goes on from JABSTQ010009714.1 coordinate 405,841, forward strand.
TCTCCCACTCGCTTCCATTCACCAGCTCGACTTGGCATAGCGAGGAGGGAATGAGAATCGTGACACACGTCAACGCACATGTGTTCAATCGCACATTTCTTCTGAACCAAAAATATGGCGATCCATTAGAGATATCGCTGTATGAGTGATGTTTTTGGGTTTTGCAGTGTCCAGCCTATCCGTCCAGCCTTGTTTTGTGAGCTCAAAATTTTGATTCAGTATTTCTTTAAAAGGGGACATTACGCACAAAAGTGAATGTTTGAATCACTTGTCTGATTTAAATGACATTTACAGGGCTTGTTCCTGTTGGTGTTGAGAACATTTCTGCCAAATTTTGTTAACCTGGGTGAATTACAAAAAAAAAAATGCAAATGTTCAAAGATGAAAGTGCGTAGGAAAACTATCGTTTTGAAATTACTTAAACATTTGTCGAATTCATGTGTTATATTGCTTTAGGACAGTTCGGAGCAGATAGCTATGGAGCTATATTTCTATATTATACCGTATTTACTCGCAGAATGAACGCATTTTTTTTTCCGAGAAATCGATGCAAAGTTGGGGGGGGGGGGGGGGGGGGGGCGCTCATTACGCGAAGTAATATTTTTGCATCCGTGTTTACTCGCATAATGAACGAACCTTTTATCCCGAAAAATCAACGTAACCTTTTATCTCCTTGCTTGCGGCGCGCGACTCCAAAACCAAACTGCAATGCGCAAAAAAAAAAAAATGCTTTTCTCTATGTTTATTTTTCTTGCTTCCATGTTTTTTTTTTCTGTTTTTTTTTCCCGCCTTTCGCAAGTTGTCTTGTTCGCCCACGCTGCCCATGCATTCGCGACCTCCCCACCAGGATAGAAAAGTGGGTTCATTTCGAGGGCTTCTCGCTTCTCTTTCCAAAGTGCGAGGAGGAGGCGAGGGCAGGATGCCTTCATTATGTGCGCTTTGCTTAGGCGAGGGCTTTTCCACTTTTCGTTCTTATCTCCTTGCTTGCGGCGCAAGACCCTAAAACCAAACTGCGCTGTGCAAAAAGAAAAAAAAAAAAGCTCCTCTTTATGCTTTTTTTCTTTTCTCTTAGTTCCATGGATTTTTTTTTTTTTTTTTGCCTTTTGCAAGCTGTTTTGTTTTGCTGTCCTTAGGCGAGGGCTTCTCCGCTTCTCATTCTTATCTCCTTGCGCGCGACCCAAGCTCCAGACTGCGCTGTGCAAAAAAAAAAAAAAAAGCTCCTCTCCATGTTTTTTTTTTCTTGCTTCCGTTGGATCTTTTTTTTTTAACGCCTTTTGCAAGGCGTTTTGTTTGCCCACGCTGCCCATGCATTCGCGACCTCGCTGCACCAGGATAGAAAAGTGAGTTCATTTCGCGCACGTGGGGGGAGGGGGTCAAAATTTTGACATCCGAGTTGGGGGTGCGTTTAATACGCGAGTGAAAAAAAAAAGTCGAACTTTTTAGAGCCGACTTGGGGGGTGCATTCATTACGCGAGTGCGTTCATTGTGCGAGTAAATACGGTACCATCTTTCGTGACAAAAACGCCACGTAAACACAAATACTATTTTTTAGATTTCCATCCTTTGTCCAAAATTCTAGTTCTTGAGCATGAAAAATGACAAAAATAAAAAAAATACAAGCTCATAGCTATTTTCCCCTTAAGATTTCACCTGAGAAAAACTCATAAAATTAATCCAAGTTATGTAACAACAAAACAATAGTTTTCCCAAAGTGAAATTTGTGCCCAAAAGTGGAATGGAGAAAAATGCATTCAAAGTGCTCTAACCTCTATCTTTTCTTTAGCATCGGTGGACCGAAAATAATTGATAAAAAAAATTAACTATGCAGTGTAATCTAATGAAACTTTCTGGGAATACTCTCTAGATGTTGGTGGATATAAATATACATTTTTCAACATCAACTTTTTTGCAGAAATTGTTTTTTCTGGGTAGTGTCCCACCCTTAAGAAAACAACGAACAGAGTGAATGTTGACATCGCGTTTTCAGCTCCCAACAAACTTTCCAGCCTGTGTAAAAATGTGACCACATCGTCAAATCGAGCTATTTGCTGCTCCAAGAAGCATAGAACCAACTTTGAGCCTTGCGTTGAGGGGGTTGTTTATTCACTTCCCCTTTCCTGTGGAAGACAATACCTAAGACAAACTGGGCAGTGCCTTAATGACCGTCTTCGTGAACACAGCAACAACATCGTCAACGCGAACCCTGGCCACTTCGGAATACACTGTCGGGAGTGTGGGTGTGTAGCACATTTCAGCAACAGCACCGTGTTAGGCAAAAGTGTCACCAAATTAACGAGGGACATTATCAAAACCGATAACATCATACGACTCGAGGACAAATGTGTTACTATATATTATCACAAAAAGAGATAGATTATTTAGCTGGAAGTTTGCCTAATCGTAAAAAAAATTGTTTGCCATTTTATTTTTCGTCTTTTTCTATTTGAAAATCATCTCAAATTAAAGCAGAAGTACCGTAAAATACCATCAAGCGCCCACTCAAAATTTGGAAATAATCGCGAAAAAATAGGGAATGGGTGCTCGTCCAGTCATCAATTCTACATATCAATGTACTGTGCATATTTTCTCAGATTTCACAAATTTGGGAATGGGAGCTTAGTGTGGAATGGGCGGATGCGCGGTATTCTACGGTAGAAGCAAAAGTTAATCACGCAATACAAAGTTGTTAGTGAGCGCTGTGTGAGAGTTTTGTTCCTTTTGTGCGTGTGAAAGCTCGAATGACAGCTTTTTGAGTGCGCTGGAACGTCGGCCAACACGAACAACCAACTCGCACCAATCTGAGGTTCTAAAAGGTGACCGTCGCAGGCGTCGATGTTGGCGAAACAGCAGGATCGAGCGCTGGGGCGAGACTGACTCCGGCTCGCCACGCGGAGCCCCTTATCTACACGCATGGGCTTCTGGAACATTCGGAATAGAATGTACGGTGTGTAGAACATTCGTAACTCTATAAGACGACAAGGTTTTCGAACTTGCAAGAATGCTAAACTGAAAGAATAAATAAAAGAATGAATAAAAGAAGCCTCCACTCCCAGGAATCGAACCTTGGGCCTCCGCGTGAAAGCCAAGCACAGTAACCATTCGGCGACGCACGCAGCAATATCGCGAGGGTAGTATTTACGATGTCAACGACATCATCTGTGCCATTATCGATGATCATCTGTCTCCAATTTACGTTGAAGGTGTTTTCCTCGCATTTCAGTCACTGGTCGATTTTGTACATGCAATAAGACTGCGGGCAGCACGTGCATAGCAACTGGATATGTAGCGCATGAGAATTGCATACAAAGCATCGATTTCCTGCCTTTTATGCACGATTTATCAACACTCGTTCAGTATTAACTACTAAATAAAGAAAATGCTTATTTTAAAGCTGATATCTTACGATGTGATCAGTATGTTGCATTGTTGAGTAACTTTCTCCATCTTCCAGCATGGGGTATTACCGTATAATCGCGTGTAAGGGCCGCACCCTTGTAAGAGCCGCACCCCCGTATATAGGACAAAGTATTGCAAAAAAAAAATTTACAGCAATAATTTGCGTATCCGCCGCACCCCCTTGTTTTTGAAGCGCACCGACTGTAATGCCACATTTCTATGAATATATATCGCTAAGGGCGCTAGCCACCGCCCGAGCACGTAGCGACACTAGTCCACATCCCCGATATTTGCTCTCCACTCATCCGTATCACCGTATGGCATAATGGCTGTCGACCTCGATCGTGGTCAGCCGCACTGTCGGGATGATTTTATGTTGCGACAAGGTATTGAGAAAAGATAAAGGATATGTCAGGTTCTGTGGCAAGCGCGAGGAATGGGGATTCAGCGGGCTCGGCTGCTGATTCCCCTGGGAGACGCCAACGTGCACTCAGGCTTCCGAACGCCACTGTACGCTCTGGGGACGTTTCCTTTTCTTCAATTCGTGTCAAAGCGTCGCGATTTGTCTGCCTTTTCGCGCAATCTGAGAGCTATGGGCAAGTACCACTTCAACAGTCATACGCGATTCAAGCCGAAAGTTGCCGCGCATGCTATCAAGTAGGGCAAAAAAAAAAAAAAAAAGTGTATTGCGCAGTATGTAAACTAATTAAATCCGACTGACGACTGAGTCCGATTCTGGAGTGAAGGAGTTTCTGACCAGTGCAGCCGAGTGCGCTCATGTACGTTCATTTTAAAATGTGGATACAGATTTTTTTTTTTTTTTTTTAATCCGTGTATGGTCCGCACCTTGAAAATTTGCCCTCAAATCGGGAAAAAATAGTGCGGCCCTTACACAAGTTTATACGGTATTTCGGGCACTTTTCGAGGCCAGTTTAGACACAACAATAATCGGTCACGACGATTGAATTTTCGGGTTTTCTCATTACCGCCATAAGTGGATTGCTGTGTACGCAATTATAAAGTGAAGCAACATCAATAAAATATTATACGAGCTCGATCATGCTGACAAAGACTAGTAAGCACAGAATGTGCGATAGGCCTTCTAGGGAAGAAGAGAGGGGCATCTCAACGGCACCGCCATTTCTGACACACGTTGTGAGATGGCGCTACATGACTGGAAAGGCCGCGAAAGCGCGCAAGCTCAATCACACGCAACGCAAATTATCTTTCTTTTTCCTGATCCGTACCACCGAGCCTAGATAGCTCAGTCGGCAAAGCAACCTGAAGATGTCGAGCTCAAATCCTGCCAGGGGACCCAAGTCTTTTTATATGGTTCCCTATGGACGTAACGCTTCTCTGTGTCTCTTTTACAGCAATAGCTGTTACGGGCTCTTCCCTCCACCGGAAATGACGTCCGTTGTTGCAGTTGGCGATGTAGGACATCCGTCGTCCATGTTGCCAAATCCTTCAAAAAAATTGCCTCCAGCCCACGGGGATCGAACCCGAGTTCGCTGCGTGCAAAGCGGAGACATTACCTCTGAGCTACGCCACAGCGCTATTAACTTGCTCTATGCTTTGGGCTTTTGTACTACGCAATGTCCACTGCACGCGGTCTTTTAAAAAAAAAATGGCCGATAACAAAATGCCCTTATAGCACTCTCAATGCCAAGAGCTCGTGCCAGGAAACGCGCGTCCAAGCGCTCCGGAACAAAAAAGAAACAAAAGTGCTTGGAACAAAATGGTTAGATGTCTATTTTGTTCCAAACGCTTTCGTTCACAGACCCAACATTGCGTGAACGCAACACCGATGCCCAAAGACTTCACTCTGACGTGTCAAGGCTATCGCTGTGACTGTACTCTGGATTGACACAGGACTGTTCAATTTTTTTGTTAGAGCCGGCTGTTAAAGCCAAACTTTACAGAACTCTATGAAAATCGGTTGATAAAACACATTGTGTTAAAATAAAACAAAGGATGGGTTATGCAGTCGGACACTCGACTCCAACCATAGAAAATAAAAAGCAACAGCAAAACGTGGAATGCAGCTGTTCCAGCCAAAGTGAAAAGATGCACAAAGCTCAAGACCCACATTGACACCTCGACGACACGTCTCTGGTCTGTCCTACTTTAGCTTGTATTTTTATACTGTTTGTTTCGATATGGTAAGCCTGGAGCAAGGGGATGGAGAAACGTAAAACAGAAAACGCAGCTAAAATTTTGTTACACCTAGAGGAGGAGGAATAAACACTTAAAGATTTCTTAATGCAAACGATCGTGCTTGGGCCCCTTGCTCCAGGGTTACCGAGTCAGCCTCGGATCAGCTCACCAGCCCTTTCCCTTTAGTCTTGCTTTTCACTTCAAGAGTAGTTCAGTATTCTGTGCAACAGTACTAATGCCAAGAGCTCTTGCACTCACATTAAACGGAACAACAAACAGTAAACAATCTCCACCTCTCTGAGAAAGGACTCCAGGGCGGCAGTTCCCACGGACCGCACTTCCCGGTTGCCGTGGCGACTCCAGTGGTTCAACTGCTGGTACAGCGTCCGGTGGTCCTCCAGCAAAAACTGCCCAAAGAGCGCCGCGTGCTTCGACAACAGGATCAGAGCCGCTGGTTCCCAACAAAAAGAGATTGCGACAGCAGGCATTAGGCTCGATGTCTATTGTGCTCAACATCAATTTTTTCAGTGCACCACTGTTCAGGCTAGCATGCAGATTGCACAATGTTGCAACTGAGCAATCTGAAAAAATAAGATTGCTTGTATGAATAAATCAACGGGTCATGTTGTGACCTCGTGCTCACTTGTCAGAAACAAGAGGAGGGTACTAGGTGCACACAGTCACAACCGTTCGTAACACGCCCGGATACAGCGAAGTACTGTCTATATCGAACGTCTAAATATTTCAAACGAAGAACCTATTGGATATATCAAACTCTGAAACAGGAAACGGCTCTCGAAAATGCATGTCTTATTTTCAAAAACAAAAAGATAAGTTACCTGAAGCGCAAGCTGAAAACAAAAAAGGGTGAACGGGCGCTTCAAAGACAAGATGCGCGGTGCACCATTGGGAACGTCTTTTCACGGCATCCCCACGCAGCACGCAACCCATGCACTCTTCCGTTCCGCACTTAAGTGCTCGCAGCATGCGATAGAATTTGTTTGCTCCGAAATCACGTGACCACCAAAACGCACGTTTCCCTCCTCGCCAAGCGCCACGAAGCAAACCTCGTCTGCTTCTTTATTTATTTGCTGCCGCTTGATGTGAGCTTTGTTCTTTTCTTTCTGGTTCCGCTTTTCGAATTCCGCTCTCGCAAGAAAAGGAGAGCAAGTAGCAATAGTATTTACCATTCTCAGACAAAGTCGATATAATTAATCGTGAAGAGCACTGGGGGAAAAAGTTGGACGTCGCCACGGCTTCCAGGACCACCAGGAGCACACTGAGTGGCTGAGCACCACGAACAACTTCCCTGGCGCAGCTGCTACAAGCGCGCTGCAATCGCCGGTGTGGCCTATAGAGCCTCGATTGGAGAGATGGTTCATCTCAAAACATGGGGAGCATTTACAATTTAATGGCGGACTCTGGAATTCAGTCGCAAGCGCGTGGCAAGGAGGAACGCAGGCAAAAAAGCGGAGACGTCTGCAAACGATCCACGCTTTTGCCACCTTCTCGCAGCTCGTATTGCAAACGTAAACCAGAAAGCCCCGATCGAGCCTTCGGAAACCGTAATCTAAGCTCTTCGGCGCAGCCCGCCGATATGCAATGGTTTTCGTGGCCCAGGCCCCGACATGATATTGCCGTATGGATGATGGAGAAGGTACGCTCCTCCGCTGCAGTTATTGATGTGTGCATGGACTGCTCTTTTTCTCAGTTTTTTAATGCAAAAGCATTTTTTTCTGTGTGTGCACGTTTAAATGTGTGCATCTGTACAGCGGGACCCGCCTCACGTCGGCCATGGTACCTCGTCAAAAGACTCGTTCACTTTTGTACCATGGACCGTTTCAAGAAGAGAAATCTCGTCTTGGAAAAAATAAAATGGTTTGATTCGATTCGATTCATTTATGAACGTGCATATTGAATTCCAGTGGATATCCAAAGGATGCGCATCCATGGTCATCCAAACTAATGCAATTTTGTGCATTTATTGTGGGCGTATTGTTAACTCATTTTCTCTGTTCAAAGCTAAGTGAGTATCGATTTCATCAATTTTAGGAATTCTTGTTGCGTATGTTTCTTTTTATACCTTAAATTTAAGCATCTTATGATCCCCCTTTCCTCAACTTGAGTCATTTAAGGCACAGCAAATAAATAAATAAACAGATCCATGCAGTCCATCTTTCTTTTAAGGAAGCGAGTATTTTTCTCAATGGTAGCATACCTCTAGGGATATCGTATCTTCCCGGTCTGTCGCTGGGAGTTAGTGACCGCTTCACGCACTTGAAGAGCTTGAAGCAGTTGTCTGGATCTGAAGAAACCAAATCAAACAAATATCGGTGCAAGAGAAGTGGAACTGCATTCTCCCGCCCAAGCTACAAGCACGCGCACCTCGCCCACAACGATGCTTGCGCTGCAAGGGTGCACGTGCTTGGCAGAGATACTGAAAGCCCGCAGCCCACTCTTGTAGCTCCTGCTACGCTCACACTTAAACTTTAGCATGCACAAATGAATAGCTAGGTACAAATGAATTTTTCAAATTGGGTAGCACCTTGCACCCCCTAGGTACTGTTTAATCACCTAATGCAGGGATTCTCCAACTTTTTTACCTCGAAGAACCCCTTTCCGACTCGAATGAAAGTCTACAATCCCCTTCGGCATCAATGTGATAAAGCATTAGAGGAATGGAAATGCCTACAAACCTTGTAAACAATAAGGCACATGCGAGGGAGTTTTGGGCTCGTAGTTACGGATCAATGGATAGCTCCAATTTAGTAAAAAAACAAAAAGTGCTTTAAACTGCAAGAACACTTCACTTGGGGGCAGAGAAGAAAATATGGGAACTCGGGGAACTCATGCTGGTATTCGGGGAACCCCTGGGAACCCAGTTTGAGAACCCATGACATAATGATACAAATAACAAGTATGCTCCATTAACCAATCAAGAAGTCCCAAAGTGACTTTCTAAAGGTGCTTGTAAAGGTGAAGCGTGCCCCGAATACAGTCAAAGTATGAAACAGACAAACCATCTTCGAAACAGGTTCCGAAATGGAAGAGGAACCCAGAGAGCCCTTGGAGACATCCGGCAACCACATTCTTCTCCTTCACACTGCAAACCCTCTGCAAGAACACCACGTTGGGAATCGGGTCACAACTACACAGCCAGTGGAGTCACTAGGGGGGGGGGGAGGCGGACTGCCCCGGGTGCAGCGCTCAGGGGGGTGCAGCTGGGCAGTGAAAGGGGGGGGGGGGGGGGGTTCTCTCAGCGGACCACAAGAAATGCAGCGGGGTGTCGCAGCGGGCCACGAAAGGGGGGAAGGGGGGTCACGGCGAGCCACGAGAAGGGAGGGGAGTAGTCGGGGCAGGCGACCGCCCCAGGTGCCGCTGACCCTATGACGCCACAGCATGCAGCAGCTGCTCAGAGATGCAGCAGACTCTCAAACTTTAATTCACACCTGAAAGGGGTTTTAATTCTATCTCAATTATAGGAGCTCGAATAATCTGAAAAATGGGAACCACAGACTTCAAAAGTGACATGTGTAAAGGGGCATCACGACCAAATGCCACACAAAAAAGTCGAGGCACCACAACGAAACAGAGCACAAAAAAGCGGCATGCGACAAATGAACATGATCAAAACAGCACAGCGATGGAACAGCACACAACAACAAAGCATGTAACAATAAAGCATATATATGGCACTGCACCAAAAGTGCACTACAAAAAAGAACAGGGACAAAAAAAAAAGGCCTCATCAGAGAACAGCGACAACGTATTATGTGACGTTAAAGAAATATCTTTCGAACCAGATCGGCTGAATTGCCAATACTAACGAAATGATGGTTTACCAATGTCGTTCGTCATAAGTTCTGCCTTAAGTTGCTGTGCTGTTTTGATGCTGTGCTGTTTCACGGCTGTACTGTTTTGAAGCTGTGCTGTTTCGCCACCCACTATTTTAATGTATGTGGTTCTGTCGTGTTTACATACATTGGAAGACCGACACAAGTAACCTACACGAAAAAATTGTTCATTTACACGTCCAAATTCTGTCATATGACAGAAAAAATGACAGCACTCCAGAACTAAAATAAATTCTTATGGTTATGCCTATGGCTCCCTAAACCATCATGACCTTCCGCACAATGTTCTGTACTTGAAGATCGTTTGGCTGGTACCACGAACGACAGTTCCGAAGTAGCGGCCACATGTCCATCGCAACATTGATCTGTCGTTTGCTGCCATCGCGTCGACCAACCTGCAGTCACACCACCATATTGAGGATGTCGTGTATATTATGGCGCACCGTGCATTCACGAGGGCGCCCATCAAACCACTCTGGCATAGGTGCCGCGAGGCAGATATGCAGTTGCCTCGCCTCAGACGCGATCATATGGTCGTGTTGCCGCGGGGTCGATCGGGATCTCGAATTCGGCTCCCGACGTGCCGCTTTCTCTCCTAGCCACGGGATGGCGCTGCAGGCGCCCCATGGCGGACGAGGAGAAACCTCCTCGCCCATCGATCGAGATATACTCAGTGTACCAGGGGGCGAAGGGCCTCTTAGTACTCCGGAAGGCACCGAAAACAGGCAAGTGGGTGCGACCGGATCTAGGGTAATCGCGGGACACGAGGCCTGGGGGCCCTCTTTGTGTTTAACTCGGACTTTACGGGCGTTCGTAAATATTTGTATAATGTCGCAGGTATTTGTAGTTTAGATTAAGTGTTTTGTAGCATTGTGTTTTATTGTACCAATTCGCGACTCCAGCAAAACGGACGCCACCAAGCGGGAAAACCGGGAACCAGCCGGTCCAGGTCGCTCCGCGCCCCTTCGCGTCTCGGGTGGCTTTCGCGGCGGACGTGTTGTCGGCGCGGTGACGAACAATGTAATTTGACGAAGGTCCGAAAATTTCTTAAGTTTGCCTGAGTGTTCATTAGTGTGGTGAAGCCTCAGTAGATTGTTTCCTTCTATCACGTGTTTGAAAGCCCGTTCCCTCCACAACACACGGTCGCGTGCTTTCGATTTCTTGGATGGGGGAGGAATCACGGAAAAACGTTTTGATTTCTTGTCTGTCTCGAATCACATTCAAAGTGACGACTACTTGGTAACTCATAAGTGGTTTCTTTATAAGGATGTAGAACAGTGAACTAAGGACGACAGGCGAGGTGTTTCACTGGAGGGAACACCAATGTTGCAGTCAAGTGAATGGGAAGGTTCGATAGCTGCTTTTCTTGAGTTTGGTTGAGTTCGATTAGGTTCAAGTTTGAGCCACCCACGCCGGTCGGTGCGTTGGCTATTCATCTTGACTGCTTTTCGCCAAAAAAGCCTCTGAACCACACTGAAGGAGTTGGGCTGATTTCGCAATTACTTGGTTCAGGAAAACCTGCTCGCTGCATATGATTAATGAGGGAAATTATCTGCTTTCAAAAGGTGGGGGATGCGTCTCGCAAAGTTAGAAACTGTCACGACATTATTATGATCTATCGTGCCTTTAATATTTATATTATACCCCCGTCGAAATTAGCAGCAATATACGTCTACATTGCTCAGGTTGACCGGCCACAAAAAAATACTCATTTTATCCGTTCAGGATTCGAAGTCAAGTTCAATGCAGAGAGGTTCTGCGTGAATCTTCGATGAAGACACTCTTCAGTTTCTCCGCATTCGTCTCCGTGCTACCGGCTAGAACCATTTGGCTAACTTCAACAAGTAGCTCTCTCTCTGTCAAATATACTTTTATTCAGCAGCTCACCTAATATAGTCAACTAAGCTCATATTTCAACAAGAATAATATACTAATATCGCTTTAGTGGGACATAGTGCGTAATATAATACATAACCCGCTCGTCAAAATGACTTCTCGATTGCTACTAAAATCTGAATTGAAATACGAGTATCAGCTGCTTAGTGGGGCGCCAGCGGGTTAACATGCCTTGGCTCAAGAAGCGCTTGCTTATTTTTCGTAATTTTCCTGCAGCCTGTATTGTTGCCCGAGCAGACGATTGGAGCTGATTCTTAAACGCGGATGCGCACAAAAGCTCGATTTCACGGTCAGATAAGTCGCATGGTCGAGGCATGCGAGTTAGCTGAAAATTACTCTCGGTGGAACAATTCTGTAGTCATCGCCGCTTTCCTTAGTTAATCAAAACTGATTAGAGTTTATTACCGTCTCTCCGGAGCCCATAGTTTCGGTTTTGAACGAAATCTCCGAAACAAAAGTTTGACATGAAAATAACAAAAAAAAAAAAAAACGGGAAAACAAAACTATGCTCTGGAAGTTTATGTGCACCGGCTACACTTAACCGTCCCAGTTCAAATACCTATAAAATTGGGCATTAAACAAAAGAAAATCTGTTAAATTGAATGCGCCACCCCTGCAGGCGGCCGGGCCGAGTCGACGCGACCTGGACTCAGCCGCCATGTTTGTTTGGTGGTGGTGCCCCCTATAAAGTCGCTGGAGTCGCGAATAAACGGGGAGCGGAATCCCGCTCCCGTGAAAGAACCAGGCTGGACTCGGGTTGTTGACGGGCCACGTGGGAAACGGCGAATCGGCGGCGGTACGCGAATTCCTACAATATATACTTCCAATAATCTGTACAGTATCAACACTCCATTCCTCAGATGTCTTTTGATCTATTCTGAGAGCAAGTGCAACTGGCAATAGTTATGCAAATGTGTGGTATTGTTTTGTTGTTGCAGACTGTTTTAACATTTTTCGAGGACGGGAAGTGTTTCCTGCAATTTCTGGTGAAGCTTCAGATAAGAGCCACTGGAAGCACCAACGCGGCCCAAGTGTTGTTAATCTAAAGTGCAGGTTACTGTTTAGAGGCTCTAGGTGGATGCTTAAAGGGGCCCTGCAATCATATTTAAGCGTCTACCTTTTTTGCGGTTTCCACGTCTCTTGGGGTTCGGGCAAGCCAACGGGCACGGAGAGAGTGACTAAATATCTGCGTCATATTTAAACCGGACGACGCGGAAACCTCCTCCACCGACGAGGGCGACCCGCGGTACCGAAAGCGCGCGAAATGTGAAGTTTTTGGTCCTGGGCTTACTACTGGTCAGAGCCGCTAAAAGCTTTTTTTTTAGTCGAGATACAAAATATAAGTGTCGCGAACCGTTTCAATTCTGTATGAAAGTAGTTTTTGTTCAGTATTTTAGATCAGAAAAGAAACGAATGCAGTTTATAAAGTACGGAAACAAGAAATGACCCGTCGATATACCTGCCACCAAGCGGCGGAAAAAGCGGCGCATATTAGAAAGGGCTAGTGGGATGAGGCGCCGACGAACGACGAGCGTAGAAAGGTCTCGGAGCGTAGAAAGGCCATTTGGCGGTATGGCAGCGCGAAGTGGCTCCCGTTCTGTACTGATTTTTACCCCGTGTTTGCTGTCATTTGCGGCCAATAAAGTGTTATGCCGAAATAGTCTTTAATCGCGCAGCAAATGCAATGCGAGCCGCCCTGGCCGCCCGCTTCATACAGCCTATCCAACACACGCTTTAGTGGCGCCCTCTCGAGCCGTCGACACGGAGTGCGGCAGCCGTGAGCGCTCGATTAGCTCACTACCCCTCCTCTAGTTCACGGCCACTCAAGCCAGGACCTACGACGTCATGAAGGAGGTTATTTTTTGCTTGTTTTTGTAATTCTAATTTGCCTATAACTTTTAAAATAAAGCGAATTTTGCGAAAAAAAAAGTTTCATTAAGTTACTACGTTCAGTGCGCTTAGGTTCGGCGCAAATTAAAAACCAGTAAAAAGTCATTGCAGGGCCCCTTTAAGACTGAACCCTTTAAATAGCAGTGTGACTCGTGCCACCTGGTACCCCAGTGAAACAACCAGTGCCACCTGCCTGCAGTTCAGCCAGGTAGAGGGCCAGCAATTTGTCCCGGTACGGTTCCGTGGCGTCCTGGTGACACTCGGCGATCACGCCAAGGACACAGAGGATCTCTTCTTTGACTGCACACCAACAGGGACACAAGAAAGCAAGAAACAGTCATTAAAAATTACCTACTTTATTGTGTCATCAATTAGTTAAAGAGCCTACCGTATTGTCACGACTGTAGTCCGCACCCGATGTATGGTTCAAAGACGCAAATTTTGGTTAAAAAAGACAAGTTTTTCGTTAGATAGTCCGCGTGTAATGCATGGTTCGCGCATAAAAAACGCTCATACACAATACAACTTGACAAATATCCGGTTTATTAACTTACAGAGAAGCATGTATTATACATAAATTATCATTATCACGCTCTGTTCTTCACAAAATCTGTCATGTTTCACCATAACGAACAATTTTGAAAAAACAAATCCTTGCCTGCACCTGTTGATAGTTCGCATTGCATAAAATCTAAACTTTAAGACATGTACAGTCGATGTTACGACCAACACCGAAAAACGCCAAATTTGTTGGATAAATAAACCACGGAAAAGCACCTCTGAACTCGGAGAAATAAATCCTGCAAACAAGGAACCCTTCACATACCATACTTTCTGGAACCTAGTCAGCAGACTACTATACATGCTTAAAAGAGGAAATTTTATTTAGTGCGTAGACTATTCATTTTGACAAGCTTTTAAAGATTCTATAAATTAGAGTATGTTAATGATGATCTAAGGATGATAGAAGCTTCTTTGTGAGCTAATAAAGCAGGCATTTGTCAAGGTGTCGTACAAGATTTTTCTATGTGCTGACTAGGCACCAGGGCCAGGCTAAGCACCAGACACAGACTACGCACTGATAGAGAAGGAAAAATTTGTTTGCAACCCAAGTTTTCACACCCGAACTATAGAGCGGGTGCAGACCCTTGTCCGGAAAATAAAGTAACTTAAGGGCACTTAGGCCTACCAGTGGGCGTCAGCTTGGACGGCTGGGAAAGAAGCATGAACATCCTCTCCACGAGGCCACGAACGTCCAACTGGGTGAAGACGGAGTCACCCTTGCAGGCTTCCAGCACCTGCAAATCGCATCCCCCACTGCACTTTGCAGGGACCCTTCCTGGCCAGTTTCCCCGACAACGCAGCACAGCAACAACAAAGTCACGTCTAATGAATCCGACGCGTTGATAGCACGAGCTACCGCCGCTGCTATGGGAATGCATCTTGGGTCAGAGTGTTCGGCGTCCTATACCCGTCGAAACTGGTCCCCGAGTAAACAAAATACTCCGAGTTGGCGTGTCCACTGCTCTCCACTAGGGGGCTTGACGGTGCATTGAGCAAACAGGTACGCAGCCAACGGAAGTAAGCCGCCTGTCTCGCGACAGCGAAGTAACATTCTTCGAATGTTACTTCGGGGGAAGGACCCAAAGAGTTCAAATAGCAAACGGTACAAGTTAAAAAAAAAAAATTAACTTCTTGAAACCAAAGGATTTGGGAGAATGACACTTCTCCGATGTCATCAAGTGGAAAATCGAGAGATGACAAATGAGAATGTGGTAAACCGGAAGACGCATTCCAGGCACCTTACTGCTACTTAGCAAATGCTATGTGACACAGAGTGAAACCTAAGTATGGCATACTCAACAGCCGAGAAAGAGGTTCTTCTAGGAGCCATTCTGAGGCCACCCTGGAAACTCCTCCAGGGTCTCTCAAACTGGGTCCAAGGAATGTGCACCAGAGTACTTTTGGGGGTTTCCCAGCTATTTCCTCTACCTTCCCTGCCTCAAATGTTCTCCAGTTTAAAAGAGGGACACTGGCTAAAGATTTAACTTCTAAACTACTCAAGTGATTGGAATAAATTTGCAGGGGAGATTTAACCTCAGCTGTAGGTGCACTGTGCAAGCTTTCAGCTCTAGGACAACTTTACAAACCTGCATAAGAAGAGATGTCACTCTTTGTTAAGAAATCTGATATGCAAATGAAGCTATTTAGCATCATTTTGACTGCTTGAATAAAAAGTGGGGGATGTGGGACTTTGGGCTATCTAGTTTTTATAACTCAAATGTAAATATTTCAGGAAGAATGATTACCTTAAAATATGAGATGCATATCTGTCCTATGTTAATTTTTGAAAACATAGTTTTTTTCAATGAGGACTTCAACTTAAAACAAAATAAAGTAGATAGCCCAATTCCCCACTAAATTTCAGTTCGGAAACATCCTCATTGTGGTATCAGAATACTTTTACCTTCGAAAAAAAGATTCCTTCCTATGAAATTTGCAGCAAAAAGTGGAACTGAGAATTATGAATTCAAACATTGAACCCCTTTACTTTGTTACTGCCTCACAATGTGCTGAAAATATTTCATATAAATGTAACTATTTGGTGTGTGGTTATAAAATTTAGTCTAAGGGTGTATAATTATTTTTAAAACCAAAAACCTCAAAATTGAAAAATGAATTTTTCCAAAAAAATTTGAAATTTAGGTCTTGGCAAGCATAAATAGCCTGTCAGTGTCCCTTGAAAGGGACACTGACAGGGTATTTATGCTCACCGAAGTTTTTAGTTGTATGTGACATATGAGAACCCAACTACCCAGAACAGAATTTGCAGCTCGAAATTCGGTTTCTTTCCGCCCGAAAACCGCCGATCAAGAACAGGCCGGTTTGAGTCGCGCTCACTCTCTTCTCCATGACCACGGGCCGTTTTCTAAGGTTTAGACACAACCACCAAATTTAATCAAAGTCGTTGAAATTTAGGTCTTGGCAAGCATAAATAGCCTGTCAGTGTCCCTTGAAAGGGACACTGACAGGGTATTTATGCTCACCGAAGTTTTTAGTTGTACGTGACATATGAGAACCCAACTACCCAGAACAGAATTTGCAGCTCGAAATTCGGTTTCTTTCCGCGCGAAAACCGCCGATCAAGAACAGGCCGGTTTGAGTCGCGCTCACTCTCTTCTCCATGACCACAGGCCGTTTTCTAAGGTTTAGACACAACCACCAAATTTAATCAAAGTCGTTGAAATTTAGGTCTTGGCAAGCATAAATAGCCTGTCAGTGTCCCTTGAAAGGGACACTGACAGGGTATTTATGCTCACCGAAGTTTTTAGTTGTACGTGACATATGAGAACCCAACTACCCAGAACAGAATTTGCAGCTCGAAATTCGGTTTCTTTCCGCGCGAAAACCGCCGATCAAGAACAGGCCGGTTTGAGTCGCGCTCACTCTCTTCTCCATGACCACAGGCCGTTTTCTAAGGTTTAGACACAACCACCAAATTTAATCAAAGTCGTTGGTCATTGAAGGCACACGCTCGATATTAAAAAAAGAAAAAAATATGAAACCCATTTTTTGTGGCTTCTAAAAAGCTGCAAATACGTTCATTGAAAAAAAAGTTGCACAGAAAACCAGAAGCATTCTGTGCGTTCACTGCATAATTCTCAACATGACGTCGTTTCGCATATCGTGGGGCTCGCGGGGACGGCGATGGCAGCGGACGACGGGCGTGGGACCTCTACTTCAGAGCTGTCATTCGCGGTACCGGCGAATTCTGTCTTACTTTGAAAGAGAAATTTTGGACCGATCAAAAGAATTGGTATTCATCCCGTACGACACGCCCGACCACCAAGCCGATTTGCACGAAGACGTCGCCCCCTTCTCGTGGCTGAAGACATTGCTCGCGCAAACGTCAAGCACGAAGTGCGTACTTCGAGTTGGATATGCACGCGTAAGATTTCTTTACTAGGTGCGAATATGGCCAATGCGGGGTGCTGCCCGACTTCGACCCGGGACTGCTTTTGCTGAAGGAAAATCGGCAGCAAACTTTCCAACCTACAGTCGACCGGCTGCATTATTACTAAAAAAAGTGTTTCCCCAGTAGCTCAGTGGAAAGATGTCTGCTTCACAGACGGCGGAACCGGATTCAATCCCAAATGGGCATACTTTTTTTTTTTTCAAACATTTTGCAATATTTACATTTTTTTTTTTTTTTACAATTATCACTGAAAAAAACAAATGTTGTGGACGAAACGTCGCTGAACTAAATGGTATGGGATTTCCTTTATGACACCTACAAACTCGATGTAATCACTTTCGCAAAATGCAAGGAGCATATATATCGGGTATTGTCCACTTTCCGAGGTGCCCGTAAATGTTCTACAGGAATTGCAGCCAGCCACTTGTCCCGATCCCGTTGATCTTTCGCAAACATGTGCAGACTCGCACAATGCCACTTTTTTCGGACGCAGGACATGTGAGCCAGCTTTTCACGCAACATCTTGGGGGTATTCTTTTCGGAGCCGATCACGGAAATTCACCCCGGGCACTCACTACTCATCTCCAACTCTTGAATGTACCTAACAACTCATCCTGAAGTGCAGAACAGCGAGCGGAACAAACATAACTGCAAAGGAATCGCACAGCAAACAGTTCCCCGCCACACATGTCATCTGCTGCGTGCAGGAAAAAAAAAAAAAAAACGAAGGGGGGAAAAAAAAGCAGACGGTAGGGTGTAGCCACGTGACTTCCGCCCACTCATTCTCTCCTCTCCATTTCTCTGACGTCCGTGCGCAGGTTTTGGTTTCAGTTTCGAGCAGTTGCGTTTTTTGGTTTTATTAAAAATATACGCGACTCTGTAGCAAAATATTAATTGGGTAGTCTTCCAACACCATAATAAATCGCCTGGCAAAAAAATGAAAAAAAAAATTGTGGGGGGTGTCAGTGTCCCTTTAAGGCTTCAGAAGATCATCCACTGATGCATACCTATGTTCCAACACTGCCTAGTGTCTGCATTACTGTTTACAAGCATTACAAGCTTTTAAACTGCTTTAATGGATGAATGCCAAGCCTGAGGAGTTCCTTGGCTCAAGAAAGGTGGATCTTCTTTAAGACTGAGAAGTTTGACAACCCCTGGCTTGGGTTAGGTTAGGTTTGTTAAGATAAGGTCTAAATTGACTTAGGTTTAGGCTAACAGCCTCACTTACATTATTGCTTCTTGAATCAGTACCTCTTCATAACTCAGTTTTCATTTCTACCTATAAGGTATTTAGATGTGATGGGATACAACATTAGTTATACTACTCAGCTTTAATTATGCTACAATCAAAAATTGGTTCTTGAAGATCTTCGCACTTCTGTCTGCCATATAACTGCTAGCTGCTAGGTATATGACAGATGGAAAGGCTGCTGGAAATGCCTTTCCAGCTGGCATCAGAAAGTGACGACAAATATGGGTAGCTGAGAAAAACATGAAAGTGGCTAAAACTGAAAGCACCGTGTTCCTAACATTTGCCACTCGACAACTGGGAGTAGTAGTTGCTTTTTTATCGGTAGGAGCTTACACTGTACGGGGGCTTGCTAAATTTCTAGACCATCATCAGGACAAAATATGCCCCATGTCCATATCCTCATGTTATGTGATGATAGTTTTAGTCATATTATGCCTCTCTGCTTTATGAGATTGTCACTAGGATGTCATTGTGAAGCATCTACTGGCTGCAAGTTGTACCTCGTAACTTCTGAGGTTTGTATGCCCCATTTAGGGTGCCTTGTGTTTCACTTCCAACAAAACCATATTTACTTGTACCCACTTTTCCCATTGAGCCTATTTTGTCCCAACTCATTCACCACATTCCCAACTCCAACGAAAGTGCAGTTGCCTCAATCAGTCCAGTGTTACCGCTGGTAACTGCATCCGTGGCCAACTTTGTCACTTTTTCAAGTAGCAGACACGTTGAGTCTCAAAAATATTCTCATCCATCTCGAAAGCAACACTGAGGCCCATACCGTAAAATACTGTGAAAGCACCCACTTCGTTTAAGCACCCGCTACAGTGCAACCCACTTAGTATAACGATAATGAGAAAACCCAAAATTTCAATCGTTATAACCGATTATCGTTGTACGAGGACTAGAAACTGATCATCTGCAGTCTAGAAACTGATTGTTATAAGCGGTACACTGTTATATGTGGTATTGTTATAGCTGGGTTGCACTGCATTAGGTAACATTTTCCAAACTTGGGAATTCTGCAACTATGTTAACCGCCCGATTTGACCGGACAAGCGCCCATGTGTAGATTAACCTAGTTTTCAGTGGAAGTTGGGTGGGCACCCTCCCGGTATTTTACGGTAAGTTGTCGCAAACTTCATGTAACTGCACTCACTGTGCAGATGACAGGCCTTGTCTGCATGTTGTGAATATGCTGAAGGCATCCAAAATACCCTCCCAAAAATCATGTCACAGACACAGAATAAGTTCTCTCCTCTCAAACTAAAACTTGAGAAGGGTAGTTTTATCAACCATAGCATTAGTTGATGCAACTCCAAACAGAAAGACGAACTTGCAAATTCCGTTGTTTCTTGGAAAAGCAGTTCGCTCAGGCATTTTCACTTTTCAGACGATTCTAGGGAGGCTCACTTTCAGGAAAACTAAAGTCACAGAAAGAAGGAAAGTCAATTCTTAAATTCGAGGAGAGAGACCTTTCCAGCGACTCGGAGACGTGTGGGGAGAGGAAAATGTAACGGACTCCCGGCATAAGATGATTCTGCAGGTTCGCTCAAGACTCAGCCAGAGTTTCTTCGAGTGATTCGAGTAGCTCTCGCAACCCGAGTGTGCCCGGACTGACCTTGGACAGCAGAACCAGTGCTTGCAGCCGGACTTTGGCCGTCTTGTCCCTGAACAGGAGCTGACAGCTGACGTCCTGAAACCCAGACAAAAGACTGCATGTAGCATAGGAATCCAATCATCCATCGCAACTAATAAAACCCATAAGACTTTGCTTTATATTGCCGCATGCATGATCGGGAAGATACGCTTCTCCGTTCATCTCGAAGGCTCGCGTACACCCTTACCCCGAGTGTAAGAGATCAGGAGGCCAGAATGACCTTGCCAGTTATTCTCGCCCTAGCTCTTTCCCTAACATTCTAGGTCGAATATTCCAGATGACAAACATAGTAGATAAAAGATCGAGGTACACCTAAGCACTTCTTAAGAGTTGTGAATGAGAAAGCATGCAAGTTGCTCGTCTGCTCCCTTTTTCGTCTGCTGCATACCGTAGGGGACGAGGAAGAGGAGAGGCACACGGCGAGGCGCGAGGGACAAAAAAAAGGAAAAAGGGGGGAACGTGACGGTGGCAGCAGTCGAATCCGGTAGCGCTCGAGGGCAGACGATTCCTCATCGCGGAGTCACAGACCCAGACTTTCATCGCGGAGTTGGACCTGCATCATCAAGGCAGATTGGCAACACAGCGGTGGTCGCCACAACCGGGGAGGCCAAGCCAGCGGCAGACCACGAAGAGAACTGTATTTATAAAACTCCTTCTCATGGCAGCGGGCGTCGTCTGATTTCTCGGTGAGCGAGTGGAGTGCGGTCCGACGGGGCAGGGGCAATAGGACACCCACAGTATTTTTCGTCGCCGGTCAGCGCGCGTGCTCCCCTGATGACCTTGGATGCTCCGTGTTAACGACGAGCTGATGGACACGCAGCGCCATGGGGTGAGCGGTCGTGGAAACTGACGAGTGCAGCGGCCAATGGGAGCCCCGTCAACGCGCGCCAGCCAATGGAACCGAAGGAAACTAGGTGCCGTTTTCGCGCTTCAAACTGATGACGTCTGCTCGATTCATGAGACAGTTAATGCTTTTGCATTAAAAAGCCCAGCGCCGTATCAGCGATTCATTTGCTGATTCTCTCTCGCGACAGCCAGCTGTTACACCGACGTACCATCGCCTGCTGCTGCCGCCGTCGACGCTCATGGCTGCTTTCTCGACTGTGTTCGTTTTTTTTGTTTCTGGAACAAGTTTGCCCCCATTAAATCTTTAGTTCCTTCCGTTTTTGACTGCCTCATCAACGGTCATTTGTGACAATACCATCTTTATACGACCGCCTTTAAAAGGGCACTGACAGCCCAAAGGTCTATTTTTTTTTATTGTCTAAAACGATGCAAGTTGTAGTCATAGACACGCAAAAAAAAACGCATCGCAAAAAACTCTTTCCCGCGCGCGCGCGCGCCTGTTTATTTTTTGGCGTTTATATTTCCCGCCGCTCACCTCCTCGCTTCTTTTGATCGGTGACGTCAAAAATCAGGAAATTTAGAAGCTTTGTAGGTGACATTTTTATAACATTTAATAACGGCAATCGTAAAACATGTTTTTTAACGCAATTGCGAACGCACTACGGCCCCTCTTTTTGAAATACCAAAAATCAGAGTTTGGTGTGATGTTGCTTCCTAGATTTTTACCCTCCCTCGGAAAACTTGGCGGCGCTCGTCGGCGGGTCGGGGAAGAAACTCGTTTTTTCCCGCGCCGGCGCCCTTCTATCCCCACAGGCTCACCTCCTCCTCGCTTGGGGTCGCCGTGGCAACGGCGCTTTGATTCATAGCATGGAGCGGAGGTCCGAAAGAAAGTCGAGTCGCAGGAGACCGCAAAATCTGACTCACTGCACTGGCGCGGATCGCGCGGGAACTTCAAATTCGGCATTTGGAAATTGTTTTTTTAATTCACAAATACTGAATTTTCAAGTTTAGAATTTTGAGGGTAATGTCCCGGCATCGTTTTCAATCGTTTCGAATAATAAAAAAAATATGATTTTGATGTGTCAGTGCCCCTTTAAGTATCAACAAATGTTGCTTACTACGACATTGCAGCATCGTGTAAATGACACAATATTTGTGAAAACCAAACTTCTGTAAATTTTCTGTCTCAAAAAATATTGCTCAAATAGTTGCACAAACCTATCAACCCATTGTATTGAATACATACGTGTCACTACAAATTTTAAAATTCTGTGCCCGCAAAATATTTTCGAATCTTGCACTTGACAAAATTCGCAAAATATTCCACCCACGAAAATGAAGTCGTTAACAGTCTCGCGGATATTAAATTTTTTTAACCCGCAATCGCTAATTCTGTTGACAGCGTCTTCACATTATGTTAAGAGGTAACAGAAAGTCCGCCTTAAAAGAGTGGCAAATGCTCCCAAGGAAAGGGAGGTAGGCTAACTTTCAGCGACAAAAATGAGGGCCACAGAAATACCGCTGCCCGCTGTAACTTCTCGCGATAAGAGGTGACATAGTGGCGCCATCTATCGGGTAGCCCTGGTACACTTCCGACTCAACTGGAAAGCATTTGCAAGATCAAATCACTGTCTATGACACATTTATTTATGTATTTATTTATTTATTTGACATACTGTCAGTCCTGAGTAGGACTTTGACAGGAGCGGTAACGAATTACATTTGTAAAAGCAACAGGTAAAGCAACATGGCAACGAAGCACAATGCAAGGAACACCAAAAAACAATGCATATCAAGAATAAACAATCGTTAGGTTGCGTCCAGCTGGTAAAGGAACAATTCAAGATCAGGGGAAGATAAAACATGTTCTGGTAAGATTCCAGTCCCGCACCGTACGGGAGAAAAAGGAGTACTTAAAACAATCTTTATTGAACGAAAATTCTTGTGACACGAAAGTTTGTTACGAGTGATATATGATTGATGAGGGGGTGAGATAATGCGATTGGTCAATGAGCAATGAACCAGAAAGTATAATGAATAACCGTTTATTTCCCGTCTAGTCTGTAGCAACGGAAGGTTACACAGCACACACAAGCTCTGTCAGCGAATCTAATCTAGGTAACTAGTATAAATAAAATGCAGGGCCAGTCACTGTCAGGGGCAAGAATAAGGCCTTTCGTGTGCGGATCCAATACTTCCGACACGTATCCAAGCAGGAGGCAAACCAATATTTTGTAAGTAAACAGTCTAGTTTCTCCGGATGCTAATTTCAAGGACCATCATAGAAATGGTAGTATTGGCAAGAAAGGCCTCTATCCATCCAAACAGAGTTTCGTTCCTTAACATAGGTCTTATCTTACAGATTAACCTTCTGCGGTTAACCTTATCAAAAGCCTTTTTAAAATAAAAAAAAAATACATCGACCTGGCCTCTACAATTTAAGGCCTTCGAAAAGAAACGCATAATTTCCGTCGACCGAGCAACAGTAGAAAGTCCCTTTCGGAATCCATGTCGGCAGCTGTCAGGTAAGCTGTGCACAGCTAAGAATGTATGAATATGCTCGGAGGTGATATGTCCAATTATTTTACAGCACGTTGATGTTAAAGAAACTGGGCCATAATTCACCAGGAAACAACATTTATTTTTAGCTCCCAGCGAAAGAATGACGCGTAAATAATTATATACGATGGGAAGTGTTCCAAAGCAGCAGATTCTCTCGTCGCAGGCGGTTACAAGCGAGCGCACTCGAGCACACTCAAATGGTGAATAAGGGAACCAGCACTTAGATTCGCAAACATCAACCACCTTGAGATTTTTATACTATGTATCCATGTATTCATTTTCAGGCATTTGCAACAACCCGTCAGTGGCCCTCCTGTGGCTCTTCTGCCGTGCTCTCCAGCTCGGTTCTGCTGCATCCTCTAGCTGCCTTCTGCATGGGGTTCGAGGCTCATAACCGTGCACAGCGCACACGTTGCCCTGCACCGCCTTGCGTGTCGAGCTTCGTCATTTTGCACCGCCGGGATAGGAGCAGCGGCTGATACGGAAGACCGTTCGAATTACTTCGGCTAAGATCGGAAATTCTGCTCACTCTGAAGGGTCGACATTTTTTTTTTTTTTTTCTATATAGACTGACCCCCAATGTTAAATAAAACAGTTTAAAAAAAAAGCCTACCCCTTTACATAAATAAATATTCAAACCACGCACCTTCTCAAAATGCAGCTCTGCGTTTTGAGATATTGTGTGTACTTGTTTTGTACGTTTATCTGCTCCCAGTCTTGGGCTTTTCAATGCTAGAGTTAGTTCAACCAGCTTGCCCATATTTTTTTTCAATTTCATCGCTGCGCGAGTCTCCTCTTTCACCTATAGGCCCTCAAAGTACTTTCGGTCGTTATATTTTTCCCAAATCGTATATTTGAGTCCTAAGAAGCCTCTAATGAGCATATCCATGGCATTACGCTATATTATATAAAGATCCAGTAGAAGGGCTTGAGACAATGTATTTGCACAGAGCCATAAAAGAAGACACGACTACTTATCGGCCAAACTTTCTAAGATGATGTCAAAGTAGCGTCTCCAATGGGCCTTTTTCCAGTAACCAGCGCCATTGGGGAGTTGTCTTCAAACTACAAATGAAGGGCAGCCCAACTTGCCATCCGGCCGTCAGGATACATTGGCATGGTGCCGTTGTATTGATCTTTCTTGCCTTTTATGCCCCGTACTAGCATATACTCCAACAAGAATGGCCAAAAAAGACGAAAAACACCCAAAGATAGGTGCTGAATAGGTTTGATCGACCGGAACTTTGACTCGGGAAAATGGCGACAGCGGAAAACTGGAAAAAGGTCCGTTGAGAGAATGAATGGAGCTCACCTTGATTGCAAGTGCATGGTGCAAGAGATGGGAGGCTGGAACTCTTTCAAACCATCCGGTCAAAATGTGGAGGCCCTTCGCTTTGGCGTCTTTCAGCTGCAACGAAAGAAAGGTACCATCATTAATAATAACAATAATCATAATAATAATATCACCGTTTTTTCCAGAATATACACTTAAAAGTTAAATTTTACACAATGGGGCCATACCTCTTCCGATTACTCTCGTCCCCAGCCATGTTGCAGCTATTCGGGATGGTTTTAATAAAAACAGAATAAAAAAAGAAGCTGCAGCGCGTGTCGGTTTGTTTCAAGCGCTGCAACAAGAAGACGAAAATATAACTTTGAGAAACTTTTGTCCCCCAAGGTGGAACCTCAGGGCTGCTTCTCTCCAGTCAGTCCTCCTTAATTATAGAGAGCTGATGGTATTTTTTAATCACCTAGCATCTGATGAGAAGAATGACCCTGGGGCAAAGGCGAGCGGATTCCTGGAAGTGTTGTTGAAATTCGGCACACATATCACGCTGAAACTGCTCTTCCTAATATTTTTGCAGTTGGAAACTGTAAATACTGCATTGAAGAAACCACACTGAGATTTGACCAAACAGAAAATGATAACAGCCGTTAGGGAGAATTTAAACAAATTAAGGAAAGGATTTTTCTCCGTTTTGGAACGAGACATGTGCAGGGGCAGCTGAGCTTGACGTTGGCAAACCATCTGCTCCAACGCAAAGAGAAAGGAAGACTCCACGCCGATACGATAATGGATCCGCAGGTCATGTATACCTGTCCTTTGAGGACACGTATCAACAGCGGTTCTATGAGGAAGCTGACACCGTACACTCCTCGCTAAACGAAAGGTATCTGGCTTCGACATGGCAGCACATGCCTCACATTGAGCACTTTGTAAGAGGTGAGGAAGACAGCAGACACCTCTGCGAGTTTTACGGAACAGATTTTGAGCCAGGACGCCTTGAGCTGCACCATGATATGCTCATTGATATTGCGAAGCAACAAAATATACCAATCAGCAGATTTCAGAATGTTGCAGAAGTATTCTCGGGCACTAACGGCAAAGAGTTACGGGCCCTCTTGCCAGAAATGAAAAATCAGATCCTGCACGTCTGAAAGATTGTTTTCCAGTCTCCATCGCATAAAAACGTATTTGAGGTCCATGGGACAGGCCCGCTTAAATCATGCTGCACTTCTGCGTGGCCACAAAGATTTCGCCCGCAGAATAAACCTTAATGGCATGGCAGATGGCTTTATTAAGCGATCAACTGCATGACGAAACACCTTTTTCAATGGAGCGCAGAGCTTTAAGCAAAATTGCAGTGCCCGTATTTTTCTTTTTTTTTGTTTACAAAACATGGGCGCTTACGCTCGTCTTTTAGTTCCGTTCCGTTACTCTGTAAGTCGCTTGTTCTTCTCTTAATATTGCGTTTCATATAAGAGTTTTTCTGCATTTGTTTGTGTCTCGGCCGAGCTTCTTTTTATTGTTGTATAACTGTTGAAAAAAAGGTTGTTTTTTGTTGAAATTGTGTGTACTTTAGCAAAGTGGAAATTTGGGCAAGTTGGTTCATAGTCAAATATATGAAAGCGCCAAAAATGACAGAGACAAAGAGTGGAAACAACACGAGGCGCACTCGCAAATGAAGTTTATTTAAGAAAAACATAATATAGGCCGTTGTAGAACACAATTCGTGGCAACAATCGATAAAACCCCTCTATAAAATCAAACTCTTTCCCTGAGAGGTCAAGGAAGAGCTCGTTGCCCTAATCCCGAATGCATCGTGAACTCCTCGGCTCTTGTTCTTTATATTTCGCTAGAATCTTAACATCACGCAGATACTTGCACATATTCCCTTGATCTGTCAATAAGATCAAATTGCGTTTAATTATTAAATCATGCTCGCGTCATGTTAATTCATCGAGTGATTATCTGCACGAAGGTGACCTGCAGTGATGTTTTGCTTGCTCTTGCATTTTCTGAATATGGCATTTGGAGCTACTTTGCTATATTAATAGAAAATAAATAGTTTCTGGACAAAAATGTCAGATGTGAATTGACAGCAATGATGACATGTTTGCCCGTTTTCATGAGAAGAAAAAAAAAGTAACTGACGATGCCCGAGCACTTGCTTGCTTCTGAAGCTGCTACGAAGCAGTGTCTCTGCACGGGATGGGAGAGGGGGAGGTCAAATTGGAGGGGTGAGAGAGCGCATTTGGAGAGGAGGGCAGTGTGGAGACAGAAGGTGGCAGCAAACCCCCCCCCCCCGGAAAATTGAAAACTCTTTGCCTATGATTTCAAATAAGGTAGGCTAACTCCTTTTCCAGAAAAAGAGCAAGGTTGCCAAAAAAAAAACAAAGTTGTGGCAACCACTTGTGAGATGGCAGTAGTGTATGAGATACCAATGGCCTGTGGGTTCTCGTACGTGAACCGAACTGGCCGCTGCCTGAACGACCAAATATTGGAGCTCAAAGAGCGATGAATTCTTCTGCCAGTTCTTAAATTGTAGAACACCCGAGTGAATGTGGAAATTGTTACCCAGATTGGAAGCAGATGACTGTGCTTGGCAAAGAAAAAGATCAGTTTAAGCGGGTGATTAGAAGACAGGATCACGAGCGCCGGAAATTGCATTAGCATGCCCTCTTTGACTCTGGAAGAGGACGCTAAAGTGTTTTTTACCTGTTTAGTACCAAGTAGGTTGTGACTGGGGTTATTTCTGAATGTTTGTCTCCTGTGAGCTTGAGCTTTGAAATTTGAAGACTGCCTTATATGGTGAACCGAAATTTAGATTTCAGAGAAAACAATGCAGAAGATGTAGGCGGGACGCTACAATCCCTACAACACTACTCGTAAGGCGATATCTCGAATGGACGGCCGTATTTTGGAAAGAGGTTGAGATTGAACCAGGCCGACGAGGCGAGGTGACGTCAAGATACCTAGTTCCTCCTCTCTTCGCTTCGCTCCCTCAAAGCGGCGAGGCGGAGAAGACGAAAGCGTTCCTCTCCTTCTCGGAAAAGCATGACGTGAACCATTTCTGTCAAATGCTCCTTTTCTCGAAAATACAGGTCATCCGTTCGAATATCGCTGTATGAGTGATGTTTTGGTGTTTGTAGCATCCGCTACACGCTTTTTGCCGCGTGCTTTGTGGAATCCAGGTTTCGGTTCAGCATCCCTTTAAGGCCCGTGTTCTGATGCTCATGGTTTCTCCGTATTTTGTGTGTGCCTGCCGTTAGGACATGTTTTTATTTACCTGAAGGACGGCAAGAAAGAAGAGTCCAAGAAAGGACGACAAGGAAGAAGAAGACTGCTGCGGTAGTGAATGAGAGTTTTGAGAGGGTGGTTGCCATTAGGACATGTTATATTTACCTGGAAGACGGCAAGAAAGAAGATGTCAAAGAAAAGGACGACAAGGAAGAAGACTCGAGGCTTCCTTATTAGCGGCGAGATGTTTTGGTGGCGCCCTCCTGTGGTTCCCCCTTGTGACGTCATTACCTTGCAAACAACAAGTTCGATGGTGTTTGTTATTAGCATGGTCGAAGCTTGAAATCATTGCGCTCTCAAAGGAACACTGCCAACACCGTCAAAATTAAAGTTCTTTCATTCCTCTTATTTCCGTCGATGATAAATCCCCTTTCCGACGTCATAGTCAGCGTTCGGCCAATCGTGGAAGGCCGACCACAGTGACGCTTTCGGTCGCGCACGGGGCTAATGGACCTTTTGTAGAAATACGCGGTGCGCATGCGCGGAGTATTTCATGCGCCTGGGTTCGAGAGTATCTAGTTCGAAACAATCCGCCATCTTGCATTTCTCGCCTTTGAGCGGTTTCGTTGTGTCGACCTCGGGGCGGAAGATTACGCACGTTGGGGACAAAGGTGAGCTTGGGGGAGCCGTATCTAGGTCACATCGCCTCAATGGGTGAACAGGATGTAGCTGACGTTTTGGGTGTGGAACGGGTGGGAGAGGCCTTGGGCGCGCGTTGTTTTCCAGTCACCTAGTCTCGAACCGAGTCGCGTGTCTAGGTGGCAGCACATATTCGCCAAGAGGTCCATTGCAGTGGTTGTGTCTGCTGCTGAATGTGTATAATTTGGATACAAGTTGACAAAGAAGAAGACTGCTGCGGTAGTGAATGAGAGTTTTGAGAGGGTGGTTGCCGTTAGGACATGTTTTATTTACCTGGAAGACGGCAAGAAAGAAGATGTCAAAGAAAAGGACGACAAGGAAGAAGACTCGAGGCTTCCTTATTGCAGTCGTTGTGTCTGCTGCTGAATGTGTATAATTTGGATACAAGTTGACAAAGAAGAAGACTGCTGCAGTAGTGAATGAGAGCTGTATGCTCTGCTGGTTTTGAGACGGTGGTTGATTGATTGATTGATTGGGGGTTTATGGCGCATCAGCATCTAAGGCTATAGGAAGTATTCACTGGCGGCCATAGCTGTGTGCTCGGCTGCGGAGCGCGTGCTGACGGCGAGCTTCCACAGTTCTTTTGCCACGTGCATTCCACACCACCAAGATTGCCGGTCTTGGCAGCCTATTAATGCAAGCTTGTTCTGAGCATGCGCTCTAAACAGTGACCTCAAATATGGCGGCCAGTGAATACCTCCTATATTGCGCCAAGCTTACACTATTGCGATTCGGGTTTAAGAAGAGGAAAGAGCTATAGTAGTGAAATATATGATAAAACTATGAACATGAATGTGTATAAGTGTAAACAATATGACAATGAATTTAGTATAGAAAGTAAAATCACAGTCGGTGTAGAAGGCCGATTTCTGTGAGGAAATTAAAAACACAACTGTGTGGAATGAGCGGTTCATCACCTAGTAGTAGGGCAAGATGTAGTGGAATGTGTTCTTTATAAAGCAAGGAGAAGTGTTTATAACGGCATTGGTCATACATAGGGCATTCAATGAGTATGTGCATAATACTTAGAGGTAAGTTACAGTGCATACATTCAGGGGCATCCTCCCCGCTCAAGAGGTGTCCATGTGTGAGACGAGTATGACCGATTCGTAAACTACAGAGTACGACCTCATAAAAGCGCTCCCGATGTCGGGCACTCTCCCACTCGCCTAGAAAAGGTTTGATTGCATGTACAGTTGAACCTCGATTTTACGAAACCCGATTTTACGAATTTTACGATTTAACAAACAAATTCGGATTCCCCACGCAACCTATGCGCGAGGTTTCACTTCCTGGATTTTACAAAGTTTCCGATTTAACGAAGTAATTAGCGGGTCCCGGTGACTTCGTTAAATCGAGGTTCAACTGTAGTTTGTTGCCGGTTTCATTGTTCCACTGCTGTTGCCACTTTGCTTTGATGCAACGTTTCAGAGAGTTGTGGTAATCTTTGTACGGTATTTGGTGTGTGTCAATTTCTCTATCATTAGCAGAGCTGGCTGCGCAATCAGCCGCTTCATTTCCAGGAATGCCAACATGGCTAGGAACCCAGCATAGGTCTATGTCAAGATTTTTCTTTGCAGCCAGGATAATCTTGTATTTTAACTCAGAAACCAGTGGGTTTTTTACACGGTTCATTGATGCGACTGCCTTCAGAGAGCTCAAAGAGTCGGTGTAGATTACAGCGTGAGAAAGTCGTTTTTTGATTATGTAATCAACAGCCAGCAGCAAACCATAAAGCTCTGCTGTTAGTATAGAGGCTGTTGAATTGACTCTCTTTACCTGATTTACTGACGGTCCCACCATCGCACAGCCTACTACCGAGTCTTTTTTTGTCCCGTCTGTATAAAAACTGGCGTACTCGTGATATTTGGTTTGAAGCTCAAAAAAGTCCTGCCTTATGACTTCCTGTGGAACATCCTTTTTGTTATACTTGGTGAGTGTAAGGTCGCAATGTATGAGGCAGTTGTTCCATGGGGCTATATCTGGTGGGTACTGGGCTAACTGAGGCTTTGCATCCATCCCAACAATTTGTGCTGCAGTATTATTCCTCATAAAAAAAGGGGGGACTATGGAAGGTTTGTTTTGAAATGTGCGTTGGAACTTGATTGTCTCAATATTATCTCGAACGAGGTGCTCCGCGACAGAGCGCACCCTGACAGAGTACATAAAACCCAGGGAAAACCTCCTATACTCCAGGGACAGTTCATTTGCTTCAGCGTAAAGGCTAAGCACTGGGGAGGTGCGAAATGCACCAGTAGCTAATCGCAGTCCTTGATGATGAATAGGATCTAGCATCTTTAGAACTGATGCCCGAGCAGAGTTATAGACAATACAGCCATAATCAAGCTGAGAGCGAATGACTGAGCGATAGATACGCAGCAGGAACACTCGATCAGAGCCCCATGATACATGTGACAAGACCTTAAGGATGTTCAGAGATTTAAGACACTTGAGCTTTAAGCTCTTAATGTGTGGAATGAAAGTCAATTTGGAATCAAACACAAGGCCCAAAAACTTGTGTTCCTTTTTTACAGCAATAGGAGAACCGTACATGTTCAAAGACGGTTCCTGATGAGCACCACGTCGACGAGAAAAGCTGACACAAGCCGTTTTTTTCGGGAGAAAATTTAAAACCATTTGTATCAGCCCATCTGACCAAATTATTAACCGCAAGTTGAACGCGACGTTCACAAATTGAGGAATTACAGGATGAAACGGAGATCTGGAGATCATCAACATATAAAGAATATTGCACCGATGAAGGAATTGCACGGCCAATGGAATTAAGTTTGACAATAAAAAGAGTGACACTTAGTACACCACCCTGAGGGACTCCATTTTCCTGTAAAAACTCCTTAGAGAGAGTTTTCCCCAGCCTCACGCGGAAAGTATGCTGCTGCAGGTAACTCTGTATAGCACTCAACATTCGGCCACGGAGACAGAGATCGAATAAATCCTGCAGTATGCCGTAACACCAGACAGTGTCGTATGCCTTCTCCAAATCAAAGAAGATGGAGAGACACTGTCGCCTGTTGACAAACGCGTCACGTACAAAGGTCTCAAAGCAGACGAGATGATCGACAGTGGACCGTGCTGAACGAAAGCCACATTGGAACTTATCAATGCAGTTGTTTCGTTCTAGAAAAAACGTAAGTCTTTTGTTAATCATCCTTTCTAATGTCTTGGAAAGACAGCTAGTTAGAGCTATTGGTCTGAAGCTAGATGCACAAGAGGAATCTTTGCCGTGCTTCAGGACTGGTACAACCACAGCGATCTTCCAGGAGGATGGAAAGTGGCCCTCGAGCCAAACTCTATTAAAAAGGTACAAAATTAGCTCCATAGTGGATGGATGAAGATGTTCGAGCATTTTATAATGAATACCATCTGGTCCAGGGGCAGTTTGTTTGGAACAAAGAAGTGCCATTTGAAGTTCGTATAATGTAAATAGAGTATTATAGGGTTCGTGCATGCCACCCAATGTAATGACAGCTTTTTTTTCTGCATTTACCTCGTGTCGCTGAAACGTCTGAGTGTAATGTTGGGAACTGGAGACATACTCGAAATGCTCACCGAGGATGTTGGCCTGTTCCTCGAGACTTGCAGGACATACTCCATTTCGACTCAGGAGTGGGACAGTGAATGCCCGGTAAGAGCCGTCAATTTTATGTACGCAATCCCAGACTTCCTTCGCAGATACAGTGCTGTTAATTGAGGAAGCGTACCCTCTAAAACGTCTTTTCTTCGCTTGGCTTCGAATCCACCTCGCCTGGGCCCTTTTTCTTTTAAATTCAATAAGGCTGTGTGTTGTGGGGTAGCGCTTAAAAATACCCCATGCTCGATTTTGTTCTTTTTTGGCCAAACGGCAATCTTTGTTCCACCAGGGCTTAGGTCTCCTGGGTAGATGCGAGGACGTCATGGGGATTGAAAGAATGGCAGCTTGTAAAATGTGCTGAGTGATACGTTCAGTGGCACTGTCGATATCGACATCGTCAAGTGATGTGCATGCCAAAAGAGATGATTCTTTCAAAGTTGACCAGTCGGCGTTTTCGAATTTCCAACGAGGAGAGCGCGTGGGGACTGTCATGGGAAGATGGTTAAATTCTAAAAGGATGGGAAAATGGTCACTTCCGTGAGGATTCGAGATGACCTTCCAAGAAAGCAATGGTAATATTAAAGGGTGACAAATGGATAAGTCTATAGAAGTAAAAGTATGAGTGGTAGAACTAAAATATGTAGCTTCATTTGTGTTAAAATCCCGAGGAAAGAAGAAAGCGCTCAACGAGAGCCCCTCTGGGATCTCGTCTGCCACTCCCCCACAGAGGATTGTGCGCATTAAAATCTCCCAAAAGTAAAAAAGGTGCTGGAAGCTGACTAACAAGGTCTTCAAGCTCTTCAATCTTTAGCTGATCACTGGGGGGTATATATAAAGAACAAATTGTAATTATACGATCTAACAAAATGCGAGCTGCCACAGCCTCCAGCAAAGTCTGAAGAGTCACCTCGCTACATGGAGTTGAGCGTTGCGCTACGACTGCTACGCCTCCAGATGAATGAACTGCTTGTATCCGGTCCTTGCGAAACACCTGGAAGTACTTTAATATATTAGTGTGGCTCGCTTTTAGATGTGTTTCCTGCAAGCAAAATACAATGGGGCCATGATCATCTAGTAGCTGGCTCACATCGTCATAGTAAGGAAGGAGGCCTCCACAGTTCCATTGAAGGAAAAGAGACATTGGTATTCTAAAAGGAAGTCAGATCGATATATATATATATATATATATATATATATATATATATATATATATATATATATATACCAGAGAGAGCTAAAACATAAATTTACGGGGCTTTTGGTGCCTCAACACGTGGGATTGTTTTTCTCTTAGCAGTGTCCTTTGGTCGTCCTACAACCTCAGAGAAGACCAGAGGAAGAGACTCTGCTTCAGGAAGAGACTGGTCGTCTTCAGAGAGCGGTAGGCTCTCGTCCATTTTTTCATCCGGCGAGAGCGTTGGGCCCTTGGGCGGAGGAGGTTGTTCTGTCCGCCTGGGCTTCTGGTTGTTGCAGGAAGCACGAGGAGGGAGCCCTCGACTCCTGCCAGAAGGGCCAGCTAGGGCCGCTGATGGCACCTCTGGTACCTTGGAGGGAGTGGTACCCTCCTTGGAGGGTACAGCACCCTTAGAAAATGAAGGTGACTGAGTGTGCGTCACCTTCAGAGGTTCGGAAGGGGACCCCTGTGGAGAGGACAGGTCTTCCGGGGAAGTCTGTGTCTCCACAGATGCCGTAGACAGTGGGGGTCCTCTCAACACTGCCTGGGAAAAAGAACCTCTTGCCTGAAAGGCAAGCTGTTCTTTGGCTGCTTGGTAGCTAAGGTTATGCTTTACTTTAAAAGTCAAGACTTCCTTTTCCTCTTTCCATTTTGGGCAGGAGCGAGAAAAAGCAGGGTGAGCTCCGCTACAGTTCACACATTTGACTTCATTTTCACAGATGTCTGCTACATGGTCAGTACCACCGCACTTTCCACACGTTTCTCGGCCGCGGCAGTTTCGGGAACCATGCCCGAAACGCTGGCAGCGGAAACACCGCTGAGGATTTGGGATGAAAGGGCGGACTCTACAGTTCAAGTACCCTGCCTTCACGGTGAATGGAAGAGCATGAAGTTCAAAAGTGAGTATCAGATGGCGGGTTGGTTTTAGGGGCGAAGCTCCTTAGGGGCTAGCCATGTCCGTCCGCCGTCCGCCGTAGGCCCGGCGTCGGGTGCTCGTGCTTCTGCTCGTGAGATCACGTGCTCACGAGCAAGTGAGCACATGCTCACGTGCTCGTGTAGGCAAAAAAAAAATTGGAAAAACAAATATGAAAAAAAATTATGAAAAAAGAAAAAGAAGAAAGAAAAGAGTAGGGGGTTCCGAGATGCCATCCCATCTGTCTGCTTAAAAAAAGAAAAAGAAGAAAACCACACATTCTCCTACTGACATGAATGAAAAGGCTCAAAGAAAAAGAAGAAACACCACACATTCTCCTACCGACATGAGGGCGCGCGCTTGACCGCCGACTAGGAAGGACGTGTCCTTTCGAAGCTCCGCAACCCAACCCAGTGCGCGCAAGTCCATCATGGTCGACAAATTTGCAGCCACATTTGCTGCAGTTCTACGCCAGTCCTTGGCCCAGCCACCGGCTCAACCAGGGCTTTCGACACCCATTAGCACGGCCTCTTCGCCATGGTTCCGGCCGGCTCCAACACCGGCCGTACCCACCGCCATGACAGCATCCCAGCGCCAGCCCGCCCAGGCCCTACCGCAAGGTATGCTCAACTTCTGCAAATCGATGGTAGGCCGCTACCTCGAACAAGTATCCGAAGCAGACATGCACGCCTGCCTTCAGACGGCGATTTCCGAGGTCCGTTTGAAACGCAACTCGAAACTCAGCCTGACTAAGGATCCATCAAACCAAGCCTCGTCCACTCCCAAGCCTAACGCGGGGCAAACCACCACCATCCCGCCACGAAAACCACCAAAGAAAAAACTCAACAACGCCGACGTCGCGATTGATCACCGCGCGCCCGGCAACCAAGACATGGAAACGGGGTCGTCAGAAATGACCCCGTCGGCGGCAACAGCTGCCCAAAATCATTCCCCAAGTGGGCTCTCCTCTTGCTCTGATGGCGCTGCCGCGGCCTCAACGTCGCTGTTCACCTTCACAGCTAACAGAGAAGAAAACACCGACAACGATCACAACTCGCCCCACCCATGGGTGACAAAGCTTTCGAAGAAAGCGGCCAAGAGAGCACGCCTTAGCGCAAAATCCAACACGCGCACCGTAGACTCCTCGCCCACACCCAAGACGCAAGAGCGCCACATAATCACACTGCGCCCAAAGACCAAGATAGACGTCACAACTCTCCCAAAAAAGGGCTAATGGAGGCCATCACCGCCTCCGTCAAGCTCGCACCGGATGCGGTCTCCATTAAAACCATCAAGGAAACTAACACAATAACCGTCATGGTAAACTCCGAGGCCACCGCCCAAACCCTTCTTGGCATTACCGAAATCTCTATCGCTGGGAAACCCCCTCTACCCATCCAGGCGTACAAGCCAGTCGGTGACAACCAAATCCGCGGTGTCATCTATGGCATCGACCAGGGAGAAGACAATGTTTCACTGATGGAAGGCCTGGAGACTGAGGGGTCAGTGGTTGTGGCAGCTCGGCCGATGAGCCGAGGAGGCAATACTGCACTCATCACCTTCCAGGGAACCCATCTACCCAGACACGTCTGGTACAGGCGCAGCATGCTGCAGGTGTACCGGTACAGGGCACGAGCTGTGACCTGCAGCAACTGTCATAAGATCGGCCACAAGCCGGACATCTGTCCAGAACCCCAGGTCTGCTCCACGTGCGGCAAGCCCCACGAAGAGACAATGGACGACCAAGGAAACGAGACTTGCCCTTCCCCCATCCCTTTCTGCCAAATGTGCCGAAAGAATGGACACCTGGCTACAGACAAATACTGCCCAAGGAGACTTGATATTGTCCGCAAAATTCGAGAGGCAGCGCGACGGCGTGCCGCACCTCCGGGGTCTCAAGACAACTCAAAGCGAATCCGACAAGACTACCGCAAGAAGCGAGGGGACGGCCAACAGCCTGCGCCCCAGCTAACTCCTCCTACAACGATTACCTTCGACCCTGCCATGCTGTTCCAGCTCTTCACGGCCATCGCTGCCCAGATAGGCACAGCCGTACAGAGCAACCCTAACCCCCCCGCATGGCAGTAAACGTTACTCAGTGGAACTGCCGAGGTTTGCGGCTACGTGCCGCAGAACTCAAAGCCAAGCATCTTAACAAACCACAGGAACGCCCAGACGCCTACCTACTGCAAGAAGTCTACTGTACCACTGTCAAGCTGACCGGCTATAAGTCCTACGCAAATCCCTCGATACCGTCCGTTAGGGCGGGCCAGTTCGGAGGCCGTGAAGGACAAGCCATGGTCTACCTCAAGAAACACTGGCCGCAGCACAAGATCGACCTTCAACAATGGTGCACGGAACATCAGGAAGTGGTAGCCGTCCGAACCACCCAGCAAGACATTCCTGTCATTCTGGTGTCCGTGTATTACCGACCTCGGGCTTCCGTCAGGGAACCCAGGGACCACGGATGGATTGCACACCTCGACGGCCTTTACCCAAAAGAGCAGAAGATAGTCGGGGGAGACTTCAACCTCCAACACACAGCGTGGGGCTACGCCCAGGACACCTCGGCAGGCCAAAATCTTTTGGATGAGATGACCCACCACCGCTACACCCTGATGAACACCGCAGGGATGAAGACACGGCTGAGCTGCACTGCTCGGCAGAAACACACCACCCCAGATCTCACCTGGACAAACAGCCCACACACGGCCAACCACACCTGGAAGCCGGAGGCCGACACTCGCGGGAGCGATCACCTGCCCATTAGGATAGTCCTGGCTCTCAACGGATCGGCCGCCTCCAAGCCCGGGAAACGGCTTGCGCATGTCGTGAACTGGGATCTGTACCGGAGCAAACTCCAAAGCAGCACAGCACCAACGGTCTTCGAGTCCATTAAGGAGGCCCTCCTGGCCGCGACCACGAAGAAACAAATAAAGCTCGAGACTCCCACCCCGGACCTTCACCTGTTGAATCTCTGGGCACGGCGGCTGAGGGCTCTCCAACGCTACAGAAGAGGCCCGAAAAACGCTAGAGCCTTGAGGGAGGTCACAAGAGCCACGGTAGCTGCCCGCAAATATGCGGTTCAGCTCGACCGGCAAAAGTGGCTGGAGTTCAGTGCCTCGCTCTCGGAAAAAACATCCGCTCAAAAACTATGGGCAGTCAGCAGAGCCATGCTGGGCAAAACAAGGGATCGCGCAGCGACCCTCACGCTCGCACTCATGACAAACAAGACGGTTGAAACACTGGCGCAAGAGGCTGGAGACACGCTCTTCCCCCAGCCAGCAGCGACCAGCACCCCACCAGCTGTGGGGGACCCATACGAAAGGGTCAAGATCAACGAGAAGGACCCCATGAACCAACCTTTCACCAGAGGAGAAATGGAGGACGCTCTGCACCACGGGAAACCAAACGGCGCTCCAGGTCCGGACGGAATAACCATCGCCATGCTCCGAAACCTTCCCGAAGCCACAAAAACTCGGCTTCTTGAAGACATTAACGAAGTGTGGCGCACTAGCACCATTCCAGACCAGTGGAAACACTCCACTGTTATTCCAATTCCTAAGCCCGGCAAGAAGCCGACCACCCTAGCCAACTTCCGTCCAATCTCTCTCACCTCTTGCGTCTGCAAGCTGGTGGAGAGAATGCTACTTGGCCGCCTCTCCTGGTATCTGGAGCGGACGAAAGCCTTTCATCCGACGCAGACAGGATTCAGAACGGGCCTGGGCACGCAGGAAAGCCTCATCCTACTCTCCAAAGATCTTATTCCAAAGCCCATTCCACAGAAATTTAAAATCAGAACAGTCGTCGCGATCGATGTCAAAAAAGCCTTCGACAGCGTCCCACACTGGGCAATTGTCCAAGAAGCGCGCGCCCTCGGCATTGAAGGCCGCGCCCTAAATTTCATCAAGTCTTTCCTCGAGACTCGCACCTTCGCGGTCCGGATCGGCAAACACCTGGCAGCGCCAAGACCGAACAAAGTAGGAGTTCCACAAGGGTCAGTTCTGTCCCCACTCCTCTTCAATTTGGCCATGGCGCGTCTCCCCAGTCGACTACAAGAGGTATCCAACCTCCACTTCACCATCTATGCGGACGACGTTTCCCTCTGGACAGTGGGCGGTGACGTTCCGCACCAACGGCGCATCCTCCAACGGGGGATCGACATCGTGACAAGTCACCTCCAAAGCGTAGGCTTAACCGCCTCGCCGGATAAGACAACCTACGTAGTCATAGCCCCCAGGCGGGAAAGGGACGCGAACATCAGCTCAACTCTTCACTTGACTCTCGCCGGCCAACCGATCAGATCAGCGCCTGAGGTACGCATCCTAGGACTCCAATTCCACGAGGATGGCACCGCAAAGGCTTGGCTAACCACGGTCACCCAACAGTGCCAGGCAGCACTAAACGTCATCAGAAGGATTAGCGGCACCAGAGGAGGCGCTGACGAGGAAGTTGCCCGCCGCATGGTGAAAACCCTCATCGTCTCCCGCATTTGCTACGGTGCCCCCCACTACCGACTTACCAACACACAATGGAAGAAACTGGAAATCCTTACCAACAACGCAGCTCGGATTGTCACTGGCCTCCCTCGATATACACCGCTGGACAAGCTCAAGGCACACGCGAAGCTCAACACGGCTCGAGAAACCGTAGAGGAGAGAGCGCGAGCTCATCTAGAGCGACTCCAACACTCAGCCTCCGGACGACAAATCCTAGAGATGATCGGCTCGGATATCAGAGCCCTTCCCCCTCTCCCGGAGGTTGATCCCCCATGGAGCGACGACGTGTGCGTCGTGGACGACCGACCGGTACCAAGGGGAGCCGGGCCCAGTCGCCCTGACAAGCAAGCCTGCCAAGTGCGACAGCACTGCAAACTCGTCCAAGAATGGACGAACACCAATGAGAAGCTCGCAGTATACACTGATGCGGCTTTCGTCTCCTTCCCTAAACCGATTTGCTCCGCTGCGGTTGTGATTCCCCGCCTAGGAATCACCATGGCCGAAACATTGCCCGGCGGCATATCGGTCAAGGGAGGAGAACTTGGAGCTATCCAACTGGCACTGCGCACCATCATCGAGAAGGAAGTCCGACCGACACACCTACACATTTTCACTGACTCTGCGGCTGCATTAATAGAATGTCGCTCCCGCCACTCCCCGAGCAAGCGAGTTAAGGCAATCCGACGGATGGCCTCCGACCTACTTGCAGCCGGTACAACCATCAAAGTGTCCTGGATACCTGCCCACGCAGATATTCTGGGCAACGTACAAGCTCACTGCATGGCCCGCGCGCATCTGGATTCCCCCCGCGAGCCGAGTAGTGTGCCAAGTCACCTACAAGAACACGGGTACTCGCTCCCGCCTGAGCTTGGCGAAGATGGCGAAGACCCCGACTACGACCCTGAGGAGGCAAAACAACTCGTTAAAGAAGCCTCAAGACAGATCCTGAGGGCAGCCCTGACCCCCTGCGTAAATCCGCTCCCGAGCGGAATGGGCAGGGGATCAACGGTGCTGCTCCGGAGGATAATCACAAACACCACCTGCACACCGGCACGCAG
Source organism: Ixodes persulcatus (assembly GCA_013358835.2). Taxonomy (NCBI): domain Eukaryota; kingdom Metazoa; phylum Arthropoda; class Arachnida; order Ixodida; family Ixodidae; genus Ixodes; species Ixodes persulcatus. The sequence goes on from JABSTQ010009714.1 coordinate 445,784, forward strand.
GGCGCATTGGACCACGCCACCCACATCACCCCATTGCAGTTTCTGTCAAGACCCCAGCCTTCTTGCCGACCAAAGCCACTTACTCTGGGACTGCCCGGAGCTGGAAGAAATTCGTCGAAAACACAAACCACCAGACGTCTCCAGCATGGAGGAATGGGTCCATCCTCAGGGCCCTCCCGACAAACGTCGGGCGGTTATGACCATGCTCGTGGATTTCATCCACGATGCGGGGCTAACCGCCTATCTATAACCCCCCTCAACCCCTTCCCTTGGCCATAGATCCAGGCTTGCAAGCCACCGATCTCAGCCCCACTCTCCCTCCCCAAAAGGCCAATAAACGCTTTCTGAACTGAACCTACCGACATGAATGAAAAGGCTCAAAGAAAGAGAAGAAAAAAAAGAGTAGGGGGTTCTGAGATGCCACCCCATCTGTCTGCTTAAAAAAAAGAAAAAGAAGAAAACCACACATTCTCCTACTGACATGAATGAAAAGGCTCGGCATGCTGCGGCTCGGCGTCTACGCAGACAAGCACCACCAGAGCTTCGCCCCAAGCAACATCATTCACCACGTGGAGATGCGGTCAATTTTTTCTTGTCCGTCACGTTTTAAGGTGATTCGTCAAACAGCAACAACAGCATTTTTGCGCAGACCTTCGAGGATCTCGTCTTCACTGCATTCGAGAAGGTCATCTTCTGAGATGACACCGCGAACAGTATTCAGGGTACGGTGGGGGGTGACAGTAACCGGGTAATCTCCCACGCTTGTCATCTTTAAGAGTGCTGTGCTCTGCGGCTTATTTTCTACTTCAACAAGGAGGTCTCCAGCAAGCTTCTTTGCTTTATAACATTTTCCAATCACTCGTTCTAAATGCTTTGCAATAACAAAGGGAGAAACTTTGGACAAATGCAAAGTGTCACTTGTAGAGTGAACTACAAGAAATCTAGGATATTTTTCTGGTTCATTAGCTTTTTCGAAAGTAGGGGGAGCGGGGCGAACCCTTTTGGGGGGTCGCTCTGCTCGGGGTTTAGAAGAGAGGGGCGCCATAAAAAGGAAAAGGATGTTCGGAATCTGTGGCGCGCCGCCCACCACGGAGCCCAACGAGGGAATAGGTAACACCCCATAACAAATATGGCTTTGCTGGAAGCATTACTCTATTAGCGCTACCCAGAAACTATAACCAAGTGTGGATCTGGACGAGAGTATCTGTCACCACCCAAGGTTAGCCCTTGCCGCCAAAGGAGTTGAAAAAGGAAAGAAGAGAAATGAGAAGAGTGAAAAGAAGGAGAAGACAAAGGTGAGAGAAGGGAGGGGACAGTAGAAGGAGTGGCGACTAGACTGAATCATCCCTGGCCGGGCCTTACCAGGACTCCCGTCTATGAGAAGCGGGGGGCCGAAGTGGTGTATTGCCTCGCCCGGAGGGCCCCGAAGGGTCCAAACCTACCCCGGGCTCAGCTCAACCACCAGGATGCCCTTTTCCCCAGACACGGGAAAGCCACGCACAGCCAGACGTGGGCGGGCGAACCCGCGTGGCTCGGGGTCCGTGGTGACGCCACTCACCAAACACCTGCTTTCACAGGTGCCCCCTGCGGGGTTGAGACGGTGGTGAGTATGTCCCTTTCGTTTCCTAGTTTTCGAGGTTTTCAATTCTTAATTCGGCGCGTTAACCAGCTCACCTGCATTCTGACTCTTATTTCGATAAATTATCTAACACTAAAAAGATACAAACATAATACACCAAAGAGATTAACCATATCATGGGTTCTAAAAGTGCATTCCTAGGAACCCAAATGCTCTCCAGAGAACCCCCGGGGTTTCCTTGAACTCCAAATCTTCCTCGAACATCCATGCCCCAAAGTAAAGTGTTCCTCCAGCACACCGTATTAGCAGGCTCGAGTGACTCGGTAATGCGTAACCATGAGCCATACACACTCCCCAGTGTGCACAATATTGTCCCACAAAGCGACAAATGCGAGAAGGATGAGGTCTCGTTCGTACAGACCCCTTAATATGGATACCCCGCTATATAGACAATGTTTTTGGGAATCAACTGGATAAATAGGCGCATTTTTGTCTCCTTACCACGGACAACTCACATTATATAGACGCTTTTCGGGAACAACGGAGGTGTCTGTATTAATGACAGAAGAAAGGACCAGGAAAACGCAAACACAAATCACAAAACAAACAAAATCACTACAATCACCGACAAAATAAGAACGGCATGTCCCTGAAATGTCTCCAGCACGCCCTCTGTACATTCTGCTCGCTTTGGCTACACGCACTCAATGTGCACGAGACGCCTAAGCAATTTGGAAGGCAGGAAGTTTGCGCTGGACAAACTTCCCCCTGTCGTTCTCATCCTTGCCCATAGCGACTACAGCCACAAGTGACAACAGATGGACAAGTAACCATCTATTGCTCAAAGAGCTACCCCATATTTTATATTTATGTACATATACAAAGCATGCTCTTTTTCGCGTCTGCTTTTTTTTTAGCTAGACGTCAGTATTTGAGGAAATAGTCATTATTTGTTTTTCTTACCACGGCGTGTACCGGAGGGTGATGCGATGTTCCATTGTCATTATGGTGGCGGTGCCGCGCGCAGATACGACAACCGTGTGCCTCCATGTCCGGCGTCCTTGGGCTTAGTGCGGACACCACTTTTATTATACCCGTATCGCACCCACTCCTGTCTCGATTGTCCATTTCAAGCTGCCAGCACGGCGCCTATGGAAGTGAGACGCTACCAGGAACCGAGAGTCAGATATTATTTCTAGTGGATTTTTACTATGTACACCTCCCGCTTTGGCTGCCACTCAGTGGCGGGTGGTACCTACAAATAAAAAGACCTTCCCAAAGTAGATGCCATGTCATAGCCTTTAGGATCCTTCGCACCTCCTCAGACGTTCGTCAAGCTCGCCGTCTGCCCCGGCACAGCTCAGTCCGAGCGACAACTCTTCCTAAATTGAATCGGTGTATAACTATGCACCAATTCAGACTTGCCCACTGAATTTAGCGAGGGAATGCTGACCGCTAAATTTAGCCAGAGTTTGTCCCCTAAATTCAGCTATCGAGCCGCAACAGACGGGTGCACACGATCGTGGGGTTTGGTGGCCCAGGAAAAGCTACCGCATTTGAAATAATGACCAAGAGTCAATGAAGAGGTGGCTGTAGGCACTGACCTGGTCGGTTGCAACATGTTTCTTGAGAAAGGAAACGAGACTCTGAGCGTCACCAGCCAGCAGAGAAGTGACGTAACCTGCATTGCAGAAGCAAATAGGAGATTCAATCGCAGACAGATCCTTGCAGAGAATGACACCAAACAGACACACTTGGTCACTCCAAGAGTGAGCTCAAGTATGCAAAATGCTGTTTTCAGAAGCAAGGAGAGCAGTGTGTTGGCCAAGAGCATGGATCAGTAGGAAGTTGAACATCACATTACTTATTTATTTATAAACATTGCAATCCTTATGTGGGATTTTATTAAAGCTGCTGGCAAAATACAACAAAAAAAAAGCAAACAAGTTGTAGAATAAAAAAGCAACCAAACAAATCCTAAATTACTGCAAACGACATATTTTTCGCGGGCTCAATATTTTGCGATTTAGGACAAAGTTAAGTTTCGGAATAATTCGGGGGTTCTAATTTTCCCGACGCGGCGGGATCTCAATATAGATTCTAATCTATGTGCAGTTTACCGGAATTGTTTGCGGGACCTATGTTTCGCGAATTGTAGGCGATTTGCAAAATTCTCGCAAATTAGGTCCGCGCAAAAATTAAGTCGTTTACAGTATGTGAGGTGGAATGCAAATAATTATGATAGATGCAACACCACATTATTAGTAATGTAATATGAATCACTTGGTGTTCTCTATGAAAAAAGTTAATAAGTAAAGCAGTTACACAGGAGCAAAAAGCAGCTATTGTTGGATCATGCCTCTCTCTAGTAACATATCCTGCAAAAAAAACAAGAAAAAAAACAATTATTTTGGAGATGTTGACTCCATAGTGCCCATTAAATAACCAACACAAAGACTTTAGTCGACAATGACATTTCTTTGAGATCACAGCAGTAAGTTAGCTTTGTTTAAAAGGTAGTTATACATAAGTATGTACAAAGTTCTTGTAAATAAAGCGAGCGGCCTTTTTTTGCACTCTATCAAGTGGATAGAGTACATGTGTACAGGTGCTCTTGCTTGCATGATCCACTCATTTCATATTGTGGTATTCTCGCCTACCGCTTTCCACAAGCGGCACAAGTGCTACGCTACTCTGTAGGCACGGCACGGAGGCATGTGGCAGACATTATAATCCAGTGATCTCATCAGGAGCAGGGGTGTAGTCAGAGCAAAAGGGGAAGGGGGGGGGGATTTGTGGGATTCAGCACCTTTCCGAAATCCAGCTGGCCCTATCATATACAAATTAATTTTGACCCCCCCCCCATTTGCACTCCAAGTCATGGGCATCATAGGCACCTCAGCCTCCCCCCCCCTTCCCAAAAAAAAGTTCCTGGCTACGCCACTGAGCAGGTAACAAGGCTCTGGTTCTGTCTTACTACAGTCTCTGCCATCCTATTATTTTGCTAAGTTCTCTCACGACTTTAAGCTCCCGACATTGCCTGGAAATATAGACGATGTCCGCGATCAACCGGGCAGCACATGAACCGGCCTGTGTGGTTGATGAGATTGAAGAAAAAAAATTTTCAGAGCTATATTTACGGCGCTATCGAATTTGTAGTTGGCGCTCGCGGGCGCCGCAGAAAAGTGGCCCTTATTTATCACGTGACGGACCCATATTTGTCACGTGGTGCTCGCGCTCTTTCGGAAGCTTCCTATGGCCTCTAAAAGTAACTTATTCATCTTTGTTTGGAGTATAACAAAAAACTAAGATGAATAAGTAACTTTTAGAGCCCAAAGGAAACTCCTGAAAAAGCGCAAGCAGACGTGATCGACCTGTGCGCCGGTCAGATGACGGCGGCGGCGCCCCGAACCAGACGAACTTATGCAACGGCGGCGACGGCGGCGTGGAGAAACGCGTTGAAGCGGCGTTCGCACAACGCTCAGCGTGCGGCGGCGGCGTCGCTTTACGGCTCGGCGACGCAGGGCGGCGGCGCGCGGGCCTACCACGTGACCAGCGGCGGCTCCAGCGGGCGCCAACTACAAATTCGTATAGCGCCGTAAATATAGCGTGAAAGCGCTTCCGATGGTACAAGCCAGTGGGAACAATTAAACAGCGTCAAATGGCGACACCGTGGCATTCATCATCTTGGTATGCGTGTTCTTTTATTATCTGGACCACTCAAGTGCAGCTAATGTTTCGTGACTTGCGCTTTTAGTATGTGTGTTCGTGGTTTTATGCAATCGAACCTTCGGCTGTGCTCCGACCTAGGATGAGACCAACTGTACGGCATGTAGAGACGCTGCAAATATGTACATATTCGTGCCATTTTCCTTTCCGCCTACTTGCCTTAATATCAGGGTGGACAAAAAATTAGATAACTTCTTTTGTTTCCTCGCTGAAGCCTACTAGGCGCAGATCTGGCGCAATTCTCAGCAAAAATGGCATTTTAGCGCAAGAAGTAGCAGACTTTCCTTCCTGGAGCAATCTGGATTAAATGACACCGCACTTCCATCACTGACTACGTCAGAAGCGCCAAACTCCATTTTGGGCCTCGAGGTTGCGATGGTAACCGAGCTGCCAGTGGCGGCCTCTTTATTAGTATGGCTCATTGGTAGAGCCCTGCATATCCACGCATTATCAGCAGTTAACTGGTGGATGCGGATAAAAATGAATCAGATTTGGCAGATAGCGGATTGGAAGCGGATGCCAGGGGCTGCGGATGCGGATCGGATGCACATATCCGCAGGTAGGGATCTACATTTTTGGCGAGACGGCCCATAAACGTGCGTGTGACCGCAGAGTGTATGTAAAACGTTGCGTGTGTGTTTGTTCTCAACTTTTGAAGCCCCGTCAAATGGCAGCTAAATTCCCCTGTCTAGTGGCAAATTGATGGATCAATTCCAATTGGCTCTGTGTCACGCGTGCCCCATGGCTCGCACTCGGCCTCTCGCACACGGGGCTGCGGCCGCTTCTGCTCCTCTCGGCGCCGAGGAACAAGGCGGCGCCTGAAGCATCCATATCGTTGGCGGCTGCAACCTCCACAGTAGCGAAGCGTGGCCCTCCACGCCAGTACACCGCAGACGAACTAAGGGAATGGAAGAACAACATTCATGCTTTCGCATTCGCAACTCATACAAAATGCTTCATAGTCCTCAATTCTTTTTTTTTTTGACAGTTGACATGTTGTTTTTAAGTATGTGGTTCCGAGCATGCAGTTGAGGGTTCGTGTTTAAAACTGAAACCGATAGGAGGTGTTGACATTATTGAGTATTGCGATATTTTCCCAGTGACGTGTACTCGCACGTTATATAAGAGTGCTTTGCTGCGGTGAATAACAGCCTTTCCTCTCCCACTATTTTATTGCTTGGCCTAAATAAAAAGGACGCAATGTCCTTCGTTAATTTCTACGTTTAAAAAATACTGGTCTGCTCGAAGTGGATTTTACGAAGTAAAAAGGACAACATTAAAATTTCTTTCCTTTTGAGCTCATCTTCTGGGCAGAGTGACACGGACTCCCAAGACAATCTCATAACTGCGATTATCTTCCCAGCGATGCAAAATGTCTCTAGACGGATGATCGCTTATAATGTAAAAATGATAAAACAGAATAATATGATAAACCGACTTTCACCGTATTCTGACAAGAAACATTGTCCGTACAAAAGTAAGCAGACGGCTTATAGACCTTTACAAAAAGCGCTCTCTGGCCGCCGCCATTCTGCGACTCCAACGCCCCCTATCAGCCAAAAATTTCTGCTACCCGCCTGAGCTGTGGAAACCCGGTCAGCGCAGCTCCCCACCTGCATTGTGCATTCGGAGTTCGCCGGCCTTCCTTCAAAGTTTTTACTTTATTTGCCTGTTCAGGATGCTTGCGTGTTTTGTGTCATCTTCCACTGTGAAAACCAGGGAATCCCAAGGCCAGGGCTCGTAGCCTGCTCGACCTTCGCAGGAAACGAGCCAAGAGAACGAACATTTAGCAGCCCGCGACGCGGGCCGTTCGACGTTGTCCGAGGATCATTTCCGTTGAGATAATCCCCCAAAAGCCTTCCCGGCTATGTTACCGGTCTTGGCGAGAAGTAGCTGATAAGGTCCGGGGTATGGGAACTGAATAGACACGTTCGTTCATTTGCTTTAGTGCTGCGTAAAAAAGCATCACTCTTCAAAACATACCCCGAGACAAGCCGGATTCCGTCCGATCGTCGTGAAGTGACTATCGTCGACACTGTATTCTGGATATGCTGTGTTATTTGAGAGCTTTCTCAAATCCTGTTCGGATAATGCAGCACCGTGGGGTACGTACAATATATGTTCGATTGATGAGACTCGTTGAATTTCATGTTGTGGGCGGGGAATGCCCAAGCAGTTCGGCTATCCTGCGGTGTGGTTAAATATTTTAGGCAGTTAAGACCTTAGTAGATTGACACGGCTGAGTGTATGGTGCCGTTAAAAAGATCAACATAAGGTGAAACAAACATTCTAGTTGGATTTGTTCTGTCGCGCACGGATTCGGCAAAAATAGCTTTCATTTGTTTGCTTTCGTTCCCAAAAATAATGCAATGCTTTCTTAAAAACTCAGAGAAATTCTCTTCGCCATAGAACGCAAAACAAAAAATAAAGCGAGGCAATCTTGCCGCCACCAGCGTCCGGAATTGCACCTACGCAGGCTGCCACAGCCCAGCGCAGTCGGGCAACACTGACGCACCCTCTCAAAACCAGGGACGCACGCCGTAAATCGCTTCGTTCGAGACTGCCGCTGGAAAGGTCTATAGGTAGGGTTCCGCATTTTTGGATAAATCCGAACAACCCCAAAAAAAAATACCCACCGGTAAAATTTTGGTCAATTCGGATTTATCCGATAAACTCCGAATTCTGATGTGCCCCTGCCCCTCCCCTATAAAAAAAGAGACGGTATTTTACAACTAAGCTTCATCAGCGCGCAGGGTCAATGCTCATGAGAAAATGCCACCACAGTAATCTTTCAAATCTCGGAACACTGTTAAAAGGGATCTTACCCCTTATCTCGTCAAGGTTCTTGAGACAACAGGTCATTATGTTTTCGGGTGATGACAAAAGCCACTATTTTGGTTTCCAGTTTGGGCCATACTATTGGTGCTTCAGAGGAAGGAGAGGTTGTGTTTTTGTAATAGTGAAAACTATAGACCATAGAGATTGCATGAAATGGGGAAGGCGGACAGTTGGAACTTCTCTATTACATCCTTTACAGCTTCGCACGGTCACAGGGCAGGTTGATGGAATAGGATGGGATGAATATGAGCTTCCCGGCGACTACCTTCAGGAGTTTATCGATTTGAGGATATGTAGACGTTTATCGAAGCAACACTTGCGTGCAAGTTTTGTCGTGGGACAAATTAGTATTGCCAATGGCACCAACGCCAAATCCAGCTGAAGAAAATAATTGATACAAGCGCGTTTCTTTGTGTTTTTTTTTTTATCTAGCGTAGAATTACACCTGGATATTATTTATTTATTTTTAATAGAAAACACTCTAAAATTAAACTCTGAATATCTGAAAATTGGGAATCAAACAAAAATAAACTCCAAAAAACACCCTTCAAATTTGGCGAAAAACAAACACCGAAAAACAAACTCCGAATAGACGAAAAATAAACACCCAAAAAATGGAATCCTACTTACAGGACACCATCCAGATGCTTTCCTTTTTTTTATATTCATGGTTGATTTCATGATGTAAAATGAATGAGGAAATTGCGGGTCGGATGCGAACACAAAATCTGCTGATGCGGATCGGATGCAGATACAATACTTTAAGAACATTGCGGATGCGGTTCGGATGCGGATACAAAGTCTGCAGATGCGGATTGGATGCGGATGATCAAACTGTTATCCATGCATGTGTCTACTCAATAATCTTTCCACCCGTTCGTTGAAACGCAGTAAAAGTTGGCAAAGAGTTACAAAACTAACATAAAAGCGTGGGCAGTTACCAACACATCTGAAGTTACGGGCGCCTCACTCGCCATAAGACGACAATTTGAATTTCCCGCCACTCGAGAAGCAAAAGAGGTGAACAACAGGTACGCCAGGCGGCGCTCCGAAATATCCAAACGCTACTTGGGCAATTGTCAGCCTTGTTCAGCTCCGTCGGTCACTATAAAGACTTAACCAGCCCTTGCTACGGTATTGCGTGTGACCAATCACGGCAAGAAGTGGCATGGGGATGAGCGTAGCGCCACTCTGCCATATACAGTAGCTCTAGGTGCAACTGACAATAGTTAGGCCTGGTCTCTCGATATGGTGTTGGGAAGCTCTGGTGACGTGCTTTTCTTTGACTCAACAATGATTTTGGGCAACCATTTACCGTAATATCCCGTGTCAGGGCAAATATTGATTTCCAAAAAAAAACACCGAGTTATAGCCCACCCCTACAAATACCCCATGCGGGACTCCGCAATCCGCGAACATTCATCCTACCCGAATGACGCGGCTGCGAACCTTACGGCTGGAGGACGTCCGTGACAAAGTAGAACGAAGGGGGGAAAGACCCTTCACATTGCTTACGCATTTCCTCCCCGATTTCCGCGACCCCAAGGTTGGAGTATGTGCGTGCAAAAGGAAAACGATGGAGATAACGGAATAAAACTTTGTTTTGCTTATGGTATATTCGGCTGGTCGCTTTTCAGCCTCTTGGAGCGCTCTGAAAAGCCGGTGTGCATTCGGCTGGTCGATGCCAGGCGCTCCAAGTATATTCGCCTGGTTCTTTCGGAGCACTCTCGAAGCTCAGACTCTCGCCGTCCTCCGAATCGGAGCGGTTTGAGGCGGTCTGAATTGGAGGCGGGAGCGCGCGAGAGATCTGGCTGCCGACAGGTCACGTGACTCCAGCCATGCTGCCATTTTGCTTTTGTGTCGGAAGCGGACGGCGAGAACGCAGCTACTCCGCAGAAAGAGGGCTGCGAAAAACAGCCGTCAGTCTCGACGCCGTCACCGTTGTGTTGTGCTCGCCGAATTGAGGTGAAATGTCGTTGAAACGAAGAGGTTTAATGTTAGGGGTGGCACTGTCAGTGCTGCTGGCGAAGCTAGCAGACAGCGACAACACCAGCAGCTCGGACGACGACGACGAGCAGTGGCGTATCAACTTGTTCTTGAGTGGGGGGCAAACCAGACCACCCCCCTGGGTCAGGGGGCGGTGCCCTTGGTATCCCTCGGGCGCCGCCGGCTTGCCCTGCCCAGTGGCGGCTGTTTCAGGGGGGGGGGGGGGGGGGCAAAACACATGTTTTGCCCCCCCACTCTGAGAACTGGAGGGGCAAGTGCCCCCCTTGCCCCCACGGTTGGTACGCCCATGACGACGAGGGCCGTGTTTACGAAGCGAAGTTTGCCGAGTTGTTTGACGCACCTTGTACGATGCCCAAGGTCAAGGCCTATGTTTCTATAGTGCGAACCTACTCGGACAAAGCGGTAAGAACAAAAGTATGAGAGTTTTCAAGCTGTAATGTTGTCTTTTTTTATAGTTTCGCAGGAACTTCCGCTTGGCACGGCTGGCTTGCGATGACATTATCAGCGTCCGCGTTGATGGCTGCCATATTTCAAGGATTGACGGATGCATGGATAACTGAATACCGCTGAACCCTTTGAATCCGAGAAGCAAAAGTTCCACTGGAGGGCGGCTCGCGCCGTCCTCTAGTGGCGCAGGCCACCCTCTATCCGCTCGGCTTGCCGCTCTGAAAAGTTGAGGAGCGTTCGGCTGGGCGCGCCGATTCTCTCGCTCCGATGCGGAGGCGCTCCGGGATCTGGTAGCTTCGACTCGGATGATTGGAGCGCTCGAAAGTGACCAGCCAAATATACCATTAGAAAAACGTTTGTTCGAACAAAAGAAAAGGCTTGCAAAGAAAACACAAGCACTAACCCATTCAGGGATTGCGAGGTCAGCAAATGTCCCATATCCTGGAATGTAACTGCAGAGTGTAAGTTTAAAGATGTAAGGTAAAAGTTTGTCTCCACCGAAATAAGGTTACCGCAATACCCAGTCATTCTCCCAAAATGTCGCGACCGAGGTTGGTAACGTTGTGCAATGTTTGAGACAAAACCAACGGGTAAAGAAAAGATTTGCTGAAACGCCGCACACGGACATTTATAAAGTGTCCCATTTCAAGCTCCGTGTCTGTAGTGCCGTCCACACCACGTAGCAATGCCGCCTCAACCCACGCTGATAGCACGGCGCGTACAGACGCGCACATGCATGCACCAAACAAGAAAGTTGCACAAGAGCCTTCTTGCGATTGACAAGGCACCCAACCAAACCAACAAGGCCTGGCACCAAAGTATTCGCCAATGCGACCGCCAGGTTTCCCGCTTCCCCATCATCGCTTCTTTACCCGCTCGCTCGCTGCGCCTGGTTGGTTTTCCTATTTTCTTGTTGACTCTTTTTCTTTTTGTTTTTTTAAGGAAGAGAACATAGCGTTGGTATAAACTTGCTTTCAGGGAACTTTGCGCTGCATGCCGATCGGCGCTGTTCATCGCACGTATGCAAGCAACAGACGTTGCAATAGTAAAACGTAAACGTAAAAAAATATCTTGCGCAGTCGCGCTAAGTATATACAGAAAAATGGGAGTTTTTTTAGCTTTTCCTAAACTTTTTGCGCTTACCGACCGAGACATAACCCACCCCCCTTTTTTTATGAATTTCAGGCAGGAGGAAAGTGGGTGATGACTTGGGATATTACGGTAGATGTTGTTACTCTCAAGTTCATTTAGCACTGCCCTCATGTGGCCATTCTTGTCCCAAAGACTGAGAAGCCGAGGACAGCTTCGGTCGTCCAGCGCAAGCTTTTTTCCTTCGACAACGCTTGGGCGTCTCGTGCTCCTTGAGCGCACGTGCGCAGCCAAAGGCTGCGCGGAGCAGTGTCGGAGGCGACTCCCCACGTTTCCTTCTCTATCGGGCTGAACAAAGTTCCATTAAACATTTGGATCTTGAGAATCCCTAGACAGTGACAGAAAGGAAACCCCACTCGGTATTGCTGACACAACTGTCGGCCCGCTCACAAACTTGGTTAACCGTACAACGCAGACTAGCATGCTTGGCCGATGGTCAACGACATGCACGGTTCAGATATGCATGATATGCATGAACATTTGCCTTTGAGTTCAAAGGCAAATATCACATTTAGCAAAGTTGCACATCTTTCCCTCATAAAAAAGAGAGAGTAAAAGCTTCTTCCATGCCAGCTTTTTCTGGAAGCAGGATTGGGCACAGGAGATAATCCACAATGGCCACAAAAGTCGAGTGAAAAAAGAAAATTTGGGTTTTTGTAAAACCGAGGGTTCCTGGAACTCGTGCTGTGGCTGTTTATACCTTTTAGCTGCTAATTAAATATCACCAAGGCACTTCCTTTGGTAGACCCACAATATAGAGGGTGTTCTCAAGCACCATTCGGGCGTAACAAATTTTTTATAAATAAGCCAATGGAGTCGGGCACGTAGCCAGGGGGGTGGCCCATGGGGCCCGGGCACCCCCCCTCCCCCCAAAATCTTCCATTTTGCTGGGGTCTCCTCTCCCCCCTCCCCCTCATACAACATTTTGTCATGGGCGGGCACACCCCCCCCCCCCCCCCCCCTCCCTCCCCGAAACAAAATCCTGGCTACGTGCCTGAACAGAGTGCCACGGAACTTTTCACGAAAGTGTTTTTCAATGGTGCCTCAGTCATATTCAAATTCACAGAGTATAGGTTTCTGGCAAAAAAACGTGAGAAAAACTTGTTATTCTATGCAGAAAGAAAACGGAAGCAAACCGTCGGGTTGACGCTACTACTTCCACCCCGTGATACAAAAGCTCGAAAGCTTCTTGGAGACCTTAATGCAGATCCAGCACATCCGAGTGTGTGTGGTACGACATGCATCAAACCGAAGGTTTGCTTGTTTTCCTCCCGTACATCAAAAAAACAAGTTTTTCTTTTCTCACACTTTTTCCCAGAAACCTTCACTTACTAAAATTTTTATACGATGAATGCACCACCTATAAATACCTTTAGGGAAACGTTCTATAGACCCTTTGCAGAAAACCTGGCAACAGTGTGTCTCGGCGTAGTAAACATGGCAACAGCGAGGCGGTCAGCAGCTGCTTGACATGGTGAAGGAAAGCAGGTCGCAACCTCACTGTGCGCCAACCGAGCTTTAGGCGCTTCATGAGTTGTTTTAAGGACAGTTTACGCGCTCCAGAGTATCAGTGAAGATGCCAACACAGTGCTGTGTCCCGGTCTGCACACAAGATGGATACACTGACAAATTCGGACGGAAGGGAGTACTTATATATGCTTATCAGACCGTCCGCTGCCACGACCGTTTGGCTAGCCTCACGAATTCGCATGCATTTGCTTAATGAGGATAATATATTGGTTCTGCATTATACTGCTTTGTGTTTTCTTCACTATTGCTGTTAGCCAGGTATACGTTTGACGCGGATAAACGAGCGACGGTTTTACCCGACAGATCCGTTGCCTTTCGGCCGGCCTCGCTATTTTGCATGCCGTTGCTTCATACACTATGTTGTTATTTCACCGCACATTTATTTGGTGTCGCTCGGTAGACAGATACCATTGGCGAGGCTAAACGAGCAGTCGAATTCCCGTATCAGTCCTGCGAACATTTTCTACATTTTAACAATAAACACACGAAAAAAGAAAAAAAACTTGACCTTGCAGGCGCGTTTTTTTTTTTTTTTTTTTTATCTTCTTTTATGTTATTGAGGCATCCACCAACTTCATGTTACTTTATGCTTTCATGCAGAATTGGGAGAGCACCGCATTAGGTTCCCCTTGTGGGCATCTTTTTATGCAAGTTTAGTGGGGACTTGCAGACAGATCATGATTTGTCATATTTGTCATGATTTCTCATCATCTCACGATCTTTGTTTTCAAGTTTCATACCTAGCAAGCTAGCTAGCAAGGCTATTTTCCCAGCCGGCGGCGGGAAACAGTTGCGTTACTTCATTTGCCCTGCCACTTTTTCACGCAGAGCCAGCGGGCCGAAGAAAAAACATTCCTTCACCCGAGGCGCACAGAGCTGTCACACCTTTGAAAGGGGTCTATGGCGCTCCACTCACTCGCTTGTTTATAGAAATAATTTTACGCACAAATACGCTCGAGACCACCCTGTACGAGGTGTTACGAATCAAGGGGCTCGCTCCAACAAGTTCGAACAGGAAAGTCAGCACCTGCACCAAAAAGAGCTCAAACTCTCAGCAAAGGAGTATTTTAGTGGCATATTTTATTTGTCTTAAGGTGTCGCTTCCTTTCTGGTAAAAATGATTGCCCAGCACTCTGGACATTTTGGACGGCGACAAAGACAGCCGAGGATGGTGCTTGTGGCACCACCTCGCAACAGGCACAGCAAGCACACGACACACTCGTTCGAGAGCAGAAAACACCGTAGTGCTGCGTCCATCAAGCACCACCAAAGCACAATGTTTCTTTAACTCGGTCGTCGGCATTGGCGTCCATCGTTGAAAAGTGCCAAGAGTGTGGTGAAAGATGGAGCTCTCTAACTTGAACTTTCACTAATGCCGACTTTAAAGAATGTCACTCGAATAAAACCACCCCTTCCATAACGAGCAATTCAAACTCTATACATGGGTTGCACTGACGTCACATCGCATACTTTTGACCACCATGTAAGAGGAGGAGAGGGAAGCTGCTTTTGTAAGAATTTTGAGTGACGGGCTAATCTTCTATAATCTTCTGGGGGGAGAATAGCGACGCCTGTGCAAATCCGGGAAGCACAAAAGAGGGTCCTGATAAGAGGGGAGCTCCTCCTTGCCCTCGTCTCTGGTGGTCATCGGAGCGCTCTTGGAATGACGTCACGTGCAACCCATGTATTAGATGGTTTATAATGTAAGTTTGGTACCAACCTAAATCTTTAACCGAGAAACCCTGTTCTGAGCAGGTCCTTTCCAGTTCTTCGGCGAGTGGCAAGGCCTCCGCAAGATGGTCGGAAGCATTCAGCCTCTGCAGCGCTTCACGAATTTGCTCCGACATGACTTGCCTGGACGAAAACAAAAAGAAATACAAAAATGTTATCGATTTCTCCGACCTGTAGCAAGGCGGAACCTCCTCCGCAGACGGGGCTTCGGGAGCTCTCTCAACGAAGCGTTGGTTGACGCTGGGCGGAAAACGGCCGCTTCAGCAGCTGGCTTGCTCTCTGGCAGTTCCAATGAGGCTTGGGGTCCACCCCTCGCTCGGGGACAGTCTGCTAGAGCTTTGCGGAGCTGGCAGGAGATCGTGCCGTCACTTCGAAGCATGGATTGAGCACAACCCCACCAGGCCCGCAATCTGCAGCGTATGGTCTACTAAAACTCTAACCTCGGTCTTGCACAAGGTCGGAAGTTCCAAGGGTTCGACAAGCGGCCGTCTCTCGCTCTCAGCGTCAACCGCCGCTCCCTCGGCGCACTGCCGCGCCATTCAGAGAGTTCCCAAGCTCCCCGAACGTGTTTACAACCCAGAAGCACGCTGTTCCAAGTTTAAAGTACGGTGTCGCTTTAAAGCAGCTCGAAGTGGGAAGTTTAGGGTGGACAGATGAGAAGCAGTCCAGAGATTCAAAGCTTTTAACTGAGATGCACTTACGAATTTCGTGTTGACGTAGCAGCTGTGCTCAGCTACATGGTCCCGCCATCCAAAGATTTCCCGCGTAAACAAACTGCTACAGCAAAATTTTCGCCCACCGTACTGCGCTGATCAACGTGGACCAGAGAACTCGGAGAAGCGCGGGTAAATATTGACGTGTTCGTTCACTTATGCTTTTAGTGTCAAGAGTTATAACTATGTAACCCTTAGTGGACGAAAACTGCCATGCCCAAAAAGGTAGTGGTTATTATTGAGATTACGGAGATTACTGACTTCACAGAGCACAGATATCACACACACACTAGTATTTAGGATAAACACACAACATACACATCAGCGCGGTTTGTATGTTGCAGTTTCGAAAGTTTTGTTAAACTGGTTTTGAAGACCGGACGGCCATCTTGCATGCTGAAAAATCGCGTTTCCGCTAGCGTTGCAGAGGCTGGCGGCAGCGTTGGCAGCGTGCTGAAATCAGGTTTTCTACTCGTTCGTCGTCATTCCCTAAAGACGTTTTATAAACTCTATGCAAGCGGTGAGACTTGCTGTTGAGAACACAAAGAAATTTTACGAAAGCTTTTGTGGTACGCCGGAGTGCTGCATTCAAGGAGGTTATAAGTACTAGGAGGGGGCACGTTGCAATATTGGTGAAGCATTGTCATAAAAAGTTTAAACGATGTTGTGGCCAACGTGACCATAGATCTCTCTGGCTATTGGTGCGCGTGACATGTCACGTGTGAGATGGATGGTTGATTCTAGAACGATTCCTTGCAGGCTTGCGCACGCTCCGTCCGGTAGGTTTTATCAGATCGAAGGCTAGCTACAGTCACGTGATGTGGTCACGTTGGCCTGATAAGTGAGGAGAGTAAGGAGGAAAATGAGAAAGAGGCGAGGCGTCAAGGGAGCATGGCTTGTGGAGGGTACGGCTGACTTCATGCCCCCTCCTACCCTACTATCCTCCTTGGCTGCGTCTCTGTGCCTTCGCAAGCTTGGATACCGATCAAGATTCGACGCCGTGTGAACACCCTCAAGTCGGTTGTGCACAAAAATTTACTTTCTTTTCTCCGAGAAATTAAACTTTTCCTTACTCACTCACTCCAAGGACAGAATGGCATATTGAGGTCATGTGAAAATGGCTTATAGTCGCCGTTTGGACAGCAGGGAGGTCTTCCAGTTGTCCACTTCGGCCTCGTGAGAGTTTCGAGCGTGCCCATGCAGTCGAGGAATGATGAAGGCAAGCATATGCTTGCCTTCCATCCAGGGCCGTACACAGAAAAATTTTTTGGGGGGGGGGGGAGTGGTTTCTGGAACGGTTCCTGGACATTTCGTCGAACGCCGTTTCATTGAAAAAATGGCCGTTTCATCGAACGCCGTTTCATTGAATCGCTGACGGCTGTTTCATCGAATGTCTTTTATATAAAAAGTGTGAAAGATGCTCTTTTATGCACGGATCAAGTGCATTTTCGTGTCATTCACACATTTCATTGTCAGGTTTTTGAATGCCCAAACTTGTAGCTGTTACAAATTATTTTGATGCAAGTAACCCATGAGGATATTTGTACCGATTTTTATGTTTGTTTCGCATATTGGGCTTATCTGTTCACCCCCTTTGCATTACCCGATGGGCCTTGAGCGTATTGAAAAGCATGTTTAGAGCTATATTTACGGCGCAAAACGATTTTGTAGTTCGCGCCCGCGGGAGCCGCCGATGGTCACGTGGTAGAAAACGGCGTTCAATAAGACGGCGTTCGATAAAACGGCGTTTGATGAAATGGCTTCGATGAAACGGTGTTCGATGAAATGGCGTTTGATCAAACGGCTTCAATGAAACGGCGTTCGACGAAAGGGCGTTTGATGAAATGTCCGGTCCCATTCTGGAACGCGGTGGCCATCTTGAATGGCCGTTTTTTGTATTTACTTCTTTTAAAAACAGAAGCATGGGATCGGCCTATAATTAACAATAGCGAGCAACGAAATGTTTCACATGCACCATCACAGCGGAAGTGAATTGTTTCAGAGCTTACTTTCAGCTTACGACAAAATTTATTTATTTGCCCAGACTCCGCCCCAGTAAAATGACTTGGGTGAGAGGGAACCGGGGGTAAGAGAATAAGAAAAATATATACAGCCATACTTGACCCAGCTCCCTAACCGCAGCCCCGCGCATCCTCCGCAGGGTCCGGTGACACTCGGAACGAATCTTCGTCATTCTCGTTCCATCCTCTTTTCACCGCGCAAAACACCCCATACCCCCGGCAGGCCCCCCAAAGCCCCTCAGGCGTCGCACGCTCGCGGTGTTCTGGGAATTTGGACTAACGAACAGAGAACCGATACGAGCTTCCCTCAAACGTACATGTTTATTGCTCGAGCGAACATTTCCTCTGTGTCACCTTATAATGGACCACAGAGGGCGCTACGAGCCATCCCAGCCTAGAGTTCCTGTATAGGCTCCCTACGGGAGCCAGAGTTGCGCGTTCACGCATGGCATGTGGATACAGCTCCTCACGTGACTGAATTCGGCGAATAGCGGCGAGGGCGGCACGCGGCATGTGGAATCAACGCGCAACTATGGCTCCCGTAGGGAGCCTATACAGGAACTCTATCCCAGCCAATCCAGCTCTGAGTGTCACCTTACCCTCTGTGGTGTGCTATGCGAAGCTCAAGGTCATGTGATTCTCTCTCAGCCCTCGATTGGCCAAGACGGTCTCTAGCATCCGCTACGG
The DNA here is from genome assembly GCA_013358835.2 of Ixodes persulcatus. Classification (NCBI taxonomy): domain Eukaryota; kingdom Metazoa; phylum Arthropoda; class Arachnida; order Ixodida; family Ixodidae; genus Ixodes; species Ixodes persulcatus. Next base: position 464,215 of record JABSTQ010009714.1, read on the forward strand.
TCCACTGTGCGGTGGAACGGAGCGTGGTATGAGGATGGGGAAGCGAGGCGCCCGGGGATCTTCTGCCGAGGAAGATGGCACCCAGGCACTTGGATGAGAGGGAAAAACAGGAGGGCGCTATCGGAGTGGTTCCAAAAAGACCGGTCGTGGCCGGGTGCGTTGCGGTTTTTCGGGGCGCGGCGAAGACGCGCTGGAATTCACACGCCTCTGGTTAGCAGTAATAGTACGTGCACCCCTAACAGCATTGCTGAACCTTCAGCGGTCCCCCACTGGGCCTCCCGATCCAGTGACTTTAGCGAAATTGAGGCCACCCCGGGCCTCTTTCGAAATGCGCCCCATCGCTCCTCCCTTTTCCAGCCGACAGTGAAAGGGGGGGGGGGGGGGGGCTCGAATATATTTCGGGGGGGGGGGGGGGGGGGGGGGGTTCGAACCCCGAAACCCTCCCCCTGGGTAAGGCCCTGGAAAGACGGCCTTCTCGCATCTCATTAGTGGCTATAGCTAGGGTTCGGAGTTTTCGGTTTAAACCAATAAAAACCGATAAAAGTATGCCGAATTAATTTTCGGAAATTCGGCTTTTAACCGAAAAAGGTCAGTTGTAGGTTCGGCATTTTCGATTTAAATTGATAAAAACGGATAAAAGTTTGTTGAATCCATTTTCTAAAATTCATTTTTAAGCGGAAAAGGTCACTTTGACCTTCCAGTCATACTTCAGAGCTGTGGCGAAAAAGTGGAACAGTGTCTATCGAAACGTGTCCTAATGTATGGGACACACGAATGGCATCACGACGTTTTGGTTTAATGTGCGCATTATCGATCGGAATGTGAAGTCCGAAATGCCCCATAACTTCGCCATGTACGAGCGTGTTTTCAAACCCGTAAGGAAGACTGACTTGATGCAAGCTCTGCATGTTGTGTTGTGCTTCAAAACATCGCGCCGTGTCTCTTTTGGCGGTCACAATCGGTTGATTGTCCGATTTTGGCTCAGGCAGCGCTTCCTCTCCTCAGCCTGCTAGTGTCCAGTGTTAGCGTTGAGAGGGCATTCTCGAAGCTCAGTGTCATATTAACAGGAAAGAAAGAGTGCGGATCAACGAGGAGAACCTCGGAAAGTACATGTGTGTGTACTATCACGTAATCCTGATCAACAGAAGGTGAAGTTCCATGTTTTTTGGGCATAGGCTTCATATCTGACTTGTTTGTACTTCAGTTTTTTTTTTCTTGTTTCTTTTACAGTTGCACACATTTGCCAAATAAAGTGTCCATTTCTTTTATAATGTATCTGTGCCATTATTCTTTGAGTGATCACAAATATCACGAGCTACGTACAAGGATCATCTGATCCGGTGTCCGTTGGTGTTCATTTTATATTCACCGAAAAAAGCCGATAAACCTTTGTTGGGCATAGATACACGCCGAAAAAAAACGAAAATTGAATTTTAAAATAAACACCGAAAAAAGTATGCCGAATTTTGAAAAAATAGAAACCGAAAACGCAGAACCCTAGCTATAGCTAATGCTTAAAGGAGCTGTGCAACGATATTCAATTGGAATGTTTTTCACTTTACACGAGCTTACTGGCACTAGTGGGACTCAAGGATACTCGCATGCAATGCCACTGGCCAAGAAACTCCTTTGTTGCGGTGTAATTTCAAGGACAAAAGCGATCATTTTCATTCAATCTCTCCCTTGCAAAATTCGATGACGTAACGCGGGGATCGCAGTACACCCGTATGACGATATTTGAATGCGGTTCATAGATTGGACCCGAGCATTGCGTGGGCACTCGATTTAGGCTCGTGATAATTGATAGCTCGAGAAGCATTCGAGTAGTGGCCCGTGTCCAATCGCTGCAACGACGACAATAGCCGAGCCATAACAATGTCTGGAACTCAGCGCGTGTCCTGTGCTTTGCCAACCCCAGCGCGTGGCTATGATCAACATTGGCGGCATATAATCGGCTCCAGATCACGTGGCCGCTTGTTCTGGCTGCGAGTTGAGGGCGTGAACGCTGCTCGTTGTTTTTAATTTTTTTCTGGGACTTCTAATGCGTCGGGTGAAAAACGAAGGCGTGTTCATAGGTCATTAACGTCAGGGGATCCGTTCTAAGCGGTATTTGCGCAAAGTAAAAAAAGTGTTGCATAGCCCCTTTAAGGCTGAACTCCATGGAACGAATTATGTGACGAATAACTGGCGAACGCCGCCCAACGGCACGCTCGTTTTGCGCGCGACGTAGCAGCCACTGTGTTGATTCCACGCGCAGAGCAAAAGCCGCCGGCCAAAATTCGTCGGTTATTCGCAGCATATTCGTCCCATGGAGTTCAGCCTTTACAAGTGCAACGCAGCCAGGCGATGCAATACTATGTCCGTTTCTTTTTGCAGGCATCCAAATTCATTCACTGTTTAACAGAAGATATGAACTGGGGTAAACGTCAGTAGGGATGTCGCGAACCACCCTAGGTTCGATTTCGAAAGGTTTCGATATTTGCGAAGCGAACTGAGGTTCGATTTCGAAAAATTTCGATATTTTCGTACCGACCGAGGTTCGAATTAAAAAAATTCGCAACTTTCGATCACAGTAGAGTTTCGAATTCGAAAAGTTCGAAGCTTTCACGGTTTCTAAAATTTCGGGTTCGGATATTTAGAATATTTTTTTACTTGAGGTTCGATAAATTCGAAGATTTCGAACTTTCCTAACTTGAAATTCGAGATATTCGAAAAATCTGAATTTCTTAAGATCTGAAGTTCGAAAAGTTCGAAGATTTCGAAATTCTTTGGAAATAAAATTCGAAAACTTCGAAAGCTTCGAATTTTTATAGACATGAAGTTCGAACAATTCGAAGATTTCGAATTTCTTTCTGCATGAAGTTCGAAAAGTTCGAAAGTTTCGATTCTCTTTTAACGATGAATTCGAAAAAAAAAAAAAAAAAAAAGACCTTCGAAGATTTTGAATTTTTTTCAAGTCCAAGTTTTCAAAGTTCGAAGTCCAGTTTTCAAGTTCCTCTACAGTTTCAGTTTCAAATAATGTTTTCACGACTCACTGGTTTTCACGAAATCAAGTTTAGAAAAGTTAGGGTGTTATATCTAGACTCTGCGCAGTTGGTCAGGCAATTAAATGAGACGACAAGTGTCCCGGATGTGCTGGAATATTTGCCAGTGCAGAGTGACGTGTGACCATAGATCAGTAATTGTGACCGCCAGCCCAGGGGGGGGGGGGGGGGGGGTTCTTTAGCGTGCATCACGTAGTAGTGATCACACGAACACACTGTTTTACGATACTCATCCAGTTTGAAATGGCCAGGGGCGGGCTGGAGATTGAGGCTCAGAAAAACCTTGAAGCGACCTGGCAAACTACCTCCCCACCCCTTGCACGCTGGTAGTAATCCGATCGAACGCCGCCCGAGTGACGCTGGCATATAGTAAGTTAAGTTTGTAATTGTCCTGGAGGTTTATTTTCTGGGACGGAGGAATCGCCTCGCAAAAAGCACAGAAGCCGACACAACTCGAGGTCGAGGAGCGTTCTACCATACAAGTGGCGTCGGAAGAGGAAAAACGGGGGAGGGAAGAGGGGAGGGGGGGGGGCCTCAGCCCCCCTTCCCCCCTTCCAGATATTTCGGACTGTTAAAGAAAACAATACGGGGAAAGAGGGCGTGGTCGAGCTTATTTTAATCTGAAATTATTTATGCCTATGTATAGCTACTGTCGCTCTTCACTGCTTAAAAGATCGCGTAGATGGTCATTGTTAGAAACTCGTTGTCAGAAGGCACTACTCGTCACATGCTTAGTGGTTCGGAAGTTCAAAGCTATGTCTTTACGACCTAAATAACTATGCCAATGGTAAAAAAAAAATATTATTAATAAATGCGGGGATAAAAAGCTGGAGAAAGAAAAAACTATCAAGAACTCGCCGGATGTGTTGTATTCTTGCATATTCAGAGGTTCAGAACTTCGAAACAACTTTCTCCTACCAAAATGTGTACAGGCTAAACGAAACACGCCCCAGGAACATGAAGCGAAAAAAAAAATGTTTTCTTTTATTGACGTGCTGAACTCGAACAATATTAGAAATCTTCTCCCATGAGTTAATTTATTCCTTAACGTGAAAAAACAATTATACATTATTTTGTATTCTGCAGATGGCAATGATATGTACTGTCTGTGGTGTTAATTTAAATGTGATACCTCAAACAACTTAGAGGAAAATAAATACAAGTTTAGGGCATAATTGCATGTAGATACATGTTTGGACATTTCTTCGAAACTCACCTTGAATAACAATAGTCATCTCTTAAGACGACATTTATCTAGGCTATACATAGATCATTCTTAAAAAGTTTAACATCTCTACCATAAATAGCTTCGGCTACATCGCGCTTCAAATCTGGCACAAACGATAATCGTCAAAAACCCGTCGTCCTTCCTCGCTCCTTCGGGAATTTATTTCTTTAAAACTAAGCATGGCAGAACATTGAAATAAACGGCATTGTCTTTGGTAAATAACGGAACACCGCATGTAAAAGTTCGAGAAAAAAAAATTTCGAATGTACCTCACTACTTGAATTCAAATGAAAGCGTCCGCCGGTCTTTCGAAGTTCAACGAACGTCGAACTTTTACCCTTAAAGTTCGAAGTTCATCGAACTTTTGACTTTTCAGGATTCGAAAGTTCGAAACTTTTCGAATTCTATTGATAAATAATTTCGAAAGTTCGAAAATTATCGATTTCCTTAGCATAGGAAATTCGAAAGTTCGAACAGCTTCGAACTTTTTAGTGCAAGAAATTCGAAAGTTCGAAAATCATCGAATTTTTTGGTCAGTCGAGTTCGGAAGTTCGACAAGCATCGAATTTTGCAGTGTGATAAGTTCGAAAGTTCGAAAAGGATCAAATTTTTGAGCGTAATAAGTTCGACGGTTCGAAAAGCGTCGAACTTCTTAGCTTAACAAGTTCGAAAATTCGACTTCCGTCGAATTTTACGATATAGAAAATTCGAAAATGCGAAATCTTTCGAACCTTCCGAATCGCTTGATTCGATCATCGAAACTTCGATTCGAAAAAAGTTTGCGGCATCCCTAAACGTCACTGGCACATTTTTGTAGATTATATTAATCGTGCCCACAATGCACCATGTTCAAATTTCCTTCGAGTGATAAAGGCTGGAACAAATGTGTGCGCTATACTGAAGACCAGTGCTGAAGACTGCACAAAATTTGGAATGGGCAAAAATCCTTTATACTATTCTAGAAAAAGTGTATATGATTTACACCTATTGAATATTTCCATATAATGAATGCCCACACATGGTTATTTTTATATATACATGCGCGAAACCACTAATGACAATGGATTTCCTTATTAGCTCATTGGAGGGACGGTCGAGTAAAGCGTAGCGTGCAGGCCGAATGACCGAAATGGCACGGCGCAAATTAAGGTCAGACACAGCTCTGAGGCAAATATATTCTAAGAAAATACATTTTTGAAATTGTGATTTTGATGATTGGCAGGCACTAACATCTTGTCCCAAAAGATTTTCGTTAAATAATTGCGTCTGTGGGTGTTTTTTGTTATTTCTTTACTAGTTGAGGGAAGCCCTATCTTCACTGCACATATACAATCTTCACCATTTTTTCTTTCTCTGGATGGTGTGACATATGTATGCAATAAGGGGTATAAATATATTAAATATGGTATCGGGCCTTTTTTAGGTGCCTTTTAGGCATCCGCAATAAATCATTTTGAAACTGGAAAATTCAAGTGTCCTCAAAAGCTTATAATTCTAGAGCTTTCATTTATGCCTTATTTGACTCTACAGACCTTTTAGTTTACCGATATACGTATGCTTATTTTTTATTTCAGTATTTCAACTCAGTGGAGTCACGAGGGTCAGCGGCATCCGGAAGCCCCCCCCCCCCCGCTCTCGTGGCCCGCCGCGACACACCCCTGAGCGCTGCACCCGAGGCGGTCCGCCCCCCCCCCCCCCCCTTGTGACGCCACTGTTTCAACTTGTCTTAAAGGGATACTACAACGAAATTTCGGCGCCGATTTCTTGGTCTATTCGTGTTCAATGGAGCATTATCACATCAGACACACCAGTCTCTTGTTGAAAAAGAGATAAAAAGGAATCTTAAAACGAATTAAACGATTAGCAAAGAGCACCTGGTGGATGTCGCTAACGCCTCGCTTGTAATGCCCGTCTAGGAACCTTGACAGGCAGTGACGGTAACTGTCTCGCCTCCGGCCACGGTAGAAGAGCTGAAGGATAAACTCCCCTCTCCCCGAGACTGTGTCGCAGAAGTCGCTATTGTCCCTCTACAAGATTATAGAAGATTAACCCGTTACTCAAAATTCGTACAAGGACAGCTTTGGGGTTAGTTGCGGCGGCCCCATCGCTGGTGTGCTTCGACTGCTTTCAGCAATGCTACGAGCTATCGGGGCCTATCCAAGGCCGTGTCAATGTCACGTGACCTTAGATAGGGGGCAGAGCGAAGTGCGGAAAGCATATCACGGGCTACGTCCACAGAGCACGATTGGCTGGGATAGCTCGCAGCGTCCGGACGCAAGGTCCCGAGACAAACTACATCACGATTGCGGCGGATGTGACGTGCCTCCGCTGGCTGCCCTCCGAGCGTTTGCCAAAGTGGGCCGTTTATAACGAAAAATACGGCCATCAGGCTCAAAATACGAACTTGCGATTGTCCTTTATGGATATGGTGGATCATATTCAGCCTATTTGTGAACACGACGGGTATATTTCAAATTTCGTTGAAGTATCCCATTAACCCTACCCATAATCTTTGCAAATGAAATCTTCCAATATTAATAGAACTAAATAGGTTACATAAAAACCATTATATATTTGTAGTCCAATTGTAATGGCAGATAAGCTATGTAAATTTCATTTGAATGAATCGCGAGTTATATAAAAAAAGAAAATCTAAAAGCAGTGTTGCCCCTTAAATACTTTTGCTTCTGTTCACAAGAAGCAATAGGTGAAAATGTTCCCAGAAAAGCAAGTATGCTAACATTGTACGCTAGAAAAGCTCCCAAATACTGGAAAAGAAACATACCAAAGCCGAAAGCAAGCGAGAACCTTTATTTTCTTTAAAAGACACGGAAACGAAGATGGCGCACATTGCAGCACGGAACACGGGTGTCGGCTGCAACATTAATGATGGAGTGAATGACAAAGTCGCATCCCAGGAAATTTTGTCCAAGATAGACTCGCGTAACGTCCAACTTAGCATGTTTAAAATAAAAAAAAGCTCCAGCTTATTAAGTGAATGTAAGGGCACAAATGAGCTGGTTTAAATTGAACATGATATGAGCTCCTAACTCATGAGCAATATGAGCACTCTCGGCAAGAACACGCTCGGAGAGAAATTTGGACCCTACAATAGCTCCGGCCTTTTGCAAGGCGGATGTTTTAAAAAAAAAAAAAAAAAAAAAAACCAGTTCCATTAATGTTTTTAAACAAAATGAAAACCTAAACGCATGACGCGACTCCCGTAACATACTCCACACATCGGTCGGTGTTCCAACGAAACAGTGCGATTCCCGTGGCTAGATGACACGATGGTGGTAAGCAGTTGGTGAGGCAGTACCGTTCCCTTATATCGGATTTGAAGCTGAAAATCGTCGAGCGCTTTCTTCTGTGCACTAAAAATAACCGGTAAAGTATGCTGCTTGCCTGCAAAAACAATGCAAGAAATGCAACAGCATGCACAGTCTCCTTTTTGCATTTTTTAGAATGTGTATATTGACAGGTTTGCTTTTAATGTGTGACATAGCATCCTTTTTACATGCTATTTGGCTAAAAAACACGTTAACCAAGACGAAAGTAATCCAATTTCTAAGGACTCATTCGCACAAGCCGAGATTAAAATGCAACTTTTAATTGTCATTTCTAGCTTTAGCCCCCTCAAACTTTTATCTCAAGTAATTGCAGAGAAGTATCACTTTCGGTCAAGTGATTACAAATTTCTATCAACCATGTGCCATCGTTTCGCTGCCAATTCAGTTATTCGGCCCCAGACATGGTAATTTTCACCTCAAACACTCTCGAAGCAAAGTCACCGTAGGTTAACTAAATACAAATTTCCATAATTAAGAAACAGAACCTCATACCATCATTCCAAGATGGCCCACACATACAGCCTCCAAACAACATATCCGATACCTCAAAGAGTTTGGAACCAGAGTCCCATGGGGTCAACTACTATACCCCGCTGCACGCTTAAGCCCTCCATCCTTTGCCGCTGCACGCTTAAGCCCTCCATCCTTTGCGCACAGCGCCAGAGAGGAGTTTGCCTCCTCTTCGGCATACGCCCTGCTAAGTGGAAAGAAAGGAGCTTATCCCGCTTTTCTTTACCTGCACCAAGTCACAAATTTCAATAGAGATATTAACGAAAATTCCCGCAGCGTCTTCCCAAGACGGGCATCGGTTAAGTCATTAAGCCCCCCAAGAACAAACTTCACTCTCAAAGCGGAGTCATTTTCAAGAGGCGGCCAACCCAAATTTCCAAGAACTACAGTTTCTGTAACCCGTCTTGTCCCGCTCATGCGTCGAGAATGGCAACACACGACCTCGCAAAACCCGGTACGTCACATTGTCGGATGTCGCCATCCTGGCAGCAGGTCGGGGAAGTTCCGGCAAAATGTACGAGCAAACGCAGGTGCCGCCGTCGTCCCGGCTGCGCCGCTTCCTCGTAGAGTAAAACCATCGGGCAAATCCAGGGCCCCCGATGGGTCTTTTTTGATGCACGTCAGAAATGCACATGCTGCCGGCAAGTTAAAACGTGCATCAATGTTTCGCGTGTACACAGATGCCGCCTGGGATAATGCAATGTTGCCTCGAGAGATTTAGACGTTTTTAACCACGCCGTAAGGGGGGTTCATATTCGCCGCCAAAACTAGCCTCTTTTTGTTAACCACCGAACATTTATTGTCAGCGGCGCCCATTCGTGTCGCTTTGTGGCGTGCCGCCGCACGCTGTCGCCGCGAGTCAGCGTGAACAAGGGGAGTCAAGGTGTGATGTCACTGGCCTGTAATAAGGCGCAGCCTCTTGAGGGGCAGTTCACCGAATGACACTTTAGCGAATGGTCGGCTGGACCAAGTGGATTCACATTTTTGTAATGAGCTGCCACAGACTGTCGCCACGAAGCAGCGTAAGCGCAGCGCGGGGGAGTGGGTTAACGCGCGCCCCCGTTATTCCCCTGAAGGAGGCCCCGCACCCCCCAGGAGGCTCCGCCTTATTACAGGCCAGCGACATCAATACCGTCGAGGGTTAACACGCACTCCAGTGATACAACACCCCGCCGTCCACCACTGCACCTCCAAAAAGGGCAACCCCACTGTGTCCTCGGTGAGAGCTGTCTTGTTATCTCAAACAACAAGCGCGAAAAGGTCATTGTTGCCTTTTGCTTGCGAAAGAGCGAGACGCTCAAACAGGCCAATCAAGGCCCTGGATTTGCTCCACAGTTTTACTCCACAGCAGACGGCAATGAGCCTCCCGGCTGCCGGAGCTTCCACAGACCGTCGAGTCGGAGAACAAGCCTCCTTCCCATCCACCGCCGCGCCAGGATCTTGGCAGGCAACGGTATGGCACTTCTAAGACGTCGTCAAAACAGAAATTCAGAAGAGACATTTTCGAGGGTGCAGTAGGTGCAACAGTAAGACGCCTTCTAGGCAGCATACCCAAACGTCATATCCTTTGCCTCAAACACTCTCGAACCAGAGTCACCCCGGGAAGTCGGCCAGTCGCAAATTTCATTTTGTACGGCGAGAATGAAAAGAAGGGAGGAGCTCAGAGGGGCTCCTCCTTGATGGCGTCCTTGAAGTCGAGCCGGGGGTTGGAGCGGCGCAGCACGGCGTCCGGGATGTCCGGGTGGTTGGGCAGCGCCCCCTCGCGGAGCCCCACCAGGCGCTGCTGGCGGCGCACAAAGTCGCTCTTCTCGAAGTGGCGGAAGCACACCCGGGGGCTGTGGGGCCGGTTGCGCTCGTAGTCCAGGGGCAGCCGGTTGTCCCAGGCCGACATGATGGAGGCCTCTTTGGGCATCTCGAACAGCCACAGGCCGTCCCGGTCGCTCACGTTGGCCGACGAGCAGCCCCGCACGCAGCAGTAGTAGGACTTCTCGCCAGACTGCGCTCTGCACAGAGGGGAGCAGACCGTTAATACAATGATTCGGGAAGAGAAGTCCCGCGCATTTCCACCGCTCCGGAATGGCGGGGCACAGACGCATACGTCGGTGGTCCCCCGGATTGCCCCTTTGATATACGCAAAGAAGCTGGAAAACATCACTTGCAAGGTCTGTACTTATTGTTTTTCTAGTAACACTGGTGTTGCACAATTTATAAAATTAAAGTTGACAAGCACTCGAACAACTTGATGTCGGCAAAAACGAACACGCCCAACCTATCGTCCGCTTTTAATGCGAAAGCATTAACTGTCCCATGGAGCGAGCCGACATCATCAGTTTTGAAGCCGCGCCAAACGGCCCCTAAACTCCTTTCTCCAAGTGAAGCCGCGATCTGGTGGCCCCCAGCTTTGAAGCCGCGTGAAAAGCCTAGCCAAACGGCGCCTAGTTTCCCCGATCCCAAAGGAGCGGAGTGAAGCTGATGGATTTCGGCTTCGGTCCCATTGGCTGGTGTGCGTCACAGTTTCAAGGAACGAGGCTCCCATTGGCCGCTGCACGTCAGTTTCAACCACCACCACCCCATGGCACTGCGTGTCCGCGAGCCAGTGCACCGGTAACACGAAGCGTCTCGCCGCCAAGCGAGGCAGCAGCTCCACGCCCAAGGTCAGAGCGGCCAGGAGAGCTCGCGCTCGGCCGTCGACGCAAGTACGCCGCAGACGAAATAAGGGAGCGGAAGAACGACATGCATGCTTTCGCATTCCCAACTCATCAGAAGTGCTTCGGTGTACCTCGAGCCTTTCTTTTTCCGCTCTTCGGTCACTCTCTCGAGACCCGCAATGCGAGCGCTTACGATTTGCCTCGTTCAGTTTCCGTCTACCTCTCTGGTGGAGGTGCACAAGCTGGCGATGCGCGAGCCGCTATACACCGTTCACCCGTCCCACGGGCGCCGTCTCGATCGAGGCAGTGGATCAACTGGCAGAGCGGCTATACACGTCCGTTCGCGAGCATAAAGGTTCGCACACGACACCGGTGTTCGTCCTTCACGTCCATACTTCTTGGCTGCTGCGTGACGTGGCTAAGCTCTTCCGAGTTTTACGCTGTCATTCTGCTCGAGGTCACCGTGGCAGTGTTTTCGCGCTATTTTCGATAAACGGCCTTTGTTACGAATGAAGGAATCAATTTTTCCTTCTCATTTGAATTCTTACTGGGAACAGGACCGTCAGTTTTCTTATTTGGCGGATCGAATGTTGTCGTCTTTCTTTTTCTGTATACACAAATATAAGAGCGGAGATGCGCGCAGAAATGCTACCAAAACCAAAAGTGCTAGCAAGTGTGATTATAATTACCGTAATATCCCGAGATAGCCCACCTATAACAGAGAGCACATTAGCTGAAAATAAAGGCTGAGCATACAAAAGTTAGTTCAACTACAGCAATGAAAAAATGAAAAATCATGCTACAAATCAGGATGGGCTATCTTTTGGCGATGGGTTATCTCTCAGGATATTACGGTATGTAGAACCTTTAGTGGCAGAGCGATGCAAACATGTAATACTAAATTGCTTTAAACCAGAGGTGGCCACGCTGGCCCTGCCTAAGATCTGCAGACAAAACCACGAAACTTCCAAGAGCTGTAGGGGGGAGAGAGGGGGGGGGGGGGGGGGGGGGCAAACTTTTGTCCGGGGCAATAAACGAAACTCTTTTCAATCTATCCTAGTCAAAAGCAGTCCAACTGTACATAAGGTAGCAGTAGCATAAGGCTACCAAACTGCAACCTGTTTTTCGATTTAAAACACATTTCTTTTTGGGGAAGTGCGTGGGGGGGGGGGGGAGGGAAGGGAGCTGCGAGCCGCACTTTAAAGGGACACTGACAGGGTATTTATGCTCGCCAAGGTTTTTAGTTGTACGTGACATATGGGAGCCCAACTACCCAGAACACAATTTGCGGTTCGAAATTCGGTTTCCTTCCGCCCGAAAACCGCCGATCAAGAACTGGCCGGTTCGAGTCTCGCTCACTCTCTTTTCCGTGGTCACAAGCCGTTTTCTAAGGTATCGAAGCGACCACCAAATTTAATCAAAGTCGTTGGCCACTGAAGGCACACACTCAATATTAAAAATAGAAAAAAATATGAAACCCATTTTTTGTGGCTTCTAAAAAGCTGCAAATACGTTCATTGAAAAAAAAAAAAAGTTCCACAGAGAACCGGAAGAATTGTGTGCGTGCGTTGTTTCGCGTATCGTGGGGCTCGCGGGGACGGCGATGGCAACGGACGACGGGCGTGGGACCTCTACTTCAGAACTGTCGCTCGCGGTACCGGTGAATTCTGTCTGCCTTTAAAAGAGAAATTTGGGACTGATCAAAAGAATTGGTATTCATCCCGTACGACACGCCCGACCGCGAAGCCGATTTGCACGAAGACGTCGCCGAGCCGTCGCTCCCTTCTCGTGGCTGAAGACATCGCTCGCGCAAACGTCAAGCACGACCTGTCTACTTCAAGTTGAATATGCACGGGTACGATTTCTTTACTTGGTGCGAATGTCGCCAATGCGTGGTGCCTCCCGACATCGACCCGGGAGTGCTTTTGCTGGAGGAAAATCGGCAGCAAACTTTCCAACTTACAGTTTATCAGCTATATTATTACGATAGAAAGTGATCCCCCAGCAGCTCACTGTAAAAGACGTCCGCTTCACACGCGGTAGGTCAGGGTTCGATACCCAGTAAAGCTGTAGTTTTTTTTGTTTCAAACATTTTACGATGTTTGCAATCTTTTTACAATTATTACTGAAGAAACAAAAGAAAAAATAACAAACGTTGTGGACTAAACGTCGCTGAATTAAATGGTATGGTATTTCCTTTTTGACACCTGCGAACTCAATGTAATCACTTTCCACAAAATGCAAGGAGCATATAAATCCGGTAGCGTCCGCTTTTCGAGGTGCCCGTTAATGCTCTACAGTAATTGCAGCCAGCCATTGGTCCCGATCGCGTTGATCTTTCGGAAACTCTGTCGCACGATGCCACTTTTTTTACGGACGCAGGACATGTGAGCCAGCTCTTCACGCAACATCTTGGGTGTATTCTATTCGGAGCCGATCATGGAAATTCACCACAAGCACTCACTACTCATCTCCAATTCCTCAATGTACAACGCAACTCACCTTAGAGTACAGAAGAGCGAGCGGAACAAACATAACTGCAAAAGAGCAAGCAGTTCCTGCTACGCCGCCGCGGATGTCGTCTCCTACCCAGAGGGGAAAAAAGAAAAAAAAAAACGCACGGTCGGGTGTATTCACGTGACTTCCGCCTCTCTCCTTTCCACTTCTCTGACCTCCGTGCGCGGGTTTTGGTTTAGGTTTCGAGCAGTTGCGTCTTTTGGCTTTATTAAAAATATACGCTACTCTGTTGCAAAATATTAATTGGGTAGTCCTCCGACACCATAATGAAGCGCCTGGCAAAAAATGAAAAAAATTTTTTTGGGGGGTGTCAGTGTCCCTTTAAAACGCAAAGAGCCGAAGCTTGGCCACCCCTGCTCTAAACAGTTAACAAATTTCAATGCGCATCTTTGTTTTCTAACTAGAGATTTCAATCGTTTTCCCTCTCCCCAAATCCCACTGTAACCACAGCACTTTTTAGACATTTTACTAAACATTTTTTATGTTGCTGTTTTCCTTCAGTCTTGCGTTGCGCACGAGAACTCGCGTCAGGAAGGCATCAAGTTATGTGATCGTGCTCGTGCCACGCACGCCGTTGCACAGAACTTTGGAGTTCCTGATATTTCTAGCAATATTCTAACCACAGCGATGCCACAAACTCCAGTGTTCTGATATTGTTATGATCTGGCAGCGGAATTCCTTTTAGCACATCGTAGTATGATGTCCTACAAGAAACTCTGCCGCCATAGTCACAAAAAAATTATTGAAGAAAACCTTTTTCTGCTTCTATAGCAATCTACAGTTGCTTAGAAATTATTATTTTAGAATCTATAAATTGTTCAATCGACGATGTTTAGCAACTGTTACTCTGCAGCAGTTCACCAGAAGGGAGCCACTGTCACACGAGGCTTTTTCTGTGTAGGCGTATGACTGAACCATACTGATCAAATGGAAATTACAAAGTGGACGGAAAGCAATATTGTGGTAGCCAGGATTCGAGCTCCGGGTTTCCTCATAACCGGGGAGATGTGCTAGCCACTGCACCTTTCCAATATTGTTTCCACACTGCACCACACCATCTCGTCATTCGGCATTTTCTATCTGTCTTACAAATGATCCAAAAACAGTATGTATCCAATCAGAAATGTTTTAGAGCAGTGGTTCCCAATCTTTTGGCTGTTGCAGACCCCCTAACCGACTAGAAGGCCTTTCAGAGACCTCCACTGAGTACAATAATGCCGCATGCAAAGAGCCGAGTCAGCAGCGTGCTCGATTCCCACGCCGCTGGCTGGATCCCTGCAAGCGCTTTTCCTTTTTCTCTCTCTTTTGTTTGCATGACTGGAATGTTCCAGATTACTCAAGGATCTTGTTGTCTGTTCGAGCTCGGAAACTTCTAGATTTCCACGCCCTTACTTACAAAAGGAACTTCGTATGGCTGTTTGAGCCAGTCACCCTACAGTCACTGTCAAAGTATGTACGGTCTTTGCTACTTTGTTTCTCGGCACAAGTTCGCCGCATTGAACGTTCGTTTTTAGTTTTATTAATCAAGTTTATGTTTTTAATCGTGAGAATACGCCATTTATGAAATGTAAAAAAAGTAAAAAAATGATAGTTTTAATGTCTTTCATGCAATATGACTGGAGACAAATCAACTAACGAATTTACAATTAAGTAGTTTATTAAAGGGTGGCAATCAGTCGGGTTAATTTTTTTATCAACCCAATGAACATTCAATGTTTTATGAAAGCTATGTATTGTGCCAGATAACAAAATTATGTGGGACCAGCGGTTCCAAAAACCGCATCACTAAAACTATGGTAGCATACAACTTAATAATAGCTTTGCTGAATTTCTACGCATGTGAAACGAGACAGCGCAACTTTTAGTAAGAAGAAACGACAACAAAAACAACAAGCATTTCATAAGGAGGGCCCAGCTCAGCCTGAAACGCGCCTGCGTTGTCGAGATCCATGCTTCTGACTGTGCGCCCGTAGCAGACGACGCACTGCGGTATCCCCACTTTCGCATGTTTCCGATTTCGGCCGCACGGTTGCAACACGGTCCGATCTTGAGGCGAATAGGCAATTTCTGGGTGAATTACGTTTGCAATGGCACTACAATCAGTTTTGTTTTCAAGTGAAGAATTAAGTAAAAAGAAGTAAGTAAAGACGGCTTTTTCGCAACAAAGCAAAAAAGATAAAAGTATCACACGTTGTGTTTGAAAGCCCAGCAAATTGATTTTAAATTTTAAAAAATTGATGACGCTCAAATGGCTCCTTTTTTAACGACAAGGTGCATACGTAATGTTAGTGTGGATGGCTTGGGGTGGCTTCGGAAAGCCTCCTTTCAGAGACCAACAGTAACGGGATTGATTCTCCGGAGCGGACGGCCCTTACCCGCTGAAACGACAGCATCGCCGCAATAACCCCAAGTCTTTACGACCAAAAAAAAAAAAAAAATTCTGTGGCCAATAACATTGCAATGACGTCCTCAGCGACCCGCCTACAACTACTCGCAGATGCTGGCGCAAGGAATGGGGAGTGACTTGGCATATGGCGGGAATATTTAATCTAAAAGCAGATCTTCCCGTGTATAAGTTGCGGTTTTTTTTTTTCAAACATTTTTCTTGGTGCATTTTATACAACAATGTGACATATGCTTTTTCTTTTGTTATTTCACGGTGCAGCATTATTTTTTTATGCGCCGCACGCCATCTTTTGTAGGTCACCGTAACTATGTAGCCATAGGTGGTGTAGCTCTTTCCAGGAGGCACTGCTGTCATTGCACTCCTCTACACTTTTGGAACTCACACTCGGAAAGCGAGAAATTTTACGGTTTCCCCGAAGCGGCTCAAACTTGTGGGGACTCCTGTGGTCTCTCTTTCTCGATGGCTGCGATAACAGCCGCGGGTCGGAACGCTCGGCCTCCTTCGCCGTGAGCTCCGACCTGTTTGTGAAGCGGAGGGTTCCCTTTCTTGGAAGGCCCTCGATCCCCTCACTCTCTTCCGAGGAAACCTCTTTCCGTTCCCCCACTCGGATGCGGATCACTGCTGACAGACGAGGAGGTTTCGCCTCTTGTTTTCCCGCTTTCGGGAAAGGGACTCGTCCGGTGACCGCGAAAGAGATAGGACGTGTGTCGGCGACTTCTCCGATGCTTCCCCGATCTTAGCTCTCCGGAACCCCGTGCCTGGCAGTTAGGGACCTTTTCTTACCTTGCCGCCGCGGGGGACATTTTGGACGGGGACATAGTAGTTCGTATAGGGGAGTGTTTTGATACTCTGTCCTTACTCTGGTATGCGTGCCTTCTCCTCTGCTATATTAGAGAGGGTCAGACAAGGTAGTCGATCATTGGCACCGACGGAGGTAATTTGTCGAACCGACCTGCGGTAATGTGGACTACAACGTCGTCTATATTGCTGCAGAGATGTGGGGACTGCGCTACTAGGTTTGACGTCTCCTTTGAGATTGTCACCACTGTTGAGATAACTCTTTGGTTACTCTATTGGTACCTCTGTTGGTAGCTAATACAAATCCAACAAAGTGGATAGGCAAGACAGTGAGAATAAAGCTTTCACAGCATGCGACTGACGTTGCCTAATTCAGGCATGGTTTCGTATTCGTTTGCTTCATTCAGTCCAGTAACTTTGAAAAGTAAGTGGGCTGCTATATACACGCACTGCAGAAACTTTTCTCATGTTTTTCTTAGTTTCCGTTTGATCAGCAGTTTTTATCTGCCATGCTGCAGCCGTGTTGCTACATGTAAAAGGAAGGATTGCAGCGAGCTGATTAGCATACCCAAAGACGCGTGTCAAGATTAATCTATCTGCCTGCGCGTCGATGCTTGCGTCGTCTCCGTGACTTCGCCTAGGCTAGGCCTAGTGGTCCAAAGCTTAGTTCACGAGTGTCTAGCACGTTAAACTTTCGTTCACTCAGCATGTGTATGCTCGAATGAAGTCGACTACCTTCTCATTTCGCACTTTTTAAGCTCTTTTGCTGCAAAACACTTTATTACGCCTGCCAGACAGGGCCGCGCTATGGGCATTTCTCGAGAGTAGAAAAGTCAAAGTTGTTGCGCGTCAAACGGTACGTGTGAACTAACCGATCGTGCGAAACTCCGATTTCGCGATACCGTACACAAAAAAAGAGAAACTTCATAGCGTGAACCGTGCAAACAGGTGCGACTTGTACAGAAGTGCTACATATATACCAACTTTTCCGCGAAAACGGCTCAATATACGGAAGTGAGACTTTTACGAGGGTGCGACTCGTAGTACAGAAAATATGATATGTGAAATGGCTGAAGCTCATTTATCGTAAGAATATTTGGCAGCTCCAAAGGAAGAACAAACATTCCAATGTCTATTGGTGTTGCATCCGTCCACATTTCATATAAGGTAAAAAGGTGTTGCACAAGCGTCATCTATGGCGGGAAACGCATCGGAGCAACCTGAAGACTCGTCCTCGGGAGGACGAGCAGCCAATGAGATTAACCAATCGCAAAGCGTTGTCGGTGGCTACAGCGAGGGAGAGCGTCCCGAGTGGTCACCGACGCAACACCTTTTCACTTACGACGGCTCGATGACGGCGACGCTTCCGTCCCACGTCTTGTACTCGACGGGTGGTGCGGCGGCTCGCGGGGGAGACGGATCCGGCTGCGGGTTTGGCGGCGGCACATTGACCACGGGAGCCCAAGACGAGGACGACGGCTTCCTCTTCTCGTTCTCCTCGGAAGACCTCCTGGCACGACCCGACCTCCTGGGATGACGCCTGGAGCCGCGACGCGACGACCTCGGCATGTCCGGATCGTCCGGATCATCCGGATCTTCCGAATCCGACGAAGCCGCCGACGACTTTGTTTTCTTGGTGAGGAAGGCCCCAAAGGAGCTGCCCTTCCTCGTGCGGCCGTTGGAGTTGTCCAGGTCAAAGTCGGGGTCGTCGGAATTCTCCGAGTCGCTACCCAATATCTGCTGAATCTCTTCGTCCGAGAGCTTCTTCACTGGAAAACGTGCAACAGAGACAACTTCAGAGAAGCATAAACCCAATGTCTTTGCGCAGTGACGGTGCACATTTGTGCGCAATTTCCGAACTTAATGACAAATCATTTTTTCGAATCGGTAATTCACCGTAAACCTGTACCACAATTGTGCACGAGCTTCGCCGTCTCTTTTTATATTTTCCTTCCAACTATCGTTATTTATTGGTCTGCATTATATAATAAACAAAATAAATAAATATGTATCTATCGTTGATATGGTCATCATTTCAGCATTATCTCACTAACGAAGTAGAGAGCGTCCAAAATGGAGCATTAAAGGTGCAATGAGTTTTGCGCTTTCGGTGAATACCTCTTAGAATTAATTCTCAATGTTCATAACCCACAATACATCCGGCAGTTTTTCTTTCCCACAACAGCAGTCGCTTGTAAGACTAGTAGAACGCGAGCAACACTCGGCCCCCTAGACATGCAGCCAGATCAAGCTGATCTGGTGATGATTTTATGCCACGAACGTTGATCATGGCCACACCAGTTGGCAAAGCACAGGGCACCCACTGAGCTCTGGGTATTATTAAAGGGAAGCTGAAGCGGTTTTAAATATGAGAAAAAACACCTGAGTCTAGTTAATGAGACCTCAGCCATCACGAATATCGTATTCGTTTAGTCATTTTCTGCGGGGATTAACCGGAAAAGCGCCTTCAAAGTAGCGCCGAAGCTACGCCTCTCCGAAGCAGAGGGAAAGGGGAGAGAGGAGGAAGCCCGTCA
The DNA here is from genome assembly GCA_013358835.2 of Ixodes persulcatus. Lineage (NCBI taxonomy): Eukaryota > Metazoa > Arthropoda > Arachnida > Ixodida > Ixodidae > Ixodes > Ixodes persulcatus. The sequence goes on from JABSTQ010009714.1 coordinate 483,251, forward strand.
GGCAGCGTCACAAAAGGACCGGCTGGGGGACCCCGCCGCGGCTGGCCGCGCTTTCCTTGTAGGCTGCTCTAGTGTCTTTTCAAGCCGTCATCGTTCTGCATACCGCTTGCTTTTATCCGTTGACCGGTCATGCTATGGACTCAATCGCCTGACGTGCTGATTGTTCTCTTGTTAATTCACGTTTGCAGAATTCTCGTGGCACCGAACCAACTGACTCGTGCTATTGCACGATGCCGTACTCATGTGTGGCCGCCAGCTTTCACGAACAGCGCTCGTCGCAGTTGTTCTTCCCGCTTACCGTCTTTTCCACTTCGTCACCAAGATTTTAAAGGGGTGGGTGGGTTTGAGCAAGTAGACCGTTTTTTGTTCGAAACGTGTTTCGGACGGCGCTTATGAAAACTATGTACGTATGGGTTTGGGCCTGAAGAAGGCTCGCCTGAACCCAACGCTCTGCCGACCATCTTTGAAGGTAAGAAGGCAATTCAGCGCATTAAAAGTCACAAGCAAAGAGGAAACGTAACTAGGTAGGAATTGTAGGTCGACTGTTCTAGAAGAAAGCTATTACGTTATTAGAACTGTGCAGTGTGCTAGAAAAGCCGCGATCATTTAGCCGAATAGCGGGTTTCCACTGGCTCTCTTGTGTTAAAGGGGGACCAGCAGATATATTCTTCCGCCTGGCGGAAAGTCCTCCTCGCCCTCTTTCTTTTCCTTTCTCTCTTGTATTGTAGCACGGCGAGGCGAGGGGAAAGGTCCCCTTTTGCGCCGGCTTCTTCTGAGTGGATAAGCCAAGAAAATCCCCATTCTGAGCGACGGGCGATGGGTGCGGCAGCAGCGACCTCGTGACTTACAGGTATCTTCAGCTCCTATCGCGTAATCTGCCCTATTTTTTTGGCACTCGTCAAGCCTAGCTAGGGTGTAGGTTTTACGGAGCTGCAAGGCTGCACCCTCGCAGTCACCGAATTTGAGCTGTTGAAGTTCTTTGGTTTAGCCCGTGGCAAAGTAAACGCATACTTGGGAGCTGCGATGCATCCCCGTACCCATTGAAGGAACGTTTCATATATATTCTCGGTTGATCAAGGAGCTCAAAACACATGCGCGAGATGTGGCGACTTGAATATATAAGGATGACTTACATCTTCACAAAACATTCCATCTTAAAAAAAAACAAAAAAACGGCGTATCATGCTCAAACCTGCCTCAAATTGGGATCAATGGAAAAGGAAACAATGTACCAGGCGCGGGCATCTTGTAGAAGGCCTCTGTTCTTTTAGCAGCGAGCACAAGTTATTGTGTGCGTAACTCCCACTATATGATGGCCAACGAATGTAGATGACATTTATATTTACGCATCCCAACAACCACATGAGGTGTGAAGGCAGCAATGGTGTGTGTCGATACTAAAATGTTTTAGTGGATCGTTTTTAGCTTTTGGATAACCGTACCCTACAACAATATATAAGCTATAACCTTTCTGTGAGCATTCTTTATCGAGCGCGGCTATCGAAGCGTGTCGTGTTACATTTCAACGTTGCTTAAATCGGTGCTATAACACGTGCTGCCACTTTAAAGTATTTTTGAAGCATTAAAAATAAAAAATAAATCAAATGTAGCCGATTTTTTTTAACATGAAACGCGTTTGTAATTTTTCATTGCAAACACATTTTAGGTCTACTGCCACACAGTTAGCATGGACCGGTCTTCCTAATTTTGTTTTCTTAGAAGTGAATGATGTTTAGAAAACTGTTAATGCAACTATCCAACCTAAGTGGCAGAGCTCAGTGCTAGACAATACATGTCGCTGGGCAGAAATAGTAAAAAGGCGCCGAAGTCGCGTTCGGGCTAACAGTGACACGTAATGTACGCATACCGCTACAAGATCGGCGCAAGCATAATATGGCAATGGATTTATTACACAATTTGTTTTAATAGACGAAAGGTTTCAAGAAATCGTCGCAGCGCCTTGATTATCACAGCTGACAGCGAGTGACCCATATTAACGGCTTTGGCTCGCTTTATCAAGCCGTCAAAAGCAGTCGTCTCCGTGGTTTCAGAAAAGGTGAGGTTCAGGCTTGGTCGGAGATTGCTACGGTTACACTCGTATGCTTTTTCAGTTCTATCTCGTATATATATATGCTTCTTGCTCAAATAAACAGGGGCATCTGACTTTTCGCTCATCTTGGCCTTTAGCGCGACTGTTAACAAGTTCTGAAACAGACAAAGCGAAAGTGAGTTAATTAACTCAGGATTATAGGTTGAGCGAAATATTTACAAAGTTTGAGGTTCCCTGAGTCGTCTTTTGTATTCAATTCCCCCACCCCTCACCACCACTTCCTTTCCTCCAAATAAACAACGTAGATTATTTTATGAACCACCAGTAATAGAGCGTACTCGCAAAATGTCTATTTGGCGTAAGAAAGGCCTTGTTAAGATGTTCGAGCAATGAACTGGTCTTTTTACTGCCCGTGACACAGCTAGCACGAACACAATATTGACATTTTTACGCAAGGGCAATGCAGAATTTAGTGTATAAGAACAAATTGATGCCTCATAAGTTGGTGCCCAATGGAAGCACTCTTTACCGAATTGCTCGTATAAAAATAACAACTTTTCAACCATAAAACACAAACAAAATAAGACCTCTTTTTTGGGCCACTAAATTTACTGATTCACTCCCTTAGCGTTGACTGTGCAGCGGTATGCGTACATTACGCGACACTGTTAGCGCAAACACGACATCGGCACTTTTTGCTATTTTTCCCAGCAATGTATTGGCTCGCAATAAAATCTACAGCTTAGGTTGGATACTCGCATTAACAGTTTCCTAAACATCATTCACTTCTTACAAGAAAAAAAAATAGTGGGAAACACCGGCGATAGTTTGTTCATGCTAACTGCGTGGCGTAGGGGACCTAAACGTTTTTTACAATGTTAAAGGGGCCCTCCAACAGTATTTGAGCGTCTACTTTTTTTTGCGGTTTCTCCACGCTAGTGGTCCCGGAAACCCAGTGGACAACGAAAGAGTTTAAAAATATTAGCGCATCATATTTTAATTTGACAACTCGGAAACCCCTCCTCCGACGGTGGCGCCGCAAGGTGCCGAATGCGCGCGCATAACGGAGCTCCCTTTCACTATACGTCACATTCACTGGGTTTCATGATTGGCGAGAGCCGTCCCAGAAATTTTGAAGCGGAATAAAGTATATCACACGTTAACCGTCATTATTTCTCTAAAAAGTTGTTTTTATAGAGCTAATAAAGTTGCAAATTAAAGTTCAAAAAGGGCGAAAACAACGCCTCGTCGCTCATGCGCGCCTCCCAGCGGCGGAGTACCTCCTACTCGCCGAGGTGGCTCCGGTGGCGGAGTTGCGGGAGACGAGCCTTCCGCGGCTGTCGAAGCGGACTGAGGCAGAGACGCGTCGCGGCGCTTGCGTGGTGTGTCCTCGTACGGCGCGACGCCCAGCTCCGCGCTCCTTTTTAAGAATTCGGCGCTCAAAATCCGATAAGCCCGGTAAATTCATCGATGATGGCAACCCGATTCCAAACATTCCAAAGCTACGATGGCTGCAGCGAGGCCTAATGGCCTACCGGGCCGACGGGCTATCAACCAAACTCGCATCGAATTGGCCAACCGCTTTGCTCCAATCGCTAAACTGTTTCATTTTACGTCATGTAGCGCAATGTTTTGCTTATTTAAAGTTGTTTTCTGCAATATTTAATTTGCTAATAACTCACAAAATATTGCGAATTTCTGTAATATTTTTTTTTCCTCGGTGTTCCTGCTTTCATGGAGCTCCGTTTCAGCGCGAACTTCAAACCAGTCAAAAAATTGTTGGTGGGCCCCTTTAAATACAATTTTGTGCCACGTTAAAAAAATTGTCTGCTTTTGCTTTAGTTTCTTTTAGACACCACAAATATTTCGAAGTGGCGGCCCGTGCTTGGTACCAATACAAGCAAGATTGAACCATAACACGACACGCGTGACTCGCCAAAAAGGGGTTTTCTTTTCCGCTCCATAGCCGTACTCGATAAAGAATGTAAACAGCGAGTCTAGCTTACACTTCGTTGTGGGGTACGGTCCGTACGGTTATCGAAGTGGCTAAAAGCGACCCACTAAAACTTTCTAATATTGACATCCACCCTTGTTGCCCTCCCCCCTTAGGTGGTTGTTGGGAATATGTAAATATGAATTTCATACATTTTGCTGGCCATCATGTTCTGCGAGTTAGGCACACAACAGGGCATTTTAGTAAATCGTTTTCAAAGGCCCACAGCCACTCCAGGCGCGCGCTTCAGAGAATGCATCGAAGTGGCAGTGCGAGCTCCCGCTAAATATAGTGTGGCCTGAAAACATAGTCTGCTAAAGTTCTCGAATAATTTGTGTTCGCTGCTAGAAAACAGAGACCTTCTACAAGATGCTCTCGTCTGGTACATCATTTTCTTTTCCATCGATCCCAATTTGAGGCCGTTTTAAGCGTGATAAGCCTTTTTTTTTTTTTTTTTTGAAGATGGAATGTTTTGTGAAGATGTAAGTCATCCTTATATATTCAAGTCACCACATCTAGCGCATGTGTTTTGAGCTCCTTGATCAACCGAGAATATATATGAAACGTTCCTTCAATGGGTGCGGGGAGGCATCGCAGCTCCCAAGTATGCGTTTACTTTGCCACAGGCTAAACCAAAGAACTTCGACAGCTCAAATTCGGTGACTGCGAGGGTGCAGCCTTGCAGCTCCATAAAACCTAAACCCGAGGGGCTAAGCTTGGCGAGCGCCAAAAAATAGGGCAGATAACGCGATAGGAGCTGAAGATACTGTAAGTCACGAGGTCGCTGCTGCCGCACCCATCGCCCGTCACTCAGAATGGGGATTTTCTCGGCTTATCCACTCAGAAGCCGGCGCAAAAGGGGACCTTTCCCCTCGCCTCACCACAATACAAGGGAGAAAGGAAAAGAAAGAGGGCGAGGAGGACTTTCCGCCAGGCGGAATAATATTTCTGCTGGTCCCTCTTTAACCGCCTTATATTAGTGTTTTAGTGTTGGTTTCTTATATTGTTGAAGTGACCATATTTTCCGGACCAACTCCGGTCCGGGAAATCTGGGAAACAAAAGAAAACAATCTTGGGTAGCCCAAGATCATTTTCTTTTGCTTTTAGTCTACTCGGCCACCCGTCACTTGGGAGAGGAGGGCTTGCTCTAATAAGTGGTCATGCAATTCATAATGCCGCTTTTACGGTGCAACTTGTTTTAGCATAAACTTTCTTTCACAGTTGCTGGCATTATTTGAGGTCACATATTTTTTTTAAACATAAACATAAATTTTGTTAAATTTTCCTTACAAAGGTTCATATTCTCTTCAGGAGAGCTTTTTGGAAATACAAAGCATGTGACCTTCTGTCCTGAATTGAGTTCTTTTTTTACAAGTTACGCAGTGTTTTCCGTATAAAGTTTGTGTCATGCAACAATTCTTTGTGCCGTAAAAATGTGATCGGACGATGATAATGCTTGGTGGTGGTGTGATGCAGTCAACAAATCTTGGTAGAAGTATGCGAATGTAGAGGCCCAGGAAGCTTTCACGATTTCGACATCAAATTAAGGGCTGCCGGGCACACATCTCCGCTTTTTCTAAAGCTATAATGGCGTAATAGTTTGTGGCAAACAAAATAAACGCAGCAGAGGGTACCGCTATCACAAGGATGGACCTTCTGCGCAGTTATTCGCATAGTACGCAAGGACATGGCGGTGGCAGAACGGCGGCCCTGTCTTATTACCCGTCTCATCTCAGGGGAAGCTCTCCCGTCGCCCGAAGCCGATTATACTATCCCTTCAAACCACTTCAGCCTTGATGAACAATGCAGCCTGCGTGCTCACGCGTCCAGCAGCTGGCAAGCACGAAGGCCCATATGTGCAGAATTCTTGTCCTTTGAAGACCGTTTTGGGGAGAGCCACGCTAATCCGGCTTGAGGCGTCCCGTCAATAGCACTCCGTTTATTGTCAACGTTTTACGTTACAATAAGTAGCAATCAGTACGTTCCTGAAGGTATGAAGCCGGCCATGTCATGTCCGCGCAAGCAGTTCCTCGTGTCTGCGTTTAGTACTGCGGGGGGTCATTTTCCTACTTTGCCAACGGCTGGAACGCGTACTTTGTCACGTCGAGGGTCGTCTGGACACATTCCTCTTTCAGATCCACCTAAAGATTTTGAAAAATCAGAAGCCGAACCCGATTTACAAGAGCAGAAGACCCGGCGCCCGGCTACTTCCGCAAGCGACGGAGCAAACGAGAATCGAGATAATCTTTTTATGACGTAGTGGCGCATCACGCGTCACTAGCCAATGTCGTGCCGCTGCGGCGATCGCTTCTGATTTCTTCGCTTTTTTTCGCGTTTAGGAATTATTTTGGGTCAAACGGTTGTGATATTTGGACTCAGCAGGCACAAACACGCCAGAATCAACCATTAACTCATTTTTTCCGAAAGCTCTCCAGCTTCCCTTTAAGGTTCGGCTATTCCCGTCACTGGGGCCATTCGCCATGAGCAATCACCAGAGTGCTGGTCGAGTCTCGCTTGGTGTATTTGTCAAATCTATGGGCAGAATTTGACTACTGTCACCATCGGGTACTTCCAAGTGACTACGTCGACACTACGATCCCCATAATTATGTGCTTTGCAAAAGAGAGACTGAATGTCCACTTTCATTCTAGAAATTGCACCGTGACAAAGAAGCTTCTCAGTCAGTGCCATTGCGTACTAATATACCTTGATCCCACTGGTGCCAGTAAGCTTGTGTAAACTGAGGAACAGTCCAACCCAATATCGAGGCCACAAGCGTAGCTGAAAAGCTAAACCTGCGCTTTACATCTTGCAGTTCTCGACCAGCAATCCCGATAGAAGTGACATCTACATGGTTTTGTATGGCAGTAGTCTCGGCGCTCGTCAATGGGAATTGACTGTTCAACCGCCACGTGCTGCGCGAACTGCACTCAGTTGCTGGATCTACGTCTCTGCCTCACATTATCTGCATGATAGTACAAATAGACCAAGGAACCTTCATAGACTGGACGACCACCAGCGTGGCTGAAAAGCTGTACTTTACATCTTGCAGGTAAGAGTGCTTGCTCTTTCCGACGTACAAGCTTTAATTCTGTCTGGCCGCAAATCTCCGTGTTTTTCGCCATTTTTACCTAAGCATGTTAAGCAATCATGGGTGTCGATGTCTCTGTTTACCGAGTACGAATCGGGCATTTTTTACCGACTCGCACCGGAGAAAGTGGACAAAAAGAGCCGTACCTCTTTTCACCGCAAGCTCTCGCAAGGTGTCCATCATTAAGAGTCCTGTTTTCACTTGCATCCTTACGCTCACTGCTCCTCTTGCCGAGAGATGGGGAGCTGAATTGTGGGCACAACACTACGGCAGCCCTTGATACATTACAAAAGAAGCAGGATGCTCTCCTTGACAGAACCCAACTAAACCATCAAGAAAACCTAACAAAATGAGTCACTAAAGTCAAAAGAAAGCTTAAAGAGCTTTCCAGCGCTGAAGAGGAAATAACAACTGCCTCACAAAACCTACGCTAAACCTAAATTGGAGCTGCTGTTGAATCGCAACGTAGCATGCCAAGTCAAAATTCGAATTGAGATCAAAAGCGAATTACCACTTCGGATGGATGGATAATAACGGCTGTACCCTTATAATGAGCGGTAGCTTGCGCCACCTAGACTAAAAACGATAATGAAAACCCGACTTCCCCTTTCTCCTTTCAAGCAATACGTTTCTCTATCACCAGGCCACCAGGCCAGGCAGACCTTTGGGGGATCGGGCAAAAAAACTAAAAACATCACTCCTCGCCTTCTCCACCTGTGAGGGGGAGAAGGCGCATGACTTGACATTTCTTGTTGCCAACTTTCAAAGCACCAGTCTCGAACAGGACCGATTGGAGCGCTGCAATCGCTCGAGAGTGACATAGTGACCAGTATCACGTTACGGAGCCAGGTATTTCCCGCGCCGCAGCAGAAACTGTTCGCGAAGTACATCTTCTTTTTGCTACGACAGAAAACCGACATACGACGAAACTTAAGAACAAATTCGAATACGTCAAGTGAAACGATCGAAAGTTGTGTGTAGGTTACAATGAAATTTTGCGATAGCTTGATGGCCGCCAACACCGCTCGGATAGTGAGAAATACTACGTGCTCTCGCCCTTCCCCAATTCAAGCAGCAAAAGAAAATAAATACTTACTCGAAACTACAATTCTCGGTAAGGCTGCTCGATCCACGGATCCCGAAAGGAACGACAACAATTTCATTGACTTCAGCGGCCGAAGCCATACCGACATAAAGGCATAGCAAGGCGCTTGTCACTCGCTGCTTATGACCATCTGTCTCGTTAAATAAAAAATGTTTGCGCAACCTTTTTTTATTTTTTTAAACGCACCCTTTTTGCGTGAAGAGTATGAACCTTGATCAAGATCTTCCGGTAAGAAGGCGAGTCTTATCTCTTCGTCATTTCCATGTCATTTTTTAAGTATTGAGCAGTGGTGGCAGACTCTAAAACATATCTGCTCACATTCTTTACTCAGGAACCCACAGAAAGGCAACAACTGCAATGAAGGGGGTGGCCGAGCCAATTGAAAATTTGGGGAGATGACTAACAAACAAACAAAAAAGTTTGAAATGCTCCGTGACATTCAGCTTGACATTTCAAATTGACATCAATGTGAAATGCCATGTTAAAGGAGTACTCTACCAATTTTTTTTATAGACGCTGATTTGGCTTAAAATCGACTGAACACACCGACAGACACGGATGTACCAGCTTCCCAAGTATTAAGGGGAAATAAAAAAATTCATGAAGTTATTAAAGTTTTGAATTTCGTTCTGACCGTGTTTTTCAAACCGAGAGCCCCACTAGCAACACTGAAGTGTGACGACCACTGATCTCTATTGTAGTAGGCTGGATCACGGACCACGACCTCGGCAGCTGGGGCCGAGTGTCGCCACCGGCGGCCATTGATTGACACCACCAAATGCATGGGACTCTATGGGAAAAACAAGAAAAAGTGCCGTTTCCCCCGTTTCTAAGCTGTTGTCAGCACTGAAACTTTTTGGCTGCTTTTCGATAAGCCCGTAAAATAGCTTGCGTACAAACATTAAAACTGACAGCCCTCGCAGTTCTTATAAATAAATATTTTGTGGTCGAGAGTGACTCCACTGTAGTGCAGACATATGAGGCGAGAGTTAGCTAGAGTTACCGCGGAGTCGGTGGTGGTTTCGTTGAGTTGGGTTTAGCAGACGATAAGCTCGAAGGGTTTGCTACGCAGAATTCGCTCACTCCCGGAAAGCCGCTGTCGAGATGGAACTTCTTTGTCATTCGTCAACTTCTGGGCTTCCCCGAGGACGGTCTCATTGACGGGAAGTTCCTTTGTTTACTCCGCAACGACAGCAAGCTTGTTAGCTCAGCCGTGGGTGCTCCGGTACGTTTGATTTTTTTTAATCGGCGTTCGAACGTCTGACAAATACCGATTCGATCTCCAAACACCCGATATAAGGATCGCAGCACACCATAAAATACTCGCCTCCGAGCACAGTGTACATGCTTCAATATTCTTACTTTTGTACGTTTCTCCCATAGACTTGCGTGTATTGCCTGGTGTCAAGCAATGGCCGCCGGTGGCGACACCGACGGGCTCCCGATGCAGCCTACTACAATAGAGATCAGTGGTGACGACAGAAAAAGGTGCAAAGTGGGCAGTAAACCACGTTGCCACCTGATTACAAGACGTCTGATGGTAGGAAAAGAACATGCTCATTCACTGATAAGCACAAAAAAAAAACTTGACATACTCTGTTTAAGACTAGCCGCGCGACCTGAAAGTCTGTATTATTTGTGTTGTCACACACTGGAGAGCGTGCAGACATTTGAATGTTGGTTTCGGCATCATCTTCATTTACGGTTTTCTCAATAGCCATTTTAAATTTTGAGACAATAAATAGCATGCAGCGAAGATCAAAGTCCGGGTATTCAGAAAATGCAATTTCCTTGGGTAGCTCAAAAAACGGCCTAAGTACCCCTTTAAGTTCCACATCATAGTGTCGCGTCGGAAATTTGTTTCGCAAGCGTGGAAAATTGTGCTAGTTGGTAGTTATTCATCCCGATTTGAAAGCGCACAAAAGACGAGGACAGCGGAAGAAAACACGTACGACAAGCAAGCACTCACTCGCAACAGATATGTTCATTGAAACCTCAGAAAACACAGCACATAAACATCGTGATTTTATTGTTTTAAAGATACATAGTTTTGAAAACAAGGAGCTGAAGTGCGCATGAGCGATCTAAGGGAAGCGGGCGGGATGCTTTTTCGTGTTTTCTAAGGTTTCAATAAACATTTCAGTTGCAAGTGAGCGCTTGTCCGTCATACGTGTTTTCTTACTCCGTCCTCATCTTTTGAGCGCTTTCAAATCGGGATGAAATTTGTTTCAGTCTGAACATGTCTTCAGCCCATCCATTATGCGCCATTCATTAGCAACATTGCTTGGGTCTCTAGCCATTCTCCAGAAAAACAAAAGAGAATGCCATGCAACGTTGCATTTTAGGCGTGACAAGCTCACTAGCATAAATGACTACTAGCAATCTAATAGGAAATTGTTACAAAGAAAAGTGCAGTTGAAGACGAGAGCCATATTGTTTACACCAAAACCAAAAAAAAGATAGATGCTGCCGAACTTGAGGATGAACACGGAAAGGTGTTAATGTGGACCACATTATGTAATAATTAAAAGCAATCGACAAACGAAACATAAGCAACGATGCCACCAAATTGTACCACCTTGTCCAGGTTTCGGTTCAGACGGCCATATCTTGCTGTGACAACCACCTTGCAACCAAACAATGTAACACTTAGAGTAGGAGTTTCCAGCTTGTGACATTGTGAATTTTCCACAGAGGGACCATCACCTGGGAGCACGACTGGATTTCAAAGAGAGTGGCTAAAAAACAAAGCACCCACAAATTTCTCCAATCCATTCAACCACATTATTTGGGCATACTCGTACCCAAAGACGTCAGCTACATGCTGTTGGCTCATTGAGTCATTATGACCTAGACATGGCTCCCTCAAAAATCACTTTTGTCCCCATTGTAGGTTATCTTTGGCCCCGAAGTGGATACAAAAAGGCCACCTCTCTGCTCGGCCAGCAGGAAGAGAGGGAGGGTACCAAATCCATTTACTCTCGAATACACGCTTCTGAAAAAGGTGAATTATGTTATGACGAGAACAGATTTGATGAAGCACACTTAACAAATATTGCATTCTTTTGAAACAAGTATGCTTTGCTCTCAATTCAAGGTGCAGAATAAAAATTAAGATGATTTAAATCACGATCTAAATTGCACCCGTTTTACTATGAGACTTAAAGCAAACCTCTCCCGCAAAAATAATCCCCCGAATATTATTTTGATTTAACGCTTGTCTATCATTTTATGTTTTCTATACGGATTTGTTTTGTATTTAAATTATAGATTCATCAAGCAAGAACGATTTATAGCAGGCTGAACCACTGATCTCCACTAGAGGGGGCTGGACGGCACATTGAGGAGACCGGTGTGCTGCCATCGGAAGTAAGCGCCTTGTTTTGGAAGTGAGCGCTTGACAGGTTTTTCAACTCTTCCGAGTGCTGGATCGAACAGCGCTCAGGGTGCTGGATTTTTTCTTGTCATCCCAAGAGAGCCTGCTTGTTGCGGAGCAACAGCGCATGCGGGCCCGAGAAGTCTCCTGGGAAGTCATTCGATGTGAACATTTTGAGATTCTAGTTGATCAAGTGTGCGTACGTCCCACATTCAAATGCCTTATTCTCGAATTTAATTCAGAACGGGTGTATTGAAACCCAATCAGACACAAAATAGCATGGACCAAAATATTGACCGAATGCACTAGGAAGTCCAGCAGACGCCCGACTTCCGGAACAACTAGCATCGAACTTCCAGTTGCTTCACTTGCACCGGGCTCGGAGAGCAGCTATGCGCCATCCAGCCCCCTATAGTGGAGATCAGTGGGCTGAGCACAAGCTATTGTGAGCAAATCAGTGTTGAGCACCTTTCACTTCATGTTTCAGTTACCTAACGTCCCTTTGTGAGCAAATCAGAATGTGAAAAAAGAAAAGTCTTATTGCAAGCAAACTAAAATATAAAAGAAGCAAATAGTAGATTTTTTTCTTTTTTGCTAACAACAAAATTGAGCTGCTTTTATTCTAGTATGGCGGAGTTCACATCAACAAAAAATCATTAATGAAACTAAGTTTTAAAAGCTTAAATATACAGTAATTCTCTTTTCCACACTGTTTTTAATGACCAGACGAATTGATAAATTAATCTGTTATTTATGCTTAAAATAACATCCAATGATAAAGAAACAGTTTTTTTATCAAACCAATCTGATTTATTTGACTTCCTTTTAATCATGCTTTTTTTTTTTATAATGCAAATTTAAGAATCAACTCTACTTTTGCTGAGATGCCGAAGGATGAATGGCCACCAACGGAACGCCCCTTTGCCAATCAATAAATTTAAATCAGGACAACAACCATAACAAGGAAACAAATCGAGCCTCCTGATTACACACACCTGTTGGCCTTTCATTCACAAGCATATCTGCATGTGCTTTATGGTCACCACTCTACCGAGATTGTCCGCACGGAACGTGGGACGCGTTTACTGCCGTGCAGGTAAAGCATTTGCAGTTTGATATCAGACGCTTTGGGTGTAAAAAGCATTATTGCTACAAAGACCATTAGTGCCGCCATTTTATGTAATGTTTTTTCTTTTAATTGTCATTTATATTTTTATTTACAGCAAACTGCATGGGATATACATGGTCAAAGTCAGCGAGCCACAAGAGAAAACTGTAGAAGAATATAGGAGACTAGGATAGATGCTGACTTTAACGTAGTACCTCTGTATTCTTTTAGTTTCTAGTCTTCTGTATTCTACAGTTTCCTCACGTTGCTCGCCGACTTTAACCATGTATAACGCTTACCAACTAGCCCAGCCAGCGCTGGCCCAGCTCACCACCCTTCTACAGCATGGGATATTCATCGCCGCCATTTCTCACGCGCGGATCGACCGCCATGTTTTTCTGTTTTTTTTTTTTGTTTTTTTAAGACGAAACGGAGGCGTGAAATCTGCCCAAGTAAATTGGCTATTTACATTCCCAGGAAGCGGTAGTACAAGTTCTGAACACTATTTGAACGTGTGAAATATGATAGAAACACTTCAATAGAAACCTGGCCAGCTCGCTATTATGCAAAAAGTTTTCCCGGCCCGGCCCGACCCGACCCGACCCGGCCCGGCCTGCGGGGATGGGCCAGGTCGGAGCAGCGGGCCGGGCCGTGCCGAATCTAGACCTCAGGTTACAAAAATGGTATTGTTACATGAAGGCTAATGTATACGACTGGAACAAAGTCGTGAACGCATGCATCACGCTAAGCCTAGCTCCGCAAACGCCGCGGTTTGCTTTCTTTGGAGAACCCCAGCAGCACGACGATTTGGCCGTCGTAAACAGAACCAGCGCAAATGCGCGAACCAGCCTTAACAAAGTCCAAGTAGTACAGAATCACTCACCGCGTTTTCGGGAAGGTCTGGAGGACTCCATATCCAAGGAATATCAGCACTCAAAATTACTACTGCAAAAATATTTATTCCGCTTTCCAAAGCCGCTCAAGCATCTCTGCCATAGAGCCCATCGCCTGTCACGTGACAGTAAAAGAACAAATATTTCAATTTAGGTACGTTCAAGCAGTTCAAGTTGCTAATGAACAAGTGTTACGTGTACTGATTGCCTTAGTTTCACATAATCATCTTAACCTTTTGTTTTAATACAATTATAAAAGATGCGGATCTGCAGTCATCATCATCATCGTATAGACTTCACCTGTGTAGCGTGCAGCGAGCGGTGCAGCTGGACAGCTCTGGACGCGACCATTATGTTTATTTAGAAGCTGCAGGCCAGAGTTATTATTATCATTATAACTCTATGGCACTCAAGGCCACGGTGCTCCAGGCTCTCTAGGAATTTCCCAACACTGGTTTTAGCAGTCCGTGTAGCATCGGCCTCGCCGCCGCGCCAGCGCATCTGAATCACGATCCGAAGATGTACCGTCGCCAGCCGACCCGTATAGAAGTCAAGATGGACGACCTGCAGGAGTACGAAGCCCTCAAGAAGGAGTGGGACGACAAGAAAACTCCGCACGACAAGACCCCCGACATCGCAAGCAACACGGCCGCGTCCAAGCCGACCGTCCACGAACGCATCGGCTACAAGCCCGAGCCGAGAGTTGCGAGCTGAGTACCGGCCCCCCTCGACGAACACTGCTTTGGGCAACTCTTTCGCCTCCAAATACATGTCCGACTGCAGAACTAACGGCTGTGCGTTGAATCCCCTTTCCTCGTTTCGACCGCCAGGTCACGCCAGTTTTCGCTGCACACTTGGATGGGCGGCGTCTCCGGTTCTCTCCTTCACGTCCTTTCCGCTTGGTGGCTTCGCCTCCTCCTCCGATTCGAGTGTTTGGGCGTGTGGTTAAACCAGTTAAACCGTGGAGGTAGGGAATAAGAGTAGGCGACATGGGTCTGCCCCTCCAAACCGGAAGTCTCCCCCGGCTCCACCTTTGGTGGCGCCATCTCCAGAAGCTTCCTACCGCCATGGGTTAAACGAGGGCACACAGTACCTTCAGGAGCACAAAAATCTATTTAACTAAAGGCAACAGGAATCCATGAGTAATGGAAGAAACGAGCGTTATGAAATTTTAACTGATACGAGATAGCGCGAGGTATCTGGAGGCGGGTTATTCGCAACTCCAGCCCACCGCTCGCCCTCTCGCGGAGCGGGGACGGCAGCGGTGGCGGCGGCGCAGAAACGGTGGCAAGGACTGTCGGCCTTGATGTGTGAAGCCGTTTTAACGAAAATAGTGAACGCGTTAAAAGAGGAATTCTTGTGCTCCGCCTTGCAACAGCGTTGCACGAAGGACCGCGTGATGTCTAATTTCATTAGGGACTTTTCCTATATCGCATACGTTGTGGATTTCTGGTCTTGTGCATGGCCTCCAGCTAAATCTGTGCTCAATGTGACGGCAAACGCTCCCGCTAATAATGAAGAGCTCTAGCGTACGGTCCACGAAAAGTCTATTCCTTGCCCTAAGTAGGAGTAAACTCGTCGCGCAACGGTATGTCGAGCAATACACATCGGGAATGAGTTCGCGTCTTAAGGCCGTTACAAGGAACATGACCATTTATACCAAGCACTTTCAAAAGACAGAATACCCGTACTTGCTTTCACGTAATTACAAAGTAAATAAAGAAATGCTCGAAGCATTTTAAGCGCGTCTGTGTTAGCCAACCGTTCCTGACGAGAGCTTAGAATAGCCGGTTTTGGCGAGAGGGGTCGCAAAGTTGCAAATAGCACGGTACAAAAAATTTACGGTATATTAAAATATTTATTTTTGATAGAGAAATAAATAAAACCACCAAACACGACACGCAGACTATGTTAATAGGCAGTTTTCGCATGGCGTTACCGCAGGCTACCGTTGGCTACCGTGAGCACGGCAACGCTGCTGGCGCACGGTGAAAATTGTGCTTTAAAGGCCCAGCGTGAGCTTCCGATTGTAATGCTACACCGCACGGTAGCCTGCGGCAACAAACTTCCTATCAATAACCAGAGAGCAGCTTGATCACGTGTTGCCATACACTAAAACTGAGACGGTGAGCAGCGCGTTGCGAGCCTCTGACACAAAGACATCAATACCGTGAATGCTGCTCTTCCGAAGCTGGACGGTCAGTGTGCGAGGCTCATTTCTTAGAGCACTAATGGCCAGGCAAAGTACAACCACGACATCTTAATCACCCTAAAAAATATTCTACCACAAACAGGGACGTGGCCGGTCGCTCGACCACCACAAAGCTTCGCAAGTTGAGGTTTCCACAAATTTTAAATATCTGCATGCTCGTTTTCCTAACGCGCATCAACAACTCCCATCACCTGTAATATGATCCTGCCCTAACCGTCTCGCATTTGTAGACAAATTAATCATTTTTAGTGCGCTGACCAGCCTCAGCGAGCAGGCGCACGGGAAATCCTGGAGAATCTATCCCCGTCTCTTTCGCCATCTTGGAACTACCGCCCCGCCACCTATAGGGTGTTTGAGTTGTGAATAGTGCCTGCTTTGACATTTGAAAATGCTGTCTTGTGCATAATGCCGGAGGTGCAGTCAAGACTGGAGGTCAAACAGCGTGGCATAGGCAGGTTGGCACTGGGAGCCCATGGGAAAATCCCTCATGAAGGTGCACAGAGAGATGGGGGTTGGTCGTCGTTCGAGGCAAGGGAGGCAAATAGCAAGCTGGAATTGGAGGAGCGGCTGCGGGAAACGGACGAAGAGAGATGGGCAGGCAGAATATTTAGGTACCTATATACGAGATGGAGAAAACAAACTCGACACCTTGCGTCAAAGTACTGGTGTAACAGTGACGAAGATGGCCAGACAGGAACAGTGAAGAAGTAAGGGAAAAGGAGACAGAAATGTGGGAGACAATGCAGAAAAAGCCAGCTTTGTAAATGTACAGGGCAAGAAAAACTGATAGTAGGAAGGAAGGATTTTGCATTATTGTTTGAGGCTTAGGACAGGGGTTTTAGGAACCAGGATGTACAGGGTCAAATTTCAACAGGTGGATGCTACGTGCATGGTATGTTGGGAGGGAATCGAAATGCCAGAGCATGTCATTATGGAATGGGGGGGGGGGGGGGGCTCAGCCGCCCAAGGAAATCGCGCGAAGATGCTGACTTCCTCGGGGCTCTGGGATTCAATGAGAGCAACAAAGCAAACCATTTTCAAGTAGAAATTGGTAAGAGAAGATTGGAGGAATGGTGGCAAAAAGCAAGACAGATAGAATAATCCAATTAAATTGACTTGGTCAAAATTCGGTGTAGAACTAAAAACACTACTTGACTAGGTAGTGAAGTCACCACCTCGATTTGAAGGGGAAAACTGCCATCCATCCACTGTGCAGTGCGTCTAGAGTTTGGAGTGTTGCCAATTGCTGGATCGGGGTCACATGGTTTATGGGCAGGATATGCAATCCATGCCATGCAATGCAATGACACTGCACGTGCGCTTGCAACCAATCTGCATTGGGGGCATTCGCCGTTAAATTGCAAACACTGTCCATAGTCGAGTTTCTCCCTTTCTTAGATCTCTCGAGTTGCCTGGGACCACTGTAGTGATGGACAGAATGAGTACAGTAGGGCGCGTCATCTGAACGCTTGGCCCCCAGCAAGTTCCCCATGCCTTCCAACACGCTTTGTCAAAGGTAGATACCCTAGTTACACGGGCACTCTTAACCGTAGTTAATGATGTCAAACTAGTTATTTGCAGCTACACGGCAGAACGAAATGCAGTTAGCCCGCTAACCACAGAGCCGCGGTTCGGGCTCCCTGCCCGACAAGATGGAAGCGCTAGAGTTTGGCAACGTGGGACCGTCCCAAGTGTCCTCCCAAAAGTGTGCCAACTGGACTGTTGCTACCAGAGGCCTCTATACGCGATTGGAAATACCATCTATCTGTGGTTTGCTCCCACACGAGAAATGCCGCAACGGCAACTGCACTCTGGCAAAAAGTCACGCTCACCAAAACAATTCTGGCAAAAGCTGGAAAATTTCGGCAAGCAGCTGCAAGTATGAAGGCCAATTGACTAAAGTACGCTACGATGCACTCGAGATGCTGCGACTTGTATCGAGACATATTTTTGAGTTACGCTCGCGTGTGCGTAAAGATATTCGTCTCTAGCCGGCTGTTATCCAAGAAATTTAACTGAAGAGTATGTTTGACTTGCATCGATAGCAGCGGTATCCAACACGTCACCGTTTCCCTTCTCGCATCTTGCCTAAGTAATTCATTATTTCCAGAGTTTGTTTTTCTCTTCGCTAGCTAGCGATACACAACGGGTACCAACCGAAAAAAGCAATTTGTAAATTTATTAATATCTAATAAAATGGTGTTCTCATTTTTTCTGGACAATCATTGCTATAATTTGAAAATAAAACTCTGCGCGGGTGACAGCCATGCAATTTTCTTTAATGTCTAACCGAGGAAAACCAATTTGTGTGCAACATTGGCAGGCTGCGATTTATGGTAACTTGAGTCAAATGTGACGACGGCACTACAGCTAAGAGTGTCCGTGTAACCAGGGTACAAATAAGCTACGCTTCTGAGTAACGACACTTGAGACATCTTAAAATCATTGTTGCCAGTCATCTGAAATGGCTGGAAATGGTTTTCCGTCCTCCGGCGATGCTAACAAGTTTCCCAACACTATGGTGCCTGGATCGCGTCTCCGACTGGTGCGTTTAGCGTCCTATCCCGGCCATACATCAAAAGTGGTCCCTAAGTGGCAACAAATGACGTCACACAAGCTGGAGGGTCATGCTGTTGCCTGTCGCGATCCTGGCGGGTGGCCGTAGAAATGCTGGCGAAAAGCACGAGCGAACGCGAGTGTCGCTGTCGTCACGGCGTCCCAACTTCCGGCTGCAGCGGCTTGCGTGGACTGTCACAGTGGAGAGCAACTTACAGTAGAACAGGCGTATACACCACAACTGTTGGGACGCCGCCAGGATCGCGACCGGCGACAGCATGACACTTGTACGACGTCATCAGGCGGAAATCGAGGGACCACTTTTTGAGACGCGGTAAACACACCAGTCGAAGACGCCTTCCAGGCACCGTACCAAGACCATAAAACGGAGCAAGTATTGCCAAAACTAGACCCATCTTCCCCAAGCGTTTGGTACATGCGCGAGGCCACCATAACTTTAGACGACGGGAAGCAGGCGGCAGTGTGCGAGACGTCGTCCTGCACGCGCAGGGCTCCAGCGAGGTTGCCGCACAGGCAGAGTTCCCTACGCAGTGCGGCAGCAGTGGCGTAGCCACTGGCGAGATGGGTCTATTGCACCCGCTCCTCACCAAGCAGCAAAATGGCAGTGCCTCTCAAGAAAACCGGGGAATGGAGTGCCTCCAAGCGCAGTTTATTGAGTAGTTGAAGATAGAAAGCTTGTGCTGGGGACCAGTAAAGTTCCTCCCTGCTCTGCTCACCAGAGACTAGAGTTGCTCTTTTCTTTCACACATTGAAGAGTGAGCTAATGATTGCTCGCGCAACTGCAGCAGTGGTGCAACTGCTGCGCCAAACTCTGCCAAAACTAACAACCTGCTACATGCTGCATTTGCGCCATGCCTGCACCCAAAGGAAGCTGTTCTCAAAAAAGAAACTGAAAATGTCTAGCACATGGCATTGTTAACAATGCCACTGAAAATAGTTTTTTCTTTTTATGTTTGAGTAGTATGTGAAAAGAGTAGGGTTGCACAAATATTCACTTTCAAATTGTAGTTTTCGAATAATACGCTTATTGGTATTGTCCTCAAAACAAACTGCGGTATTTGTTGTTTCCAAGTGTCGATCACTAGCTCTGCAGAGTGTGCTTCTCCTCAAGCACTGGTGCACTGTGGAGAAGCAACACCCACAAAGCTGACAGAGCTTGCTTCGCTGCAGTGGAGAAGATCCAGTGCACGTGTGTGCGCTAGACCTTTCAAGTGGTCTAGTGCACACACCTGCCTGTATTCAAAAAGGAAATGCTGCAATTGTTGAGATTTCCATTGCAGTAAAATCTTCCAAATTTAACTGTGGCTGCTATGTAAGGGTATATGTTAGGCACGTCTCACAACCTGCGTTCATTTCTTCTTTTTAATACGAAGAAAATATTTGTATATAGCAAGATTTCTAAATCCCCTCAAATAGGTATGGTTGGATTTTTTTATAGGCTTAATTTCATGGAAGATCGGTCGTTTCCTTGCCATCCGAATGTAGGTGTTGGAACTTTCCGTGGCCAGCCTATGAATAGAGCTAGATTAAAGTGTGTTTCTTTATAAATTACATTAAAAAATTAACGGAGCGCGTAAGTCTGGGCCATTAGAAGCTTGGGAACAATGTTCCGGAGTTCAGCTGAATTTTTGTTTAAGCATAGTGTAATAGCGAGACATCTGCAAAATTGAGTAACAGTAACCGAGACATCTCCAAAATTACCGCCGTACGATTGTTCAATAAATAAATATCTGCAGCAGGCAGTTCCCTCGTAGGTACGACGTTTTAAATAGTCTCCCAACACTCCAACTGCAGTTCTTTCGACAAGCTAACTTTTAAAGAGATTGTATAAAATTTATCGACACAAAAGCTCAAAATTGCCTGCTCCAAAACCCGTCTCTCCAAGCTACAAGAGCTGCCTCCAAATGACCACTTGTCAGTTCCACCACAGCTGCGGAGATCTTTTACCTCCAGCAGAGTGAGTGGCACTCCATTAGAAGTTACTCACCGGTGATGCGTGGGTCCTCCGGCCATTACAGGGGCATTCCACATGAAGGGTACTTGGGAAGCAATTCAATTGCTTTCATTCGTTACTCCCGAATGTAATTCGTGACCGACGGGGCGTTTGTATGCCACCTCTGGCACGAGACCTTCGATGATGCTAGGGCATCTTGGGAGCCTCGAGCATACCAAAGAATGGCCGAGCGCGCGTCGGGGGCGCTCGAGAGACCACCTGTTGTGCTTACCCTCGTCGGCGACTATAGTCCCAACTTGATTACTTTTCAACCCCACCAGAGTACGATTTATACCTACTAGTCAACTGTCCAGTTTGAACCTTCCATCTAGATTCGTCGACGGAGGGAAGCATGTGGAGCGTCTGCATCATTGTCCATCAGCTGGATCGCGATGCTTTGCAAGTGTGGTGCCAGAGTGGCACACTTCGCAGTTTTGTATTTTCTTTGGTTATACAAATAAAGAGCGGGGACTTCGGGGCACGGAGCTCTGGTTAGAGTGACGACTCTCGACACCGGTTATAACCAAGTCGACGGGAATCGGAAATCACTTCGCTATATCGCTCTTTCGTTATAACCGACTTCGGTTATAACGAAGTGCAAAAGGGAATGGGAAATTGTGATTGCTTCGCTGTAGCCGCTATTTCGTTTATAACCGACTTCGTTATAATGGTCTTGACAGTAGTGGCTAGACGCAAAACTAGCCGCCTTTGTCTCACTGGTCAAACGTCTGGTGTTGGGCATCCGCCTCTGCCCCTCTGGCGCAGCGGTACTGACGAGATCGTAACTGGGGGTCCAAGATTCAATTCCCGTCGGGGCGCGTTCAGAATTTTCTTCTCTCTTCTCAAACTATGTGTTTTTGTGCACACATCTGAAGGACGACATTTCATAACGGTTTCCGGGGTGTTCCGTTGCACCTTTTCCTCGGAGGCCCTTAAACACCGTCTCCGCTAAAACCTTTCGTTAAGAATAAAAGAAAAAGTACAACATGTCAGAGATTGTTAAAAAATTGCGAATGACGGCGCATACAAATCATGTCAAACCTCGCTCGTGCAAGTTTTGAATTCCAGCTTTCAAATGTCTCGGAGACTCGACTCGAGCAGTTCAACCACGCACGCCACAACAGTTGTCAGTACGGGCGATTTATTGAAAAGCCAACACCTTTGTTGCCTTCGGGACGAACAAAAATTTCTATGTACAAACAGAAATAAACGCGAGAAATGATTCTACCTGATGGCGAAATTATGATGGGTTGAGGTAACTTTTTAGAATGCACGATGTAAAAGGAAAAAAAAAAATTATTAAAAAGACTATCGCTCGTTTGTGGGCGCAATTGCTCGGCCCCGTTTACTCCAAAAGCTCCGTTTTGCAGTCCATACTGGTCCATCCCTTGAGCTGTTGCCGTCTGCAAACCTTGGATGCCCTTTGCCCTCCCCAAGAATGCACCTGGACGTAGGTACACGTGGGAAAGCACTCAAAATGGAAGCCTGGCCATCGTCGCAGCCGCCTGGATGACAAAATGGTCGTCGTCCAACTGGAAGAAGCAGACGAGCTTTTCCGCGAATGCCAAAACTCCAGCTTGGTTGCTGCCGACGTTTTGTACGGACCTCTTCCGGTAGTCGTTTCCTCTAATCCATTCCAATCCAGTTTCCTGCTGGCCTCTGTTGGCTACCCTATGCCGCCGGCTTCCAGCCGACTTTGTGTCTCGAACACAGTACCGAGAAGTTCTCGAAGTCTAAGTGACAACCTGGAAAAGACAGACACAAGGCACGCGTAAGGTTCCCACGTGCCACGTCAAATCGGAGTGCACGAGCAGAAATGCGCGAAAAAGAAGAAACCTCGAGCACAGAAGTGAACACTCAACTTCGAGAAAATGATGTCGCGAGAGGCATGGGTGCAGGCGCACAACTTTAGAAAGTATGAGTGCTTGAGAGGGAATCTTTGGAGCATTTTTGATAGCAATTTGACTCAAAATTCATCCAACACATTAACATCTAAACTAATAACCTAGCTATTTTAAATTTTGCTTAAGAGGCTTTACTGGCAACACTGAAAACGTCCTAATACAATACACCTTGTTCCCTACGGGTTTCAAGTATGGTGTGCTAGGAAAGCCTATGCCAGCAAAAAAGGTATGCACGATATACTGCTATTTGTAGATGGTCCAGTTGCAGGTTATTCACTGTTTGCAAAGAAGCTCACTACCGACAAACCCTCGCTCACTTCCGGTTTTCTTTATTTTCCCACTTTTGTTTCGCATCCTTACGTTTTCTGCCCCAAAACATTACAATTATTCGTTTCCGAAAGAAAAACAATCCGGTTTGATCGCTGCGCATCGCGGAAGAGCAAATAAACGCAGTAGCGGAAGTCTATTGAGGCCCGGGAATCCCGAGGCGCCCTTGCGCTAACGACTCCCTCCGAACGCGGTGAATACGACGTGCAACGTCGTTCCACTGGGGTGTGGGAGAAAATTTGAATGTTGGTTTCAGCATACCCTCATATTCCATTTTCTCACCAGCTATTTTGGATTCAGATATAACAAATAGCATGCTGGGAAGAATAAAGCCTGGGTATTCCCAAAAAAAACATTTAGTTTGGGCAGCTCCCTCAAGCTCTACAGGAGTGTTGCTGACTAACTGATCAGCAACACTCCTGCTGATCAGCTGATTGAGTCATTGCCTCCAATGAAGTGCGATCGTTGTGCAACTGCTTTCTGTTTGGTGTCAGTTGTGACCAAGAATGTATATCCTTCATTGCTTAAAACAAAAAAGTTTGTAATGTCATTAATCAAAAGGAGGCACCAGGATGAGGGGAGGGTATGCCCTCCTCCTCCTCTGTACCCTCCTCTCCTCCTCCTCCCGCTGAATTTGATCGTGGGTGACGTGACACAAAGTCATTTGACGTCATTTTCACCCCTAAACTTGGCGGGGAAACTGAATTGGCGTTGAGCTCACGAGACGTCAATTTCCTCGCTAAATTTAGTGGGGAAATTTTCCCGCCGAATTTAGAGGGTTAAGTTTCCTCACTAAATTTAGCGTAGAACCTCGCGTCCGGACGCAGCGGACGCTGCGAGCTATCCCAGCCAATCCCGCTCTGTGGACGTAGCCCGTGATACGCTTTCCGCGCGTCGCTGTGCCAGCCCCCCCAAGGTCACGTGACATTCACGCGGCTTTGGATAGGCCCCGATGGCTCGTAGCATCCACTGAAAGCAGCCAAAGTAACCCCAAAGCTGTCTTTGTACGAATTTTGAGTGACGGGTTAATCTTCTCTAATCTTGTAGAGGGACAATAGCCACTTCTGAGACACACAAAAGGGATTCTCGGGGAGAGGGGAGCTCCTCCTTCAGCTCATCTCTCGTCGTGGCCGAGGCAGTCACCGTCACTACCTGTCAAGGTCCCTAGGCGGGCATTACAAACGAGGCGTTAGCGACATCCACCAGGTGCTCTTTGCTAATCGCTTAATTCATTATAAAATTCCTTTTTGTGTCTTTTTCACGAGAGATTGGTGTGTCTGATGCGATACTGCTCCATTGAACACAAACAGACCAAGAAATAAGCGAGGACATTTCCTTGTAGTATCCCTTTAAACTTAGCCGATTTTTGCCCGAATGAATCCACCAGACGGTGTTAATGCGTCACGTGACGTCGCATAAAGTGATCGTGGGAATGTAACGTCACGATGTTACGGGGAAGTTTTCTCCACGAATTTAGCGGACAAATTGCGAGGTACCGGCGTCACGTGACGCTAATTCTCCGCGAAATTTAGCGGAGACATTTACTTGCCTCCACACAAACACAGCCCGGGATTTCCCGCAAAACCTGGCCAAAAGCGAGACAATAAAATTCTGTTTTTCGCTTCCAAAGATGCCCTGTGGGCCCTGTTAATATGGATACTCCACTATATGGACAACATTTTCGGAAAAAAATTGGACAAATATACGACAGCTAGAAAAGCCCGCTCAAACAGATTTCTGCCGCCCTCACCCGGGCAACTCTGGGCGCCCCCAGTACCCGATGTACAGTGTATTAGAATAGGAATGTAGTGCCGGGAAAAGCGTAGCAATGGGAGCTCGCGAGGCAGTATGTATAGTCTGCACTGCATGACACTGCCGTTGTTACGACCGTGAGAAGTCGTTTCATTTATTTTGCGCGTCGGTTGCTCCCACGAGCCGACCGCGATTTCCTAGCTCCACGCGTGCTTGATCGGAATGCGTTTAGAATTTGGTGTTGTCTTTTGGTCGTGCGGACAGTGGACACGTAAAAATCGCTCCAAAATGCCGCCGGTGAAACGGAACGACGGCTAGACACCTGGCTGCCGAACGGGCTACACGCACTTGGGGGTGCGAGGACGACGGGGTCCCTTTTCGGTGCTCCAAAAGACAATCGCGAGAGACATTCGGGAAGGGAATTTACTGAGATGGGACGAGCACCTCCAAGAAATGAGCGCAGTCTGCAAGTTGCATTTCATACCCTGCTCCGTCCTTGGTCATTTTTGTTCGGAACACAAACTACGGAATGCCACATTGATTTCGTATCTTTAGACAACCGGTGTCAACACTCGTCGCACTCCACATCGCACACCTCGCGTGCAAGCCGCTCTGGTCCGGTCTTGACACCATCTCATACACTGCACCCAAAGTACACCGTATCCAAAGCAAAAGAAGCCGAAAAAACCGATCACCTTACATCGAGTCCGAGTTACCGTAAAATTCCGCAAGAACGCCCATCCCAAAATAAAGAAATAAATGGTGAAAAAAATAGGGGTGGGCTATCTTTAGGGATGCCACAGCAAAACTATATAAAAAATTAATGATAAACACGGGGCGCCCGCTACAAATCACATGACGCGGGAACTGATACCGCAGATCGTGGACAAGGCAAATTCACGTTTGACAATGCAATAAATACGCAGGAATTAGCTACAAACTCCCGTTTCACAGGAATGGATACCGCAGGTCGCAGTATCCGTTCTTTCCCCTCCTCCGCAGGTTGCGGGCGCAGCAGATTCACGTTTCACGGTGCGAAGGACCCGCTTCCACTGAGAATTCGCATCTCACGGGAATGGATACCGCAGGTCGCAGTATCCGTTCCTTCCCCTCCTCCGCAGTTGCGGGCGCAGCAATTCACGTTTCCACGGTGCGAAGGACCCGCTTCCACTGAGAATTCGCATCTCACGGGAATGGATACCGCAGGTCGCAGTATCCGTTCCTTCCCCTCCTCCGCAGGTTGCGGGCGCAGCAGATTCACGTTTCACGGTGCGAAGGACCCGCTTCCACTGAGAATTCGCATCTCACGGGAATGGATACCGCAGGTCGCAGTATCCGTTCCTTCCCCTCCTCCGCAGGTTGCGGGCGCAGCAGATTCACGTTTCACGGTGCGAAGGACCCGCTTCCACTGAGAATTCGCATCTCACGGGAATGGATACCGCAGGTCGCAGTATCCGTTCCTTCCCCTCCTCCGCAGATCGCGGATGCAACACATTTGCATTTCACTTTGCAATATACACGTGGGAACAACTCGCGTGTTACGGGAGCCGATATCGCGCGCGTGCAGGTCGCTAACAAAAACGCAGGAACCCACTATGAACTTGCTTGTCAGACGTACCAGTACTGGTGGTTCTTCCCGCAGGACATCAAGTGACGTCCGACGGGAAATCGGGAGTGGGCGATGTTTCGGAATATTTTATGTTGCAGACTTTTAGCAACAAAAACGGGGTGGGCGATCTATCAGGGGAGGGCTTCCTTACGGAATATTATGGCATGCAGAGTATCGGCTCGAAGGTCTGTTGTAGTGCGTCGTACGATTTAAATTATGCGGATGTTGGTCGCGCAATACCAACCCCCGTGATCGCATTGTGAGCTGTTTACGTCTCACATAACACCAACAGAAAGGTGTTACATTACACGTGACAACAACTTACCTGGTCCAAAACACTGTGCATCGAGTTAGTCAGGTGACTATATGGTCAGGTCCGAGGTGACCCATAGAACCAGGTTATCTTCATACATTTCTTTCGTCACCACTTAGGGCAAGAGAGTAAACTGGCGCCATCTGTCAGGTAGCCTTATTCCATTTGCGTATATGAAATAACCCCGTTTCCCCTTCACCTAGATATCTCGCCAATACAAGCTTCAGTCTAGTTGTACGATGGACGGGTGCCAGTGAGTTCTCTCGTGTTTAGCGGTTACTAAAGAATCAACGCAAATTCGCCAGCCGGCCTTTACCACGTTTTTTGTTACGACTCTCAACGACGCTTTGGACTTTGAAACCAGCCATAAAAGAAATCTTCTGCTTAACACTACCCAAGAGGGTACCATTTTTAACCTTTCGCTTAATATGAAGGAAATTTTACCGCATGTACTGGCACTTGCGAGGCAGAAGGCAGTGCAAAGTTTCACTGTGTACATGAATCGTAAAACGAAATTATAGTCGTTTTTATCACAAACTCACCATCTTTGTTTAGGAAAACTATCGTTAGAAAACTAACGTAATACCAAACTTTTTTTCTACTCTAGATCCGTAGCAGAATGCCTGGAAAGAGGTGCAACTGTGAAAACAAAATTTCCTAAAAGTGATTTATTTTACGCTAACATCGCGGCGAAAAATCAATAAACTTTTTGGCCTTTTATGTCGTCGACAAAATCTTAACGTCTTCTAAAAAGACTTCCACAAAGTAAAAAAAACAATTACCACACTTTGCAATGACTGAACCTTTCCTCTGACCGATTCAGAAACGATAGTTTTCCTAAAGTGAAATTTATGCCAAAAAGTGGCATAAATTTACGCCTCAACCTTTTCTGTAGCATCGGTGAACCGAAAATAAATTTATAAACATTAACTACGCAGTCTAAACTAATGAAACCTTCTGGGAATACTCTCTAGATCAGGGGTGGCCTACTGCGGCTCGCGTGTTACAGTGCGGCTCGCGGCTACCTCCGCCCCCCCCTTTCCACCACAAACAAAAGAAAAAAAGACAAATGGAACGAATTTTAAATTGAAAGACAGGTTGCGGTTTGGTAGTCCTGTGCTACTGCTACCTTACGTACAGTTGGACTGCTTTTGACTCGGATAGACTGAAAGTAGTTCGTTTTGTTTATTGCTCTAAACAAAAGTTTGGCCACCCCCCCCCCCCCCCCCTCCCACGGCTCTTTAGAAGTTTTGTGGTTTTGTTCGTGGCTCTTAGGGCCGGGCCAGCCTGGCCACCCCTGCTCTAGATGTTGGTGGATGTAAATATGTCATTTTTCAAGATCAACATCTTTTGCAGAAATTCTTTTCTGGGCAATGTGGGCAATCTTCCCCGTGGTGCAACAATAGTAACGTTGGAATGTTTTTCACTCTACACGAGCTTACTGGCATCGCTAGTGGGATCCAAGTATACCTGAAGGCAATGCCACCGACCAAGAAACTTCTTTGTTGCAGTGTAATTTCGAGGTAAATAGCGATTGTTTTCTTTGAACCTCTCCTTCGCAAAGAGAGCGTTTTCTTTCAATCTCTCCTCGGTAATATTTGACAATGTAGCTCGGAGGTTGCAGCGATGGCATAGTCCCTGAAGCAACACTAGTTGTACGCGGCTCATATACTGGACCCAACCATTGCACGTGCACTTCATTTGGACTCGTTACAATCGATAGCTCTATAAACATTCGGGCAGCGACTCCGGCCCAATGGCAGCAACGACGACAATAGCCAAACACGAACCATGTCTGGAACTCGGCGCTTGTCCCGTGCTTTGCCAACCCCAATGCGTGGCTAAGGTAATTATTGATAGCACATAATCGGCTTCCCATCAGGCGGCCGCTCGTTCTGGCTGCGAGTTGAGGGGAAGAACACCGCTCGTTTTGCTTTCTTTCGCGACTACCATCGTGTGGGCAGAAAGACTAATGTCGTAGGTCATAAACGTCGGGGATTCATTTTAACGGGTACGAAGGACCCAATACGGTTTGGGGAGCAAAAAAATATGGTCCCGCTGACTGGGAGCTGGGCCCGGTCGATCGCACCTCTCTCGACGGCGCACTGGTAGTGGTACTTCTCGGCGCAGCCCCTCGTGACGCAGCCCACTGAAGCCCCCGGCAGCTTGCACTTGCAGCACGCCTGGGGACGGAAAGGGCACACTTCAGACCACTTTATAGCACTTTATACCATTACCCCAAAATCCCGAGATGCCCCACCCCCGAAAGGTAACCTACCCCCTATATTTGCCTCGATTTGCTATTTTATTTTAAACGCCGAAAGACGGCCCACTCCCAGTAATCGTAGCGTTCGGATCAACGATGACCTCAGTGTGGGGATCGGCGTAAGTCTGTCTCGTTGGCTACAGCGGGATACAATCAAACAGTGCTGGCTGGGAAGTCATCTTTGCTTCATTGCCCCTTGCCGCTTACGTTATGTTTCAGCAGCGCTCTTTCGTCGGCGATTATGCACAAAGATTATCGACTCCCTGCTCGCTCAAGCACGCCGTCATGCCCAAGCTGGCATCTGCCGGCGGTCATAGTTTATTTCATTCCAGCTCGGCACGAGCTTCCAATTAGCTTCCGCAATGCTTCTGCCACGTGCACTGCACGCCACTAAGATTGTAGCTCTTCTCAGAAGATAGTGAGGGCTCGTTCTGAGCCTGCATTCATCGTGGCAAACTCGCTTTTTGGCCGGCAACTTTATGAATGCGTATTAATATTTGCTACAGATGTTCCATATCCGAGAAGCGAAGCAATAAAACAGCAGTAGCACGTTACCTGACCAATCAAAACTGCTCTTGCAATTAGGGCAGTGGTACGTTTTGTGTTACCGCGAAACGAGATTTGGGTCACACGATGGCCATGCAGCTGATCACCAGAGTTGCCATCGTGCCAAAAGTTTCGGTTTTGCCATAGACCCCCGAAACAAAAATTTGAGATCAAATATCCACGAAAGTACACGCATAAAAAAAACTGCCACCCATTATTCGGGGACACTTCCTCGACTGCATCGTAAGCCTAAAATTGAAACAAGATACCGGAGTTTAAGCACACGGTGAAACAATAGTGCATAAACTATGCGCAAGAGGGAGCATTTAAGGGCTGCCGGACGCTTCTCTGGTCGTTGACAAGAACATTCAAACTTTGTGGCCGTGGGTGACCTCTTCTGGCTGCAAATCAACTTCCTCCCGAAGTCCTTCTGCGTGCAGCGTTTCCCAAGCGATCGACTGCACCAGCCAGGGCAACGGCAAAAAGCTTTAGCTGGAATATTTATGCAACTTTGTTCGGACTCGAGACGAGTCGGCGACCAAAATGGCCAAAAGAAAATAAGTGACTGGCCACCCCTCAATTTCGTAACATTCGGAAAATATGCAAAGGACGCATCTTTACATCTTGTCTACCTAAGGAGCGTTCATCCCCCAGTTTTACACGATCCAAAGTTTGAATGGGCGCTCGGTCAGGATTTTACGGCAAGCGTAGATTTTTGCAGCTCCAAAGACGTTCCCGGTCGTACTTACCGAGTTGCGTAGTCAAACTAACGGGGAGAGTTTCGCGGGGAGGCACTCACCAGAAGGGCAGCCTCCTGAGCGGCCTCCTGCAGGCCGTGCACCCGGTGTCCCCCCAGGTAGACCCCCTGGGTCCAGGTGGCGCAGGCCTCGTGCACCCATAGCTCCCGCGACGCTCCTCCGCAAACCTCGCCCGCGGGGCCACCCTCCACCTCGCTTGGCCTCCGCTGCGGGAGACGGACACCCTTTGCATTGTCCCGTGGAGGTTGGGGATGCTCGCTACGGGTCGCCCTCCGCCGTGACAAGGAATGGCCACGACGGGCCGTCTACCAAATTGCCTGTCTCAAATTCCCAGACTTTTCCTAGTTTCCCGCAAATATTTCGATTAAATTCCCCAACCATCGCTGTCGTGTTCTTCCCTCCCACATTTTCCACAGATGATCCCTGTATCCAGCCAGCTGGATAAAGGGATCATTCGGTCCCTGAAGCGCTTTTATCGAAAGCGCTCGGTGACGCAGCTCGCCTTTGACGTCGACCAGCGGAGATCCCCAGCCATCAACGTGAAGACGACGCTGGAAATGTTGTACGAGTCGTGGAATGACGCGAGACAGTTGACAATAAGAAACTGTTTTGTGGACGCAGGCTTGGTTCCACCCGCCGACGAGGTTCAGCCCGAAGATCCGACAGAGCGACTTGACGAGGCTGCCTGGCATTGGGGGGAACTGCCCAACGTCTCATTTGAGGACTTTGTTTCTGCCGACAACAACTTGGTTCTGGCAACCGAGCTTATCGATCGAGAAATTGTGGATCCTGTTGTGTTGCCCGACGATAACAGCAAAAACGACACTGAAGAGCCGCCGGCAAATAGCGCAGACGCCACAGACACGGTCCAGAAGCTGCGCATTATTTGGAGAAGGACCCACTGTCAAAACTGCTGAAGTGAAAAGGTGCTCTCGCTTATGGCCACTGTGGATACGTCATTCTTCAAAACGCTGTGGACAGGCACCGGCCCAAAATCGCATCTTTCTTCAAATAAATGAAATCGTGGATCCACCAAACGTTGTTTCTCCTGTTGCAAATTAATATTGTCATGTTCCGATCTATTTTTTTAATGTTGCTCAGTGATAGGTAAGGAGTAACAGGCTGTAGTTGAGCTTGTTGGTGCATTATTCTAAAAAGGCCAGCTGAACTAAGGAAAATAGAATACAGAGAGAGAAAGAGACAATAGGTAAGGATCTCGAGGTCCGCGATAGCGCGTTTTTATATCCTAGTGCTGCGCACGTTCTTGGATCAGCTCGATAGACCGATCTCACCAAGCGTTCGGCGCATGCGTGACGCCGCCATAACTTTAGTTCACTGGAGGGAAACGGCAGTGCACGAGAGGGCTCGTGCAGTCCCGTGCTCTGCTCGCGCAGAGCTCCATCGAGGTTGTCGCACGTGCAGAAAAACTAAAGTTCCCTTGATGCATTGCGACAGCGGTGGCGTAGTCAAACTGGCTGGTGAGATCGGTCTATTGCGGGAGCGTTCGTGTAGACTTTTGTGCATACTTTTATAACGAATATCGCATATAGCGAACAAATTTCTGCTCGCGATGCTAGTTCGTTATAACGAGGTTCTACTGTACATAAAAATGGTGATAAAAGGGATATTAACATATTGTCCAATCTCTATGCTTCCCATATCACCGTAAAATACCGGAAAAGAGCCCACTCAAAATTTAGGGATAAACGCGAAAAAGTCATCAATTTTACATATCAATCTACTGTGCATATTTTCTCAGATCTTAGAAATTTGGGAATGGGCAAATACGCGGTATTCTACAGTATTGAAGGTTTTTGAGAAACTGATCAATAGTCGAATTCGAGCCTTTCTTGCAAATTTTTCGATCCTATCCCCAGCTTACTACGGATTCCAAAACGGAAAATCAACGGAGCAAGCTTTACTACGTATCAAAGATAAAATCTTAAACAACACTGATAATGAACTTCTTACTGTTGGCGTATACTTAGATTATTGAAAAGCATTCGACAGTGTCAATCACGACATCTTACCGCAGAAACTCTCTCACTATGGCATTAAGGGCAAGACCTTAGATTTCATAAAAACCTTTTTAGGAAACTGCTAGCAATATCAGTGACCTCCATTCTGACAGCGTGACTGTTAAATATGGGGCCCCACAGGGATCTGTATTAGGACCGTTGCTCTTTATAATCTATTTAGACAATATTGTAAACATTGCAATCTCTCTAAATCTAATAATGAAACATTGGCATCAATGCAAAGGTGCAAGCGAGGTGGACAAGAATGACGATAATAGAGAAGGAGAAGGGGAACCAGGGGAGCAAAGGACAAGCACACATCTCCAAACACAACTAAATGACCTGCGCACGACTAAAAAAAATTTGTCCGGTCCTTTGTTCCCCTTCTCCAAGGATTACCATAGTTATTCTTGTCCACCTCGCTTGCACCTTCGCATTAATTGCATTATCATCATAACCATAAATGCAGGCCGTTGACCCTGGTTGGTGTTAGACTGCTGGCAGCTGTTAAAACCAATTTGCTCTACTGACGTCTAACTCCTGATTCTCTCAGTTGGTAGAGCGCTCCACTGGAAATGGAGAGGACCTTGGTTCAATACCGGGACATGGCGGACTTTTAGGTCGAGCACCGGTCACCTAGCTGTGTTTGGAGATTGTCCTTCGTCCCCTTTGTTCCCCTTCTCCAGGGATTATCGTTATTCTTGTCCAGCTCACTTGCTCCTTTGCATTAAAGGACACATGCAAAGAAAAAAAACATTTTTTTTAAACAGCTTAGATGGAAAAAGGATATTATACAATGATTTTACAACGAAGAAAAAACATTTTTAGAGCTATATTTACGGCGCTATACGAATTTGTAGTTGGCGCCCGCTGGGGCCGCCGCTGATCACGTGGTAGGCCCGCGCGCCGCCGCCCTGCGTCGCCGGAGCCGTAAAGCGCCGCCGCCGCCGCACGCTGAGCGTTGTGCGAACGCCGCTTCAACGCGTTTCTCCACGCCGCCGTCGCCGCCGCCGCACAAGTTTGTCTGGTTCGGGGCGCCGCCGCCGTCATCTGACCGGCGCACAGGTCGATCACGTCTGCTTGCGCTTTTTCAGGAGTTTCCTTTGGGCTCTAAAAGTTACTTATTCATCTTAGTTTTTTGTTATACTTCAAACAAAGATGAATAAGTTACTTTTAGAGGCCATAGGAAGCTTCCGAAAGAGCGCGAGCACCACGTAGTGGAATTATTTCATTATCAGATTTAGAGAGACTGCAATGTTTACAATATCGTCGAAATAGGTTATAAAGAGCAACGGTCCTAATACAGATACAGATCCCAATAAAGCATGCCGATGATACCAGTAGCTTCTTCTCTGGTACCTTAATTGATGAAATTGAACAACATGCAAATAACTACCTACGAAATCTAAACAGCTGGCTCGACAAAAATAAAATGCAATTCAATGCTAAAAAAATTAAAGATGTTTACAATTCTCCGTAACGCAAAAGTAGAGCACAGCTCTTAAGGAGAAGGAGGAGGAGAGGGCACGGAGGGGAGGGTATGCCTCCCCTCCCCTCCTCCCATTTAGAGGAAAATTTTCACTAAATTTCCCGCTAAACTTTGCAAAAAGTTTCCCGCTAAATTTAACAGGGAAATATAGCGAAACGTTTCCCGCTAAATATAGCGGGAAAGCTTCCCCGCTAAATTTAGCGAGTTAACTTTCCCGCTAAACTTAGCGGGGAAATTTATGCCGCGTGACCTTAACACCAATTCAGTTTCGTTGCTAAATTTAGCGGTGAAACTGTGACGTCCCAAAATGCAATGCGCGCGGTTACGTTGACGGTGACGCCGCTCAACCTGGAAGCTGGTGCCTAAGAGCTGCGCTCAACTATAAACACGTTACTTATGCAAAGAAAAAAAAAAAAAAGGCCGACAATAAAAGGCTCTTTTATAGAGTGTATAACTGATTGCAAGTTCTTAAGTCTGTGTGGTTTAGTGACAAGAGTGTATAACTGATTGCAAATCCTTAGGTGTGTGGCTTAGCGACAAACTTTCCTGGACAACACAAATCAAATATATCTAGAGCCATAGGAATAATCTATAGAGCAAAAAAAACTCTTGTCCACATGGCTGAAGGTGCAGATTTATATCAGTATTTGTATTCCAGCATACTTTTTAAAGTATCTCTGCTCAGCGCTATTTTCTGGTATTTTAGTTTATGCGGTTGGTGCGAGTTGTGATGCCATTTCTTTACGCGAGCTTATTTTTGCGCGGGTAACAGCAGGCCTGCCGGACGGTTTTCACTGGAAGGACCGCAGCCTGCCGTGGCCGATTGGAAGACCTCTGTGGTCCTGGGTTTGGAGGCCCCCCGCTCTAGAATAACACCTTTTATATAAACATCTATAAATAGCTTCTATTTTAAGGTTTTAACCAACAGCTAAAAAAGTTTAGCACCAAACAAATACGCAAACCTCGCGCAAAGATTCGACCCCCCAACCGCTAATCGGTTTTAGAGTAGGACTCCGACGGATGAGTACTACAGTCACGTCTCGTTAATACGGACCTCATTAATGTGGAAAACGCCGCTATAAAGACAATATTTTCGAGAAAAATAAACTCGCGCTTTTTTTAATCATTATTTCGGTCAACTCGCGTTATGGACGCTTTCTGCGGGGACCGGAGATGTTTGCACTAACGAGACACTGCCGTACCGAGAAAAAAAGGTTATAATCTCAATATATCGACTGGGAATTCCAAACTAAATTCCCCGCAAGAGACCATGGAGGTCCCCACCTGTCTGGCTCTCCGGCTGGCCAGGGTGGCTCTGGCGAGGGCGTCCTCCGACCCGGAGTCGCTCTTTCTCCGCTTGCCCTTGCCTCGGCGGCAGCCGTCCTCGCAGCCCGAGGCCCCGTCCGTGGCCGCATCCGTCGGGAGGCGGGCGGGAATCCCCGGGTAGGGCCCGTACAGGTCGCCCAGGCCTGCCACAAAATGCTCCCCTTGTCCCCCTCTTCCAAACACACTTTGCAATCGAAGAACTGGCGCCAAAATCCCCACAAGGTCACCCCTCAGTCCCTTTTGCCCTACTCGAAAAGGTTAAGTACTAAAGTTGCACCTCAACTCAAAATGTTTATTTCCACCGTGAACGACCGGGGGGGTGCTGAACAAGAAAGCTGCTTTTATGCAGCTAGACGAGGGAAACGATGACGATGCGACGCTAAAAAAGCAATAACGTTAATAGTAATAAAAACCGTGTTGATTATACGGACAATGTGTCAAGTATGGCAATTTTGATTTGTGAGGCAACATCAATTTCTAGGGATGAGTTCAGGAGGCATATATTTAACTCTATCGAGTCTCAAGTTAGTGCGCAATCGAGGAATATGCCACGGATATATCTGACGAGTTCGATGGACCGAATAGCACGAATGAAAGTCGGCGGGGTTTCGAAAAGTTTAGATTTTACCCTTTTATAGAAGACTCATACATTAACATTAACCGTTGGGAATAGATTCTCGATGCCTCGGTTAAGGAATACTTGACTTCGGTGTCCCTTTGGCCCTTTCCTGACCATGGGAAAAGTGCCTCTGCTGTATGGCTTCTTGTTACTTTTTTTTTCTCCTGTGGATACTATTAGGTTTACAATATGATGCCATAGATATAAATGAAGCTAAATAAATGTGCTTTTGAACTATGGAAACGTGAAAAGAGACAATTTCAAAGAACAAAACTCTATTTGTCTCGCAATTTTTTTGTTTTTATTAAATTGGGTAAATTAAAAAAAAAAGTGCAAAAAAAGCAAAATATACTATCGTAAAATACTGTGGAAGTGCCCACTTAGTTCCCGCGCCCACTATTAACATTTCCCAAACTTGGGAATTCTGCAAAGTGTATGATTAAAGGGGCCCTGCAATCCTATTTAAGCGTCTACCTTTTTTGCTATTTCCACATCTCTTGTGGTTCGGGCAACCCGGCGAGCACGGAGAGAGTCACTAAATATCAGCGAGTCATATTTTAACCGGACAATGCGGAAACCTCCTCCTCCTGTGGGGACGCCCCGTGGTGCCCAAAGCGCGCGGCATCGGACTAATTTGTGATGTCGTCGGTCCCGGTCAGCTCCTGCCTTACGACTGGTCATAGCCGCTAAGAGCTTTTTTTTTTTACTCGAAATACAAAAAATAAAAGTGGTGCGAACCATTTCAATTATTTATGAAAGTAGGTTTTGTTCAGTATTTTAGATGATAAAGGAAACAAATGGTGTTTAGGAAGTACTAAAACAAGAAACAACACGCGATGACCCGTCGACATACCCGCCACAAAGCGGTGGAACAGGTGGCGCAGGCGCCCCAGTAGATCCTCACAGACGACGCACGACGCTGGTGGCACATTTTGCAAGAAGCGAAGGGATGAATTTGTCTCCTGTGGTCTCGCGCCACAGGAGACCCACCCAGAACTTGCCCGGAACTTGAGCGTCGTCGAGTTGGGGCCGAGAGGCTTTGCCAGTGCACTCTGGATACTTACGAGGTGTGCTCGTAAGGTACTATTCCCAACTCAGCACTTTTTTTGAGGATTCGGATCTCCAACTCCGACACAACCGGTAGATTCGTGCCGGCAAACGCGGTGGAGGGCTGAAGCAAGCAACGTGCCAGTGACACGCATGCGGCTGCAGGGGAAGCCACTATCAACGTAAGCCGCAGCCGACTGGCCAGTCGCTTCGCTTCTACCATTGGCCACCCAAGCCAGGACCAGGGGATGTCATGAAGGAGGTTATTTTTTGCTAACCTTTATAATAAAGCAAATTTTGAGAAGAAAAAAGTTTCACCAAGTTACTACGTTCCGTGCACTCAGGTTCGGTGCAAATTAAGAACCGGTCAAGAAGTCGTTTAAGCGCCCGATTTGACCGGACAAGTGCCCGTGTTTAGATCAATCCAGTTTTCAGTGACAGTGGGGTGGATGCTACCCCTGAATTTTATGCTAAATGTTCTCACAAAGACAACAAAAAAGCTCCTTAAAAAAAAAAAAAAAAAAAAAAAAACTAGTTTTAAAAATAAAGTCAACCCTCATGACTGACATGCCATTGGGCAAAGCAGTCTCTCGACGTGGCGAAGCACAGGTCATCAGAAATGAAAGATGACGATCTGGCTTCACCACCAGAACCACTGGCACTATTTCGAGTTGAAAAAATACAAGATGGATTGACGAGGATCGCTACGATGGCGTGCGCGCACCGGACCCGCGCAAGAGGCCATGTATGTTGGCACGTACGACACACCATCGGTTTCTCGTAGCAATGTCGATAAAAAAAGTTCCGAATTCTTTTCGGAGCAACGCTTTTCCCGTCGTAGGCGAGTTCAAGATAGTAGCGTAACATATTGAGCGAGCGCTCGAGCAAAAGTTGGAGATAATCGTGAAAATATGGAGACGGGCACTGGCTAAGGCTGAGAGCAGAAAAGCAGAAGGGGTAGACGGTAGGGCAGGCCCTCGTCTATTCCGAAAGAAAGGTCTGGCCGAAAGTTTTTAAGCAGCCGCTCCGCTCTCGTCGGGCCTGCCGTGCACTCTCGTTGCAACCTCTACCGCTTTGCACCGACGCGTGCACGTAAAGCTTGGCCATTTTGCCCCGGCTTCTCGGCAAAGCGGTTAATGCGGAGGAGCACTTTGGTTACCTCGGTGGACTGGGAAATTTGTTAAGGTGGGCAGTCGATATGTCCTTTGCATTTACGAGGGGCGTTCATAAAGTTTGTATTATCGGCACAAAAAGTTTGAAAAAGCGGAACAAAACAGGCATCAACATGGGCGCTCGTCCCTCTAGTTTCCGCGCAGTGTACAAATCGCGTGCTGTAGTAGCGCGGAACGCCGCTAGGGAGTCGAAACCAAAATGGTACTACCCGTCGGAGCCAAGCACATGCAGCGATTTTTCCATTTGAGGGGAAGCAATGCCAAGGATATTCATTAAAATCTGGGAGCATCGTTCTGGCACAACACCCAAGTTTAGGAAACTAGTATGGTTAAATGGCGTTGACGCTTACAGTGTGGCCAAACAAGAGGAATGCATTTCAAGGACGACGACCAAGTGATTGCTCAAGTGGTGCGATTCCTGAACACTCAAAACGAGGAGTTGTATTACAATGGCCTCTGGCATATGGTCCATCGCTCGCAAAATTGGATAACGCTCGGTGGCGAACATGTAAAGAAAGTCTCAACTCCTACTAAAGTTTGATTGATTAATCTCTATTCCTTCGTGACAATGATACAAACTTTATGAACACCCCCCGTATATTTCGAAAGTCGGAGGTAGGCGCTTCTTGCGACATGGGCTCAGTATTTTACGCTACTCCTATATTTTTACGCAGAATATAGTCAGAGTTGAGTATCCTGAGCTCGGAAGCCAAATGAGTTTGGGTTTTGATGCTTTCATTTGCTGAATGGAGCGGAGAAAGCCTTTCATTTCTCGTAGAACAAAAAATGTACCGGATGATTCGCACACTGTAAATCAATTGTCCTATTAACCTCACTGGTGGACATTGGAGTGCACGTTTGCCTACTTGTCGGGCAGGATTTTGCTGCCCACAAACCACGGTGTAAGATGTACGTAGGCAAGGACACGAAGCACAGCTATCGCTGCGACCTGGTCGACCAGATAAAGTCCTCTTCACACGCGCCTGCGTAGCCTCAGCCGATAGCATCTCCGCCGTCCTGACGATGCAACCGAGAAAAAGAAAACCGACAAAACCCCCAAAAAATGTGTTGCACCGCTTGGAGCGTCTGCTCAGACCTTGACGGACGCTGGCTCAAGCAGTGTGCCAGACATCTGTCCACTTTCATTGAACCGTTATTCCCGCCTTTGAGGCACTAGGATCAATGACAAAGCAGCGTCTAGGCAACACCAAGTGCCACACGACGTGGCGCACCCAGAAAACAACTCGAAAAACCAGCGTGTCTCCCAAAGCATGAGAAACCGGGCCTGCAGCCATTAGCCACATATCGAGGAGTCATCTGGCGGCGCCCATTGCAACTATTGTAAAATACCGGGCAAGCGCCAACTCAAAATTTAGAGATAATCGCAAAAAAAATGGGGGATGGGCGCTTGTCCGGTCATCAATTTTACGTATAAATGTACCGTGCATATTTTTTCAGATCTTACAAATTTGGGTATGAGCGCTTAGTGTGGAATGGGCGGATGCGCGGTATTCTACGGTAAGGTGACGAGAGGACTTTGTCTGGCAGCTGCGACGCCCGCAACTATATATATCTTGCTTCGTGCCACAAAGCTCAGAGACAAAAATTGACTGCATGTCTGGTCATTTTGCCAAGCGTGTTTAAACGCAGTAGCTTTATACATAACTGCCAAGTTCACCAACAAATCCGGGAGAATTTCCAAGCGGAGGGGGGAGGAGGGGGGGGATTTTTTTTAAAAGTAATATCGATAACAAATGTACACGAAGAAAACTTGATTACATTTATATTGCACTGCACATGCTAGCGAGGAACAGCTGGTACTCGCTATCATTGCAGCCGTTTGTTACGACGGCAAAAACTACCCATTTAAGTGCGAGGGGGGGTTAGTTTGCGTTTTCTGGGAGATTTTCTGTCAATCGTACAACCGTACAAATTGGTCGAAAATTGGGAGTCTCTTGGGTAAAACGGGAGACTTGGCAGGTATGTTCGGGTGGTGTGTAGGCCACCCTTAGTCTTTCAGTGCCTGGGGTGGGTGGCCCTCTTAGTTGAGGTGGTTCCCAGGGCAACTGATCACGTCATACCATTGTCTCTTTGTGACGCTGCATGCACTTCCTTTCAGCACCACTCGGATACAGAGCCTTTGCACTGAACTTTCTGGGTGACCAAGAGAGGGGAAGCGCACTTTCCTACCCTCTTCACTCCCCGTTCCTCTTTCTAAACCACCTTCTCTTTTCTTTCCTGCCCTTATCACCCCTCTCCACTCTCGCTTTCTCGTGCCACCTGCTTCTGCTCCTCCCCTTCCTGCGTGCTGGGTTCGTAGCGCAGTCAGCAGCGCATTCGGCTTCCACGCCGGTGCCCTTTTTTCCAAGATCGTTTAGCATACTAATAGGCTCTGGGCAGGGTCCCAGAGAGCGCCACCGTCGGTTGGTCATCAGCGCCACCGTGGCCAAATGAGGCTAGACTGGGACGGCTAAAATCGGCAGCGCCGCCGGCATATCCTTGCGAGATTACGTTATTACAAACTCCGAGCGTTGTGTTGTCGCGCGTTACACTACCGACTATTTTAAGAATCTATCAAACGTTAAATATATAAATGCGCATCCGTGTGGGGTTGTGTCGTTCTAGCATTAGGGAGTTTTAGTAGGTGCCTTCCTCGGTAGGTGAAGACAACCCGAAATGGGAGCTAATACTACGGTCAAATATAAGTGAAAGCAAATAAACAAGGACAGTTTTTATTTTTTTTACGTGGTTTGCGCGCGCTTGAAGATAACAAAAGCGAAGACTTCGTCCAGCTTCCCTCCTCTACAAAAGCGCACTGCAAAAGCGGAACTAAAAACGCACCCCCCACCCCCTCCCTCTCATTCTTACCCACCCTTTTTTTCCAAGTGAATTCTTCACGCGCTAATAGCTGACCTCATTTTGGGGATCAGTTTGTTTTCAGTCCCCTCGTCGCCGTGTTGAAGACGATTGTGGTGTCCGAGGAATGTGTTTTTCGTGCAAGCTGGATGTAGTTTGGACAGTGTCGGACGTAGTTGCTCGGCGCAAGCCGATTCTCGTTCTCGTCGATTGAATGTGCTGTTCACTTTTACATAGATCAGAAATA
Organism: Ixodes persulcatus; assembly: GCA_013358835.2. Lineage (NCBI taxonomy): Eukaryota > Metazoa > Arthropoda > Arachnida > Ixodida > Ixodidae > Ixodes > Ixodes persulcatus. The sequence continues at coordinate 523,898 of JABSTQ010009714.1, forward strand.
AACGCCGCATGGATAACCCTTTCTCGTGGGTAAGTACATTTTTTATTATTTCTTGGATAGACTTTTCTCGCAGCAGGGACAAAGTTAGGACCGCTTAGACACGGGTCGAAATAGAGCCACCATCTTGGGCAGCCACGCGATCATGCTAAAAGCGCAAACGAGAGTTCGTTGAGCAATCGGCGAAGCGGAGAAAACGCTCACTTCGGTTTTCGGTAACTACGATCAAATGTCCACAGAACGTCGTTCAATCAAGATGTGTCCGCGGAGCAGAGAGCAATGAAAGTGTCAAAGGACTGATCTAATTCTAGAGTCATCGCATCGAATCCAAAGACAACGCCGGGCTTCTAGCGCATTAGTTCCAAATATGGAGTCAAATAGTGCATTTCAAATTGCATCCAAAGTCAGGCAATGTGAACAGAATGCTTATTTTACACGCTTTATGACATTCCTTCATCTCCGACGGCGTTGTATTTTCCACGGTTTCGACGGAAACCTGCGGAGTTTAACGTCTGCTAGGATTCTACGGTTGCAACAGTGCGGTACGCAACAGTGCCTACAGCTTCGGCGTTTGCTCTTCTGCGGCATCCGATAGCAATGTTAAGAATGAAAGGCCAAAAACACACGAATCAACACCTTGAAATTGATGGGTGAACAGCCCCCCGAGCAAGCAAGCTGGCGAAAGGGCCTTCTCAGTGTTGCAAATATTTTGAGCTAGATGGCGCAACGGGTCACACCAAACTTGACTGCCTGGAGGGTATGGACCAACCTACACATTTCGTGCTTATGCGGCTCCCCAAGTTGATTGGCCCTATAAAGCGACCACTTTAATATGCGAGCCTGAATGGTCCATTGGAGCAAACTGCCAGACGGATAGAAAAATTGCTCATACCTCGAGAAACATCTTATTCCCGAACGAAACAAATTTCTCACGTCACATGGACACTAGAATCGGAAACATGTCAAGTTTGTGTCAGAGGCAAAAATAGAAACCACAAATCCCATTCCTGCCTCTCCCTCGACCAAAATATGGAAGCTCCGTAACTACGATTAACTATTCCATAACCTGGATTACACAAAGGATGGATTAGTAAGCGGGGAAATGAACGGAAAAATTAATGCCCCCGTCACCCTGCTCACCCTGGTGGTGACTGCCCCGGTGGCAGAAGGCGCACAGCCACGTCGGATCCCTTGTCACCGCGTCGTAGTGAGGCGACAGGGTGCTCGTGTGGCCGCCAGCCGCCCCCGGCAGCCGCCGCGCCCCGTGCAGACTCCGCTGCCCGGGAGTCGACGCCCCCTTCTTGCGCCGCACCTCCTCCTCCGCAGCCGACCGGGGGGCCACGTTCACCACCGACGTCGACATGGGGCGCTCCCGCGTCCCCACCACCCTCACATAAGGCCCGGACAGCTTGCCCCTGGGTGCCAGCGTGGTCGCCACCGGAGTCGTTGCTGGCGCGGCGTCCAACTTGCGGGCGTCCGGTTTCCGGCGCCCCTTGGGAGCGCCGCCCTCCTTGACCTTGTTCTTGGCACCGAACGGCCGCCCGCGCTTCCGCTTGGCCGGCGAGGCCGCATCCGAGGTGGCCGCCGCGCTGTCCGTCCCGACGCTCGACACCTCGCTGGCCGGCTCCCGCTCCCGGTCCGCCTCCGAACCGCTCGTCTCCGGCTCCAACTTGACTGGCCGTGCCGGATTCGCGCTCTGGGTCGGCTGCGGATGCGGTGGCGCGTCGGGGACGATTCCAGCCGTGCTACGACGCCGTTTCCTGTTCGACCCCTCTGCGCCGTCCTCCATTGTTGCCGCGACGATGCGCCCGCACAAGACAGAATCGGAACTCCGCCGCCGTTTCGCGAGCTCCTCGCGTTCCCGCGCCGACGCAGGTGGCGTCGTCGAGGCGCCCAAAGGGGGTCCGTACTCCCCCGCCGCCGCACCACTCCCCGCGCTGCCGCAACCACCCCCCGCGAGACGCGGAGGAGGAGGAGCCGTCGGCGCGCACTGTGGATCCGCCGAATAACCACCACCGCCCACCGGCAGGACGCCGTTGACGCCACCACCGTACAATCCCGTCGCGGCACCTGCGGTCCTCGCATCTGCGGGCGCCCCATTTGACGCTGCGCCGACGCTGCGGTAACAACTCGCGTCGGCGTACCCACCGCCCGGCGGCGTGCACATGCGGTTCTGGTCCATGTTGTAATAGGTGGGAAAGGGCGAGCTCGGCGAACCGGCACCGTGCACGTACGGCTGCTGGTGTGGCACCATTTCGGGAACGCCGCCGGTGCCAAAAGACGCACCGCCGCCCTGCGGCTCGAGGAGCACCATCTTCTCCAGCGACTGCAAGGGGTCGTGCACCGTGGCACCACCACCGCACGGAGATGCGGCGCTCTGCTGCTGCTGCGCCTGGAGCTGCGGCGTCGGCGCCGGTGTTGGCGGCGAGAACGGTGGCTGCGTCGCCACGGGCGACCTTGCATGGCACGCCAGCGGCGAGGGCGTCGTCCGCGGCGACTGCGACCACGACGGCGAGTGGCTCTGGGGCGGAGGTCCCACCATGGGCCGATAGCTTGCCATCTGCTGGTTCCCGGCAGGCGAGCGATGCGGCGCCATCATCTGGGGGAAGCTGCCACCGTGGTGGTCGGGCGACGACCAGTTTGGCGCCGGCTTGGCGTGCGGAGGTGCCGGGGAGCTGGGGTAGGCGGGGGCGTGGCACGGCGTGTAGCGCATGTCTGGCGAGTACTGCTGGCGCTGCACGAACTGCCCCAGGTGGCCCTGCACATTGCCGTAGGGCGGCCCGCCGCCCACGCAGTGTTGGGCAGACGGGTACTGCGGGCTGGGGGACGGGTGGTACTGCACCTGGTAGGGGTAGCCCCCGCCGGGCTGGCTTCCCTGCACGCACACACAAAGAGCCGCGACACCGGTTACACAGGCCCCCTCAGTTGTCCTCAACGTAACTAGAACAACTCGGCCGGGAAACTGAAATGCGGACACCGGAACCGAGCCACTGCGAGCCACATTTGATTATAGCGCCAGCCTTTGGCAGTCAGTCTGTTTCATCAGTTTCTACATAGTTGGTCGGTTAGTCGGCGGTACATTATCAGTAGGGAGTTTTAGAATAACGTACGCAATTTTAGCGCACGCTAGCGCTAAATTTAGCGTTTGTATTAGCGCACGAAATGCGAGAGAGTTTTAGAATAGCGTTTCTCTGTCGCGACGCAAAAGCCCAAGCATATCGCGCTTGGGACGCCACCAAGATACAGTCACAATTATTTTTATTTCATACGAAATGCTGCAAGTTTAGAAAAAACAAGTTTTTTTTGGTCAAGAGTAGCATTTTAGATTCGTTTAAACATGAGAATGCGACGCCAGTGATTGACCGGTCGTGTCTGCTTGCGTCTCCTCGGTAGGTCTCGTGTACTGACCTTCGCACATCATACCTTCGCCAAGAAATGTTCGGGTGTCACACGCATGAAGTTGCCGGTGATCGTTGCCAAACCAAGTACAATGTCGTTCCGTATTGAAAATCGCAGTCGCGAGAATGCTGCAGACGTCGCACTCACGACGTCGCCAAAGCAGCCGCCAACAGTATCCTGGAAGCCGCCATTTTTTTTTTTAACTCTGCTCGTCTTGGCTTTAACCAACTTCTCATCACGAATCCTCCTAGGAGAAGTGCAAAGACTCTGCGTACGCACGCTATTTCTAAGAAATAGCGCACGCTAAAATTGCGCACGCAAAACCTGGTTTGCGTTGGGAGCATGCGCAGTGACGACGACGCTATTCTTTGCGTACACAAAGCTTTAGCGTGCGCTATTCTAAAACTCCCTAGTTTTCGAACAGAGGGGGCCGGCAAAAGTTGGCTTTGCCGACAGAGGTTAGGTTACTTGTCTCTTGTGTTTTCCTGCGTTTTCTGGATTGGCCAGTTCACGAGGTGTTAGAAAGTGACTGCATCGTCTTCTCTAAGCACCGGCTGAATTTAATTGAATTTCATCATAATCTTCTCAGTTAAGATTCGTATGCTTGACACAAAGAATAAAACAAACTCGCAACTAGGAACGACGAACAATTAAAGACATGTTCGTTGTCCCTTGTCCCAAATTTTGTTGTGCCAGTGCCACTATTGTTGCATGGCTAATAAAGAAAAGAGACAAAGATAAGGTTCTTTATTGGTATTGGAGGAGCAGTGCCACTTTGGCTGCTTCGGCAGCAATGCAACAGTGGCAATGAGAGGGCGATATCGTGAACGTCACAGTGCCTTCCTGCTTGCTCCTGGAACACGGGCTATTCCTTGGAAACAGTGGCAACGTGTGTTTAACAACTACTTGCTTGCCACGGGAGGCAACGCCCACGAACCTGCTCAATGGAAGGCCCTACTGCTGCACTGCCTCGAGGTAGAGGGCTAATGAACCTTCTACACCATTCCAGAGATGCGCATTCCGATACCGGGACTGCGTGAACCACCCGGAGGCCAAAAGACACCCACTGCACCGGACGAGTACGATGTTGCTCTGGCAGTCCTAGAGAGGTACTTGGCGGCAACTTCAAACGTGGTCGACGCACGACATCGCTTCGGGCAGCGAGCGCAGCGACCCGGGAAATCCACCCAAGCATTTGTCGCTGAACTACGGGACCCTGTCGTCGAACTGAGTTTGGAGCCACGGTGGACGAATTTGTCCGAGACCAGCTAGTTGCAAAGACGTCGACTCAGCAGCTACGAGAACGGCTGCTCACGGAGGGTCTCACCCCGACCGTGCGTTGGTCGTCGGCCGTCTGGTCGAGGAAACAGTACGCTACTCCGAGCAACTATTGGCATCTGCGGTGCAAAAGGTGGACGGTAAGCCTATGCGGAGCGCTGAGCAACCACCGTGCCCACAGGAAGGTGAGTCTTTGCCTTCCTCTGGAAAAAAAGTGTTACCGTTCCGGGTCGTAGGGACATGTTGCGAATTTTGCTACATGCAAAGCAAGAGAAAAAATGTGCACTGCATGCGGAAAAGTCTGACATTTTCATGCTGCCTGTAGGAGTTGCCGGCCACATTAACGAAGGCTGCGCGATCGGAGCAGTTGTCCGCTTGGATACTTTTATCAACCGTGGAGTCATCTCCACAAGCTGCCCCGGACCATACTCCATGGTTTGAAGCACCATCAGTGGCCTCATCATCACCGAGAGCACCACCATCCCCCATCTTAACGACATCCCAATCACTGCAGCCAACAGCGTAGGACGCTCCAGCGACACTGTTCCCCGTGGTGGCACGACGATCACCTCACACGTCACCGTCAGCCGCTCCAAGATCTATTAGGCAGACGTCGAGGCCACGCAGACTGGACGATTTTGTGTTGCATTAAGTGTTTTTGGGTTTTGTTATCAAGTTTTGTAAATATTGCTCTACACTTATTTTTCCTCGAGGAGGGAACCACTGTGGTGGCACCAGTATCATTGTGTGGCGACGCCACTACCGTTGAATGGCTATAAAAAAATTAAAAAAATAAAAATAAGCATTCTTCACCGGTACTGGAGGAGCAGTGTCCCTTTGGCTGCTTCGGCAGCAACATAGCAAGTTTGTTTTTCACCACACTTTACATATAGTTCCCGGTGTGATACATATAGTTGCTGAAGTGGTTGCTGCTGCAGAAATGGTGGCGCTACAATCTCGTCTGGTTCGGCGACCAAAGCACAGGTCGGAGCCAGTTCTCTACAGCAGGCTCCTATGGCAGCTTTCCAACAGAGTTGTTCCTGTAACATTGGTTGTCGTCAGGTTAGGCCATCTACAGTCGGATACAAGTTCCTCTCGTTAGTGCCAGTTGCTCCGCGATGCGCAGACAGTCCGCCATCGAGGCACGCTTACGACACATTACTCGTCGTGGCCTTTCCCGTTGAAGTGATTCGATGCCGTGACTGGCAGGTGGTGGTGTTTATACGGGGCATTCTTAACAAGAAGGAAAACAATCCTAGTGACGATTATTCTGTCATGTTTAGGGGTTAAAGCTCCCATTACAGCAATCGCGGCACCACGGCAATCGCAGCACGTGACCGCCCTTACTCTGCCGGGTATTTATTTATTTATTTATTGTACATACCCTCAAGCGCCGAAGCATTGTAGAGGGGAGGGGCAAAGCAAACAAAAATAAAACAAACTGACAAAAAAAAAAAACAATCGGCAATAAATTCAAATATCAAAAATACACTGCGATTGGCAAAAGCAGTAAGCAATATCTGTTACGAACAAAATAAACAAAATAAAATGACTCATGTTGGCTCATCAAACAGAAATGTAAACAAAGATTGACGAAAAAGAAAATAATTGGGTATAGTTGCCATATCTGCTGGAAGGTGGTTCCAGTCGTTTGATGTATGTGGGATAAAGGAATAAAAAAAAGTGTTTGTTTGGCAACGTGTTAATCCAACTTTATTCAGATGATCCAGACGGGAAGAGTAAGTTAGGCAACACTTTATGAAACAGGCAAAGTCGAGAAAACTTTCTGCGCAATGACAAAGAGGGTAACAACAAACTGGACTTCAATGATGATATGCTAGCTGTTTGATTACAGTTAGACAGAATGAAACAAACGGCGTTATTTTGAACTAGTTCGAGAGCTTTATGCAAAAAGGCGTGATTAGGATCCCAAATAGAGGCTGCGTATTCCAATTTTGACCGTACAAGAGTTTCGTCGTAGGTATCCTAACATGCGGTTAACATTGGCGATTATTATATCGATATGAGTCTTCCAGGTTAATGTAGACGATATAGTAACACCCAGATAACGGTATGAGTTTACAGATTCAAGTTGAATGTCGGTTAGTGTATATGCTGAAAGGCGTGCGCCTTGCCGGGAAACGCGCATTAGTTTGCATTTGTTAGGGTTTAGTGCCATACGCCATTTTTTGCACCAAAGAGTAATATTATTTAAATCAGATTGCAAAATGCATTCATCATCATCATCATGAACTTCCCGATAAATTACACAGTCATCTGCGTATAAATGCATGGAGGAAGAAACACACCTTGGTAAATCATTAATGAATATTAGAAAAAGAAGCGGGCCTAAAACCGAACCTTGGGGCACGCCCGATACCACTTTTGTCAGGGATGAATTAATGCCATTTAGAGTTACATATTGTGAGCAGTTGGTAAGAAAGCATTCCAGCCAGGTTAACAAATTAGGACCTAAAATTCCCCCTCGTAGGAAAATACAGTTAACTCTCTGCCGCTTCGAGCAAACGGGCACTGGTCTGTCAGCCTGATTGAGCCTGTAGAATTTTTTTGGGAACATGGAAACATTGTTTATATTCCACCATGAGCAACGGGGGTACCGAGGAAAAGAGCTGCTTTTATGCAACTTGACGAGCCCTCGGTAACAGACTAAAAAGAAATAACCTTAATAATAATAGAAAACAAATTATGCGGACAATGTACGCTTTTATAGAAGTGAAAGGACATCAATTTTTAAAAATGCAAAATGATTATAAATACAAAACAAATTCACGTTGGTGTTTAGACAGCATAGGGTAGGTTTGCCTTTGAGGAATAGCGACATCGGTTTATGCCGAAGATGTAAAATTTAGCCAGTGCAGTAGCGACGCCGTTCCAATGCTCATCCAGGTCAAAACGGGTGGGGATTGAGCCCGTGAGGTAGCACAGTGCGAGCTTTCGCTCCACTAGCTCCGACCAGGTTCCTCGCTCGGCCAGCGATCTGGGCGCAACAGGGAGCTCTAGGCGTCCTTTTAGAACGGGAACTCACCGTGCGGCCCTCATAGGGGTGCTCTGCAAAGTTCATGCCCTGTCCGACGCAACCTGCGAGCAAGGAATGCGGACGTGAGCAAACAACCCCAGAAACACCCGTCCAAAACCCCCAAAATGCGTAATAAAACGGAGCCTACAGAAAACAGGGACCACGCAAAACGGACGAGCGCCCCAAAATAGCATTTTTCCAGCAAGCTGCCACGAAAATGTGGAGTCAAGGTCAGTTACAGCAGAACCTCACCGATAGGCTTCCCAGTCATTATGTTGACGATCCTGCCGGACTCCCGTATTGATGCGCGTGTTAATCGCCCCTTTTCCCTCCCAGTCTCCAAAAACTCTTCCTCCTCTCTGCACTGTGCCGCCTCTTGCCGGGGCGGGGTGGAATGCCCGGAATGCTGTTCCCGTCCATACATTCGCAACCAACAATGTCACAGTCACGCCGTCCCGTGTCCCAGCGGTTAGTACTAGTACGAGCCCCGCTCCCGGTCCCAGCTTCCGGCTGCTACACAACCTAGAGCACCCGCAGCACGAGCCGCACCACCAGGATCATGGTTCTGCGACGTCGTCGGGCGCAAATCGAGGGACCACTTTTTAGGACGCAGAGACGCACCCTACTCGGCCTGCCCGACCATTCCCCGGGTAAGCTGAAATTCCCATCCAGTTGCAAGTTAGCCGCCGTGTGTGACCCACGTACAACGACCCCTTTGCTACCCCACATGCATTTGACCGCTCAATGGTCTCCCAGCTTTGGCTTACACTTGGGGGTGGGCTACCAATATGGACGGATGCCTCATTTTAAACAAACATCGGCCTATATTTTAAGAAGTACGGCAATTCTCCAGAGCCACGAAAGTCGATGCGCTACAACTGCTCCCTGCCTGGTATATTAGGCTCCCCAACATTTTATTGGTTCTTAGGTTTTCCCAGATCGCACCTTCTTTACCCCGAAAAACATATCCGCAGAGGTCTACTTCGCTGCAGCATAACCGAGAAAACAAGGTCAGCCCGAAACCAGGGCACTAATGCGGAAGAATGTCGCGTCATACAAAGTGGCAAGTTGCATAACTGTTTCACCCCCAGCAAATGCGCATCCGACCCGTCCTTTAACCTACATATTTCCGCCGTTTCCGCAATCCCAAAAATAAGTGTTTTATGGATTCCAATTTTCGTATTAATGAAGGAGCAAAATGCAGATAAAATGTTTCAAATCGTCCTTGCGCACGATCAAGAAGGCTTTGAACTGCACACATGTGGGTTGTGTTTCTGTAAATATCTACACCTATTTATATACTTCGTGTTAGGGCCCTAAAGTGACAGAAAAAGATGTTTTAGAAGATGTGTCCCGTGTGTCGACCAACACGATTACAACGTCCCTAACGTCGCTATCCAGTGCTCTTATCATCAAAGAAAAGACAGATGTCAGGAAGGAAATATGACCTGTTTGTTGTTTCTTATTGCAGTTACATCAGCTCTCACGAGTTAAACTAGAGCTTAGGGCAAAATCAAGTTGCACCAGATGCGAGGAAAAGTGCATTGGCACAAAACAGCAGGCACCCACTGCAATTCTTAACAATCTTATTATTTGCCTTTCTTTCTTTCACCTTTTTCTCTGGAGGTCTTGACGAGGCTGCAAAGGGGAAATTTTCAATCTCTACAAATAACCAGGACCCACACGACTTGAACAGGATATGCCAGAGAACGGGCACCCTCTCATTACAGAAAGAAAACCCAAGTCAAGACGGATGTTTCCAGAGCACCGCATTCCACATCGTCTGCCTGGACTGGTGAATTGAGTCCCATCCAGCCTCCTGATAGGCTAATTTCAGTCATTTTGAAGTTCAAGTCAGAAAAAAAAAAAAGAGTGAAAAGATTTCTTTTAAAAAATGTTTAAAGGGTGACAACACCTTGAAATGTGGACTTTTAAACCAGTTGCTCAATATTCGTGAAATTTGTAGTGTGTAATCACTTTACTGTACAAAGTCTCACCTCTGTAGGACAATTTCCGATAAGCTAGAGGAAGAGTTATAAGGCTATTGATTGAGGAAATCTATTCTACAAAATTGCCGAAAAATATTGAGCATTTCTAAGCTTCAGCCTCAACTAGTGTTGAGGCTGTTGGTGTCCTGAATTGGTGTAAAGGTCACGAGACGTCAATTTCCTTGCCAAATTTAGCGGGGAAACTGAATTGGTCTATAAGTCATATGACGGCAATTTTTCCTCTAAATTTAGCGGGGAAACTAAATTCGTTTGTAGGTGCCGTGCCATGACGTCACGTGACTTCCAATTTCCCAATAAATTTAGAGGGGAAACTAAATTTATATAGAGGTCATGTGAAATGAAGTTCCCCACTTAATTTCGTGGGAAATGCACAGATGGACAGACAGACAAAACCTGTGTGTGGGGCAGCATTTAAAAGCATTTCATGCTTTAATACATTCCTTATTATGGGGCATTTTCTGCCAATCAAAAACCTCCTTCTTGGCAATGAGAACTTGATTCAAATGGAAGAATAAATAGCTAGTTGCATTCCTAGCGTAACAAGGAGTGCGCAGCCTGTGCATCTCCCATCTGAAGGAAACCCCGTTTGCGTGAACAGACTTTACCAGGGTTGCCAGACTCGTTCCCACGGCAACGTCATTTTAATGTCGTCCATCGCAGTCACGATCCTGAAGGAAGCTCGATCGAACCTGGGCACTTTCAATGTCTCTACACTTAACCCAACCTACAGGAGGACCCGGTCAGGCAAAGTATTCCACGACACCAGAAAAGCAGCCCTCTGCTTCCTCGCACAGACTCAAGGATCACGTGGCAGTTTTGACCTCCAATGGGGTTAGTTGGGAACCCGGCATGCCCATATTAGAGTGGCAGAGAACGTCTTCACTTCCTTTTCCAGCCCCCTCCGTGAAAACTCGGCCAGCTGCTGCAAAAGGTTGCCGACCCCTCGAGCCATAAATTAGCCACGCTTCCGAGTATCGCCACTCCATTTCCTTAATGTGCTGCCATTTTGTGGACTAGTGCAGAGGGCTTGCCAATGGCAATGGCTACCATTTCAAAATGCCCTGAGCTTTAGATAGGGTGGTGTCTGGGAGCTTGGGCGACATTCTTTTGCTCCCTCGTAGACAGTTCTAACATTTTGGGAGGTCAAAAAAGCATTTCCCGCAATTTCCAACCAAGGCTCGCGTAACTGGCAACAATTATTTTAAGCAACGAGATAGACAGCTCGAGTGTCGTTACTCCCAAGTGTAGCTTATTTAGTTTCTTTAGCGTCGCCCCATATTTTCAAAAGTTGGTCGAGCCACCCTGTCTCGAGTCCAACCTCTATTGGCGGCCCTACGCCGCTTCCCCCCGCTGTGCAAAGCCAACGCTGCACAGACCATGGAACTGGCTCCACCCAGATGGTCTTTGCGCCTTCGCTAGTCCAGGGTGCTCCATTTAGTGGATCTCGTTTCACCACCATTAGTGTGTTTTCGAGGCTGTCACTAGGCGGCTCTTCCTTTTGAAAAGGGTCTATCGCCGCAGAGGGTGCTTACCTTGGTAAGGGCTGCCCGGATTGGTCATGCCCTGCCAGGAGCACCGGGGAAGGGTAGCGCAGTTCGCCCCGCTGCCGCCGCCCGCCTCCCTCTTCACGTTCGCTGCACGACAACGAGAGAGCCGGGTCAGGCACGTCGTGGCCAAGTGACGCAGAATGCGACCTTGCACGGAGGAACTCGGGACACATTTTGCGCCTCGACGGCGCAGACGTCCCCGTGCCTCCGAAAGAGAGCCCCGTCAAAGCTGGCACTCCGGCGGGAGAGGAATGCGGAGTTTGCATCCCTCGCGGTTGTACACCCCAGCTTTGGCTCCGTCACCTTGCCCCATTTCCTTCCAATTATGCGTTCACTCTCATCGACGTTGCCAACTCAAAACCCCATCTAAAGGTATTTTGAAAAACCCCTAAATGCAAGGCACGAGGTAAGATTGACTTTTTAACACTACCGCTATGATTAGTATAAAAACAGCTCACTCAACAAAAGAAAAGGGTGACTAGAGAGTGCTTCCATGCATGACCTTACTGTTTCAAGGTGCAGTGTGATGTCTAGCCATACCCGCTCATGTGCATCTTCTTAGTTCCCATATGTTTCGGCAATATTTGATGGCAGTTCAAAGCTCGAGTGACCAAGTTCACCTGCTTTTCAAAATGTTCATTCTCCAGTAGAGGGTCCGACGTTGCTTGGAACTTCCAGTAACAAGTTTAGAAGCCGATGCGGAGAGCAAGTCGTCCGCTTCTTGCGCACAAGCTGCGGTCACGTCAGAGTGATGCCGAGCTCTTATTGGCTTTGATTGATAAAATAGTGGGCAGACCTGAATGCTAGATGCCTCGAGATCTACCCACTATTTTCTTCAATCAGCCAATAAGAACTCGGCGTCCTGATATCATCGCAACCACTGTGCAAGAAGCAGACAAACTTGCGCTCCGCATAGTTTCCTGAATTGTTTCACATAGTTCACTATCTGACAGACTCGGATAACCAATTAATACATCCACGTCCGAATTAGTTTGAAGCGCGTTTTAATGTATGCCACGCTAATATCTCAAAGGTGTAGCAAGCGTCATTCTTACTGACAACAATTTTGTTAAGAGTAAGTAAAAATAACGACCCTGTGACTCTACCTAACCGCAGAAATTAAGCTATCTGCGATCAATAAATCTAAACTGGGGAATGTTTTAGAACTCCAGAAAATAATGCTAACGTGACTCGAAAACCGTTTAAAATCCCGTCAACCGCAGAATGTTAATTTCTCCCGCTAGATCGGCAACACTGGTTCTCATCCCCCTCCTGCAATCTCTCCCACCGCACGTAACGGGTGCACTCGCTCGACACCTCCTGGGTTTTCTGTCCCCTATGAGGGGCCGGCAAAGGGGACACAGGTTGGACGTGACCACCGTGTCCGGACTCGGCTGGGACTGCTGTTCAACCGGGGGAAAGAAGAGTCGCAGCCCCTCTCGAAAATAAGGTAAGTCAGCCTCCATGGGCACCTGGGGTCTCAGCTGTACACGAGATTGAGCCAGTGGAGTACCACTGCTAGCCCGGAGTCTCATCACACAGTAGTGATGCAAGGCAGCACGGTGCTCATTCAGATTGAAACAGGCAGGGGTGGGGATTGAGCCCAGGATCCAACGCAAGCTTTCGCTCTTCCCTTCCAAGAGTGCGTTACGGCAAGTATATACGAGTTGGCCATATAACATACTTTCTGTTCAAAATGCCACGCACACTATCGCGCGCACCTTTTGGGTTGCAAACTCCGAGGAATCGAGCGGGGATTTGCCAAAACGCCGCGATAAAATCGGACACAATTTGCCCTACACAAAGATGTTTTATGTTATTCCGGGGATACCGGAAATGCAGTTGAAACATGAAGAAATTCTTGACCAAGTCCGCTCTATTAGAGGCCGCCAGCAGATTCTTGAACAAAAAATTACGCAGCTAACCAACAAGATCGAGTTAGCGGTAGATAGAGTGGCATCTGTACAATGAGGTGGCGCACCTAGCAACTCGGCACAAAGAACTTTTTCCTACATGTACAATCTGCGGGATTGCCAGCATGACCTAGACAACAGATATCCAAGAAATAACTTTTAATCTTTTTTTTCTGTTTTTCGGATGTTCGGAAGGAAACTTGGACTGCATCGGCGGGAAAAGTTGTTTCGTTTTGCTCAGAAAAGATAAAATTCATACTGACTCTGCGGCTATCGAAAGAGCTCATAGACTAGGGCGTTACGGGTCAACAAAAAGTGGCCATTGGATAGCGAGATACTTATCTTTTAAAGACAAGCAACCTGTACTAGCAGTCGCTGGAAAGTTTGAAAAGGATCTGAGCTTGCAATCAGTGAAGATTACTCGACAGCACTCGTTTGCAAAGACAGTTTTGCTAAACAAAGTGGGAGGGGAATTTAAGCTCCATCTCAACGAATTACAAATGGCTAATAAAACTGTTTTGTGTACTATAGACACAGATACCGTTGAAATACTCGACCGATGGCCACCACCGTTTGCTGAACCAAAATCGCCAATAAAAATGACTTCACACGTTTGTGGTGAATTGCCGCAGTTTAAAAAACAAAGTAATGCGGAGAGCGAGTAATCTGCTTCTTGCGAAGGGGTTGCAGCGACGTCAGAACGATGCCCAACTCCGATTGGCTGTGATTGAAGGATAGTGGGTAGACCTCAATACTAGATGCCTCGAGGTCTACCCACTATTTTTGTCAATCGGCCAATGAGAAAGCTATGGTAAGGGATGGCTCCTCTATAGACAGACACGCTGTTTACAAACAAGCACGCGTTTGCCACACCAGGCACTGCGCGTGCGCAGAAACCGAATTCCCATCAAGGGAAGCGTCTGCGCATGCGCAGTGCTGTCGACAGCGCCACCGCGGCTGCGTGACGTCAGAGCCGTGTCTTGGTCCATAGATAAAACACTGCGCAGCCCTTGCTTCAACTAAGTAATATTACATTGAGCCTGGAGACAATCTACACGATTCTCGGTGGGGATTTTAATTTGCCAATCATAGAATGGGTTTCCTTTCAGCCAATTACTCAATCAACATCCCTTCTATATACGACGTTTCATAAAATCATCAATGCCACTCATTAACTCAATTTATGGAACCCCCAACAAGGCTCTGTCATACTATTCTCTGTTTCACCTTATGATGTACCGCAGGAAAGGCTACAAGCGCAAGCTCCTTGCTGTGGGGCACATCCCGGCGGCACAAGCTCTCGTGACTTAAGAGCAGCTGCCAACGCTATGAGCTCGTGCTTCTAGCCTTCGCTGCGGTACAACATAAGGTGAAACAAAGTATAGTGCTAATATGTTAGACCTATTTCTATCCAATGACCGTACTGTTGTTTTAGTGGATACATTTTTTTCTTGATTTCAAAGTTCATAGCCTAAATTTGGATATCAATTCTGCCCGGAATCTATTTAAAACAAAAATTGTACCTTTAACTCGGACGTTCGTCAGATCCCATATTTTATCAGACAACCACCAAAATGACAAACCTTGGATGAATCAGGAACTTCTAGCTTTGATAAACAAAAAGAATTGCTTGTTTCGTCAATATTGCGAATTGAGGGAACCTACAGTGTATTCCAAGAAGAAATAGGGTTACCGACTCTTCAATGAAGGAAGTCGGAACGGAGGGGGAGGGGGAGGGGGGGGGGGGGGTGAGGGAGGTTTATAAAAACAAAGGGGTTTATAAAAACGATGATGATGATGAGAACAGGTGCTGCCCAGCACCGGTGTTGCCCCGATTTCAGGCTTGCCGTGGCTTGCATGCTAAAACGCTAGAGCGGATAAAGCCTCTCGTAGCCAACGCTAGCCACCGCAGCATTGCTTCGTACCTTTCTTGCTTTGCAGCGTGACGCGGCACTGTTTGTTGGGCGTGCATTGGATCACATATCAAATTTTTAACTGCACGGTCTGGACCAAATCCGGGATGTATAGCTGTCCCGACAGGGACGATCCGGGACTCTGGACGCTTAATGAAAAGTCGGGACAGTCCCGCAAAATCCAGGACGGTTAGTTACCCTAAGAAACAAAAACTAAGTAAGATAACAAAAAAAGTGCAAATCACAATATATGTATGAAGGAGAATTATCTAAAAAACTGAAACAGAACCCTAAGGAACAGTGGAAATATGTAAAAAAAAACAAGAAAAACCCTGGTGCCACTATTCCTGATGTAATAGATGGCATTATTTATTGCTCAACTTAAAAGGCAAAGCTGAAAGCTTCAATTTATTTTTCCACGTGGTATTCACAAAGCCGGTCAGTATAGTTAGTGGTTTCCAAAATAAAGGGTTTTTGCACATGAAAAACATATTTCAGAAGAAGGCATCACATTGTTGTTACACAAAGTCTAGATAAATTCAGCGCCTGGACCAGATCGTATCTACAGCTATATCTTGAAAAACTGTGGCACTCGCAGTGCTCCATGCTTGACCGTGTTGTTTAGAAAGTCCCTTGAACAAACAGGCTGAGTTACCCCTTGACTGCAAAACTACAAATGTAGTTTTTATACACATAAGTGGCGACAAAACCAAAACACGTCACTAGGCCATCTCATTGACAAATCTTTCCTGTAATGCACGTAATTTACTCTATCCTAATCAGCCATCTACACACCCAACGCAACATGGATCCAGCACGGTACACAATTGATAGAATTCACACATGACATTGCTACTTCGATAAACAGTGGCCATCAGGTTGATTCTGTTCTTCTGGACTACCATAAAGCTTTTGATTCTGTGTCACGCCACTCTGTTACTGCAAAAGTTATCTACCGTTCATATCCAGATGCACTTTTAAAGTGGATTGAAGCCCATCTAGATGGAAGAAAGCAAAGAGTGGTTCTGGATGGTGACGGTTTGTCAGATGTTACCGTGTTACCGAGTGTGCCACAAGGATACGTTTTGGGTCCCCTTCTTTTTTTTATCTTTATAAATGATCTCGCTGCAAATGTTTCTAGTCATGTAAGACCATATGCCGATGATTGCTGCGTTTACCGCGACGTCTCATCTGTTTTTCTGAGCTTTTACGAAATGACCTTGATTCAATTTTATTTCGGTGTCACACATGGGAAATGTCTCTCAACTTCAACAAGTACCATCTCGTAAGGTTTACGAACAGAAGACGACCTCTGAACATAGAATATTTCCTAGGTAGTACAAGTTTGTTGTAACAGAATATAAGTATTCGGGGGCTTTGTTTTCCAGCGAGTTATCTTGGAACGCACACGTAAATTATATATCTTCAAAGGCTAGCCGCACATTCAAATTTCTTGAACACAACTTTAGGAAAGCACCCGTATAACTTAGACAAACGTTGTATATGACAAACTTGCGTCCGATTTTAGAATATGCTTGGAACGGGGGGTACCTTCACACGAGGTAAGTATGGATGAGCTAGAGCACCTACAAAAACGAGCAGCGCGGTTTGTGTCGAGTAACTGATTTTTCTAAAAGCTCATCTGCTATTTGTGAGGAGTTAGGGTGGCCATTGCTTGCTGACAGGCAGAAGTATCTGAGATTGTCTTGTTTTACAACATATTCAATGGCCAAAATGGCATTCGTAAGGAACAATACATAAAAGATCCAACTTATGCGTCGCCCCGTACCGATCATTGTCTAAAAACCCGTGAGTATGAAGCAGAATAAATATATTCAAATACACATTTTTCTTAAAAACTGTAAACTAATGCAATAGCCTACCAGAGATGGAATTGTCTGCTTGCCAGTTTCCTTTTTTTTTTTTAGGCTCTGCAGAGCTTCTTGTTTGGCTAAGTGACAATTTGTGATCTTCAGTGCTGGTGTGTTTGGCAATTTGATATTTTCATTTTGTTGCAAATTTTTTATTATGTCATCATTTTAATTCCTTATGTCGTTAACACTTTTGCCTAATCACACGCATATTTTTCAATGTATAACTATATATATATTATTGTCTTCCCCCCCTCCCCACAATAATGCCCTGTTAAGCGCGATGCAGGTAACTGAATAAATAAGTAAATAAATTGGAGTTGGGGAATGTCAGAACGAGTTTGCCACAAAGAATCTGCCACCCCCTTCCTCTCTCTACTCTTCCCCCTTCCTCTCTCTACTCTTCCCCCTTCCCCTCGCAAATTCATTTATTAAATTTTGGGGACGGAAGCACTGAACCAACCGAGGACATGTGGGACACCCTAGGGAAGGCGTGAAGGTTAATTTTGTGACCACTCAGGAACCCATTTGAGCGGGAAGAACTGAAAAAAAATCGGCAATCCTAACAGCAAACTGAGTGTTTCAGACAATAAATTTAAAAAGTAACAGACCCAAGAATAAAAAGAAAACCGTAAAAAAATGGTGAATACACGATACTCAGAAAGCTCAAAATTCAAAGCAGGTGTTAATAAAAAAAAAAAAAAATCTTCAAACAATACCCCTTGTTTTAGGTGGGTTAAGATGTGCCAGTTATTGCACACCCGCTGGCAAGCTGGTTTCCACGTGGTCCGTGACCAACTGTTTTGTTTATATTTTGAACATCCAGTCGAAGAACCATCTGGTTTGCATCCGTTGACTATGGTTCAAAACACAGATGCATGACCAACAGAAAAGTGGAGCTGCACTCCTTTCAACAAACGTAATATGGCAACGGGACAAGCGTCCCTACCAGGCGGTTTATAAAGAGCTGACCCACGGGCCGACACTTGTCGTCCCTAAAGGCAGTCCAGTGTATTGTAAAGGATGAAGTACTTGTAGGCACTGTCAACCGGCTCGGCCTCAACACTCATCCGGAGGGAGCATGCCGCCGTCTGTACGGGGAACTGAACGACTGCCGACTCATTTGCATTGAATCTTAGGTGTTGTGTGGCAGCCTCTGTGGTACGCAGGTCTAGCAACCGCTGCAGAGCTTCCACAGTCTCCGCTGCAAAACGAATGCCGTCGGCGAAGGTCAGCTTTGGCGGCACCCGGTTCATTTCCTCGCCATTTTCCTAGTATGAAAAACTTCCAACCGAAACAGCCTCTCCTTCATCCCAGCCACGTATAACCTGTAGAGGAGCGGGGAGAGTGGGCATCCCTGTCCAAGACCCCTCGACACTGTCATTTCATCCGACTCTGCCCCTCCCAGCTCTGCTCCTACCGCATTTCCCGAGTAGAGACAATGCACAAGGGCGACGCACCACTTCAGCGGCTCCGGCTGCTCCAAGCGCCGTGTTAGCAGCGCGTGTAGGATGCTGTCGTACGCCTTTGCCCTGCCCGGAAAACGGCACATCGAGGGTCGGTGTACCTTTCGGGCAACCTCAATGCTCCGCATGAGCGCAAATAGGTTGTCCTCCAATCAGCGTCCCCGTCTAAAGCTGCCCAAAGTTCAGCAAGCCGCTGGCCCTGCTCTGTCCATGCTGACATCCGTTCCTCGAGGATGTAGACAAAGACTCTGTAGAGCGTGTTCGTAACCATCGGGGTTTCGGTAGTTGCACAGATGGTAATGGTTGCATTCTTTCTTTGGGACCAAGACTACCCGGCCAAGTCTCCCAGTCTTGCAGAATGGGCTCGGTCCCCCAGAGGATTGTCGTTGAGGATCGACGCCAGCCGCTCTCTGGCATCCATTCCCAAGTCTTCAGGGACTGTTGCCAGGATACTATCTAATCCCCGAGAGGTGTTTGTTTTCAGGAGGGGCCAGAGCGCGAATCACACTAACTTCTCCGATTTCCCGCTGGTTGGCATCAAGACGGTCCATCGGTTGTCTCATGGCCTTGGTTAGCAATGGTCGTCAGCTCGAGAGAAAAGAACCTCTCTCAAATGCGCCGCGAGGTGTGCCCCCCAAGTCTTCCACTTTCTTCCCTGCGCACTCGTCCAAGATGAGAGTGGTTCGATCTCGGCCCTCCAGTGTGCACATTATGTACAACTTCATCGCAGAGCCTTTCCAGCTGGAGCGGATAACATGGATTGTATGTGCGTCAGCTGTTCTCATTTTCTCCCGCGTCAGTTGCTCAGTGTACTACTTATGAGCTCGATGATCCTCCCACTTTGGGAGTATGAGCCCCGAGGAACTTCCCGAAGCGACTGGCGATCGTTCCTGCTTGTGGTCTGCCTGATGTGTATGGCTGCTTTTACTTCATCCGACCACCGTTTTCTTCCCCTTCGTCCATTGGGTCAGGTTTTTGAGTGCTGCATAATAAGCCTTTTAAGCGCAACCACATAGTCTGCATACCCCGGCGCACACTTTCTTTCGTGGCTCTACTCAAATCGTTCCGCAACTGTTGTTGCCGAGCGTTCAGTGAGGAAGGGACGCACGGGTCCTGGAAGTCTCGCCTTTCTCTTCCAGGTGGCTTTGCTGAACTCCATCTTCCATCTGTTATGATAGTTTCCGACGCTGGAGTCGCCATCTTCGTCTATATGTACCTGTACAAGAAAGCGCACAGTGCCCGGCGACGCCAGGCAATAGTCTATACACGTTCAACTACCCCTAGCACGCCAGCTATACTGTCCCTGCGCCTGTTTCCTGGAAGTTCAAAACGCCTCTGCTAGCGTTCTGTTGCCTGCCGCCGCCATTGCGGCCTTCCCGCCCATCGAGTTCACGGATATGCACTATTAAAAAATCCCGCCAACGATAAGCAGCTCCCTTCCTTGGTCCCACCTCCTGCGCCATCCCTTGGCACACAGTCCATGATGTTCTTGTTCTCCGTCTCCTCCGCACTGCCTACGGAGAGATACACCCACACATATAGCTACCGAGTTTCTGTACCATTTGCCCGTTAGCCCATACGTTGATTCCTGGCACGTTCTGGGATCCCTGTGCCGAGTGCCCATGCCGATACCGTAATACTCTTTCACGTCCCTCCTTGCCGCTCACCCACTTCACGGTTGCCAACACCGTTCCCAGCTCCAATCCGGGGTGTACCGGCGGTTGTTTTCAAGGGTCCCGAAGGTGCGGTTTTCAGCCACCCCCGAAAACATTCAGGCCCCTCCGCTTTATTGCGCTGTACACCTCTTGCCATTTTTGTTCCTTTACGCTCCTTGGCGGTTTAGAAAGCCCACCCTAACGGTCCACCTTGCCTTTACGATTGTGCTGCCTTCATCGGTGCCTTACTCCATGACGGCACGTCCCTCTTTTCCCATCTGCATCCGTTTGGCCCTCAGGTGCGATTAGTACGATGGTATGTTGCATCGGTGGCACCTGTTTGCGGAACCCCGAACATCCACCCCACATTTCTTGTTGAGACATCCTCGGCGACAATAGCGGCCCTCGCATGGTTTCATCAGCCCAGTGTGCAGTATCTCCTCGGGAGCCGGGCGGTCCCTCTCTTCCTTGACGGTGAGCTTTGTGTCGGCTGTGCTGTGCACTTGTTCATGTGGTTGCAGTCTGGTTAAACCGTTGCCCCGCATTCGGCAATCTTGGCTCTCGGGCCCCTAAAAATGGGCCGGTCCCCAGGGAAGAAAAGGGCATAGAGGGAGGGAGGCGTCCACGGGTGCCGGTGCGACATCTCGGTGTTGCCACGTTTTACAACGAGACCGAGGGGGACGGGCCGTCCCAGCCTGTTGGAAGTGCCAGCACAACCTGGAAACTACAAATCCTATCGTAGATTAATGCGCAATAACATCTAGGAAATAAATCCAATTTCCTCGAATTACGGCAGACGTTTCCGAGGCATTTTCACAGTTGCGTAAACACATACAGCCGTACGATGCCAAGAGAAGAGACTACATTGAAAAAATACCCGCATGCAACACTGCGTGCGTTGCATTATGAAACCTCTTTCGCCATAGAGAGGAGGCATGGTTTCGATTTTAAGTAGCGCATCTCGGCGCGACTTTCCCGGCTTACGAAATAATTTAAAGGGTTAGGGAAATGAAATTCCAGCGATCATTTTTTAGCTTTAATGCGTTGCATGTTGCAGCATAACCTCAAAAACACCAGTCTTGCGTTGAAAGGCACAAGCAAACTAATTTCAAAGCTAATTAAATTCTCTTTTAATGTGCACCTGGTGGATGCATCTGGAGGCCTATTTGGGAGGTAATCTAGCAACGTTGGGGAACTTGCTACGTAGTCGTGACGTAGCAGATTCTTTCGGAGCAGCGCCGCTCTTTGGAATTTCAACATTTTCCTTCTTAGCTTTCCTCAACTCACAAATCGCGCATTGAACCAAACAGTCCAAGAAGATGGAAAGGAGGGACTCCCCTCTTTCTCGGACCCTCGTTTGTGCACTCGGATTACAGCCATTTCTCCCCCTAGAAGATTAGCCAGTCACTCAAAAACTCTGACAAAGGTTGCTTTCTTCACCGTTCAACCCTAAGCTGATAGTGCTGTGGAAGCTACATGCTCCTTGTGCCAGGCCACACGCTCGGTCACCCCACGAAAACTTTGAATGGGCTCGGTTGTAACGCGTTCACGCTATTGACAGTGACACCACCACGAACGCTGGACAACGCACCAAGGGCAAAGCTCATAACCACGCCAGCCTTGCTACGTCACGAATGCGGAGAATCTTTTTTTTTTTTTTATGTTTTTGTTTGCGCCGGATATCCCATGACGCATTGCGCTCTCCACTCGCTTCTCTTCGAGCACTCGCTCGAGTGCACCGTTTGGAACGAAAAATATAGCCCGTCGTTCAAAATACAAACGGGCGATTATCATTTACCGTAATTATCCGTCGAACAAAATGGCCAGCCTAGCACACTCAGGGGCGGATTTAGAGGGGGGGGTCCGGATGTCCTAACCCCCCTCTTGATTTCTGCATGCGTAAAATTTAGGGCGTGAAACGAGGGAGAGGGGGTTCCTAAACAAATGGTATGCTGACCAACACCTGACCCCCCCCCCCCCCCCCTCCTTCAGGAAATTCCTGCATCCGCCCCTGAGCACACTTCTTCCATGTGCCTTCATAGTCATGTTTACATATGCACAAACCCTAACCCGTCGGGAGATCAAAAAAAAGAAAAAAAAAGTGCCACACACTTTGTTTATATTGCAGTATTATAAATTTAAGGAAAGTCACATATTCGAAAATTTGAGCATTGTATTTGGTCACAACGGGATGTCGTGAAGTTGGCACATCAAAAACAAAACTTGGTCCAAGGGGTTCCCCCAAAATGCTTTGCACGGCACGATGCCGCTAAGATAGCTTAAATTTGGCAAGATGTCGATTGATCGCCGCAGTTTCCCATAACTGTACAGACACGGCGCAAACTCGCTACTACACTTTAATAAACAAATCCCTCTGCCACCACCCCAGCTCGAGATGTCCCGCGGCCCGTAATTGATGGCCAGCGCCACGCCGCGACAAACAAGAAGCCGAGAAAACGAAACTAGCTAGCAAGAGGAGGGAGGGAGGGAAGAAAGCTGCTGCCGCCGTTGCCATGGGAACTGACCCGTTTCCCTTCCCTGGGAAGCTCCTCCCGCTTCTGAAATCGATGATGGCACCCCCTCTTATCGAAGCCCCTCACCAAACACGCTGATATTTTGTTTACGCTCGCTCGTACTCCTCCCATTACGTTCGAGTAGGTACACCAAAGCAAAAACAGACCTTCAAGCTTGCACTGCACGCTAACGCTGAAAACTCTGATCGCGATCTGCATTTCATGCCGTTGGAGGGGACACCATCTTTTTATCGCACGGAGAGGTCAGCACCGCATAGACATAGCCGATTTCATTCCTCGGGTCAAAGAAGCATGGATGAACCGGTGTAACGACAGAGGCGAAGCTGGAGGAACGAACACGGCAGAACTGAACACAAAATCAACGAAAACGCACGCCGCAAACGAAAAACGCGATGCAGAAGTCTCGCGTAAACCGGAAAACGCAGGAGCCTCGCGTCGCGCAAAAGAACAGATACGCAAACGCGGGCGTCTTGCGTAACCGGAACGCCCAGCAGAACACTTTCTCGCGTAATCGGAAAATACGAAACAAGAAAACAACATCGCGCGCGCGAACTCGGAAACTCAGCAGCAGAAGAGCCGGGCGAACGATCAGCAGACGTCAGATCTACGCGAAGCAGACGTTCGAGAGAGGGCGCAATTTTTTCTGCGCCACTTACCACCGCACCAAGCCAGCATCATGGCCCGCTGCACGCACCCCCACACGCAAAAGCCTGTTAGCCGAGTAGCCTTGTTTGTCGTCGTCCCAGTAAACGAAGCAGGGACGGCCGTCGACAACTAGGACTACGCCAGCGCCGCGCACACATCACCGAGAGGGAACTCCTTCCCGCCTTTTCCTCCCCGAGCTAGAGGGCAAGGCAGACAGACGACTCTCGGTCACCGGGAGAACTGACCGGCACTACGGGGGCCTGAGAAAAGCAGACGGCTCGTAGCGCCGCCGCAGCAGCCCCCCGCTGTGCTTAGCTGCTCCGACTTGGCTCCGACACCGGACACCTTTAGCAGCAAAACTTACGCATAAAACAAAAACGAAAAAAAAAAAACAACCTCCAGGGTAAAAACACGGGCGGGCTGGTGAAGAACTTCCGCAGTAACCGACCTGTTGTTTTGACCGCTTTTTTAATCGTCCGTGTCTCCGGTTACTAACTTCTCAAACGTTTCTTTTTTTTTTTTTTTTTTTTAGTATTGGGGCGCGTTTTTGTTAAATAGATTGGGTGGCCCACCACAGGGTTATTATAATGTACGCCAGAGGTTCAAATGGCGTACGTACTGTGGCAAATGAAGCAGACAGCAACCAGTCGAAAATTGACTTCGGTAATGCATTTCTATGGGGAAAAGTGAGGCGGTGATTTTCTCCTTGCCCTCGGTTATAAGAAGCAAAATATCCCGAATAATTGTGCGTTCTAGGCAGGCACGTAGCCAGAATTTTGTTTCGGGGGGGGGGGGGGGGGGGGGGGCACCCCATAACAAATGCTGTATGAGGGGGAGGTGGGAGGGAAGGTCCCAGCAAAATGGAAGATTTGGGGGGGGGGGGGGGGATGGGCCCCCCCCGCTGGCTACGTGGCCTGGTTCTAGGTATCGAACACTTCTCAGTTAGGCAGACGAAAATAATTGGTCAGTTACGGCATTTGTTTTTGCCCAATTTATTGTATTAAAAACGGTTCTAAAACGGCTTCGCCATGTCTTTATATGCACTGTCGGACACTGTTAGCGCGAACACTACGTCGGCGCTTTTTAGCATGGGGGGTATATGTGCCAGAATAACGAAGGCCATCTGGAAAAACTAGAGAGACGGCAAGAACTACGCAGTCGCACTGATCAGTAACTCCCGTGCATGCACGATCAAGCTAAATTGAAGGCCACGTTATATAGTCAGATTTTCAATAAGTACAGAGCGCGACACTGTTAGCGCGAACACGCGATCGCCGGTTTTTACAGTTTTCCTCTTTGAAACCAAGGGATGTCATCCAAGTTATTATTGCTACGGAAAGAACTCATTTAGTTCTATAATGTAAGCGATAAAAGTTCGTGCTCGCTAATACTATTTAGAAGTAAAATGCGAAAATGCGCCGATGTCGTGTTCGCGCTAACAGTGTCGCGATGTGTACAACTCTGCGAAGATGCTGGTTCTACGTTCAGAACATCACCCCACACGCTCGAAATCTTTGAGCGTGTGGGGTGCCCGATAAAAGCTGCCTGGCATAGGAAATAAAAAGACACACCTTTCATAGCCCACATACTTTATTGTTTGTGATTTCGCATGTTTTTTAACCGCTCCTAAAGGTGCACGACGGGGTCATTTTTATATGCGGAGAGCAAGTCGTCTGCTTCTTAGATGCGGTGACGTCAGACTGACGACGCCGAGCTCTGATCGGCTTTGCCAAAAAAAAATATAGTGGGTAGACCTCAATGCTAGATGCATTAAGGTCTAGTCACTATTTAGTTTGTTCAATCAGTCAATAAGAGCTCGGTGTTCTGACATCATCGCAACCCCTGTGCAAGAAGCAGACGACACTTGCTCTCCGCATAGTGACGTGCATATCAGCAATATATAAACGTCCGCGGATTGACTATATTCCTTTCCATTGTTATTTTGCTAGAACTGCCGCTTGTTTTGACACACCTGCTGTGGAACAGAGGTTTGGGCCTGGAATAGAGCCAAGTAAACATCGTTCACTGACCAAGAAAAATGCCATAACGCCAATTGTAAAATTACACTTTTACGATGGTAATAAAGACACATACTATTCGGTACGACCCAAAGAACTAAAGTGTTCCATCATAGTTTTCGGCGAAAAGACAAAATGAAAGTGCATTTCCCCTACGAATGCACAGGAGCACCGCAAAAGTAGACTGGTAGCTGTCCGCTTCAATTTGCCTCTCGGAAGTCGCATAAACACTAGCGCCAGTTGAACCTCTAGCGTACATTGTAATAACTCTACGGTAGCCATGGAGCGAACGCGATGTTCTACCGAATGATTGCTAAAAATAAACGAATAAATAAACCAACATTAAGATTTTAAAAATGAGAAGGCCAAATAGTTAGGTTCTAATAACTGCGTTTGTCTACAAGAGGCTGATCCCGAGAAAATGTTCTTTTTTCTGGTGGCCACGATCCCTTCGGAGTGATTGGAGTTCAATACGAGGACATACATATGACAAGCGCGAAATCCACCAATTTTAGACGGTCAACTCGGATAAAGCAATACGCAGCTATACTCGCGGTCAGCTTTCAGTGGCAATGCAGTCAATGCTAGGGGAGAGGGTGCACCAACCGCTGTACACGCGCTTTCCTCCTCTCTTCGGATTGCCACAGAAAGTTGACCGCGAGTTATAGAGTTTCTCTTTCCGCAATGCTAGGAGATGTACTATTGTGTCAGAACGAGAACTTATTGTCTGTCTTTCGCAAGCCGCAAGCTAAGTAAGCCTCGAACGTGCGACCGCGAAAAACGAAAATACCCTCGGGAATAATCCTGAACGAGCGATGCCCAGCAACCGACAAGAGGTCTACAAAGCACCCGAAAGTCCTGACAGCTGACATAGTACGACCGCCTCCTCGCCTCATCCGTCGAGGACGATCAGAAACACGCAAACAAAAATGTCCCGAAAATCTCAAAGCCCCGCCGCCCAAAACAGGAGGGATAAACTATCAGCCAGCCTGCGCCGTTAACAAAACTCCAAGCAAAAAAGAAAAAAAAAAAAAAAAAAAAAAGAAGCGAATGCAGAGAGGAAAGGCAGACGACTTTCACCGGGGTGGGGTGGGGTGGGGTGGGGTGGGGGGCGGGGGGGGGGGGGGGGGGATGAACTCTGAGACGCGTCTGCAGAACCCAAAACGCAGCACTACCAAACATCCGGTCCCCAGCCGTTGCTTTGTTAGCTTTTTTTTTTTTTTTTTTTGCTTTTACATTTGACCAGCGATTGCCAACGAGGACCGAAACTTATTTTGTACGCAACACATGACTCCGCCAAAACGTCAACAGACCTATTGCTTATTACCCAAGCATCAAGGAGAAAGCAGGGATTGGTGTTCCACACGCCAGACGCGCACGGCTTCCCCCCACTGATCTCTACTGTAGTTAGGGGTGTCGCGAACCGGCCGAGGTTCGAGTTCGACCTCGGCCAGGTTCGACCAGGTCGACTTTTTCAAACTCTTAGTGGAAAATTCGACGAACCTTGTGTTGAAGTTCGACTCCTGTGCGCATGCGCGACAGGCTGGCCAGTTGGCTTGGGATTGGATGGTGATGGCTAAGGGATGAATTAAGGGCAGCGCTGATTGGTTATTTCAGTTAATACAGTACAAAAAACTAAGTTATTAACTTTTTTAGTGATTATAATTAGTTTATTTTAATTGTAACTGTTTATAAAATAAAATAACCCTTCGCATAAAAAAAAAAAAAACAATTCTCCAAACCTAGACATGCTTGTATCAAGGTCTGGCCACAATGTCCACAAAGTCGAACCGGTCGAATCTGGTGAAAAGTTCGAAGGTTCGTCGAACCGGTTCGACCTGAAAATCTGGTTCGACAAAAGTTCGCGACACCCCTAATTGTAGTAGGCTGCATCGCGGATCGGGAGCCCGTCGGTGTCGCCACCGGCGGCCATTGTTGGACACCAGGCAATACACGCAAGTCTATGGGAGAAACGCACAAAAGTAAGAATATTGAAGCATGTAGGCTGTGCTCGGAGGCCAGTATTTTGTGGCATGCTGCGACCCTTATGTCGTGTGTTTCGAGATCGAATCAGTATTTGTCCAACGTTCGAACGCCGATTAAAAAAAAATCAAACGTACCGGAGCACCTACGGCTGAGCTGGCAAGCTTGGTTTCGTTGTGGAGTTAACAAAGGAATTCGCCGTCAATGAGGCCGTCCTCGGGGAAGCCCGGAAGTGATGAATGACAAAGAAGTTCCCTCTCGACAGCGGCTTTCCGGGAGTAAGCGAATTCCGCGTAGCAAAGCCTTCGAGCTTGTCGTCTGCTAAACCCAACTCAACGAAACCGCCATCGACTCCGCGGTAACTCTAGGTAACTCTCGCCTCATTGAGCTGCACTACAGCGGAGTCACTCATGACCACAAATATTTATTTATAAGAACTGCGAGGGCTGTCAGTTTCAATGTTTGTACGCAAGCTATTTGGCGGGCTTATTGAAAAGCATCCAAAAAGTTTCGTGCCGACTGCAGCTTAGAAACGGGGGAAACGGCATTTTTTTCTCGTTCTTCCCATAGAGTCCCACGCATTGGCTGGTGTCAATCAATGGCCGCCGGTGGCGACACTCGGCCCCAGCTGCCGAGGCCGCGATCCGCGATCCAGCCTGCTTCCCCGTTTAAAAGATTCGAAGTAAATAACCAAAATAAAGCGTTGACGAACGCGCGTGCAAGATGCCATTTGTTTTAGGTACTTTCTTCAGAAAAGTTACTATTGGTGACGCCGGCACGTGCGGCGCGTGCCGGCATCAGGGATAATGCAGGGAGGGATTGGTGTTCCACGCGCCGCACGTGCTGGCCTCAGCAGTACTAACTTTTCTAAAGCAAATACCGAAAACAAACTGCATCTTGCACGCGCGTTCGTCGACGCTTTATTTCGGTTATTTACTTGGAATCTTTTCTACGGGGAAGCCGCGCGCGTGTGGAACCCCAATCCTGCACTCTCCTTGGTGGCGCCGTCCTATGGTTACCTTTCGTGACGTCATTACCTTGTGAACAACAACTTTGAAGGTGTTTGTAAAGAGCATGGTCGAAGCTTGAAATCATAGCACTCTAAAACCAACATTGCCAACACCGTCAAAATTGAAGTTCTTCCCTTCCTCTTATTTCCGTCGATGGGAAATCCTTTGCTGACGTCATAGTCAGTATTCGGCCTATCATAGAAGACCGATCACAGCGACGCTTTCGATCGCTCACGTTGCCAATAGCAATAAGAGAATACAGCACCGACAAACCGTCCGGAACTAAACAGAACGAAACCACAAAACGGCTACCACTGGGACGGCTGCATGGCTGCAATGCATCGGCGGGGAACGTCGAAATAGTCCCTGCCACGATACATTGTGGGCCCGAGGGGCAGACGACGGACCGCGCGTTTGTGCCATATTTGAAGCGCGCTATAGTCGAAGCTATTTATGGTAGAGATGTTAAACTTTATAAGAATGATCTATGTATAGCCTAGGTAAGTGTCGTCTTAAGATGTGGTTATTGTTATTCAAGTTGAGTTTCGAAGAAATGTCCAAACATGTATCTACGGGCAATTATGCCCTAAACTTGGTTTTTTTGTTTCGTCTAAGTTGTTTGAGGTATCGCATTTAAATTAACACTACAGACAGTACATATCATTGCCATCTGCAGAATACAAAATAATGTATTTATTGTTTTTTCACGTTAAGGAATAAATTAACTCATGGGAGAAGATATCTATTATTGTTCAAGTTCAGCACGTCATTAAAAAAAAAAAAAAAAAAAAAACATTTGTTTTTTTGCTTTACGTTCTTGGGACGTGTTTCTTTTAGCCTGTACACCTTTTGGTAGGACAAACTTGTTTCGACGTTCTGAGCCTCTGAATATGCAAGAATACAACAATTCCGGCGAATTCTTGATAGTTTTTTTTTTTTTTTATCCGGCCTTTTATCCCCGCCTTTATTGTTATGTTTAGTTTTATTTTTATTTTATTTTTTTTTAATTTTTTTTATTAATGGCACAGTTATTTAGGTCGAAAAGACATAGCTTTGAACTTCCGAACCACTAAGCATGTGACAAGTAGTGCCTTCTGACAACGAGTTTCCGACAATGACCATCTACGCGATCTTTCATGCAGTGAAGAGCGATAGTAGCTATACATATGCATAAATGATTTCAGATTAAAATAAGCTCGAATACGTCCTCTTTCCCCGTATTGTTTTCTTTAACAGTCCGAAATATCTGGAAGGGGGAAAGGGGGGCTGGATCCCCCCCCTCCCCCCTTCCCCCCCCTCCCCTCCCCCCGTTTTCCTTCTTCCGACGCCACTTGTATGGCAGAACGAAGCGCTTCTGTGCTTTTTGCGAGGCGTTTCCACCGTCCCGGAAAATAAACCTCCAGGACAATTACAAACCTCATTTACTATATTTTACTATATGCCAGCGTCGCTCGGGCGGCGTTCGATATGATTACTACCAGCGTGCAAGGGGTAAGGAGGTAGTTTGCCAGGTCGCTTCAAGGTTTTTCTGAGCCTCAACCTCCTGCCCGTCCCTGGCCGTTTGGAACTGGATGAGTATCGTAAAACAGTGCGTTCGTGTGATCACTACTGTGTGATGCACGTTAAAGACCCCCCCCCCCCCCACCCCCCCCCCCCCCCCCGGGGGGGGCTGGCGGTCACAATTACTGATCTATGGTC
This sequence comes from Ixodes persulcatus, assembly GCA_013358835.2. Lineage (NCBI taxonomy): Eukaryota > Metazoa > Arthropoda > Arachnida > Ixodida > Ixodidae > Ixodes > Ixodes persulcatus. Next base: position 553,871 of record JABSTQ010009714.1, read on the forward strand.
ACACGTCACTCTGCACTGGCAAATATTTCAGCACATCCGGGACACTCGTCGTTTCATTTAAGTGCCTGTCCCAACTTCGCGAAGTCTTAATATCAAACTTTTCTAAACCTGATTTTGTGAAGACCAGTGAGTCGTGAAAACGTTATTTGAAACTGAAACTGTGGAGGAACATGAAAACCGGACTTCGAACTTTGAAAACTTGGACCTAAAAGAAATTCGAAATCTTCGAAGTTTTTTTCGAATTTAGCGTTAAAAAAGAATCGAAACCTTCAAACTTTTCGAACTTTATGTAGAAATAAGTTCGAAATTTTCGATTTTTTCGAACTTTATGTCTATAAAAATTCGAAGCGTTCGCATTTTTTCGAATTTTATATCCAAAAAAATTCGAAATCTTCGAATTTTTCGAATTTCAGATCCCAGGAAATTCGAAATTTTCGAATATCTCGAATTTCAAGTTAGGAAAGTTCGAAATCATCGAACTTATCGAACCTCAAGTAAAAAAATATTCGAAATATTCGAAGCCGAAATTTTAGGAACCGTGAAAGCTTCGAACTTTCCGAATTCGAATCTCCACTGTGATCGAAAGTAGCGAATTTTTCGAATTCGAACCTCGGTCGGTACGAAAATATCAAAATTTTTCGAATTCGAACCTCAGTTCGCTTCGAAAATATCGAAACCTTTCGAAATCGAACCTAGGGTGGTTCGCGACATCCCTACTTAGCACATAAATGTCATCGTCGATCGAGAAGAGAACTCTTCCGCCATTTTCTTCTGGCCTTGGATCGGCCTCGACTCGTTCGGCCATCCCGCTTCGGTTGTAGCGAAACAATCCAATCCGTAGCGCTCTAATTTGGCGCTTGTTCTCGTAGTAACACAGAGAGTTGAGCTAGCTGGTACTTAGAAGACATACCTAAAACAGCGCACAAGCACAGGAGGAAGATAACAAAACACAGGAAGGGGCGCTGACTCCCAACTTGGTATTGTGAAACAAGAGGAAGCTTCAGATACGAAGCCCACGTTGTTGTTTTTCTTTCTTCTCATATTTTTTTTCGTCGTGACCTTATAATGTCAGTTTCCTCCTTTTTTACTGCAACTTAATGTATCTGTTTTTATTCTTTCTTCTTTTTACTCGTGGGTGCGCGTGGGCTCATGTCTGAAGCTTCCTCTTTCTTTCACAACACAAAAGTTGGGAGTCAGCGCTCTTTCCTGTGTTCTATTTTCTTCCTCCTGTGTTTGCGTGCTGTTTTAGGTATGGCTCGTTCTCGAATTTTTTGGGCGTTCGTGTGCGCTTTGACCATCTGCAGCCGAAGATTTAGGCCTTCAACTATATGCCTAGACAGACGAACGCGAGCGCGCATACTCTGCGAGCTGGAGCGACTTTGAAGCCTTGAAATACTTGTTTTCAAGCTGCCGGTATCGTGCCCCGAACGAAATCTACTCGGAGCCACGGAGTAGAAATGCGTTGCCATGTCAACACTTACCGCGTATGTTAGGCTTAGAAACGGCCAGAATCGGGGACGATCTTTAAAATGGGGCGAGCCCACCGCTCATTCTTTGTGATTTGAGCGAGATAAAGCAAAGCGAAAGCTGGTTGCACTATTTATTGGCATTGAAATGGGCTAATACTGCAGCGACCACGACGAATTTGCTCCGAAGCAAGCGGAAGGGCGCCGCATGTTTGCCGACGCAACCCGGCCCCAAGAAATTGGGGGCCCAAGCGCCAACCCAAAGCCCCAAACGGAGTTTGGGTTCTGCGCATGCGCAGTGGTGAGCCCCTATTTCTTTGGGCCCCCTATTCTCTATTACCTAAACACTCCAGTCAAACTCAACTGCATGGTTCAATGTTGCTTGCGATGCATACCTCGACCGTACTGGGAACTCAGTTGTGTGGGCGCTCCGCAAAAGCTTTTTCGCGGGTGTGCACGAAATTCGCTGTCAAAATTCCTATTTCAATATCTATCGATGCAAACAGTTCCCCAGCTGAACCAAGTCGCGCACATACGCTGGTATCCCCTTGCACCATGGCAGAGGAGTGTCCAAAAACGTCATTGCTCGAGTGTACTGTTGTTACGCGGCCACATGAAAGAAAGCAGGCGCAGTCAGCTGCCGCGATTAACAACAGAGCCACGGTAGAACCCGGTCCCACTCAGTTCGTATACGCAACCGTGTACCATTAAATAGTCACGTGTGGTTCGTGATGATAATGCAATTAAATGCGAGCTGGACAAGAGTGACGAAAATAAACCCCGGAGAAGGGGCCAAAGGACGACCACAAATCCCTAAACACAGCTAGGTGACTAATGCGCGACGGAAAAAATCCGCCTGGTCCGGGTATCGAACCAGGGACCTGTCCATCTTTGAGTGGAGCGCTCTACTAACTAAGCAAACCTATTGAAAGGAGGATCGGCGAGGAGGGTGATAAAGAGGCCAGGGAAAGCTACGTGGCTGACCTCATGCCTCCAAAGGACCACCGCAGCATGGGCGACCTGGTGTTCAGCTCGGCAATTCTTTTCGTCCGCGCCACCCCAATATTGCTACAATTTGTTGTTTCCTCGTAAGTTTGATCTATGACGTCTTTTTTTCCATTTAGGCTGTTTAATTTGTTTTCCTTCGCATATGCGCTTTAAAGGAACACTGCAATGAAGCTTTTTTTTTTTTTTTCTAAGGGGACACGTATATTTTTCTTAAATTTACCGTCAAAAATATATTTTTTTTTTGTTTGAGCAATATTTATGCCGCTAGACGCAATTTAGGTGCAAAATGTGGAGCACCTTGTAAGCCCCGCCCCATGCTTACAAGGCGCTCGCATCAGTCCTTGGCTGGAGAGACGATTGACGAGTGAGAGGTTGGTTGTATATTTGTATCTCGTGCCGTAAGAGTACGGAACGAGATACAATAACTGAAAATATCATCTTCCCCCGATCCCACCGTTTAAATAACGAGATACTTAAAAATCCTGCGCAAGGCATGGGATCCTGACTGCCATTTTCTCGCACTCATTATCTGCAGGTTGATTTCCTCAAGACTGGCGTAAAAGGTACGTTTATACTCCAACGGGCTTTAAAGCCAATTGTGTGCCGCCCACAGATTGGCTGAATCTGAGTTATTAGAAATAAACGCTTACGTATAGCTCTTGTGTTCCATTCCTACGTCGCGTCGTGCTGATCCCCCGAATATGCAGGCCTCATCCGCTTAGGAGCATCTTCAACGTCTTCCTTTATCAGTCACTAGAAGGCCGCCATTGGTATGGCACAGATGCCGTTCCACAGATGATGATAGTGATCAAAGTGGCCAGACTGAATTTCGGAAAGGGTCTAGCTGGAGCGACTTTGAAGCCTTGAAATACTTGTTTTCAAGCTGCCGGTATCGTGCCCCGAACGAAATCTACTCGGAGCCACGGAGTAGAAATACGTTGCCATGTCAACGCTTACCGCGTATGTTTAGGCCTAGAAACGGCCAGAATCGGGGACGATCTTTAAATGGGCGAGCCCCACCGCTCATTCTTTGTGATTTGAGCGATAAAGCAAAGCGAAAGCGGTTGCACTATTATTGGCATTGAAATGGGCTAATACTGCAGCGACCATGACGAATTTGCTCCGAAGCGAGCGGAAAGGGCGCCGCCATGTTTGCCGACGCAACCCGGCCCCAAGAAATTGGGGCCCCAGCGCCAACCCAAGCCCCAAACGGAGTTTGGGTTCTGCGCATGCGCAGTGGTGAGCCCCTATTTCTTTGGGCCCCCTATTCTCTATTAACTAAACACTCCAGTCAAACTCAACTGCATGGTTCAATGTTGCTTGCGATGCATACCTCGACCGTACTGGGAACTCAGTTGTGTGGGCGCTCCGCAAAAGCTTTTACGCGGGTGTGCACGAAATATCGCTGTCAAAATTCCTATTTCAATATCTATCGATGCAAAAAACAGTTCTCCAGCTGAACCAAGTCGCGCACATACGCTGGTATCCCCTTGCACCATGGTAGAGGAGTGTCAAAAACATCATTGCTCGAGTGTACTGTTGTTACGCGGGCACATGAAAGAAAGCAGGCGCAGTCAGCTGCCGCGATTAACAACAGAGCCACGGTAGAACCCGGTCCCACTCAGTTCGTATACGCAACCGTGTACCATTAAATAGTCACGTACGTGTGGTTCGTGATGATAATGCAATTAAATGCGAAGGTGCAAGCGAGCTGGACAAGAGTGACGAAAATACACCCCGGAGAAGGGGGCCAAAGGACGACCACAAATCTCTAAACACAGCTAGGTGACTAATGCGCGACGGAAAAAATCCGCCTGGTCCGGGTATCGAACCAGGGACCTGTCCATCGTTGAGTGGAGCGCTCTACTAACTGAGCAAACCTATTTGAAAGGAGGATCGGCGAGGAGGGTGAGAAAGAGGCCAGGGAAAGCTACGTGGCTGACCTCATGCCTCCAAAGGACCACCGCAGCATGGGCGACCTGGTGTTCAGCTCGGCAATTCTTTTCGTCCGCGCCACCCCAAATATTGCTACAATCTGTTGTTTCCTCGTAAGTTTGATCTATGACGTCTTTTTTTTTTTTCCATTTAGGCTGTTTAACTTGTTTTCCTTCGCATATGCGCTTTAAAGGAACACTGCAATGAAGCTTTTTTTTCTAAGGGGACATCTTAAATTTTACTGTCAAAAATAATTTTTTTGTTTGAGCAATATTTATGCCGCTAGACGCAATTTAGGTGCAAAATGTGGAGCACCTTGCAAGCCCCGCCCCATGCTTACAAGGCGCTCGCATCTGTCCTTGGCTGGAGAGATGATTGACGAGTGAGAGGTTGGTTGTATATTTGTATCTCGTGCCGTAAGAGTACGGAACGAGATACAAATAAACTGAAAATATCATCTTCCTCCGATCCCACCGTTTAAATAACGAGATACTTAAAAATACTGCGCAAGGCATGGGATCCTGACTGCTATTTTTCTCGCATCATTATCTGCAGGTTGATTTCCTCAGACTGGCGTATAAAGGTACGTTTATACTCCAACGTAACGTCGACGGGCGTGGCGTAGCGCAGCGCGTGCAGATACTGATTGGTCGCAGATATCGAGTTCCTGGTTGCCGGCCAATGAAAGGCGCACGTTCTGCGCTACGCTGCGTTCACTGCGCTCAACGTCGGAGTATTTACGGTTTAGTAATCATCTCCGGTCCGATTTATACTTTTCATGTTATTCAAGCTGAAATTAGAACAGTATTCCTAAAAACTGCGAACCAAAACATGACCGAGCGCACGTCACTCGTTCCTACCAATCGCTGACGCGTCTTTTGTGACGTCGCGCTTCTTGGCCCCGCATCGGTCACGTGAGCTCCGCTTCTCCTGGATTCTCCCGCAACTCTCGGGGCGTCGCCCCAGTCGATCAAGGTACGATTATTACCGCGACTGTTTAATTGATTTGAGCGGCACACAAGCGCCGTTTTCGGCTGAAATTTGGGCAACGTGGCCTGAGACGTGCCTGGAACCCAGTTCAATCGCCAAAAAAATATCCGAAATTGCCTTCATTGTCCCTTTAACTAAGGTAATTCCCATCTTCCAATCTCGAGATCGGTCTTCCTCGCTCAACTTTCGACCTATCTCACTAACCAGCACTATTTGGAAACTCCTGGAGCGCACCATACAGACTCAAGTCATGCGCTATTTAGAGGACCAGAACATTCTTTTCAAGTATGAGCGCGGTTTTCGCAGGGCTACTCCTGTGACACTCAACATGCCGGTTTCGTTCACGACTTGCACGCATCTCTCGGAGCTGGTTTTCAAGTTGATGCGATTTTTCTCGACTTCTCGGAGGCTTCTGACCGCGTTCCCCGTCACAGGCTTTTGCTAAAACTTGCACAGCTTAACATTCACCCTAATGTTCTAATATACTCTCACTATTTGTAGTACTATCGATAGTCCACTATCGATAGTTGCATGACTACACTTTAACTCTGACAGGGGTATAAAGTCGTTCGACCAGTTAACCTGCGGCAGGAACGAAATACATATAGGCGATTTTGTTGCACCAGCCACTAAGCGACCATCTAGAAAAAAAAAAAAAAAAAAAGAAGTTATTCCACTAGAGTTTGGAAATACCGCTACTGTTGCGGATTGGAACAAACTTCGTGAACAGCTCGTAAACACCCACGGCTTTGTATACACCGACTGCATCATTCCACTCTAGGAACTTGCACGAATCATTCTCGCTAAACAGAGCTCAAGTGTACGTTGTTTGTACTGCGAGTTACCCGTATTTCTGTGAATTAGTACTTACCGCCTCGTTTTGGTTTATGGGAGCGCATCGTGGCGGTTGTCTTGGCCTCTGATAAGCGGCCGGTAAATTAACGAATCTGGAAGTGACCCTGCTACGCCCGTCACTGCAGGTGTGCCAACGTTTCACAACTGCCACGGACCATTAAACGGGAATCAGCACATCTGTCTTTTTTTATGTGCTTAACTATAACTATAGCCCAGCTCACCACCCCTCTACTGCACACTTCTTTCAGATGAGCAATGAACTAGGTCTTGGAGCAGAAAGCTAGTATCCCAGGTTGTGCGCAAACAACTTGGAGGCAATGAAATGTGCTTGCTCACCCACCGGACCAATGAATCTCTTCTATGCTAGCGGTTGGGATGACGAGGACCGGCCGCGGCCTGCTCTGTTCTCTCCATCCCTGAGAACTTCTCGAAAGCATCTTTATGCGCACGCATCCTCCCCTTTCGTTTCTTGTTTCGAAAGAGCTCCGAGGGTGTCCCCAAAATACTTTTCCTGACTGGTATCTTGCAGACGAAAAAAGCCAGCTAACATGGCCTTTCCATTTCTCCAGGCCATTGCTCTTTCTCAGGCGGACACGCTGAGCCATCGCCAACCCTCTTGGACACTATAACGCCCCGCGCCCTTCCCGGCGCTTCTCCGCTCAATACGATCAAATAGCAATTTAAACCGAACAACAACCAACATCGCAATGTTCCCCGGGAATATTGCCTATGACAGTCATAAAATATCCGGAAGCAGTAAGTAAACTTTTGGGTGCGTATAGTTTTTATTCCACGGTTCTATTAAGTTTCTCTGCATCGAATCCTATAGGTCACATTTACAAAATTACCAATTTCTGTGTTTTTTTTTTGTTTTTTTTATATCGTAATGTTCCCGAGGACTATAATTGGGTTCATCTTGGAAGACACGGACGGAGAAAAAAGGGTACAAGCGCGGACTGACAACTGAGGGTTTATTCCGGATGACGTAGAAAAACGCGCCACACAAATCCCGATGGAATATTGGCGCCCGCGCATCGCAGGATTGGGTGCTATCGGTTATACCAGAGGTTCTCAAATACGGGTCCGCGGAATGTTTGGAGTCCGTCAAGGCGTTCTCGGAGTCCGTCAAGGCATTCTCGGAGTCCGCGAAGCCCTCTCTCATCAGTCAAGCCCGCCAAGAAAATGAGTCTTTTTTCCGATTGAGAAGAAACGTTCCAATTTTCGGGGGAAGTCAATAAGAGAAGTCTGCACAAGCCTTTAGTTATACCCCTTTATTAAATTATTATCATCATTAACCTTCCTTTCCCGTCACCGCGAACGGGGTCCTCCATCATCTCCGCCGATCCACAAGGGGTCCGCGGAACATCAATGGTTTGAGAACCACCGGGTTCTACAACTATCTCAGCCCAGGAAGCCTGACTCACGCGGGTCTCCTTTTCTATTCTACGAGCCTGTCCTGAGCGTTTTGGTCCCAGTGAAGACGACGGCACTTCGTAGTAAAGGTGCACATGGGCACTCACGGAATGGCCTATGTGAACGGGCGAATGTTGAGGCATTTCCCCGTTTGCCCGATGTCCGCCTTCCCGCACGAGAAGGGTATCTGGACGGCCTTTTTCCATGCTACGTCCTTTTTCCACAGCGGAGCCAATTTGTTCTGTGCCGAAATCTATCTCGATCAAAACATTTTAGATCGGGGAAGATCGCCCATGAATTACCCATAATTCTGCGATGCGGAGGCGCCATATTCCATCACCATTAGAGTGTCGCCAGAATAAACCCTCAGTCAGCGCTTGTATACCTTCTTTCCTCCGTCCGTGTAACACTCTTCCAAGATGACTAGACCAGTTATCCTATCTCCGAACATTATACGACGCTAATCAATTACAATTTTGATATTTCCTCAAAAACGTTGTACCTCAAGGACGTTTCTTGCGTTTCCCCGAGTAGGACTCGCCGTCAAGTCATCGCAAACGCATTCCCCAATGCATTGCGGCAAAGGCGCTTTCATTTTGGTAAACAAATGGTTTCTAGGTCCTTTATTTCATTATAACTTCACGAGCGTTAAAACGTTATTTAATTATTCTTTTAATATAGCGTAATTATGCGGAACACCGGTCTAAGGGGTCATCCCGCGCGGATTTGGAATAACGCTTCTGCAAGATTTCCACACAAAATCCCACCGAAGATATAACAAGTTTTGTCAATTACGCGCATATCAACCTCTAAATATACGTTACTCGCCGCTCTATAGATAAATTGGTCTCCTCATATTCCAAACTTTCTCATCGATTAACGCCCCTTGTCTGCACGCGCCTCTGCTGGCTGCACTAAAAAGAGAAGTTCAACTACACAGCGCAAGTCGCCAAGTTCCCCGGGGAGATTTTAGATGACACTCGTAAAATATCAATAAGCGGGAATGGTGGTTCTTCTTCCGCGGCTCTAAAGAAATGATTGGCATCGAACCCTACAGGTCACATTCCTAGCATTAGAAAGGTTTGCTTTTCTCCACACACAAAAAAAAAAAAAATCGTTCCCGAGAACTGGAATTGCCCGGGTATCGTAGAACGCATATGATATGGAATTTTGGCACTTCCTGGAAGCCTTTTTATTCCGGGGACGTTTCTGGCATTGACCCGCGTAGCAATCGTCGTAAAGTCATCGCAGCCGCATTCCCCAATGCATTGTGGCAAGGCCACTTTCATTCTTGTTAACAAACTTTTTTTGTACGTAATGGGAAATAAATTTTTAATGCATTATAACTTTATGAGTTGGCGAGCGTTACAACGTTAGCGCGATATTTCGAAGAACAAATGATTTTTTTTTCTTTTTTTTTTAGAATAAAGCGTTATCATGTATAAGCACATCTAGCCAAGGTGTCCTTCTGCGCGGATTTGGAATAACGTTTGAAGATTCCCAGACAAGAACGTAGCAAAGCAAAACAACGAGTTGATCAATTATGCGTATATAAGCCTTTAAATATAACATGTTCTTCGTTGCCATAGATAAAGTGAGTCTCATATCCGAAAGTGTAGATTACCGCCTTGTGGCCTTCTCTGCACTAAAGTCACTGGATCCTGGGAAAGTAGCGCCATTGCCTTCCCTACCTGCTAGCCGGACACAAACGGATACTAACATACAGACGACCCAAACCTCGCAAGGCGATTGGCTAATCGGTTTATGTTGCCATGGGAATCGCCATCTTGGTCCATTTAAATCTTCGAAGCTTCCAGGGGGTCGTTCTAAACCAGTCGCGCCAAGATCACCATGGTGCATCATCGTACTGGAAGCGTTCCTCGCCAATTTAAGGATCTTTGGCACTTTCCATGCGATCAACTTATTACTCATGCCCATCCCCAATGGATCTCTTACAATTATATTGTTCTTCTTGCGTATTTCAAGAGAGTAAACTTATTTTTCAGTGCCTCCAAGCACCGACACAGCATCTGGTGGTGGTACGAAGGTGTACGCTTGCTTCGCCGGTGTGTGGTTAGCAAAATCTCGGTATACAAAAAACGACTCCATAAAGCTACCCGTCACCAGCGAATCTAGATCGGCTCACCAAGAACGGAAGGGTCAAGGAGAAATTGCTAATTTCACGGACCAAAATGGCGACCACACGGGGAGCTTGGCGTTACTTTCCCAGGATCCAGTGACTTTACTCTGCACTAAAAGGAGAACTAAAAAACATCGGAAAACGCGATGCTCCCCGGGAATATTTTAGATGACAAAAAATACCTTCATGATCCCGAAGACTGTAACTGCCTGCGTGTCATAGAACGCAAAGGAATTTTGATATTTCCTTTAAAACTTCTTATCCCACGAACCCCCCCCCCCCCTTTTTTCTTTAATCTAAAGACAGCACAACCGCGTGCATTGCGGAAAAGCGACTCCGAATTTGTCAATAGCATTTCATTCCATTCGAAGAAATATTACGCCCTTCCTTTAAAATTTCAGCCCCGTTAACACATTTCAACAAATTGGAAAAAAAAAAAAAAAAGATTCTTCGTAGGATACGATGTATACATCGACTCAAGGAGTCATCCGGCGCGTAATTGGATGACTGGAGAAAGACTCCCAGATAAGAATATCGTCGAAAGAAATAACACGTTCATCAAATATGCCTATGTTAACGAGGAGGTTTTATTCGTCGCCCTTAATTCGGGAATGTTCTCGAGTGTTGTCGTCAAGAGGGCCGGCAGCGTTTATCCTCGACTCGAGTCTCGAGCACAAAATCAAAAATATAAATAACGAAGTATATGTCGAGGCATACTTCGGACGTCTGGCATACATTCCAAACGGCCAACCTCCCACTCAAGCCGGGCCCACACTCCTCATACATCATAAGGGGTGCCAACACGAGTCGGCGCAATATCCCCGCTTCGAATGCCGCCTGCCAACGTTTCGAGGCACGGATCTCGCGCCTTCGAATCTGTATGCAAACTATCTTTCGTACCATGTATAAGCAGTGAGATCCCGGCTTCCTGTTCCCTTTTATGTTGGCCTCGAACTGAAAACATCTGCACATTGAATTTCACCACTAGCCCCTTCTACGAAGCAGATCTGTTTATATATTTTTCGTAAATCAAGCTGCATACAGCTCGTACAAAAGAATTCTATCCCATGCGGGGCATTTTCTTCATTTCTTATTCGGTAAAATCGCTCTTGATCCTCGAGCCGCTGAGCACTACGCTTCTCAGAGAGGTCACGGGAGAGTCAGACGGATAACAAATATTACATCGTTTGCAGCGTTCCTCTTGCCTCGAAGTTATAAGGCTTGTCTAAGAAATTACGCGCGCAGCGCATAAAAATGTGACTTTCAAATACCTGAAAAGTAGGCGAGGTGCTCCGAATATAATAATAATAATTATTATTATTATTTTATTTTATTTTCATTTCCCATCGCAGATAATGATGGGGCCGAGAAAAAGAGCCGCGATAGACGGCTTCTTTTTCTCGGTTAATACGCGTTAATGCTAATATGTCATATTAAACTAGATGTCATCTGGAGAGTTTTCCGAAGGGCAAGAATATTTCTTCGGTCTAATTAATAACGACAATAAAATTAAAGGCTCTTTTAGATGACGCTGGCTAATAACCGGCAATAACGTTTTAAAGCACGGTGCGAGGCGCAAAAAACAGCCGACACAAGAAGACAGACACACAGGCGCCTGTCTTCTTTCTTGTGTCCGGTGCATTTTGCGCCTTACACCACGCTTCATGACGTTCACCAACTACAAGTTCTTGTACAATTAGGTTCGTGCGTTTATGACGCAGTGTTTTTAAGGCTCGAGGCATGTTAACGGAGAAATCTTGTATACGTGTTTTTAGTGCGTCCAGAAAAAAAAAAAAAAAAAAATCTGCGAGTGTCCTAATGCTCGCAATAGTGCGTTTATTTTTTACTCGTTTTTTATAAAACCACACGCAAAAAAAAAAAAAGAAAAAAAATAGCGAGAACCTACATATAGTGGAAGCGGCAGGAATTTTGGCGCGTTGTTTGAGGAAGTGTGCCTCGGTGTGAAGTCGCACGAAGCGACTTAAAAGATCCCTATTGAATGGAACATATTGCCACGCGCATGATCGAGAAGATCCTCTTCTCGACAAGGAGGCCAGAATGACCTTTCCGAAACATTCTCGGTCGAACAATCGAGATGACGAGCATAGAAGAGAACGAGCCGAGCTCCGTATCGCCGATTCCCGATAGCGGCAAATTTCGCGAAAATTCCCCGCTAGATGGGAGGGGAGAGAAGGAGGGGAAGGTACGGGGGCAGGAGGGGCATACCCTTCCCTCCTTAAGAGCATTACAGAGAATTGTAAACGTGTTTCATTTTTTTCTTCTGCCTCATCGTCTGTCATTCGTGACAATATACTCAATCATCTGTACCATACGATTCCCGGGGAATTTTTCGAGATACGATTTGATTGCCGAGATAAGAATCTTAAAATAGGACATTGACAAAATCTCTGGTAGACCGAGGTTTCCGCGCGTTTTTTGAGCAGTTCGGCCTTCCCGGAGAAGTCCTAGGAAACGAATGAGAAGACTTGCATTGAATGGAGTATATACACAGGTAGCTGGACGATACGATTCCCGGAAATCGTTTCAAGGTACAATCTGATTGATTTGCTTTACCCTCAGGGCCGAAGGCATTACAGAGGGAGGAGAGCAAAGTTGGGATCAAAACACTAATGGATGGTTATTCACACTCAACATAGAAATGATTGGTAAGAGCAGACCTAAAAAGTACAGTGTCAGTTATGGATGCAATTGGTCCGGGAAGGTGGTTCCAGTCGAGCGATGTGCGAGGAAGGAAAGAAGAATGGAATGGAGATGTGATAGCGATAGCTACCTCAACTTTGTGCTCATGATCATGACGAGCAGAAATATAAAAGGGAAGAGTTAAGAGTCGTTAAATCCGGACACTGACAAAATCTCTGGGAGACCTTTTTTTTTTTTCTTTTTTAGCATCTGCGCTTTCGCGGGGAAGTCGTACAAAGCGACTTATGGCGAATTCCACGGGTCGTTTTGGAGCGCGCCTATTTCACTGGGCGATCGGGGTCGAGACGGACGTGATCCACTGGTCGTTTTGGATAAGCTCTTACTCCAGATCGACATCCGAATCCGAGGAAAGTCGCTCCACTGAATTCGGTGGATTGAACCGGAAGCCAACCTGACCAGCCCTCGGCGCGTACAGGTGACTTCCTTTCTCGCAGGGCATCTCGCCTAGGAATTACTCGTAATGGCCGCTCACAAAGTCGCTTTATTGCTGCTGCTGCTTTATTCCACTGCCTTTTCGGACCTCCGCGGAAGAGGCCGAAAATCAAGACGCGCTTGGACAACGTTCACGAGTATTCCGATGAAGAGGCAAGTGGGCTACGTATCTTTCCCATCCTGATTAACTTGGCTCGAGCGTTGAACCCGTGTTGTTAACGCCGCGATTGCGACACCTGTGCTTCTGCTTGGAGGTCCAGCAGCGCGGAAAGGGAATTCCCGGGAAGGCATCCGCCGATTCCGGAGTTCCACAGGGGATCCGGAGGCGGAGCGACTCCGCCTGCTCCACCTCGGATCGGGTCTACTCATCCCGGCGCGCTCCGAAAAGACCATGCGCCATCGCAAGACTTACATTGAATATACCCAATCAGCTGTACCTTTCAATCTGATTGCCGAGATAAGCGTCACTGAAGTAGGACACTGGCAGGCTATTACTGAATGTAGAATACAGACCCTTTTGATGGCAAATGCCACCAGGCGGTACTCGTCTTTGACGTCCCAGATAACTTCCGGTTCATAAAAATAATGAACAGAGCCCACCTTGACATGGCTGCTGGAAATATCGATTAAACGTCTAACCACCAATTCTCCAAGTGAACGCCAAAAGAAGGAAGAAGCGGGACATGTCGAAAAAATTTCTGAATATCCTTGTAAACCAACTTGCCTCCTTCGAGACTAAATTGCACAGCCGAAGGCCTTCGTGACATCTCCAACTTTGTTGCCTGTGTAGCATTTACGCTATGCAGCAAATGACATAAGCAAGCTCGACATGCTTGCGAAGACAGAACGACCGGAAGTCGCTTGCTAGGCGAGCGGCGGTTACGTTTGTAAACAGAAAATTGCTACGCGCGTCGCCGAGCGTCGCAATATTAGAGTTTTAGTGGACCGTACGCTAGAGCTTTGCGTACGCAAGGAAATTGCGGGTCGTGAGCGCGCATGCGAAGAACGCAATAGAAGAGCTAGAGCATTGCGTACGCACGCAACGCTGGGGATCTTGCGTTGCGGGCTAGCGGGCTTTGCGGGAAGCTCTCGAGAGATCTCGGGCCCAACAAGAGCACCAATTTCAAGATGGCAGTTACCTCGACTGGCGCAGCAGAAAAGCTCGCTTGACGAGGCAGCTGCGGCTTGATTTAATTTAAAATAAAATAATTGCCCACGTTTTTTTCTGTTTTTTTTTTTCTTAGGAGCATGGTGGCTTTATAAGCACGCGGAAATCTACGGCTCCGGCGAATTTAACCAAGATCATGCGAAGTGTTCACTCGAAAACGTAACGCACAACTAAATTCGGTCCAAGCGGGTCGTTTTTAGCGCACGCTATGTTATTGCGTATTGCCTACGTAAGAGCCAGCAACGCCATACTAAAACTGTCTATTATTATGCTTGGGAGAAGAGCGTGTTGGTTGAAGTGATGAATGAAGAAAGAATAAAACAATTCAAACTGGGGCGACACAACCACATCTTTCAACTCCGGGAACATCACAACGAAGTTTCTAAGGCCTCTCCATCCAGATTCCTATCATCCCTTAGTCATAAATGCCCGTTCGTGTTCGCCTTGTCATCGCCTCTTTGATGGAGGAAAAATCCGGGGGGGGGCATAACAGCAGATTCGGCAGGGAGATCCGAGTCATTCGCCATGACCACAGGAAACAACAACGTGCCACACCCTACCCTCCTGCTGACGAAAACTGAGGTTGAATTTCTAAAATCCGAGATAAACCCACCTCTCTGATTTGCTCTTCGCGTTTTTTTATCTCCCCTTCTCTTCCCTTTCCCTCCTGGGTTTAGTCGGCTGCTCAGCGTAGGAATTTTTAATAGTCTGTTGCTAGTTGAAAGATGTGGTTGTGTCGTCCCAGTTTTAATTGTTTTATTCTTTCTTCATTCATCACATGTCTATTATTACCGGGGAAGTTTCTGTGCTACGGCCCGATTGCCGTGATAAGGGCCGTCAAAGTGGTGCGTCGTCACATAACCTGCGCCCCTTTGTCACCTCGTTGCCTTTCTCCAGGGATTATTATCGTCGTTATCGTAATTAAATGTGTTTTATTTGAATCTGAGTGCAGCTGAGGCCGTGAACAAATGATGCCAAACAAGCAGTGCTCAAACCTGGCCGTCGAGACGTTGTCTGTCAAACGTCCACGACGCCTTCAAGGAAGGCGACCCACGCACAGAAGACAGCATTTTAAAAATTTCTCCACCAAAAAAACCTAAACAAAAACATTACAAAAAACAACCCTGTCCAGACACTGACAGAGCATAAATACCCTATCCCTTTAATGGTCCTAGGGACTGGCTGGGATTTGTATTTGTACAAGACGAGAGCCCAACTACCCAGAACACAATTGGCGGCTCGAAATTCCTTTCCTTTCCGCCCGAAAACCGCCGATCGAGAACTGGCCGGTCTCAGTCGCACTCACTCTCTTCTCCGTGGTCACGTGCAGTTCTCTATGGTTTAGACGCAACCACCAAATATAATCGAGGTCGTGGGTCATCCGAGGCCCACACTAAATATTAAAGATA
This sequence comes from Ixodes persulcatus, assembly GCA_013358835.2. Taxonomy (NCBI): domain Eukaryota; kingdom Metazoa; phylum Arthropoda; class Arachnida; order Ixodida; family Ixodidae; genus Ixodes; species Ixodes persulcatus. The sequence continues at coordinate 569,408 of JABSTQ010009714.1, forward strand.
GAAAAAAAAAATGTTATATACCAATTTTTTGTGGCTTTTCGAGGATATAATCGAGCGTTTTCTTTGTCTCTCCTTCGCAAAATTTGATGACGTAGAGTGTCGGCATAGTACCTCAGTGACGATATTTGAATGCGGCTCGTAGACTGAACCCGAGCGTTGTGTGAGCACTCCATTTGGGCTCGTCCTAATCGAGAGCTCGACAAGCATTTGGAGAGTGGCTCGTGTCCGATCGCGGTAATCACGACAAGAGCCCAAAGAACGTCCGCAACTCGGCGCTTGTCCTGTGCTTTGCCAACCCCAGCGCCTGGCTACGATCAACATTGGCGTCCTATTTGGGGGCGTTGTTTAGCGCACGCTCTCAACGAGCTCCCATCAATAGGCTGCTAAGACCGGCATTCCCGATGGTGTGGAATGCACGTTGCGAGAGAAGAGTGCAAGCTCGCCACGAGCACGCGCTCAGCAATCGCGCACACAGCTATGGCCGCCAGCTCGAGATCACGTGGCCGCTTGTTCTGGCTCCGAGTTGAGAAGGTGAACGCTGCTCGTTTTTCTTTCCTTTTTTCCGCGACGTTTATTGCGTGGGGAGGAAACGGACGGGTGTTTGGGCTCATTCACACTGGAATCGGATCCGCGTTCGCAAAGCGGTTGCGAACGCGGTTGTATAAGGATTCAGTACAATTGCACGCGCATTTGATGACATCAAATGCGCGTGCAATTGCACTAGATCTTTATACAACCGCGTTTGCAACCGCTTCGCGAACGCGGATCCGCTTCCAGTGTGAATGGGGGGTTTCACGGGTCATTAGCGACAGGGATCCGTTCGAAGCGGTATTGGCTCAAAGTAGAAAAATTGTTGCGCCGCCCCTTTAATGCTGCTTCCCATATCCAGAGAAATCAAAATGAGCTCCGGATTGCTTTAAGCAGCTACTTTTGGCATTTGTTGCCACGCTCTTGTTCCGGTCGTTTGGAGCCCGGTTCACACATTTGTGCCGGTTGCGTGCGCAGTGAGCCAACGACAAAAACCGGGACAACTGCGGCTTATGCTTGCATCGGTAGCCACCTACTGGATGGAGAACAGTTGTCCCTGTTACTCGGCCGTTGCTGTCATTTCAGTCGCTTCGAACGCAACCCAGCAGGAAAATGTGTGAACCGGCTTTTGTTCGCTTCGAACCAGCGGTAGTCCGGCCAGTTTGGAGACATTTTTGCAGGAGGAACAAAATCTCCTGTATCGAAAAAAAAAAAAAAAATCGCTTTTTGGAGCAGCGTTCGAGCAGCACATACGTAAGTTTGGAGCAATTAGGTTCCCTATTAGTGAGGCCGGCATGCATTCGTACGATCAGTTGCGTAATGCCCACTAAAAACTCAAAGCTAGCAGTTATCTGTGGTTGGTGGGAGGCACTCACTTGATCGAATGACATTTTTGCGAACGCCCACGTTTCACCGAATGACACTTTTTCGGGTGGGCCAAATGGGTTCACATTTTTGTAATGACCCGCCGCAGACTGTCGCCGCGAAGCGGCGTAAAGCGCAGCGCGGCGGATGACTTAACGCGCGCCCCCGTTATTCGCTAAAACGTCAATTCGCTCAAATGTCGCTGTTCGCTAAAACGTCATTCGCTCATGTGATATGGACCCGTGGTTTGTGGCTAAGAGGAAAGTCCTCCCACCTCTTTCCACTTCAGTAGACCTCCTCTCCAGCTATCGCGCTGCGAAAGTGGACAGAGGTGAGAGGAGCTTCCACTTTAACCTGTCCAAGACCGACCTCTAAGCAGTCGTTTAACCTAACATAACGATTGCTATGCGTGAGGCAGGTTTGGTAAGTTAAACCCTTAGGTAACATAGATTTGTACCTCTTTTCCAAGATATCCTTCAAGTTGTCAAGACCCTTTTCGGTCACCGGACCGTCTCAGGGCTTTTCGATGCCGCCTTAAATTACGAGCGAATAAAAAAAAAACAAAAAAAAAAACTGCTATTCCGCTGCCTCATGGTAAAGAATTATTCGCCGGTTACGGGAACTATAGTAAGTTACAGGTCAAGAAGGTAGCGGCAAATGCCCCTCAAAGGGAATCATATATCCCTCCGCCACCTCCACATCCAATAGCGTCCCATCGTTTCCGTGACGTCGCGGCAACGCGCGAGGAGGGTATTGCCTTCCTGTACATATTTGCTTTACGTTTCGACTTTGACTTAGCATTGTGGAAGCCAGGAGAGGGAGATTAGAGTTTTCCCCCTCCGATGGAAACAAATACGACTTTCGGGGATTGGGTTCCCCCTCCGATGGATACAAAGGCTGCTTTCGGGGGCTCGGTTCCCCCTCCGATGAATACAAAGGTCACTTTCTTAAAAAGTTGGATCGGAGACAAGTTGGCATCACTCTGTAGCGCGTTTCCAGTGAACTCTTTCGACTGCGGACGGATTTGAAACGGGCGCATCACGCTTGTGGGAGGAGCTTCTCCTACCTTCTTGACTTGTAACCGACTATAGGGTGAAACGTGTTCTCCCTCCGCTGCCAAACTGGCCATCAGCCCAGTCTTTTGTGCCGATCGCTCGCCGCCAAATGTCTACAATCATAGAGGAAGTGGCTGGGGGACACAACGGAAAACCATGCTGGTCTGCCAGTACGTCACTCGAAAGACGACGCGCGAGAGTTCAATTAAAACTGGGGCGCGAATCAAAACACGCTTTTCTGTTCTTTGTTCCGTAGGTGGCGCGGATTCGTTCCCGCAGTTCCTTGGTCAAAGTTTGCAAATCGTCGCACCACCCCTCGCTGGTTTCACGAGTTAGGGGAAATAACACAGATCGTACCGCCGGTGCCAAGCTACTAAGAAGGAACAAATACTCGCGACATAAAAGAAATGTGCGACGTTTTCGGTAAAACTTCTAACGAATTTCGCTTTTTTTATGAATTTTGCGGAAATGTTATTGGAAAACTAGTAGCATTGACCGAAGTTGGTACTTCATTTTAAAGGGTAATAAACGGCGCGGGGACACGGATAGAGTAGAAGACGTGCGCGTTCCTTTTCGTTCGGGCAAATTTTGGATCTCTACGCGTTGCCGGATCCATTAAAGCTCAGTTGTAAGTCAGCGCCGTGTTTGTCTTCCATCTTCTAGTGTCCCTGCGCCGTTTAGTACCCGTTGATTGGAAAGTGCGGAGTTCAATCTCTCTCCGTACATTTTTAAGACTTCAAACTTAAATTCGCAACTTTCAAGTTAGTACCTCGAAGAAATTGGAAAGCAACTTGATTCTCAATCAAGTTTAAATTTCTTTTTTTTTTTTTTTTGGTCAAGAAATTTGAAATCTTCGAACTTAAACTTTTCGAACCCTCAACATTTTCCAATTCGAAGCTCAGTCGCTTAACTCTTCAGGAGGTTATCCCTAATTATGACTATTATGAGCTCATAAATGATTCCAGCGTTTCTGCGGCACGGTCATACACTCTCTCCACCTCAACGTGAAGTTGATCCAGCTTTCCTCCACACGCTCGAAATGCCCAGAGAGAAAACAAGTGAAAAGGAGGTGTCACCGACAAAATCCCGTCTCATGCCGTCAATGCTCTTCTAAAAAATATACTTTTGTTCGCGTAAAATTAATTCTTTGACACGCAAACAAACTGCTACAAAAAATTTTTTTTTAGCAGTTTTAAGATGTCTGTATAACACGAGTATAACTGACTTAACTCTGGTGCTACAGTCGTCCAAGGTCAGTGACCCCACTGATTCGGGACTTGGTGCTTTATTCTAGGCAAGAGCATGCACCCGATGAAAGCGGTGATGCTAGTGCAAAATTGCGACTCGAAGCAAATTTCGGAGCACCTGAAAACGAATTTTCGAGCACTTTGGAGCACCTAAAAATGGCTTCTGGACCCCATGATTGTTAAATTTGGACCTCTACAGACCTTTCCAAAAAGCGCCTTCTGCGCGCTGCCATCTTTGTCTGCTGAGCTGTGGACCGCCTTCTGAGCATGCGCTGTTGGTCTGCTGTGCGGTATATCGGATGCTGCGCATGCGTCCACAGCTCAGTGACTCAGCATTTTCCACCCGGGCGCTTCGTTCGAGACTGCCGCTGGAAAGGTGCTGCGGCGGCGCTGCCATCGCGCCGGAGCCGGGTCGGGTGGTGTGTGCAGAAGGGCGAACGTTTCGCATGGGCGTCATAGCGTTTCAGCATGCCGGGAAGCTGCGTGGCACCGCAAGTTCCCAGCAGACTTTGAAAGGCGCAGAAGGTGGATAATATCCGTGGATCGAAAAGAAGAATCGCCTCGAGCGAAGGACCGTTTGTGCAGCGAGCACTTTCTCGAAGGCAAGTGCGGCTTCCATTTCAATCTCCGTCCCGAGGCTCGCTTATGTGCCGGGAAACCGTCGTCCGATTGACACCACCAGGATTTTGTTACCACGGTGTTCGCGCACAAAGCACCGGCCAAGCGCTCGTCGGAGGCTCGCTACGCCCGTGCTACCAAGCAGAAGGGGATTGGCGACGGAACGGCAGTGTTGTAGGCGTTACCGAAATAAAGTAACGAAATACGTTACTTGCAAATAAAAGGTACGCGTTACCCAGCTACGTTACCTAAAAATAAAAGGAAGGCGTTACCGCTACCGATAAAAAGTAACGCACGTTACATCTCCGTTACTTTTTGAATAATGATTTAACACGTTTAACTGTTTTGACGATACAGGTATGCATAGCTCATATATCGAGAAACAATAGGTTCATGCAGAAACTGAACATAATTACTTTCTCTCTTTTTACGGTTTCACCTAAATACTCACGAGAAAAAACGCAAAGAAAAACGCAGAAAACTCGGAAATGGACCTTTTTCATAGTTTGGCCACGATCGTGGCGCGCCCTCGCGGGAATCGCTCGAAACACTTTTGGTGGCTCCGGGACCGTTTCTCCGTCGTCCGCACCAGGCCTGGTTTGTCTCCCGATCCATGTGTTTACGTGTGTTCTCTGGTGGCGTTGTTCCGTCCTTCACCAATCTGAACGTGTCTTTCTGTCGTCGTTTCGCGTGCATATTTACTTCGAAATGGCTGAGAACGACCTGGAGGATTAACAAAAGTCAATGCCTAGATACAGAGGACCTCGTTCTTTTTTATACCTTCAGAGGTGGATACACCGCCGACGCCGCATCGGTTCCTACGATCAAATCCAAGTCACTTAATCGTCACTTCGGTGTCGCGTCTTGCAAGCAACTAAAAAAGGGGTCGGCTTTCAAGGCAGAGTCGCAGACTGTTATGCAAGGAAAGTAATGGCGACCAGTTTGGATACCGACCCAACCATCCACCTTGTGCGGAGCTTGTGAGCTCCGTTTATGAGGCCCGGCCACTACAAACAACTGATTTTGCCTCTCCTTAAATGCTTAATCAAGCTTACCGCGTCCGTCACTTCGCCGTCCTGTGTACCGCGCGAGGGCACGGGCATTGTCGTATTCGGGAATATGTAAACAAATTCGTACGGTGCGAAATCCGGGCCGTCTTGATATCGCGAAGGCTTGCCTGCACCGTCCAAAAGTAAGGAACGGTATGTTAGAAACAATCTCTCTTTGAATTCGGCACGTTTACGAACCTTCGACAAAGTGGGCCCAGCAAACAGGGGGGTTCACGGTTGGTTGCCAAGACATTTCATCGAGGTTCTGTCGTCGTAAGGCCTAAATTCGTTTCGCTCGCTTTAAATGTTTTTAACGTGGCAAGACGCGAATGTGTATAGCGCACGCCTGAAGAACGGAAAGCTTTATGCTGTTATTTTTATTTGAGTACCGGGTACGGCATGATGACGTCACACAACCTCGTTTGCACGTTTACTATTCATAAAAAAATTGTTCGAGTACAGGCGAGCTGGTGTAACTTTAACATGATGGAAAACTTGATATATGAATACATGGAAGGATAGAACATCGAGGACAGGGACGGAAAGAGTACTTATTTCAAGAAGTCATGTATCCGTCCCCGTCCTTGATGTTTTATCCTTTCATGTATTCGTATCTATTCACCAACACGCTCATTTTCAATTATTAAACCTGAGACTTAAGTAGGAAAAGGAAAACGCAAAGGAAAACGGGCAACGTCTCAGGAAACGTTGCCTGTTCTTTTTTTGTGTCCTTTTGCGTTTTCCTTTTCCTGCCCCAATTTTAGGTATATCATCATGCTCACATTTACTGTATTGCAGTTAAAAGCAGAATGTCCCGCTGTCACATTGATGATCCAGCCACCTGACACGAGGGACTCTCGTCATAGGCTTTTGAAAGCAGGGCAAAAAGGGCGGGGTGTTTAACATCGGGTGCTTTCGTGCACCACCCGCCAAAGGCTGCAAGAACTTTATAAAATTTGGCATTTTAGCAATGTTTGCTTCTATTTGTGCAACCTTCTGCTGCGCGGTCGTGAGGCATGACGACTATGAAGCCAAGTCGCGAGAATATCGGAGGAGCCAAGCCTAACCAGCATTGTCTGAGCGACCGAGTGGACGAGAGAGCCACCAAAAATGGCGTCTTTCCCTTTCCTCCTCTCTCTCTCTCAGAGTTGGCGCATGCGCCTAGCAATCTCTGAAAAAGGTCAATTCATATGGCTTGACGCCTAAAAACACGGAAAAATTGAAGTGTAATTTCTTTAAGACTTGGGAAGTAGTAACGTAAGTATGTTACCCGTTACTGTGTCGAAAAAGTAATGAGTAGTTTACTACGTTACTAAAAAAAGTAACGCGTTCCTGGTAACGCCGTTGCATGTAACGTGTTACCGCCAAGACTGTGGAACGGACAAAGCGTACTGCTTGTCGTGCCTTGTAGTCATGAGGGTAGGAAAAATATCATACTTTGACTCGAAGACGCTGTGTGTATTTAATCAATTAATAAATACACTTCCGCAGACCCCCAGTCTGCTGATCCCACCGGCAGTGCAGAAACCGACTCGAAGTAATCGCAGGCCTCGATAGACTTGTACGCCTGCACCGTGTCGGCCGTGAACTGGCTTGGCGAAAGAACTAAATAAACGACGACGTGAGCCGTCGGCTTTGGTCGCAGCAACTGCACGTCGGAAGTCCAGCAGGCCTTGTTTACGGCGTACGGATCCTCGAGGGCAACGCCGTCCATGCACAGTTTGTTTCGGTACCGCTGCCGTTCAGGCTCGGGCAGCGAGCTCAAATAGTTGGGCATAGCATACAACATACGTTGTCAGGAAATAAGATGCACAAATAAAGCTAGAAGCGTCCCTACAACATCAACAACGAGCGCACACCACACGACGCAATGGCAAAAACACGGTGAGCCGCGCCGCTTTTGCCCACACAGCTTCCGCGCATGCGCGGCCTTCCGGCCGTGTTGGTAAACAGAACCGCTCCGCGTGTCAGTCTCTTTTGAACATGCAGTTATGAAATCGTAATTTATCTACTTTGCCAAACTCCTACTTTTTTAGAGCGCAGCTCTTAGGCGCCCGTTTCCGGCTTGAGCGGCGTCGCCGTCGGCGTAACCGCAAGGTCACGTGACCCCCCAGGTCACGTCACCCCCGCCCCCCCCCCCAGGAGCTGCGCTCTAATTTGATTTTTTTTTCATTAGAAAGTATAAGTTACTTTGTAATGTAGGTCTCCACAGACTTACCTACGAAAATATATCTTTGATAGAAATCTAATCTGAGGAATTACTGAACAGATGTTTCTCATATAAAAAAAAAATTGACAAAACTGTTATGCTACTCGCTGTGCATTGTTTATCTTTAACACAGAGAACCTATAAAAGGCCCGTTCCTTACACCTTTTGCATATTTTCAAATATGCCTACCAGCTTATTCATGTTCTTGGAAAGGCTTGCCTCAGAAAGAGGCATCTACCTCGGTTAACAGCACAGCCATTAGGTGTTTTTGATTTTGCCGCAGCTCAGGTTGCATGCACCTAGATAGGTGGCGCAAGTAGCCGCATAATTCGGCCAGCCACGTCATTTTTATCAGGACGGCGCAGGAAATTGCCTTTGGCACAGAAGTGGAATCACTGTGAATCTCTTAGACGGGAGGGTTTTGACAGACACACCAGAAATCTGTTTGTTTTTTTAACAAATTTTGTATTTTTGACACTGGTGGTGGTTTATCCGTGCTTTCCAGTTAAATCCAGAAAGTCTATGCCCTACTCATTTTCTATTATGAGCAACTATCAAAACACGCTTTTAAAACTAAGAAAATATGAGTTGGCAAGACCAGGTTGGCTATAAGATTTACATTTAGGGACGAAAGAACAGATGGTCTGTATGTCTGTTTTCTTCCCAAATGTGTGACGAGAAAAGTTTTTCAGCTATTTTTGGGCAACTGAAAAATTCAACGAAGAGAGGATATGGTAGAAAAACCCAACTAGTTGTAACGGAAGGAAGATTCGGGAGTATTTATTGATTCCCTCGTAAGTATGTATCGCCCAACACAACCGAGCATGTTGGCGAAAGGCGTAGCAAGACTCCGCCAGAATGTAGCCCTCGCGATTCGGACCAGGTTCCCAAGTTTCAGAACTTTGCATTATCTGATCTAAAAGTGCTAAGCGATTCTCGGTAATTTTAAACGAGAAAACAAGACTCATTCCCGACAGCAGACAGTATTCGTGTCCAGGTCTTTGCAATCTCTCTTGGCTGAGATTTTCTCATCGAAAATTTCCAAAAATTGATTATCTCTTTAGAATCGGATAACACAAAGTTGCGAAACTTGGAGTATAATCCCAACATATGGCCGGAAACAGAGTTGACCAGGGTGTACCTTATTTGCGAAAAACACCGTTCCCTTTTCCCGCGTACATAAAAAAAAAAAAGGGGGGGGGGGGGGGGGAGAGTAACGCCGGGCGTTTAGTAGCAGACGACACGAATGTGACCTGCAAAGCCGCCCCTAATCCGCTGCCACTGAGGTGAGTAGTGGCAGGCAGGAGCTCGAGCAGGTCCACCTCCAGCGCGAGTCCTTGGACAACGCACCGGCGTCTCACAGCCCTCCCAGTCAATGCATAGCGGCAAGGAATGGAGCGCGTGCTAGAGCAACGCTACAGGCGTCCGAAAGACACGCCCCGCTGCTCTCGTCAGTGAATAGACTCATAGAGCCAAGTTAAGAAAAACCCAAAACAAGTCGATCAGCTCTCGCTCGCTGCCAAGTATCCCTCTTTCACTCCCACAGGCACTTTATTTGTTTTCCTAGCAGATCCACCGGCGCTGTGCGCCTACTTTTCGAGGTACTTCCATCGGGTCGGCACTTACATTTTGGAAATACAGCTGCGGCTCGATGCTGCAATCCAGTAGCGACGCCGTTAGAAAGCACACGCTCATCTGGGGGAGAGGAAAAAAAACATGCCGCCAAATATTTACACAAACGTTCGAGACGCGCGTAGAAATCAATGCTCGTAGTCATACGGGAATTACGTTGGAATTAATAACCGTAAAGATTCCTAACCTTGACACTGAAGCAGCGCCAAAAACCAAGCTTGCCGAAGAAAAGAAAAAGTACGCTCTAGAGCGCTAGGCCTAGCTGGCTGGGAGCACGCTATAGCGTCAACGGACGCCGCCGCGAACGCTCTTCTTCTTCGGAACGGTGGCTATTGTGGACGCAAAATGGGTGTGCACCAGGTGTGACCTACCTTGATAGCTTTCTGGCCGGTCCTTTGGCCTATTTATCAATCAACTTTACATGCTCGGCCGCGCTAGACGGGGACCAGTCTGTCACAATGAAACTGACGGCAGCGCCATCCAGTGCCTGCTGGAGACAAGACAGCCCCTAGTTGCAAAATGCTGTTGCTAGAGGACGCGGTGTAAAAATTGGTGGATTGGTGGCGGTCCCTGGTGAGTACGTTTATCACTGGATGGATGGATGAATGGTAATGGCTATACCCTTTGCAACGGGCGGCAGCCTGCGCCACCTAGCCTAACATTTCGTCATCCTTTTTTTTTTGTTTAATTTGTATGAATTTTGTTATAACAGACACCCCCCCCTCTCTTTTCCAGTAAATTTATTGCTTATTTTTATCTGTATTTTTTTTTCTTTATCCTTCCCTAGATCGTTTTTCCATCAATCTTCCAATCTCCTCTTAGTTACCGCAATTCTTTCCCTATCCATTCGTCCATCTATGTCCGGAAAACCCAGTGCCCCCTCCAAATCCGTAGTCATCCCCGCCAAGAGGGTGTTACGAAGCCCCGTGCACCTTAAAATTACATGTTCTATAGCAGTGGTTCCCAAATGGGGGTCCGCAAGACCCTCAACAATTTTTTTTTTTTTTTTTTTTTTTTTTTTTTTTTTAGCCGCAGATATGCAACTCTGTGTAAGCGCGACTGTGCCACGTATTGATGAACTGACCAAAATGAAGTGATGTGGCACCTTTGTTTTATGTTTTTCTGCTACGTAGCAATAAAAGGCACCTGTTTCATGCTCCATATCTGTTAACTTACTTACGAATAGCAGCGCCGCGCGTTCGAGGCGCGCGGCGGGCTCAAAAGCCTGGGAACGTACGCCGGGGCGCGTGCAACGTCTACTTTGCTGCACGACACTTGATACGGCTCCTCACGTGATCGGATATCGGCGAATAGCGGCGAGGGCGGCACGCGGCATGTGGAATCAAACGCGCATCTCTGGCTCCCGTCTGCTCCGAAGGAGCTATATAGTGCTCTAAGGCCCCAATGCCAACCTACCCACACTCCTTTGCTGTATCTCTAAACCTGCCTGGATTTCTGACCTCATACACAATACCGCATTCCCAAATGACAGCCCTGGCACCATGACTCCCTTCCATACACCCCTAACGACTTCATGTCTATTATAGTTCCATAGTGCCCTGTGTTTCATGATAGCTAGGGTTCTGCGTTTTCGGATAAATCCGATAAAATCCGAAAAACACTCGTTTTAGTTTTTTTTAGTCTTTTAGTTTTTTTTGCCCGATCCCCCGAAGGTCAGCCTGGTGATATCCCGCACTGCCTGGTGATAGTTAGGGGGAGAAAAATTGGTCTTAAAGGGGCCCACCAACAATTTTTTGACTGGTTTGAAGTTCGCGCTGAAACGGAGCTCCATGAAAGCAGGAACACTGAGGAAAACAAATATTACAGAAATTCGCAATATTTTGTGAGTTATTAGCAAATTAAATATTGCAGAAAACAACTTTAAATAAGCAAAACATTGCGCTTCATGACGTAAAATGAAACAGTTTAGCGATTGGAGCAAAGCGGTTGGCCAATTGGACGCGAGTTTGGTTGATAGCCTGTCGGCCCGGTCGGCCATTAGGCCTCGCTGCAATCATCGTAGCTTTGGAATCGGGTTGCCATTATCGATGAATTTACCGGGCTTATCGGATTTTGAGCGCCGAATTCTTAAAAAGGAGTGCGGAGCTGGGCGTCGCGCCGTACGAGGACACTCCACGCAAGCACCGCGACGAGGGACTTTAGCCGCGACGAGTCCGCTTCGACAGCCGCGGAAGCCTCGTCTCCCGCAACTCCGCCACCGGAGCCACCTCGGCGAGTAGGAGGTACTCCACCACTGGGAGGCGCGCATGAGCGACGAGGCGTTGTTTTCGCCCTTTTTGAACTTTAATTTGCAACTTTATTAGCTCTATAAAAACGACTTTTTAGAGAAATAATGACGGTTAACGTGTGATATACTTTATTCCGCTTCAAAATTTCTGGGACGGCTCTTGCCAATCACGAAACCCAGTGAATGTGACGTATAGACCTTTTCATTTCAGTAGTTGCCTGACCGGCGGGTAGAGGGCGCTGACGCACTCACCGCCATTAGGTTGCTTCAATTTGGTCGGTTTTGGTTTCGACGTGCACGCGATTGTGATGCTGTTTCATGCCACTTTCGATTAATTTTGCGATATAAATTTCTTTCTGGTAGCACACAGCGAATAAAACAATAGTATTGAGCCACTTGGCAAACCACGAAGTGGTTTCGAGCCTAAATTGCGATCTTTTTTTACGAACACTATATGCGTCTGATTCCGTCTATCGATAATTTCGGCCAGGTTCGGCGGTGAAACAACTGCGCTGATGCACAGGGAGGAGTACCATTGTCCACAGCCGTACCCGCGGACACTAATTTCCAGAAGAAAAAAAAAATAAAGAGCAGGACAAGCTCCGCCTGCAGCGTGCGCTCGTTGCCTGCCGCCGAGGTTTGGCTGTGCGTGCACCGAGCGGTACGGAAGGTAGATAGCTCGCGCTCAAGTCAGAGCTGCTACTGCTAACCTTATATTCCAACAGACTATATTGCATGAGTGCTTAGTGAAAAAGCAGGTCGACAACACGATTAACAATCTGCTGAATCACCAAGAACAGATGAACTGACAAGTTTACTGTTCGATGTTTGGTTTCCGTACACCAACCTTTTCTAACTTCGAGACTGGAAACGTCTTTTAAAATTACTAGAAAAGTCTCATATAATCACGTAGATAATATAAAAAAGTGATATTTTCTCGGCCTGTTTTATTTAAAGAAATTAAGCGCTCGAGAAATATTTTGATAGACCAGCCTAGGCTGGCAAGAAAATTTCTTTAACTAAAGTACTCATTCACAGCATTTCAAAATATTGACCTTATGAAATAAACTTTTTGTTATATGGACATTTGCTTACGACGTTTTCAAGGTATGAGAATGGTGAGATAAGTTAATGAGATAAGTTAGTGAATATCAGACTTCAAATAAAGTATGATATTCATATTCCGTAAAATTTGCCGAATGAAATTGAAGAGCGCAAAAGAAATTATCTCCGATAAGTTTGGCTGAAGTCGAACGCCAGGCGCCACCCCATGGACCTGCGTAGAAAGCTGTTCACCGATTTGAAACGATGCGCTTTGCACATTTTGACGTCGCCAGCTACTGAAACTAACTCCCTATTCGCCGTTAACAACCGGCTGCACTCGGGTGATTTTCATGCAGAAGAATTCTTTTTGGCGTCACATTTTGTGAACCATAGGCACTATCAAGCTGTCTGTGGCAGTTTCTTTCGCGGGGAGTCCAAATATGTGTGTTGAAATGAGTTAATTGAAACTGCGTGGTTATATTAAAAAATAACTTAAGCAACTGAAAGACTATGAACATGGGACCAAGCACGATATACAATTCCGTGGAATTCATAAATAAACCGATAAAGCGAATGCTTATATCGCACACGCGATTAAGAACGTAAAACAGATATAAATGTGATATTGCGAACAAACAAGTTGCCTAATGTTAAGGTACCATTATTTCTAGCATAAAAAATAATTCAAACTAAACGTTTGTTCCCGCGTCTTGTCCAGAAGTTCCCTAGTGTAATCAAAAGAAACTGTTTTCGCTCTGTTGTAACTACGAAACACAATGCTTTTAGGAAAAACACGTGGCTAATTACGCTGAGTCTTTTTGTTTCCTTCCTTGAAACCAATGTGCACTCATATATATAATAACATTGGGCTTCCTATTGCAAATGTTCCGCCCTTATTAGTAACCAAACCTCAGTTCTCATAAGTTAATGGTATTTGAACCCTCGAGGCTCTCTTCAAGTCATATATGTATTCAATGTGCGCAAGTGCTAACGCTGATTCCTGCTCCTATGAAGCCTTTTCACAGGTATCCCGCACGCCGACGGTAAAAAAAAAAAAAATATTCAAAACGTGTTACAAAATTAACTACAGAAGTTGCGCGCATAATGATGTAATGCCATTGCATGGTAAGTATAAGTATCGGACGAAACTTTACGGAGTAAAGCAAGAGGCGTGGTGAAACGCGCCGAAAAACACGAATTCAACGCATCCGCCAAGGCGCGGACGGGAGAGCGGAGCAACAAGTTGAAGCAACCTAATGGCGGCCGCATCACGTGATTCCAAGATGGCAGCGCCCATGCGGCGGAGGGTGAAAGCGCCGTTATGCGCGCGCATTCGGCACCTCGCGGCGCCACCGTCGGAGGAGGTGTTTCCGAGTTGTCAAATTAAAATATGATGCGCTAATATTTTTAAACTCTTTCGTTGTCCACTGGGTTTCCGGGACCACTAGCGTGGAGAAACTGCAAAAAAAAAAGTAGACGCTCAAATACTGTTGGAGGGCCCCTTTAAAAGGGCGGGAGGAATCACGTTTTTGTCTTTTTAGACATAGGCTAGGTGGCGCAAGCTACCGCCCGTTACAAAGGGTATAGCCCTTAACATCAGAGCCGTATATGTAGAGAGTTTGGCCATTCGTTGGGAAGTATAGGAGACAAATGAGGAGGCGCCATTGGCCGAAAGCGGGCTGGGCGTGTTCCAGGGCGTCTTCAGAAATTCGAATGTGACCAACCAGAAGCCGGGAATAATACCCTGGCGGTGGTCGCGAGAAACAAACCTGATAATTGCATTGGAGTAACTCTCGATGACTGAAAATATGGTACACGTGATGTTTCAATCACGCTCTTCCAAAATGATGGTGGAAGAGTGCGACTAGCGGAACGATCGACATAATCCGTACGCCAAGCGCCGAGGGCCGGGAATCTGTCGTCCGAGCGGTCACACTCTGTCCGAGCAAAACAGAGTTGAGCGGCGTATTTGTTTCTTACATCTTTCTGCATGATCATGATGAAAACAACACGTGTACCCTATTTTCAACCACAAAGAGTCACTACACTTCACTCTTCACACTCAAGAAGGGGGCAGGGGGGGGGGGGGCGGCAAGGGTGGCCGCTCCCCCCCCCCCCCCTGCCCCCTTCTCGGAGGGCGTGGGCGAATCCCCCGAAATAAAACCGACTACCGGCCTGCCAGGTGGTAGTAGGCTCGGTACTCAAGGACGAGGGTTCGAAATAGGGTAGGTCGCACCCTAGCAGGCACACTTGCACTCTGAACTTGGAGAACCACTCCGTCGCTTCAACCGAGACTGAAGTCTACGGCGGCGGTTTCAAAGCACGGCTTAGAACCAAAAGTCGGCGCAGCGGCGCACATCTAGGGGCCGTCGGCGCAGTGTGGTTCTGCGACGGTTAAAACAAAAGGCGCAACCGGAGTCCTGTTTATCTTGCTTTAGATTTTCCCTCCCCCCTCCCCCCCAAAAAAAAAAAAATGAAAGCGGAGTTTTGGATCCGCCCCTGGGTCAACCGGCAGACGGCTATGCCAGCACAAACCGTGAACGTTCCAGCTCTTCGTCATGACACGGTGTTGCAGAAAGCAGAGTAAAATACAACTACACAGACCACCGAATCAAATGCACTGTTATCGTAAATCTTGGCTTGTGATTGCGCCTTTGTAGGTTTTGCTGGAGAGACGCAAACGACGGGCATAACAAAATCGTTTGCGTATTCCGCATACCTCGCAAAAGCACTTACCCAGTCACCTTGCGAAAAGCGCGAAACACGGAGTCCGCACCGCCCTGACTTACCCGTCTTCTACCTGCTTTAGAGCAGTTTGTAGTACCTGCTAGTAGGTATGTCTCCTGAAGCTGCAACTTGAAACTAGGGGCAATGCCAGAGAGATAAGAGACAAAGTTGGGAAAGCATGCTCGCTCTCCCCAATTTCTGAACTCTCAAGTGATTGTACCACAATAAATTCACTACCTCTTCCCAAAATAAGGAAAAAACACTGTTCACTACGTAAAAAATGGTCTCAGTTCATGCATCCATAGGCAGGTAGGAAACGTTGCCCCAATTTATTCACACCGCATGATGAGCGCAACAAAGTCACACGAGATTTACAAGAAAATATCGGTGGTGACTTAAGTTTCCCTGAAATTCTGTATGACCGGTCGTTTGCAGGACCGAATCATCTACTCGGGCGGTGTGTGTCGCTGTGCAAACGCCAACAACACGAAGCATAAAAACGGCAGGTCTAGGACAGCAATCCGGAGTCCATTATTCAATTACAACGACGTAATTTCGTTGAAAACGCCCGCAGCTTTTTACTCACGGTATGCGTCGAGAATCTTCCACATTTTGAAACGGAACGAAGGAAGATTTACTTTTAAAAGCGCTTGCTGCGTCTTCCCGGACCGGCTGGACCGGATCAGCTGACGACGACGGGACTGAACCCATTGAATTTCAAACCCACAATAACCAATTTGCACTTCGTGTTTGTATGGGCTTCTACCTCCAAGCACCGCACAACACACCACGAACGTTTCAACTCTTTGTCGCATCGCCGTGTTGCGCCAAACCTATCCCTATGCACCAAACAGAACGATATCGCCGAAGTCAACGCAGCGCTGTCGTGAACCTTGGCTTGTGGTGGCGCACTCGTGGACCCTGTGACTCCCTTCGCTTTCAAAGCACACACGACGATTACGAATGATACTTTCCGTCTTCCGGGAACATCACAGGGGCACTTCTCCGGTCACGTCTTCGCTACATGTGCTCGAAAACCGCGTCAAACCAAAACAATACCGGCACCATGTTGAACGTGCGTTGTTGCTAGATTTTCCAAGGTACATATACCTTGGATTTTCTCCGACCAAACAAAAACAACGAAAGCAAACCGGCTCTACCTTCCAGCGTACATCGGCGTTGCGCCGTGGCCAGATTTTCTCCGTCAGCTCTAACTGAAAGATGACCTACAGATGCAGCAACACTGGTATCAAGTTTTAATTAGGGGTGTCGCGAACCGGCCGAGGTTCGAGTTCGACCAGGTTCGACTTTTCCGACCTTTTAGTGGAAAGTTCGACGAACCTTGTATTGAGTTTCGACTCGTGTGCGCATGCGCGACAGGCTGGCCAGTTGGCTTCGGATTGGATGGTAATGGCTAATGGATGAATCAAGGGCAGCGCTGATTGGTCATTTCAGTTAATACAGTAAAAAACATTAAGTTATTAACTTTTTCAGTGATTAGAATTGGTTTCTATTAATTGCAGCTGTTCATAAAATAAAATAACCCTTTGCATAAAAAAAAAAAAATTCTCCAAACCTAGACATGCTTGTATCAAGGTCTGGCCACACTGTCCACAAAGTCGAACCGGTCGAATCTGGTGAAAAGTTCGAAGGTTCGTCGAACCGGTTCGACCCAGTCGAACCCCGAAAATTCGACCTAAAAATCCGGTTCGACAAAAGTTCGCGACACCCCTAGTTTTAATATGGTTGACCAGAGGAAAATTGGCGACTCCCTCGCCGGGGGGAAGAGGCAGGGGGGTGATGTTTTTAGTTTTTTTGCCCGATCCCCCGAAGGTCATCCTGGTGATATCCCACACTGCCTGGTGATAGTTAGGGGTAGGGTGCCTTCATGTGCGCTTTGCTTAGGGTGGTGGCATCTCGCCATTTTGTCCCACACTTTTATTTTTCTTTTTTGTTCAGTAGCGCGTGAAGCCGCGTGTCCCTGCACGCGTTTGTGGCGCTGACTGTGCTATGGCGACATTTTGTTTTCGTCGATTTCTTTGTATTTGCCTCGTGAGCGCGTGCTGTCGGCATCGGGTACTACAAAGGGTGGCATCACCCTAAACAGAAGGACATTGAGGCACCCTAGTTAGGGGGAGAAAAATTGGTCTTAAAAGGGTGGGAAGAATCACGTTTTTGTCTTTTTAGACTTAGGCTAGGTGGCGCAAGCTACCGCCCGTTATAAAGGGTATAGCCAGAGCCGTTTATTGAGAGAGTTTGGCCATACATTGGTTTGAATAGGCGAGCATCTCGGGCCAACCACAGGCCGCGAAACAGCCCCTAGCGGTGGTCGCGTGCTCTAAATTTGTGCCACGACTATACTTCGTTTCACCTTAGGTGCGAGCGAAGGCAAAACTGGAAGCGCGAGCGCGGAAGCTCCGTGCGTTCAGGCTTTGCTCGAGCGCGCGAGCTGGGGAGAAATGCAAAAAGCGCTGGTCTCGCGCTTCTAGCTTTGGCTTCACTCGCAGGTAAAGTGAAACGAAGTATAATTTGAGCCGTGCCGAGCGAAACTCCGCGTCTCAAGACGCTCGCGCACCCCACCCTTTGCACTGCTTTCTTTCAGCCAGTCTCAGGACGCTGTTCTAGCAGTGCAGACAAAGGCATGGGCACGAGCGCGTGGCTTTGGAAAGTGCCTCCTATGCACGAGGTCTCGTACAAACAATAGCGTTTCGCTGAGCTAGGCTCACGCGCCTGTGCCTTTGTCTTCATTGTCGACATTTGTGAGATGGAGTAGAGGTCTCCTGATTGGTCGACGCTGTGTCACAAATTTAGTTTACGCTCTAAGCGTGGGGGGAATATTCGGCGCCAGAGCCGTTTATTGAGAGAGTTTGGCCATACATTGGTTTGAATAGGCGAGCATCTCGGGCCAACCACAGGCCGCGAAACAGCCCCTAGCGGTGGTCGCGTGCTTTAAATTTGTGCCACGACTATACTTCGTTTCACCTTTTGTGCGAGCGAAGGCAAAACTGGAAGCGCGAGCACGGAAGCTCCGTGCGTTCAGGCTTTGCTCGAGCGCGCGAGCTGGGGAGAAATGCAAAAAGCGCTGGTCTCGCGCTTCTAGCTTTGGCTTCGCTCGCAGGTAAAGTGAAACGAAGTATAATTTGAGCCGTGCCGAGCGGAACTCCGCGTCTCAAGACGCTCGCGCACCCCACCCTTTGCACTGCTTTCTTTCAGCCAGTCTCAGGACGCTGTTCTAGCAGTGCAGACAAAGGCATGGGCACGAGCGCGTGGCTTTGGAAAGTGCCTCCTATGCACGAGGTCTCGTACAAACAACAGCGTTTCGCTGAGCTAGGCTCACGCGCCTGTGCCTTTGTCTTCACTGTCGACATTTGTGAGATGGAGTAGAGGTCTCCTGATTGGTCGACGCTGTGTCACAAATTTAGTTTACGCTCTAAGCGTGGGGGGAATATCCGGCGCTGGCGGCGGCCTTTGCTCCGCCTATTGTCCAAACTCTCCTAATATACGGCTCTGTTCGGCGCTGGCGGCGGCCTTTGCTCCGCCTATTGTCCAAACTCTCCTAATATCTCTGGGTATAGCCATTAACA
The DNA here is from genome assembly GCA_013358835.2 of Ixodes persulcatus. Lineage (NCBI taxonomy): Eukaryota > Metazoa > Arthropoda > Arachnida > Ixodida > Ixodidae > Ixodes > Ixodes persulcatus. The sequence goes on from JABSTQ010009714.1 coordinate 588,213, forward strand.
TCCATCCATCCTATGGCGGCCCTCACTAGTACACCATAACGGAGCGCCGTAAATTCTGAGGAGGGTGCATTGGAAGCGGCGGCACCTCCCCCCCCCCCCCCCCCCCCCCCCCTGGGGTGGATGGAGAGGGAAGGCATCGCAGCGACTGGATCGCGCACGCATCCCCGTTTGGTCGCTGCAGCGCGAGTAGGGTGGCTAGAAGCGCGAGTGCGGCCATCGGACGGCCATCTTGCATGTCGCAAAATCGCGTTTTTTGAGCGTTTTTGGCTGGCGGCAGCGTGCTGAAGTCACGTATTTTACTCATTCGTTGTCATTCCCCGAACAAGTTCTTTAAAAACCCGTGTAAGCCGTGAGACTTGCCGTTGAGAACACGTGGAAATTTCGACGGAAGCGCAGTGCCGCAGGAAAGAGGCACAACTCGTCAAAAGCAAGTTTCGCCGGTCTCGCGGCGTGATCAAAGCTTCCTTGGTACGCCAAAGCGCTGCGTCTCTGTGCCATCGCACGCTTGGATACCGTTACACTTCGCTCCATGCATTGGGGATAGGGACGCCACCTCCTGCCCATTATAACCTCCTTGGCCATATTACTATGATGGCTAGAGATGATACAACTTTACCAAAAAGATGGCCGACCGTGGCCGCATTCCCGTCCATAGGCGGCATAGAGATCATATACATAGGCGGTGCTGGTCAAACGCGATCCAGCAATTGTCATAGAGATCAGTGGGGTGGATCAGAGCCGTTTATTGAGAGAGTTTGGCCATACATTGGTTTGAATAGGCGAGCATCTCGGGGCCAACCACAGGCCGCGAAACAGCCCCTAGCGGTGGTCGTGTGCTCTAAATTTGTGACACGACTATACTAGTACTTCGTTTCACCTCATGTGCGAGCGAAGGCAAAACTGGAAGCGCGAGAACGGAAGCTCCGTGCGTTCAGGCTTTGCTCGAGCGCGCGAGCTGGGGAGAAATGCAAAAAGCGCTGGTCTCGCGCTTCTAGCTTTGGCTTCGCTCGCAGATAAAGTGAAACGAAATATAATTTGAGCCGTGCCGAGCGGAACTCCGCGTCTCAAGACGCTCGCGCACCCCACCCTTTGCACTGCTTTCTTAAAGCCAGTCTCAGGACGCTGTTCTTGCAGTGCAGACAAAGGCATGGGCACGAGCGCGTAGCTTTGGAAAGTGCCTCCTATGCACGAGGTCTCGTACAAACAAAAGCGTTTCGCTGAGCTAGGCTCACGCGCCTGTGCCTTTGTCTTCACTGCTGACATTTGTGAGATGGAGTAGAGGTCTCCTGATTGGTCGACGCTGTGTCACAAATTTAGTTTACGCTCTAAGCGTGGGGGGAATATTCGGCGCTGGCGGCGGCCTTTGCTCCGCCTATTGTCCAAACTCTCCTAATATACGGCTCTGGATCAAAGAGGCGGGTCCACTAGGAACTCGATGCCAAAGGAATTTTTAGACAGGTGCAGAAGCACGACCTGCTTTATAGGGGCGACCAGGTCACCCGAGGCAGCGCGAGCGCGAGCGCGCCGCATTTGCTTTTGCTTGTTTAGTACTTTCTCTAGTTCGCTGAAGCGCCACCGCGTTTACTGCCGCCGTAGCTCACCACACTAGCAGACGCTTTCGCGTGTGTATCTATATGTGTGTCCGCTCCCCGACCGGCGACGTTTTGACGATAATCGGCTGCATTTTAAGGACTTTTCGCGTCGTTATTGCGATTGTACGTTCGGTAAAGCGCTACACAAGCTATTCTAGATCGCATTCTTCTTTGGTCAAAAGATAACAAACTTCTCCTAAACTTAAACCAAATGCGCTACCATGCACATCACTGCCTCGCGCCAACCTTCGACCCCTCCAACACTTTTCCTGAACCGAGTGGAGATCCCAAGAACAACGCATATCCACCTCCTAGGTGTCATCATCGACCAGCATTTCGATTTCCATCGCTACGTCAAAAACGTCATGTTCGGGTGAAAGGTGACTCCTTGGCTTCATCATTCGGTCCACAAGAAGAGCCAGTCGCGATGTGCCCAGATTGATGTTCACAGCACTGGTGTTGCCCATCCTGGGATTCGGCAACCAGACAACTTGTTGGCTCCCTCGAGTCGGTGCAACGTCGCGCTTCCTACCTTATTATGGTGCCAACGTGGCCCCCGAACACCATCCTATCGAGCACTGCACCTCCTCCGTTCAGTCGGCAATGACCCGCTTCAACACGCGGCTCCTAGCCACTTTTCTGCTACCGGACTCCTCGCTTCCTTTTGCCTCCTCCCTGCGGCGTACTCGCACTGGTGGACTGCAGCCCCTTTTAACCCATACGCTTCGTCACTAGAACTCCTTCGCACCACGTGCAGTGCAACTTCGGAGGTTCCCCCGCCAGTTACCAGTTCACCACCAATCGACAGTGTCTCACTTCGAACATTCATCAAGAGAGTCACGGCCCACCTGCGGAGCATATAACTCGATATTTTATTCCGATTTAGGGAGTGGGCTCCAGCAGGCGGACTGGATGCACCATCCTGTACACTCGTACACCCATAGCTCACAATACTAACTATTCTGCTCGAGAAAACTATGATATAGTGCAGGGGTGGCCAAGCTGCGGATCGCGAGCCGCATGCGGCTCTTTGTGTGTTGAAGTGCGGCTCGCGGCTCCCTCCCCTAACCCCCCCCCCCCCCCCCCTCCCCCGCCTCCCTCCTGGTCACACGAGCACTTCCCCCAAAAGACAAATGGAACGCGTTTGAAGTCGAAAGACAGGTTGCGGTTTGGTAGTCTTGTGATACTCCTACCTTACGTACAGTTGGACTGCTTTGACTCTGATAGATTGAAAGTATAGTTCGAGTTTCGTTTATTGCTCTAGGACAAGTTTGCACCCCCCCCCCCCCCCCCCCTTGCGGCTCTTGGATGTTTCGTGGTTTCGTCTGCGGCTCTAAGGCCGGGTCAGCCTGGCCACCCCTGATATAGTGACTCATTTTAGCCTATTCTATACACACTATGTGGCATGTGCTAGCATTAGCGCTTGCCTATTAAATGCGACAGAAATCATCTGAAACCAAAGTTATTTCAACACGCTCCCATTGCCTTCCATAGTTGCCGCCGCGCTTTTGGTGGTGAGCTAGGGCGGCGCCAAGCAGAGCACTCGGTCCCTCCAAGCCGTTCACGTGATATTTCTTGGCCCGCGCGCTCCCATAGGGACACGCGGAGTGAGCAGGTCGAAAGCCGGTCGTGTGCAGAAGTATGCCTGGTCGCGATCACTTCAGATAACACCATTTATTTCCGGCCATAAACGTTTTAGACAACACTTCCGTCGTTGCATATTTATTCCATTCCTGGAAGCTTTCGCAGAGCAAATGAACGAACGATTTGTGAAGCACAAGAGCATTCTTGCTCAATTTCAAGTGCTTCTTCCTTCGTCGTCAAGCCCACTACCGAATTCTAATTATGAGGGCGCGGTACGCCTCTTGTGTGAGCGCTACCATACCGATGTTGCGGACGGAATCTTCTCGGTTGTCGGAGCTACACCTCTGGTATAAGCGACTCCAAAGGCTAGGCGAATATCCCACGGGTGCACGCTCGCGGCATCAGACACGCTCGCGGGGAAGCGGGGCCAGCGGCCTTTGTCCGCCTCCCCGCTACCCACTGAGGAGCCGTCGTAATTAGGGACGACGAAATGCCGGTCTCCGCGCGACCCCTGGTTGCAAGGGGAAATCGTCAAATCAGTTCCCGATGACTTCAGTTTGCGTACGCAGGGTGCCATTAAATTCTGTTAGTGGCACCGCGTGGCCTGCCTCCCGAGGACCCTTCCGCTCTGCGGTTGGGCCGGTTAATGTACGCACACTGTCTGAGGCCAGCTATTGGCACTGGGGATCCGACGGCGAACCACGTTCTCGGGAAGCGATTGCTTTTCCTTTGCTGACAGCGTTTTCGACCGAGAACAGAGGCCAGGTCCACCCGGTCTCCCCTATCCACGGGCCGGGAGGAAGCGCCTGCGGGCAAGTTGCGAAAATCAGCCAGAGGATGCCCCATCGGGGCGAATTCGGGTGGTCAATCGCCGGCGAAACCGAGCCGGCGGAACCGGCAACCAGAAACGCGCCGGTGGCACACCACGTGACCCTCGCCACCCGAACACGAAACGCCAGACGGTG